>OX104064.1:186844317-186964754 GCA_944474145.2 Dicrocoelium dendriticum
ACTAATCGGTAGCCCAAACCCTTTGAAAGCTCCTTCTCGACGCCCAGTTTCTTACTGCTCAACAGATCAGCACGTAAAGCAGCATAGTACTATTGAATGGGAGCATCGTAAGCCTGTAGGCACTGACCAGGTAAGATATCGCATAGCAATGGGGAAGCAATCCGAGCGGACAAACTTTACTTCACTTCTCCCTTCTCTTCTACACTTTGGTTCCTTCGTCTCCATTTTTACCACTTAGTATTTTCCAAATACCTAGTCCACTAGGTCTCTTGCGAATACTTATACTTGTGACCCATGAGTCACGTCTACTAAAAACATTTAACAACACTAAGCCTCATGTGAAATGCCAGGTTCTAGCGTTGTTGCCCTAATTGAAGCTTTTTCATTACGCCTGAGCACTTGTTACTATAGTCAACAGTTTCCAAACACTATCAGTAGGTAAGCCGCAAAATAAAAAGATATATCTTTCTTATTGTTGACAATGAGCGCACTGTGAAAGTTCTAGACCCAATAATCAGAAATTTTGCTCTCCACTTATACTCTCTTGGCCCAATATACTTAGCTTTATCTGGTATACATGTGCCTTTCGCCATTGTCAACACTAGTAGACAGGAATAATGAAAACCAGATCCTCTTCTTTAACTGCTTTTGCTCGTAAAACACTCGCATTTTTAGATTTCATTTCACTGGCACCAAAGCTAACCAACGACAGAGAGGCCCCTGTCACACTGGCTGGCTGGAGCACCAGAAACTTTCCATCACCACTTTTCTTATCTTAGCCGTCCTTGTGTCATTTATCTTTTAGCCTGCTCCAAAGCCTACCATGCGCTCTGCGTAATGGCGGGTGAACGACCAGCTCCCACTGGTTTTTGTTACTATTCTACTCCTGATTTACCTTATCGCTCTTTGCTTAGGGTGCTAGAACAGCTCTTGCCAGGAAAATCTCAAAAAAAATAGTCGGTGTGACATTAGAGTACCAGTTACCATTGCCAACTGGATGAACACCGCAGGCACCATCTTCGGAACTTAAAAATGGAGAGAAGTAAATCGAAATTCATCAAAGAACTGCACAATAGTGTGCATCTACACATGAGGCATAACAATGCCTCAAGTATGAGCAAGCTCAACCACCAGAAGTAGAGTTGTTAGAGCCCAACCAATGGAAGACCAAAACGGATTTCACGCCTAAAGGCAATTAGCTAACTTTTACTAAATTTTCCCATGCTTATTTTTTTATTATTGGTGGCAGGCTCCTATAGCTCACTGAAGTTAGAGACAGAGCCTCATGAATATAGAAAATCGGCTCTAAGGGATAAATCTTGTGATGTTTAGCTAAGTAATGTGTGTATTTTGTAGGCCGAAAGCTGTCAACGGATCTGAAAGATCCCCAGGGTTACTCAGGTAGACCTGGCTCATGCGGGCTTGCTGTAAGCTTTAGAAAAGCTTAGAGGCTTAAAAAATGCTAAACTCTATTTTACTGGTTGTTTATGTGGCTCAGTATCCACTGAAAATTGTATGCTGTGGCCTTCTAACCGTGAGTTAATTACAAGCTTCCCTGAATTCCCATGTAGATATAATATTCCTTGCTGGATTTCTAGCGTTTTTGCGCAAGATCGTCCCATATCTGCATCTATTTGTCATGTATGCCTGCAAAGTTTACTTTTCGGCCACCTGCGCAGTCCGTAGTTGTCGCAGGGTATTACGGGCTAATTAGAGCATTTCTGGGTAGCTATGCCTATCTAGAACATACGCCGCTTCCCTACGTTTTATATTTTCTTTTCCTTTTTCTGCTATCTGCTTGCAAAGCAGAAAGCCATTTTTAGCGAAAAATAAAAATGGCCTTATTCAAAGACCATCATTTAATCGCAAATAACTCGCAAACTACTGCACGCATTGTGTTGCTTTTACGTTCAACGTATTCAGGCGCTAAAGCTGGTCCAGACCAGTGTAATTTTGTGCCACTTTAGGCGGTATTCTAACTGTAGAAAGGCTTTTTCTTTTATCTGAGAATAACTCAGGTTGAAATTTTGCGCCGGAGAGCAATATCAGCGTAAGAAAAGTAGGGCTGCATTTTTTTGTTAATTGGTATTTTTCTACTGAAGCACGCAGTTTTATTTTCTCTCTTAACAAATTGTTTCTATTTTTGTCCACATTTATCGGAATTGTTTTCAGCTTTTCGTATGCCTTATAATCCCTTCACTCATTTCTTCCATGTGCGCACAATTGGGGCAACTGAGTGGCCAATTAATGTGCGATCAATTTAAAGTGCACTTTCGGCGAATTGGATTCTGTTACAAGGAGAAAAGGCACAACTACACCTCCGCGAAGTTTTCACAAAAGAACTAGGAGTTCAATATCGCCCGCAGGAACCAGAAACATGTCAAGGTGGGCGCCTGCGACCCAGTAGCAGTATAGCAAACAATGCCAATGCAGTTGTAATTGCTGACGATGAACACATACTTATATTTTACCTACTTCCATGCAAGAGCATCGGATTTATGTAAGCATTGATCTGAACCCTTTAGGGTGCAGCCTCTAGCAGGTCTAAAAATATAACTATTTATTTATTTATTTAAGTGACACCCTTCCAATATTGGTGAAAGATAAACCGTCGCAGATCCGGTGTGCTGTGAAAATTTCACGGCAACTGTAGAACCTCCAACTCTTGTCCCGATGACAGCCGACGATTACGTGCGTATAACCGCGGGTTTCCCAGATGAAAATCATGAATGTGTATCATGCAGAAACTTCCAACGACATACCTTCCCTCCTTCATAAGCACGGAGAACCGGTGCCATGCAACCCTATGATTTGTATCTACATGCATAAATTAAGGTAAGGGATCTATATGGACTTACCGTTTGCCACGAGATCCTGTACGTTTACAATGCACACAACGGTGCTGGATGCAACCGTAGCCGATTCCAGCAAGTTCAAGTTCAGACAGGACTGGAGTGATAGGAGCATCCCGTGAGTGTTCCATCTTGAGTGGACCGTTGAGGTAGAAATTGTTGAAGTGGTCAGTTATTGATGGATCTAACGCGGAACACCCGTATCGCACCCTGGCCAAGCAGTTAATGCCCACGTTTCATGCCCCAGCAGTCCCTGCTGTGGCAGTCACGTGAAGTAAGCAAAGGATAGGAAGAGAAATTGAAGGTACAGAAAAAGGAAGTGCACTTAACTAAGAAAATAATACAAATGCGTGAAGCAAAGTAGAGGAAAGAAAATAGAATTAGAAGATGCGAGTTACTCAGGAAAATGGATAAGATACGGGTTGCCTCCCAAGAGCGTCAAGTTGCCTCTCAAACCATTTAACCGTAGATTCCTTGCTAACACTTTCCAAACCATGTTCCAGCGCCCGATCACCCTGCTTGACAGCCAGATTTCCGCCCTACTCCGATCAGACCGCGGTTTGTCCAGCTTCAAGGCATGCCCGCGTAGAACAGACAAGCTAGCGGGACTGAATAGCCAAGGTAAATCTGGACCAACCTTCCCAGTTAAGATACGGTAAGTAAGGGGTAGGTCTCCTCTAAGCCTTCGGTAGTGCATTGAATGCATTCCCAAACTAAGTAGACGCTCGGGGTACGTCAGTCTCCGTACTCCTTCGACTAACCCACTACCCACTCTTAAAACCATCTCTAGTTCTAGTTTGTCCATGACGAGACAGAGCAGACAAGCCTGGACGCAGTATTCCAGATGAGGCCGAAAGATAGCATAGCACAGTCTCGTAAAGATGTCGCTCGTCAAAAGTCCAAACAAACGTCATATTAACCACAACATGCGGAAACCCTTGCTTGCGGTCTTCTTCCAATTGTCGCCGGAGTGTAAAGCCGAAGGGTGAGCGACGTCTAGATCAACCTGGCTAGATACACGGGAGTTCGACCCCAAATAAGTACTTCGCAGGAGGACAACCTCCCCCAATTCGAAGAACCGAGCAGTTTATCTGATTTATGGGCAGTAACCATAAAGTGGACAAGTCCCAAAGCATATCCAGTGCTCGCTGTATAGCTTCGGAACCCCAGGAACATCGAAAATGTTCCACAGCTCCAGCTCATCAGCAAATAGCACCGATGATACCTCAAGCTCCGCGAGTAGGTCCTTCACATAGATAGAGCACGGCAGCGGTCCAAGGACCTAGCCCTGCGGCACGCCACTAAGCACAGGCTGTCCCTGTTTCCCATTTTTGAAGGTGGGTCAGATGGCAGCTTCCTTCCTTTCGAAAGGCAATCCAAAGTTTTCAAGGGATTTCTAAAACACCATGGCGCGCGCTTTACTTTGTTCGGCAGCTAAATCATACAACAATTTCGGGTGAATTAAATTAGTCCTAGAGGTCTTAGAAGGGTTCCAACCTTATAACAGCCTACAAACTTCCATCGCTGCCACAATATATTCGGATAGTCCTGAACCCCCTAAGCTACTGCAAACTAGCTCAACGCCTGTCAAAGAGGGTTCCATTACAACCGCTGCCGCATATTGCCCACTAGGTACGCAGGCGTTTTCATAGTCCGCAGGCGAATGAGTATCGGCATCACGCATCAATACTGGAATTGACATGTTCGAACCGTAGCGCCTTTTGACATAAGCGAAGAATCTTTTTGGATTCTCTGTAGCTGCTTCCGATAAGCCTTTCTGGAGATTGAGTCGAGCATTGCTTGGGTGCTGCTTACAACTATTTCTAGCCTAGGGTACCTGTCGTAAGTATTGGTGGACGGAGCACCTCGGTTAGTCCGCCAAAATCTAGACCTATTTGTTAGCCGATGCCTGCCAGTGGAACCTATCCAGGGCGGATGTGCTCGTGCCTGCTTACTCCTTGTGACTGTGCTGAAGGGCGTAGAGACCTCTGTGTGGTAAGATGTCGATTTATCCCAAGCAACCTGGACCTGTATGATCGTCTGAGATCTCACAATAGCAACCCGAATCCTTGGCTCTCATTGATTGTTAGTCCGCGTGCTATATGTTCGTGCAAGAATAAACAGTACTCTGGCAGTGTCTAGACAGCGTACAACTGAAGAGCAAACACCCATGAGCACTGGAACCCAGTGGGGGTCCGTAGGTAATGTCACCAACAAAATCGAGTGACTTAACAAACACAAGGACCATGACGATCGGTAATTGAGCGTCCATGTACCTATGGGGGTGGTTAATGGATTGACACAAAAATACTTAAATAAATAAATAAATAAATAAATATTTTATTCTCGACTGTGCGAGGCACGCTCGTGGGGGCATGATCAGATATGTACAACGGTACAAACATTTTAATGCAATTGTAACAGTAACGTAGAAAATTGTTCATATATCCATGATTGGAACTGTACAATGTTGAAAATGCGAAACAATAAGTTGGTTGTCGTGAGATACGGGACCTCAGCTAATAAGAGATTGAGAATCCTGAATGATCCATTGAAAGGTAATGGAAGAGCCCGCACACAAGGAAGGAAAAGGGCAACGTGTCGTAGGATGTAAAACGACAGCAGTATATACAGACGTAGAAGTCCCAGTGTAACGATCCTATGTAGAATTGTGACGCCAGTTGACCTGCCAGTGTAAAGTTATGGGCTGTGACTTTATTCGGTGGCGCGTCACATACGCCACGTTGCAGTGTTGTTAAACGGACGTTTGTGGCTTTTTGTAGGGAGAACGCTAGCCAGGCGAAAACCCACCACCTCCTGGAACACTGCCACCGATCCATTGAATAAATAAATAAATAAATAAACTTTTATTCTCGACCATGCGAGACACACCTTTACAGGCATGATCATGTTTAGCTAACAGTGTGATCAATAACGTACAAAAGTACATGTTTGGCATAACAATATATGTAAGTGTACGGGTGTATATGCGTATGTAATTGTGTATGAATGTAGCTTGTGTCTTTGAATGTGCCGCAGCATTTTTGAATGTTTGTTGTCGTCAGGAATGTGAGCATAAGCGATTGATGTCCTTGGGTTGGATAGCACTTTCCGGATATCCACGGGCCAGTGACTTTATTTTGTGGCGAGTCACATCCGCCACGTCACAGTGTTGATAAGCAGACATTTGTGGCTTTTTATAGGGAGAACGCTTGCCAGGCGAAAACCCACCACGTCCTGGAACACTGCCGCCGAACTATTTGCTGGAACGGGTTATACCCGAACCACCCAACTGGCACCACGAGGAGGTTGTTCGGCTATCCAGCCAATGGCAAATTGCAACTGGCTATGTTTCTTGTTGAAAGTCTGTTTGCTCGGTTATTCGCAGTCAGGTTGCGTCCCATTTTTTCCGTTGGTTGATGCAATAACTGGTTGCCTATTTCGTTCCTGGGTCCTGTCCATTGGTGGGTCGGATACTAAACATTCTTATTGAATATGATGTGTTGATCCTTCGCAGAACCACATGAATTCTTCTCTGATTATGTATATTTGCCGGGGAGCGAAGAATTTGTGTCCAGCTACCCTCACTGGACATCGGTAGTTGGGTGCAAATAGTTAGAGTGGAAGTGAGGCCATGGTCCAGGTAAGTACATGTTGGTTATTTCGTCCCATCCCAGGCGGAGGCAGTTCCTCAGTTCAATCCCGAAGCTCTCCGATGTTCAAGACCTCAGAGGAAAGGGAGAGAGGAACAAGCCGAGAGAAGACCGAAAAGGAACAGTCAATGTACCTAGCGTTTGATCAACATCCTACCTTAAGACATTTATTTGAGACAACTAGTGTACAAGGTGTAACAGATATTGCGCTAAAGATATTTTTACTTATGCGGAAGGCATGGCCTGATGGGTAGAATACTTTCATGTGCATAGGGATGAAGAGCAGGATTTCGGTAAGATATTCATGAGGTGTAAGCTGACAATGTTCGAATTCTACCTGAGACTAGAAAGTGGGTGTGTATTCATGATTGGTTGTTATCGGAAACCAAAAGACAGTGACGATGTAGCCGTATTTGTATATGCTCCACAGGATAAGGATTACCTAAGACACCATAACTACAATGTACATAGGTATATGAAGATAGGATGCTGAGCATATTAGAAGCAGGCTAAGATTAAATGGATATCAAAGAAAGACTATGTGTTGAAGGTAAGACGAGCGGAAGATATCGATAATGGACCGGGTTTCAGTGGCCAAAGGTGCCTGTTGGGTTAATCATTCGAGGTACTAATGAATAACTACCGTGTCAAAGGATCGGACAGCAAACCAGCTGAGCTGTGAAAAAACTATACCAGGAGAATAAACATTCTACAGAAGGACTGACGCCTAGCGAGATAAGGGGTACACTCAAAGTTGAATAAAGCCTACAGCGAACAGCTGCCGCAGAGCAGAGATAGTGGCTAAAGGAAAGGATGTATCAGTGGTTGATTCAACCATATAATTAACACTTTGACCAATGTCAAGTAAACGCGGGTAAGACAGACGACGGATAACGGCGCGCTAGGAGAGATGAATGGCCAGCAATAGAGTTCGGCGTAAGGCTTCAGCTACTAGCGGATCCTACGGTGGCACAGAATAAGTCAACAAACAGCTGAGCTGTGACGCAAACAATCAAAGAGATGGATATGGTAAGAACGGAGCGAGCTCCGGGTATCCGCAAAGTTAAATGGAAGCTATGGCGACTAGCTAGTTAGTGGCTATAAAAAGTATGTATCAGAGGCTTGTGTAGCCGTATGATTAAGAAGTTTGATCACCACTGGATGCCTACAGTTTCAGTGAATAAATCAACAGACGAGCGCCGATTAAAAAGACAGACGTCAGAGGAAAATGAAGGCTAGTGTGTCAAGTAGTGGATCTTAGCAGGTTACATGGGGCCAACAATGACTAGCTACTGCCAAGAAGAGTGAAGCGACTAATAGGAACGGCGCATAACGGCGCGCTAGGAGTGAGATAATTGGCTAGCCATAGAAATCGGATTAAGGCTTCAGTTAATAGTGGATCCTACGGTGGCAGAGAATAGGTCAACAAATCAGCTGAGCTGTGACGTAAACAATCCAAGAGAATGAACATTGTAAGAAATGAGCAGCTCCTAGGGAGCTCCGGGTATCAGCATATTTGAATTGAGTCTACGGCGACTAGCTGCTGCCAAGCAGAGATAGTGGCTCTAGAAAAGTATGTATCAGAGGCTGGAGTAGCCATATGATTAAGAAGTTTGACCACTACTGGATAACTACAGTTTCAATGAATAGGTCAACGGACGAGCGCCGAATAAGGAGACAGACGTCAGAGGAAAATGAAAGCTGGAGTGTCAAATAGTTGCTCTTTGCAGGTTACATGGGGCCAACAATGACTAGCTACTGTCAAGAAGAGTGACGCCAATAAGGAGAACGGCGCATAACGGCGCGCTAGGAGTGAGATAATTGGCTAGCCATAGAAATCGGATTAAGGCTTCAGTTAATAGTGGATCCTACGGTGGCAGAGAATAGGTCAACAAATCAGCTGAGCTGTGACGTAAACAATCCAAGAGAATGAACATTGTAAGAAATGAGCAGCTCCTAGGGAGCTCCGGGTATCAGCATATTTGAATTGAGTCTACGGCGACTAGCTGCTGCCAAGCAGAGATAGTGGCTCTAGAAAAGTATGTATCAGAGGCTGGAGTAGCCATATGATTAAGAAGTTTGACCACTACTGGATAACTACAGTTTCAATGAATAGGTCAACGGACGAGCGCCGAATAAGGAGACAGACGTCAGAGGAAAATGAAAGCTGGAGTGTCAAATAGTTGCTCTTTGCAGGTTACATGGGGCCAACAATGACTAGCTACTGTCAAGAAGAGTGACGCCAATAAGGAGAACGGCGCATAACGGCGCGCTAGGAGTGAGATAAGTGGCCAGCCTTAGAATTCGGATTAAGGCTTCAGGTACTAGTGGATCCTACGGTGGTACAGAATAGGTCAACAAACAGCTGAGCTGTGACGCATACATTCCAAGAGAATGAACGTTGGAGAATGAACTTGGAGCATAGGCTCAAACACATCAGCGCCGAATGTGCCTGACGCTGAGTGGCAAGAAAGATCCGCCTAGCAAACCCCTGGGAGATTGAAACCACCCATCAACAAACCCTTATTTGCGGACTGGGTGCAAAGGAAGTGAAGTACCTCTTTGAGTACGCTCCTAAGGCTTCCATACAAAATGGCGACGGTAACCTCAGCCAAGGATGTGGTAATCACCGCCGACAGCTTCAACAGTTTTGTCTGCCGACTGAAATAAGCGAGACTTAAACACGTTAAGTTTATACCTCACATTAGGAACAACGCCACCTTTACCGGCCAGCCGTGCGATCTAGTCTATATAGTGCTTGGCCAGATAGATGTACTTACCATCCGTGGCGTCCTGAGACAGCCACGTTACAGTGAATGTGAGTTTAGCTGGATGAGACCCATCTACAAGCAAGCCTAAATCATACAACAAAATCCTTTGACTGCGCACATTGATTAGCACTATCTGAAGGTATTCGTTAGATCCAGACCTGGATCGCAAGCTATCAGAATTTGCAGTGGTAGGGCGGAGAAGGACTGCCGGTTGACTAAGCTTAAATCCACTAACCGGTGACCTCGTTTACCGGCCACTCGCCTGTTTTTGAGGTCCATGATAGCCTTTCTTAGCTACAGCCTATCGGCCAGTGGAAAGTCCGGCTGAACGCTAGTATTTGTACTCTTCAGCTTAAAAGCAACCTGAACGAGAGCAATGCGTTCCTCCGGGGTAGTGAGTATTACACGAAGTAGACGCGGTCGAGGGTTTGATACATTAACTGGGACGTTCCCCAGTCTAATCAGTTTCCCGACCGAAAGGCCTAGAAAACCAGGCGGAAGAAGCTTCGTTACGCACATTTTAAACCATTGAAGGCCGTCCAACATGCAATCAGCCGGAAGGACGATAGTAGATTCAGTCGCGTTACGGATTATGACGCTACTATCCGTGAAAGCATCGCCATGCTGGGAGTATTAACATCACAAGTCTTTGATTCGGTGTTTGCAGCGGGTGGCTTCAACACTGGTGATGGGAATGCATTTAGCCCCTCCGAAGATATAGAAACCGCCTCGTTTTTCGCTCCATCGTCGATGTATTACTTTGTTCGGGTCCTCGGTTTCTACGAAAGTCTTTATGGTAGCTTTTGTCTGCTGTCCTTGATAACGGGAGCACGGTCCCGTGACCATTTGTCGATTTGAACCGCGTGAAGCGCATCTTCAGAACATGCCTCCTCGGTGACAAAACCAGATATCCGGCAACTTCGGATAAAAAGAAGTGGGTCTTGGAATCTCCACCTTCGCACAACCGTCAGACGGTTTGATAAATAATGACACGGCTTGTTTCCAGTGACTAGACAACTGTAACTTCTTTAGCAGAGAGCTTACGGGGTTTCCCGGCTCCTTTTCGCTTTACTCGAAGGGCTCCTTGAACCAGCGATTCGGCCTCGATCAGAGTACCTTTAGATACGACGGCTGAATCAGATTCATGTTTGTAGTCGGTAGCCATCTAACATAATGCTCGGTGCCACAAGTGCATCTGCAGTGGAAGCCATCAGATTTGCGTCGTTGGAGACCGGAAGCGTCGCCATGAGCAGATCAACCTTAATGTGTGGATCTGAGAGCATCGAGAACGAACACTCTAAATTTCGCAGTCGGGTATCAAGAGATACGTCGGTCGTACGAAAGGCCGCGGGGCCATGCCGGCGACTACAGCAATCGGCGCAACTGAAAAGCTACTTTTCGCTGGAGGCCAGCGCTGCCTACTGCTCTGTATTTAGGTAGGTACAAAGTTGGTGGTATTATCGGTTGCAGGCATCGCGCTGCATACCGTCGGAATCCTCAGTTACTGGCATAATGCAGCTTGGACTGCCACAAAGTGCGATAACCTCAGAATCCAAGCCACCAGGAACAACAGCTTCGTTGCATTGTGAGACCGACATAGTGGAACAGAGTGAAATTATAACACGTATACAATAGTTAAACGGCCTCAATAAAAAAGCAAAAACTGGGTGCATCATGGAAATAAAACTGGGACGAAGTGGAAAAATTACCCGTAAGCGCGAAGGACGCATTGACCAGAGCGGCTTTGCTCCATCCAAGATACCTTGGATCAGAGAAAATTTTACAATGAGCAAATTCGGTTACAAGTGTTTATTCAAACGCGGCTTTCCACAAGATTGCAGCCAAAAGTTCTATCATTATTGCACGCCAAAAGATCAAGTTGCCGCGTAGTACTTCTCATGTTGCATTGCAGTCTACCTACGATATTTGAAAACTAAGGCAAGCGCCAACTGGAGGTTGCGCACAACTTTCCTTGCGATCGCAGACCATACGGCAAAAAACAACAGTGTCATCCAACATGGTGCTCGAGAATCAATTAGACCACCTCCATTTAATCCTAATTAAAACAGAGCGAAATCCACAATTAATAAATCTTACCAAAGACAATTTCTATTGTATACTTACGCACAAAGTGACACATATACATCACTTTCATATCCAGTTATGAAAACATCGCAATTTGGCCTGCCGTACTGGAACACAAAGCCCCTCCAGGCCAATTTTTCAGTATAAAAATTAACCACCCCGTAAAGATGGACGGTCGCGGTCGAAAACGCAGTTGCAACGTTGGCTTTAAAATACGCTCCGGAGCTGTTTAACTGTCGTTCTTTCACAATGATCGTTTACATAAGTGGTACTTCTGCACATTGTCCTTTTCTCCATTGCTAGAAATTTAATTTTGACAATGTGAGTTTGGTTCATCCGCTGTTTATTTTTTAAAGTGCTTAAAGTGTTTCCATCTGGATACACAAGGTTAACCTTGACTTGCCTTAACATGTGAGTTCATGCGCTAACGTGTCGCGCCTGTTTCACTGAACTTGTTCGCGTTATTTTGTAGCCCATCGAACACACACCGCTGTGTCCGACATCAATTGTCTCCTGATACCCGCACTTAATGTTGCGCACCGTCTCGTACTAGTATTTACTAGTCCTACAAATTGGTAACCCCGAGTCTCATGCGCAAGGATAAGCTTCTTTTGACGCTTGTAGGGACCATTTAATAACACAATTGCAAGTTCTCTTAAAATTGAGCTGCATCGTGTTGGGTAGTAGATCATTGTCATGACTCCATGAAGCTTGGTTTGTAATAAATATAAATCATTTGAATTATTTTAATATATAAAACACTATTATCACTGATTTTAAGAATTGTTAATAAAAGGCAATAAAGGTTACCTACTGACACTAACTAAATCTAGGTACTCGGGCGCGTAAAAATCGTTGACCTCTCGTCTTCAGCAGGACAGGTATTTAGGAATGCAGGGTACTATATAAACAAAAAATTAGAACAACTTTTAGCGAATAAGTTTCACTGCAACGTCAACTTTGTACCCCAGAGCTCACGCCTGACGAGTATTGTTCGACAATGTGCAATCAACCGCACCGTCGTTCGTACTTTTTGGTTAGTTTGTTCCTATTTCTCTGTTATATACCTGTAATCCTTCGTTGCTTGCGTAATTTTAGTAGTTTCATCGTGTTTTTGCTTATCGTTGATCTTTTACGATTCACATTTCGAAACCGGCATCCAAGTCGTTTCACAGCATAAACATCCTTACTTCGGCTGTTCCAAGTTTCATGGAACACAGCCCAGAGATTTGGTTTGCCGGACAAGAACATAACAGAAAATGCCGGCCTCTATTAACAATGTGGTTACTCACCTGCATCATTTATCCTTCGACTCCGACACTTTTGCATCATTGACCGGTTTCAACAACTACTGCCTGTTAATTACGAAGCAGTTCGGCCAACCAGGGAAGAATTTTGGCTGTCAACCGACTGCGAATAATAGAGTGCAAAATCGGTCTATACGATGCATAGCAGGCTAGCAGTGCTGTTCAACGGAAGCTACGGCAGTGATCCAGGACGTGGTGGGTTTTCGACTGGCAAGTGTCCTCCCTAAAATAGCCACAAATGTCCGCTTAACAACATTGCAACGTGGCGGATGTGACTCGCCACCAAATAAAGTCACAGCTAAACATTTCACACTGACGCAGTCCTCAGCCTTCTACATCCAACCTGTGCAACTGGTTTTACTATGAGGAATGCCTTGATGGAGTACTGATCATTCCGATTTCGTAATGGTCATTGATTGCACGAAAACCTTGTTTAGGCTCCTGTGCTCATAGAATACTACATGGCCAATTTACGCCCAAATTGTCCTTTACGCAACAGTTATGACGGATTTTACGCGCCCTAGCGCCATCATGTTCCTTGATCTGACTATTACCTGACAAAATGCTCACTCGTATGGACTACATCGTTTAGTTTATACCTTTCATTAAAACGAAATGTTTTAATATTCCAAAGAAGCTTTGCTTGTATGCATACTTGATCGCGCCTTTACAGGTGTGTCTCGTTTTACCGAGAATATAACATTTATTAATTATTTATATTCGCGACCGAACTGGAAAAGAAGGGTATTTAGGCTAACCGTGCGAGGTACTATCAGCTCGTACCGCGCCATCCTTCGTCGGTTGTGACGCTGGTTCATGACATTATAACCTGCCAATCGAATCCGGAAAAGATTAAAAGGATGAAGCAAGTGCTTCTTAAAGAGTTACATGCCAGCGCACGACATCAGTCTGTACAGCTCAATGATGTCAAGCAGGGAGATCGCAAGCTGTCGACGTTGCTCCGCAAAATTCAGCGCATTGCTGGTCCATTATTCTTCTGCGAAGAAGGCATAAAGAAAACGTGGTTTACACATCTCATAGAGCCATGGCCGATGACGCTGTCCGTGGTTCTGGAGAGGCCTATGAAAGAATTAGCTATCAAGGCAGATGCTGCGTTCGGACGTATTCCGCAGCAGACGACCGTAGCTCCGGTCACGTATCCTTATCAAAGAAAACCTAGTCTCATGTTTGCTCCAAGTCGTCCGGCCGATGACAAAAAGACGAGGAAACTACGCTATTTCGCAGCACGATAGCAGCAATGAAGTCTTTGAAACAGCGAGCGCCACGGTCAGATACTAACCACCTTTTGGTTACCGTACATTGCAACTCGTCTGTGCGTGCACCGAGTAGGTCTTTTTCGACAAAATGCGCAACATTATCTCTGCACTTTGCTGTCCGACAACACCAAAACCATTGAAGCATTGTGTTGGTATTACGGCCAATATGGTGGAAGCGCTAGACGTTGGCGGGCTCCCTGCATTAAGCACGATTCAATCGCGTCAGGGAAAGCGAATAGCCGGCAAACTAGCACGATCAACGCATCCACCAATAAACAGACAAAGCGCTTGTCTTACTTTAAGTACCGAGGTTCTTCCATCACTTTCCTTATCGACCCGGGAGCAAGTCAGCTTTATCCCTGCAAACACAAACGACACTCTCAGAACCTACGTACAACCTGTGGGTCGCTAACGGGTCTCCAATAGCTGACGGCGGTTAATAAGTTAGTTTGTCAACGTCATTAGTGTCCTGCTTTTTCCTTCGTTTGGACTAAAGTTTTGTGGAGCAGTAAAATGCCAATTTCGGAATCCTGTCTTGTAAGACCATTATAACAAATGGCAACTGAGAAACTTGTAACTGTGATGAATTATTTTTGTTAAAACGTTTATAGGCCGCTTTTCCAACAGCAATTTTAAATGGAGGCACAAATAAAAATTATCAAAAATCCGACCCAATGCTTGAGTTTGCAGACAACAGGAGCAGGAGCGGGACATGCAGGCCAGTTCTGTTGATCGTTATACGAATGCAATTATCACGCGGATCCTGGATGGAAATTTGAAGTGTGGTTCAAGCGCTGGGAAGACATGTTGCTCAAGTACTTCCTTCGTCAACAAGACTTCCGCAAGTTGCAATTGCTACCCCGCAAGCTCGAAAAAAGTGAACGTTGAAGGTTGATAGACGACCTTCCGCCAAAACAGCAGAAGGATCTGATATCTGACAAAGTGGGGTCGCCGCTAAAGGGAATTTTTGGTGAGTCAGTATACTTGTTTAATATACGCTGTCATTCCCTTGAAATTGGCAAACGGGAATCAGACGACTTTGGAGCTCCAGCAGACATGGTTAACTGTGAATGTGAACGGTTCAAACTTCGCTGTTTAACGGACGATTAGTAAAGTGTCCCCCTTTTGTCAGCGCTCTAAAATCCCCAGTGATGACAAGCTTCCCTTGCGGCTTTTAGCTAAGCTGGATCAGAAGCTTGCTCTGACACATACGACTCTTGTAAACGAATATAAAGGATTGTTCACTCTAAAACGCGACACTGCCCTTGTCGAACGAAATGGACCCGCACAAACCAGATACCTTGCACTTCGTGAAAAGGCCAACCCTGTTAACCCAACCAAACCATTTAAGAGGTCTAAGAACAAACCGCCCACAGCATGGTGGTCATGTGGCGAATGACAGTTCGTGCGCTTTTGTCCTTACGAAGTCATATTAGTCAAACGTGCTATAAACGTTGGCATAAGGAGGAGTGCTACAGTCAGGTTCGGTCGAAGAACATTAAGAAGTGTTATCGCAAAGGGAATTCTTTAAAGGATGGCACACAGTCTCTGTCCATAGTTGTCACGTTCCAACGTGAGTGTAAAAAAGACGACGATTTATCGGTGTGCTGAGCAATGGGATCCCAACGAAAGTGCAATTTTTCAGGCCTCGGACATCACAATTATTTGTAGGAACACATGGAATCACGAAAAGTGGGTAAAGATGGTCGAGTCTCAGAACGTTACACATAATGCATTCGGCGGTGTGTTAAACTTACTTTGGAAAAATCTGGAATGGGGTGCAGTGCAGACCGACCGACTGGATTAAAACGTTACGTCATCGCGGTTCCTTTGAAGCAGATCTGCAACCGAGCTCGAGCGAGTCAAGAACCATCATCAAAGTCCTTGGCAGACATAACAAGTTCGCTGAAGTGAACAGTTGCCTATGTCATTCAGGACGGCTTGGGCAATTCTAGGAAATTCAAGACAAGGCTGAGCATGCGACTAAGTGCTAAACCAGTGTGCAAGGCTAATTTCCGGTACCGTGTACAGCCATGTCAACCGTCGATCAAGAACTCGATCGATTGGAACGTGCCGGATTCATCAAGGCCATGAACTACTCATCATGAGTGGCACCTATTGTCACAGTGAAGAAGTCATATAGCAAAGTACTCGTCTGCGCTGACTTCACAACTTGCCTTAACGATGCGCTGGATGACAAGCAGTACTCAGTACACGTACCGGAATATATCTGCAAAACTGAATGGTGGTAAGTGCTTTAATGAGCCTTATCTGTCCGAGGCCTACCTTCCATGTATGTTGACAAAGTCCCGAGGGAGTTGTTGACGCACAACACTCATCGTGGACTATCCCAATACAACCGCTTGCCATTTGGTGTAAAAACGGCGCCAGCCCTTTTCCAACAGTTGATGGACACCATGCTAGCTGGCGTTTACGGAGCCGCTGCATACCTGGATGATATGATAGTGATGGATCGAACACCGAAGAGCCATTTAACCGCCAGGATGAAGTACCTGGTGGTGTACAGTCGTACGGTTTTCGTATCCATGAGTATGAATGCATATTTTCCCGCCGATCATCAAAAACCTCGGTTTTACGCTTTAAAAGGGTGGACGTCGACTAGATCCAAAAAATCTAGAAGCCATTAGAATAAGCCTCCACCGACAGATCTACCGTCCTTGCGTTCCTTCTGTTGACTAGTCAGCCATTACAACGCATTCTTGCCTGAGATACACTGCCTGAGTGCCCCCATAAACAACCTACTGGCCAAATGCCACAGTTGGAACCGGACATCAGAATGCCAGGGTGATTTCGAACCGGTCAAGACACTTCTGTCTACAAACTTGCATTTGACTCAGGTTGATCCCCCAAAGAGGTTGTCCTAACCAAAGAGGAAGCATTCCAAGAGATTGGCGCAGTAATTTCGCACACTATTCTGAGGGACCTCAGAAAGCAATGGCCCAGGCCGCCAGAACACGTATGAAGGCCGAGAGGAATTACAGCCAGATCGAGTACGAAGCATTGTCCATAGTGTACTCTGTCAAGTAACTCTACATGTTGCTGCATGGCATCCGTTTCAAGTTCCCGACAGACCACAAGCACATACTAGCTACCTTTGATTTGTAAAAAGGCCTTTTGGCATACCCAGCCTACCGGATACAACTTTGGGCTCTTAACTTAATAGGATATGATTGCGAGCGCCATTAGCAGTCGACAATTTTCACTGGCCAAGCGTCTAATTGTGGCATACCCGCAAGCATATGCGTAAATAACCATTGCCACGGTCGAAAGTGAACCTGACATCAACTATCTGATAAGTGGTGTATTGCACGGTATAACAGCGCAGAAGCTGTGCGAACCGAAAAGCTTCAGGACATAGTATTCATGCAAGTGCACAGTTTCACAACAAAACTTAACCACGTGTAGGTCCATCTGTCGAGTTGTAACAGTACTTCCAGTTGAGCGACTCGCTCTCTATTGTGAACGACTCCATACTCCTTTCGCTAGAGTGCCTATCCCCAAGGCACTGCAGATGCGCCTTATTCGGCAGCTTCACGCCGAGCATCCTGGAAGCAACCGGAAGAAGCGCTTGCCTGCAGTTATGTATAGTAGCCCTTCATAGACAAGCAACAAGAAGCGACCGCTAAACGCTGTCGAAAGTGCGCAGAGGTCTTGAAAACACCACAGAAAGCAGGGCTCCATTCATGGTCAAAAGCTACTAAAGCATTGTTCCGCATCCATGACGTCTTCGCAGGACCGATCAACGGCCGAAGTTTCCTCACTGTAGCCTACACATACAAAAATTGGCCTGAAGTATTTCTCAGAGTTAACACAAACACGAATGCCACTGTATCAGAACTGCGCCAAACCTTCAGCAGATTCGGCTGTCCATAGACAACGGTAGCTGAAAATAGCACACAATTTACTTCGGCAACTTTTACGAGGTGCTGTAAGCAATGCGCCGTCCAGCAACTTCGCTCGCCGCCGTTTACCGAGAGTCGAATGGCATAGCCGAGAGGCATGTCGAAACCTTCAAGCGAGCTCTCCACTAAACAAAAGTGGGATGATATATAGGAGATTGTTAACGGTTTCATTTTCCTCTAGCTATCAACACGGAATCTACAAGCGCCGGACAATGTTTCTCCAATACAGGTTATGATGAACCGGAAGCTCCGCATGCCGTTTGAAGCTATCCGGCCGTGCTTAAACCAATGCTTTGGGGAAAAACCGCATAATATAACAGGGTTTTGACCGGCGGCCTGGAGCAAAGAAACGATCGTTTTACCTTTGGACAAAAATTGCTAGTACGCGACTAAAAGAAACGCCACGCAAATTTGACGCTAGTGAAGGTCAACAACAAGCCCATGAAGGTACTGTAGGACGTGATCGTGGGCGCACAGATCTGAGCACGGCATGCAACCCAGTTACGGCCAACATTGCGCCAACAATAAGAAGCAACGCCTACCGACCACCTGTTCGACTAACCGGTGGAAAACTGGAACTTCCAGGAGGAAGCCCTGGATGACTGCTTCCAGTCAAGCAAGGAATATAGACAACGGGCATCTGAACACAGTTCTCGGGCACTTCAGACAAACAGATGGACCAACTGGCAGCGATCATCGTCCCGAAAACTTTAAGTTAATCATAGGCATTCATCGCGTACCTCGGGCGAGAACTCAGGTGGGCAGGCATCTGGGAACAGATAAGAATTGCGAGGAAAATCCACTATTTTAGCTATTGACCGATTAGTAACGAGTAGCGCAACTATTTTCACGTGCTGAAATGTTCTAAGTTCCGCACAGGACTATCAACCAATGGACTCCCGACTGAAGCTATGGGGTACCACTAACCTGGGTAGTTTACCTTCTCATTCCAAAATCCGAAGGCCTGTAAGAGACCTATAAATACAGCCAAGGTCCGCAGTAGTTGTACGGTGTTTGCTGACGGCGGCTAATGCGTTATGTTGTCAATGTCATTAGTGTTCTGCTTTTGCCTTCTGTTGGACTAGAAGTTTTGTGGAGCTGTACTAAATGCCAATTTCGGAATCCCGTCTAGTGAGTGGATTATAACCATTTATACATGAGGTGACGGTCAACACAGTAAAGCTTTCTGTTGGCGTCGATTCTGTTAGTTTGTTTGGCACCCATATTTCTCTTGCGGGAGTCGTGCAAATACAAGCTAAAATTTAGGCTACCATCGTCTAACCCTAGCCTCACCCTTTTAAGGAGATAAGGCACGTTGACAGCCTCATCAACATTTAGCGCCATTTCATACCTACTTGCGCTTTGCTTCTGCAACCATTCATGGATATTCTCCAAGGGAAGTTTAAGTAATCCGAGTTTGCTGCTGCAGCACGCGCCGCCTTCCACGATTTAAAAGAAGCTATCGACAACGATTCTTCTATAGCGCATCCGGACCCAGCAGCCAACTGTCGCTCAGTACGGAAGCTTATGACATGGCAATCGAAGCAGCCTTACAACAAAATGCAGGTGACGCATGGCAGCCTTAGTCATTTTCTCTAAACGTTTGCAACCTGCCGAATCTCGTTACAGCACTTTTGGTAGAGAACTATTCGCTATTTATTTATCCTTACATCATTACCGACATATCTTATAAGGCCGATTGTTTGCCGTCTTCACTTAACAAAAATCCCCCGACTTACTTGCGTAGCTCGACTAGCGACCGATACTCTCGTAGAGAGCCGCGCCACCAAGCCTATAGCGTTCCGTTTATTACCGATATACGACATATACAACATGCGGACGCACTTTCAATGTATTCAAGCAACTTCCGCTGATGCCGGCACCGCTAACGTGCTGGCAGCTGTGGCCGCATTTCAACTCAATCATCCTCACTGGACACATGACCCTTTCCGCCGACATCATCAGACGGAACTATACTTTGCGATTTATCTCTGGGCACGCCGCGCCCGGTCGTCCCACGTTAGTTTCGGCAGACCGTGTTCGACTCGTTGCACGGCTTGTCTTATTCAGGCGTTTATGCACCGGTTAAACTCGTAACCACACATTTCTTCTGGCGCAATGTCAATCGTGACGTGCGTACTTGGGCAGCTGCTTGCCTTCCGCGTCAAGGCGCGAAAGTGCACGAGCACACGAAAAGCCCTGAAGGAACATTTCCCATGTCAGGTGCACTTTTGCACTACGTGCATTCCGACCTCCTAGGCCCACTGTCGCCTTCGAAAGGCTCTGTATATCTGCTGACCTGTGTCGATCGATTCACTAGTGACCGGGACTATTCCAATGCCTAACTTCTCTTCGGAAACGGTAGCGAAAGCTTTCCTGGAGCGCTGGCTAACTCATTACGGCAGTCCCGCCATCGTGACCACCGATCAAGGGTCACATTCCTCGTTGCCTTTGCCAGGCTGCTTAAGGATTTAGGCTCTCGTCACGTTCGGACGACGGCATATCATCCGGCCGCGAAGAGCATGGTAAAGCGGTCTCACTGTCAGTTGAAGATCGCGTCACGTGCGCACGCAGATCCTTTACGGTCTGAAACTCTACCACTCGTCTTCCTAGGCTTAAGAAACGATTAAAACCGACTTCGCGCAACGCCGGCGCAACTATTATACGGCTGTACGCTGTATTTGCCTGGACACCTAGTGGCACCAGCCCCATCTAATTCCTCGTTTGACTACGGAAATTACAGCAACCGATTGGCTCACCAGCTGAGTGATCTACGTCTGTCCGCTCCACGAGCGCAGAAGACACCCGTGTAGATTCTCGAGAAACTGTCTACGTGTTCACACGTCCTCCTCCGCGCGGAAGGGGTTAGGCCGCCTCTTCACTCGCCGTATATAGGAGCCTACAAATTGCTACACGGTACGAGTAAAACGTACGCGATTGACCGCGTTAGACGACGCGAATTTGTCAGCAGGTATCGCCTCAAACAGTCATGCATCAACGGGGTCGCTGAGTATACGGCTACTTCGAAAGCTTCGTGTGACGTTACAAACATGAAGCATTCCTGCAGATAGTACCGATTTAAAAACACAGGCTAGGGTCGTTCCGATGTCCTGGTACACTGTGATGCTGTCGCCTCCAACGATCAATCGCCGTTGTCAGGACTTTCGTAAGCCCGTTCGCTTTTCGATTATGTACCGTGTAAAGACTTAAGTTTGTACCCAATGTAGATAATTGCAGCGCTTTTGATCGACAACGTTTTGGAAACACAATCAAAACTTTCGGAAAACATAAAAGGATCCAACAATAAAGTCTAAAGTTTTTACACGCGTATTATTCGTTCATTCTTTCGGGCGTGTTCTGAGTGTGCTGTGTTGCTTTCTCATCTCTACATGCCCCAACTCACTTCGATCGAGTAACCTTCAAGAGCGAAGTTCTCGAGGATCACCACAATCAACGAATAGCCGGACGCGGGTCGTTAGTTCGTGGGATGCTGGTCGTTGCTTCGTAAGACGATGGTCGTTACTCCGTGGGACGAGGGTCGCTTCTCCGTCATCATCATACACGTTAGCTAGAGGTGGGGAACACCTCAGCTACTGTACCGCAATACACAGAAAAAAGGAGAAAAATATGCAACTGGTACAAGCCGGCTGAGCTACCGGTAATGGATGGACATCATTCCGGTAAGCTACCAGGGGGCTACTGTGCATCAAAAAATTATTACGCAAAATTATATAAGGTTAAATTATGAGATCGTGGTTGGAGGGGAGGCTAAGAGGGATGGGGTAGGACAAAGAAACTCTCAGCACGAACGCCACTGAGGTTGGCTCCTGGCCATATCAGCAAGTGTTTCCAACCAAACGTGTTCATCGTCTTTGGACGAGACGTTTCAAACGAGGCCAGCTCAGAAGTGAGGGCCTTCATCCCTCTGGACCAAGTCACCGCTTGGCCACCCCACTCTTCTTCCATACCCACCCCGGCGCGTAAACAACGCACGCCCCGGGAGTCGGTTGGCTGGCATGTGTAAAACGTGGCCGAGCCAACGGAGCCTGATGCGTGAAATAACGGTGCTGAGCGGGTCATTTTCATTTAATGTGCCTTAAACAAGGCATCGAACACGCTTGTTGCTAACGCGGTGTTCCCACCAGATGTGAGCTAAATTGCGAAGGCACTGATGGCCGAACGTAACTAGCATCTTCAGGTCCGCTGCTTTAAGCGGCCAGGTTTCACAACCGTACAATAGTGTCGAACGTACTGCTGCATTGTACACTCTACTCATCAGGGCAAGAGTGATGTCGCGCCGACGCCATAAGTGGCGATGATTAGCAAAAGCGCCCCGAGCTTTTGCTATACGATTCGTGATCTCATCTTCAATCCCAAGGGCGCTGATACAACTTCCCAGGTAGTTGAATTTTTGAACGACTTCTAGCTGATCCCCACCAAGGGGCAGCGTAGGAGGCGGTCCAGACTAATCTTGGAGGGACGCTTTGCACTTCGATACTGCAAAGCAAAGCCCGAAGTGACGGACAGCTAGGGCTAATATTCCAGTGCCGCTTGGCACATTTGTGATCTGTCACAGCTTAGGGCAAGATCATCAGCATACTCTAAGTCAAGAAGTCGTTCTCCTGGGAGTAGCTCCACACCTTCTAACTCGTCTCCTGTGAACGCGATTTCCATGACTTTGTCAACAGCGAAGTTGTAAAGGAAGGGTGACAGCGGGCATCATTGTCTCACACCGCTGGAGATATTAAAGGGCGACGACAGCCTGCCGTAAACCCTCACGCTGTTCGAGCTACGCGCACATAATGCTCGGATAATATTTACATAATTTATCAGGTACACCTTTCCTGAGTAGACAGTCCCAAATTGAATGTCTATTCACCGAATCGAATGCACCTGTGATCTCGAGGAACACGACAACGGTGGGCCGCAAATATATGTGACGGTGCTCCAACAACTGACGCAAGGTGAAGATGTGGTCAAAGCAGCCATGACCTCAACGAAACCCGGCTTGCTCTTCACGATTCTGGCCTTCAAAAGTGCCAGTCAGTCTGGGAAGGATGACAGAGACAAGCGCTTTGGAAGCAATGGAGATCAGACTGATTCCTCTACGGCTGCCGCATTCCGATCGTGAGCCTCCCTTGAAAATTGGGACTGTGACCGAGCGGCTACAGTCGGTTGGGACAGTTTTCTGCTCCCAGTTTCACTAGTAACTAGTGTAAATCATCCACAAGAACAGCTCCCCGAATTTGAAGAGAGCTGGATGAAGATCATCGGGTCCCGCGGCTTAATACAACTTCAACAGTTCGATCTCACGTTCAACTTCTGAGCGAGAGGGTGGACCCAAAGGGACAGCCCAGGGAGCAAGGCGAACAGTGGCCTGCGAGAAATCTAACCATTCCGACCGATTAAACTGCCATTTATAGTGCTCAGCCCAACGGTCTAAGCGTTTTGATAAGTTGTGGATAAGCTGTTTACTCTCATCACGTATAGCTTCACTAACACCAGGTCTCCTGTTGCCCGTTTCTCCTATCAGACGTAATAACTTATGAAGGTTACCAATGGCAGCGACCATTTCCATCTCTGTTGCACGATGAGACCACCAGGATTCGCGGTCTCTCTTCAGACTAGCACGGAGTTTGCCCGGAGCTCTTTGCGAGTTACATTGTGTTCGCATCCAGCCGGAATATACCGGCGAGCATCGATAAGTTTCAGAGACTGTGAAGAGACTCAATATCCATGTTGGCGATTAGACATACCACATGAGGATTTTCCTGCTGCTAGTAAGGTTTGGTGAATATGAGACCAGTAAGCTCCAATTGCATGCAGTGAGCGTTTATCCAGCTCGCATGACAGCGAACTATGATAGGCATTCAGAACAGCTGGCTTCGCCAGTTGGCTGGTATCAATGCGCTCACAACGTCGTCGTGAGCGTCCGCCAAAGCGCATCCGCCGTTCAGCACATACAAGTGCATGGTCAGTGTCCACACCTGTGCTCTAAAACGAGCGACAGTTTTGGACGCAGCCTCTCCATCGGTAACTTATCGCAATGTGATCGATTTGCGTCCATAGCTGGTTCGAGGCTGGTGGGCGCCCAGTCACCCTCCGGCGGGTGCTGTGTCGGAAATTAGTGTTCGCAAGAAATACGCGAGCATCTTCACACAGATGAAGTAACCGATCACCGTTATCATTACGGGATCCTATACCATGTTGGCCGCCCAGATGCAGCTCATCCGTGGATAATTCTCCAACTTGAGCGTTCAGATCACCAGCCAGCACTACAGTGTCCGAGCTCTGTGGCTAGCTCGTTCAGTTGACGATAGAAGTTGTCTTTCACCGAGTCATCGTTACAGTTGTGTGTGCATAGACAGCGTAACGAATAGACACCTGTTAGTCCCGTGCGACTTCGAAGGTTTGAAAGATCCAGCCAATCGGACCGCACACATCCGGCTACTGATTGGAATCCAATCAACCAGAGTAGTTTCAGCCCGGGGACTCAGGGCAATACGAACACCGGCTTGGCCGGTGCTCGAAGCTCGTTACTCCGTGTGACGAGGGTCGTTTCTCCGTGGGACGTGTCGTTTCTTCGTGGGACGAGGGTGGTATTGCGCGGCACGGGGTGCGGCTGGGGAGAGACCACTTCCAAGCGCACCGGTTGGCAGCAGCAGAGTTTGAGGTCCTGTCGACTTTTTCTGGGCTAGCCAGTTAGCTTGAAGTGGAATAAGCCCGTTCCAACGGCTCGCCGAAATGCACCCCTGTTAGCAATAAATAACAAACGGCGCAGCGGACTCCGACTTTCGGCGGACGCCCATTTGGCACGAACGCCCACGCAGGCTTACTCGGCACGATATTGCCCTAAGAAACTCTGCGCACCCGTCATTTTCGATCGCGAAGGCTTCCTATGTTCGGCCTTCCATGAGAGAGCTCTGTAGCAACCAAAGAGCCAACTGCTCTTCTATGTGCTATCTCATTGTTGACCGATTGCACATTATTCTTTCTTGTTTAGTCTCCCTTACACCAGTCTTGTAAGTCCCCGCGCTAATGTGTTGCTCCTGTCTGGCTTCATCCGTCCGCGTCTCCTTGTAGTCCGTCGAGTACAGTCCGCTGTGTCCAACTCCAATTGCCTTCTGACATCCGCACTTAAGTTCGTGCACCGTCTCAGACTGGTATAAATAATTAAATAAATAATTTATTCTGGTCGTTGTTAGGTACACCATCAAGGGCATGATCATGGTAATACAGGCATGTGTGATCGGCAATTGTACAAATTAGTATATTATGACCAATAGCATAGAAATTTATGTGTGTTGACAAGTAGAAATATGTTCAAGTGTGAATTTGGAAGAAGCCATATTGTGTGTATGTAAAGGTGACTTTGTGTTTTCGTTCGCTTGGTTAGTCATCAAATGGGAGAATCAAAAGAACGCTTCGAATTGGATGACGTTCGTGATGTGTGAATGGTCCTCGGAGGAAGGGAAGAGGCAGTGACTTTATTAGTGACGAGTCACATAGACCACGTCACCGTGTTGTTAAACGGATATCTGTGGTTCTTTATAGGGAGAAGACTTGCCAGGCGAAAGCCCACCACATCTTGGAACACTGCGGCAGAACCATTTACCGGAACGGGATGAACCCGAACAACCAAGCTGGCACCGCCGGGAGGTTGTTCGGCTAGCTAGTCTACACGTGTTCGTTATTCGTTAGTACCCCGCGACTGCTTCCAAGCACTAACAGTAGTGAGAACACGAACGAGCAGGGACAAGGATCCAGGGGTTATTTGACATAAGGAAACCACTTCGTTATATAGCATGACGCGCAAGCATGAAAAGCAACAAGCAAACGGGAAGTGCGAGAACAAGTAAATCTATGGTAAATAAACAGATAAGAAACCAGTCAACTGAAGACAAAGAATAGAAATTGTGTATTATCGTAGGAATAGAGATGCAAACTGAAGGCAAAAATAACGACTCCAACTAGCCAATCGGGATGGCGCTCCTGCCTACATAGGCGTGTCTCGCACTGCATGAGAAAAAAGAATTTACTTCTTTAAATGACGCGTTAAGACAAACATCAGTGAACCACCAGAGCAAAACGAGAGTCTGTAGTCATGAACGGTTACACAAGGCCACTTGTATTTTTTATTGATACTCTAACACCCTGACATGCCTAAGCAGCGTCTCAAATGGAGTACATGCTCGGAAATTGTATAATCCATCCTTCAAACACCCCTCATTCTTCTCCACTCCAGATGGCCCAAAGAAATCTGGAGACTGGCACACTTGCGGTGACTACCTGCCATTAAGCGAGTTAACGGTCCCTGACAGGTACCCCATCCCACACGTACAGGGCCTGAAAAGTGAGACGATGTTCAGTAGATCGGTCTGGTTCGAGCATACCACCAGATACCTGTAAAGGAAAAGAGGTTCACAAGAGAGTTACAATCGCGTTCTTCGAATTGTTCGAGTTTTTAAAGATGTCTTCAAATTGCTCAACCTTGAACAGACTTTCCAATGCTGCATTCGCTGCATCATTCGTGGTCTGGACTTTGCTTACTCTTATGTAGCCAGTTTATCCGAAAAAGTGCACGTAGCTCTTCTTCAATCATTTTTTTACCGGTAGGCCCAACACAGCGTCGCTGTTGACCAAACTAAGTATGAACATGCTGTCTACGGTGGAATTCCCGGCCCACCTAATTTTCTCCTTTGGTACCAGTGACCTTGAGGACAAGATCCAGACCTTCAAACACGGTCTCCGACTTCATTCAAGGAACTCCGTTGATTTGTGGTCTAGTCAACTACTGTCAACACTTTATCCCTCTGTGCATAATTCATGCAGCCCTGAACAACTTCTCAAAGGCAATGAGCGTAAGTTTGTTTCCCAGATACAGCACACACGGCTTTCACCGAGCTCAATGACGATACCTCCAACATGGCACACCTCGCTCATTCCGAACCATCTGATTCTCTCTTACAACTGACCCTTCAGACGACGCGGCAGGAGCTGCGCTCCAACAACACGCTAGTGAGCAGTGATAACCCCTCGATCGCTTCTCCAAACGCCCGAAACCAGCGAAAACTCGCTACAGCACAACTGGTAGAGAACTGTTTGTCATCTACCTTACACCCCGACACTTCCGACACACATTAGAGGGCCGGGCATTCAAGACGTACACTGACTACAAGCCACTCATTTCCGCCTTTAACTCATCTGACAAGTATTCACCACAAGAAAGTAGACACCTAGGATCTTCACGCTATTCCATGCCGACATACGTCATGTCTCAGGTGCCCCTAATCTCGTTGTTGAGACTATCTTGCGTCAACCACACTCTTCAGTCTTTGCTTACTGTCGATCGTGCCACAGCGGCATCGCCGCACGTCCAAGATGAAAACTTCCAACGAACCTTGCAGTTCAATTCACTTAATGTGCAAACCATTCCTTACACAACCACGGACGAAACTATTTTTGTTCACTTTCACAGGTCGCCCAATACCCGCCGCGCTTGAGTGTCTCGAACTAGTAGTCTTTGACACCATCCACTAACTTTCTTAACATTGCGTTTGTGCAACTCTATAATTAGTCAAAAAGTGTTTGCCCTGGCCAAACGTAAACAGGTGTTCGTAACTCGGCTCTAGATTGTCTACATTACCAGCGTAAATTGGTACCGACACACCCGCAATACTTTTAGCTGATTTCCTGACCCTGATTCTTACTTCTTCTCCCTGCACTTATACTTGGAAGGACACTTGCCTCCTCCACCAAGATTCATATACATAATGACAGGTGCATACTCCTTTAATAGATGAGCACAAAACATTTACGTACGTGGCTACACGGCCTACACTGTCATTCGTGCATTCTTCGACCGTTGAGTGTCTCATGATGGGTGTTTGTCCGCCATTGACTGTGGAGCGACTTTCGTATGCTCGCAATCCGATACCTTTCAAAAATCCATAGATCGTCGTCGTATACAAGCGACGGCATACCAACTGCGGTTGATGGCTTAGTCGAGCGCTTTCATATACAGCCTAGACCAACCTCTGCGTCACTGCTAACTGAATGAAACGAAAATACTTCGTTGATACTCCAAGATATTCACGGAAGCAGCAAAACTAGCCTGCAAAGCGCAGAGTTGGCATCGGGCAAAACAGTTAAGCTGTAAGATGAGCACAGATGACTCTCCTCACCAGAATGTATGCTACTGTCTAACTTCGAATCCTCCTTTCCTTGACGTATGTAACCGCTGCGCGAAATCTCTTCTCGTGAGCAGAACAGAAACGTGTAAATGAATAGACTCTTCAGCTGCAGTCACGTTTTCCTTGCACAGACGCACAACCTTGTCCTCTACAGCCTGTTTACACGGCTCTTTAGAGTAGTCAAATGAAGTGCGAATGGTAGCCGAACATCGGCGTCTATCGGTCGGCTCAAGATAAAATAATTGGAAGACTCGCCTTTGACTTCACCTGATACAACCGCAAATAAGACAAACTGCAGCCAAATCTTCCGCACCAGTCACCCCAGATACCTTCCTTCTCATACTCCACAGAAGCGCCGGCATTACCCCGACCTAGTTCTCTATCGGACTTGCAAAATTCAATGTTAGCATTTTGATGCGGATCGGACGGCAGGAACGTCAGACCCGCACAAATGAGTTTTCAGTAGAATTCTTTGCCTTTCGGAAATTAGATAGAAAGAATCCAGTAGCGCCAACAGAATGACAGAGTCAAAAAAACTGAAGATAAATGCCATTCGCGCAACGTCAACTTAGCCAGAGAAATCAGGCTCTGGCTAAGATGGTGTTGCGCTGAGACTGCTCTGCTTGATTGGATAATAGCAAACGTCAGCTATGTGCAGTAGGATTACGAGGTTCATGTAAGTTAAGTAAGTGTTGAGATGTCACGCGCGCCCTATTTGTCGTCTCCGCCTGCGCTCCTGCAGCCCGGATGCAGTCAAGGACTGATATACCAACAACTAAAAACCTTATGTGTTCGTCTAAAATAGCTGATATTGTCACTGTTGCTGGAGGTTTAAGCGCACGAATGAGTCGTTTGCCAACAAGCGAGCACCATCTTTGGGGTGGTTTTGGCCTCGGTAGCAGTCTATCAGACAACCGAGACAGACTACTGACTGTTCTGATCACCACTCGTTTCTTTCGAGCACCGGTTTTCGACACTTGAAAAGACAGACTGCTACCTGGAGCTAACCTTCTCAAACACAAGAGTGGTCACAAGTTGAACACAGCTATAAGTTACATATGGCGTGGAAGTGTACCTGGCTGCCAATCCTAGTTGTAAACTCGTCTGGGCTCCGATCATGCATTGTTTAGCGCTAAGTTTGTATGCGTTTCGGAGGATCGCATAGACATAAGCACTGCCGACCGAGATAGAAAATCTACAAAACCTTAGGACGTTAGCCGAAAACCAGGCCTTTAAATCAACCCTGCTTGATTCATCTTATGACGGTGATCTGAATTCACAGTGGATGTGTATCAAAAATCCTAGCCGTGGCATTTGTGGAGTCACTCGTTGCCCGCCAAAAAGCTGCATCACTGTCCGTCTCGGCCGAGCGCTAGATGGAGAACAACGCAGAATTTTAGAAAAATGACCATTAAACCTGGTGGTGTGGACCTTCTAGGGAGATGGAACTTTGCAATCTCATCCGAATAACCGAAGGTTTCCAACCTGGTGTAAACGAAACAATCTGTGAATAGGGTTGCCTACTAATATTCACCAGCAGATGAAAATTTCGCTCGTAGTTTTGCTAGCGGCCAGCCCGTCTACTTCCTTTGTAGCGCTCACTGGTGCCGAGTGGTCTCTGTCCACAGATGTTCCCTCTCACTAGGAAACCTGGCATGAACTGCACCTGTCGCATCGTTATAAAACACCCGGTCCTGATAGATTACCCCTCGCCCTATTTAACGATGTTTCGAGAATTCACCGTTTTGTTCTCAGGAGTCTGGTCAAAAGAGGAGGTTTCATCTTTTTGGAGTGAGTCGATATTCGTCGCCAGTTTGAAAAGGGCTTGTGGACAACGTGCTACAACTGCGTGGGAACAGGTTCGTTACCCATCGTTTGCTAGGTTTTGGTGTCTACCGCGCGAATCGCTACAGCGAGAAAAACAAGCTGAATTCCTCTTTGATCGCGGTTGCATGGTTCAACTTTTCATACTCCACCAACTCCGCCAGGTGTATCGAAAACCAACGATTGTTGTGTTCCTGGATATCCCTGCTGTTTTCTATTCTGTCGAAAGGATGGCATTGTGGCACTGTCTGTTGAGGAATAAAATCCCCGGGAAGTACGATCAATAGTAAATTCGCAGAAGTTGGTAAACACAATCCTGCAGCACAACGATAAGCTATCCAGTATTGGCATTAGGCGGGAATGCGTCTCGAGTAGCGCAGTGAGTCGAGTCTGAGCAGTCTCCAATTGAGCAGAGGCAATGCGCCGGAGATTTCCATTGGACGGCTTTAGCTTATTTTTACGCAACACCTTCCAAATCGAACGTGGATATTGAAGTACGGTGATACAGTTTGAAAGAACAGATATTTCCGAACGACAGCAAACAAGTTTGCACTTCAGACTAACAATACGGCGTAACTGCTTGACGAAATCAACGGGAATTCGTCTTTTGAGAAATTTGAAACAATTAGATCCCTTTAGTAATTTGAATAATGCCGTAAGAAGACGAACACTGGCAGATGTCAAAATTTCATATTGTCTCTTCAGTGCCAACACAATAACATGAAAATATATAAGACGACAGATAGGGTGAGACCGGGACAATTTAGAACAGTGTCTAAAAAGAAGATCTACATCGAGCTACCGTTTAAGGGAGATTTCGCCAATATGAGGACAACGAAGCGCATAATTTCCGCAGTCCAGAGGACTTACTATGCTGCCGAAACTGTCCTTATCAACCGGACTAATCGAATACCTGTTACCCCAATGACGGAAAGACAACCTATTGGCGCCAACCCACATTGCAATTACCAATTTACTTGTAGTTGTGGTATACACTACATCGGCCGTACCAATCGATCGTTGAATACCAGAATAAGGGAGCATGTACCTAAATGGTGGCAGCGTCAAATCACCCAGTCCTCGGTTGCTCATACCATCTGTTCACGTAAACCACCTGCTTCATCCATAGGTAGGCATTTACTGGCCACCTGTCACCAGTTTGATCCGGCCACAGTGTTTACAATCGTGTTAAGACATACTAACACCCGTTTACTACGTTTTGCAGAGACTGTCGCGATCAGCCGTATCAAACCCGCAATCTGTGTGCAGAAACAGCTGTTCGTAAGTCTGCGGCTGCCCTGGGCGTAGGGGTGTCACGCCTGCCCCTCTACCCTGTTCTAACTTGTCCCGGTCTCACCCTATCTGTCGTCTTATATATTTTCATGTTATTGTGTTGGCACTGAAGAGACAATACGAAATGTTGACATCTGCCAGTGTTCGTATTCTTACGGCATTATTCAAATTACTAAAGGGATCTAATTGTTTCAAATATATATATATATATATATATATATATATATATATATATGGTTGGCGGCATCCGCTTTCGCATTTGCCTGTCACTGTGGTCAGCCACAGGACGCCTGTGCCTACAGAGGGACCATGAATGGCTCGCGTTGCAAAACCCACAGCTCCATCCACACACCCCACATCCAGTGTAAACCCGAAGGAATAAGACCGGGAGGCATGTGGATGGGAGCCACGTTTCATCAACGGAGCCGACCCACACTCCTTCACAGACAAACACAAGCACGCTGTATTTGGGAAATCAAGTGCACACAAGGCAGTGGCTGGACCGTAGTCCGCTCCACACTGAGTGCATGGAACCAGTCCTCGGGACCAGCACGACCACAAGGACCTTGTACTCCGCCCCCTTCAGCAACGACCAACTGTCTCCCAGAGCCAGTATGGACGAGGTAGTGGGTAATAGACAGGTAGGCACCTTGTCAACATGCACATCAAGCGCAGCCGCACCTAGGATATCAAGCAACAGCCAATCACCTGGAACGACAAGATGAAATAAAAAAATTTAATAATGCATACAGATACGATGGCACAACTCTACACTAAATTAGCATTTGAAGTTGGTTAGTAATGGGTCGGCGATAAGGAAAAATGTCCGCAAGTCAGTTAAAAATGCTACGAACGCAACAATATATATATATATATATATATATATATATATATATATATATATATATATATATATATATGGAGGGGAAGCCGCATCACTGTAGATGGAGCTGCTGGAGACGAGATTTTGATGCGTATCTCAAGAGCTCCTCTCGCTTTCTCCTGACTGAGGTACCTGTGGCACCGCCATGAAATCCGTCACACCATCAAAGCGTGGGGTTTTGGTTCCACTGTCCGCGGTGTACTGCTGTAGGGTTGAAAGACGGCGTGTTCGTACCGTCGGTCTGATCCGGCTGTCTGTCCCCGAACACCGTTGCTTGTGTTAAATCAGCAGTGTGTAGTCGTTGCACCCCGTAACTAATGAGGAAATTAGCGTGTCTTGCGCGGAGACAGCCACTCGATCGAGGAATTCATTCCGCTGCGTCAGCTGCGGTGGCTTGGACACGTAGTGTGCATGCCTGTTCATCGTCTTCCGCCTAAGGTGTTGTTGGCGGAGAAGATTGGAGAAGCTTTGGCTATGTGGTCCGTGATCTCATCTTCAATCCCACGGGTGCTGACACGACTTCCCAGGTAGTTAAATTTCTGAACGACTTCTAGCTGATCCCTACCAAGCGTCAGCACAGGAGGCCGTACAGGCCAATCTTGGAGGGACGGTTTGCACTTCGAGGGTGCGAAGCGAAGTCCGAAGTGACGGACAGCCAGTACTAATCTGTCCAGAGCCGCTTGACATGTTTGGGAGCTGTCACAGATTAGGGCAATATCGTCAGTATAAAGCAAGTCAAGAAATAGTTCTCTTGGGAGCAGATCTAAAATTTTTAAGTGGTGTCATATGAAAGCGATTTTCATGACTTCGTCGATAGCGAAGTTGAAGAGGAAAGGTGACAGCGGGCATCCTTGTCTCACACCGCTGGAGATATTAAAGGGCGACGACAGCTTGCCGTAAACCCTCACTCTGCTCGAGCTAGGTGCTTATAATGCTCCGACAATATTATCATATTTCTCGGGCGCACCCTTCCTGAGTAGACAGTCCCAAAGGACACGTCTATCAATCGAATAGAATGCACCTTTGATATCGAAGAACACGACAACGGTGGTCCGCCAATATATGTGACGGTGTTCCAACAATGGACGCAAAGTGAAGATGTGGTCAAAGCAGCCATGACCCCAACGAAACCCGGCTTGCTCTTCACGATTCTGGCCTTCAAAAGTGCCAGTCAGTCTGGGAAGGATGACAGAGGCAAGCGATTTGGAGGAGATGGAGGTAAGACTGATTCCTCTATGGCTGCCGCATTCCGATCGTGAGCCTCCCTTGAAAATTGGGACTGTGACCGAGCGGCTACAGTCGGTTGGGACAGTTTTCTGCTCCCACAGTTTCACTAGTAACTCGTATAAATCATCCACAAGAGCACTTCTACCGAATTTGAAGAGGGCTAGAGGTAGGTCATCTAGTCCCGCGGCTTTATTTAACTTCAGCAGTGCGATCTCACGTTCGACTTCTGAGCGAGAGGGTGGATCCAAAGGGACAGCCCAGGGAGCAGGGCGATCAGTGGCCGGCGAGAAATCTAACAATCGCGACCGATTAAATTGCATTTCAAAGTTCACAACCCAACGCACCAAGCGTTTTGACAACTTGTGGATAAGTTGTCTACTCACGTCACGTGTAGTTTCACTAACACCAGGTATCTGCTGCCCGTTTCCCGTATCAGAGGGAATTATCAAGGGCAGCGGCCATTTCCATCTCTGATGCACGATCAGACCACGAAGATTTGCAGTCTCTCTTCAGACTAGCACGAAGTTTTGCCCGGAGTTTACCGCGAGTCTCATTATGCACGCCTCCAGCCGGAATATGCCGGCGAGCATCCATAAGTTCCAGAGGTCGCGAAGAGACCCAATATCCATGTTGGCGATTAGACTTACCACATGAGGGTTTGCCTGCTGTTAGTAATGTCTGGTGAACATGAGACCAGTGAGCTTCAAATGTATCATGAGCGCTTACTCAACTCGCATGACAACGTACATAGTTAAGCATTCAGACCAGCTGGTTTCGTTAGTTGGCTGTTGTCAAAGCGCTCAGAGCGTCGTCGTGAGCGTTCGCCAAAACACATCCGCAGGTTATCACATACAAGTGCATGGTCAGTGTCCACACATGTGCTCCAAATCGAGTGACAGTTCTGGACGCAGCCACTCCAACGGTAACTGATCGCAATGTGATCGATTTGGGTCCAAGGCTGGTGGACACCAAGTCACCCTCCGGCGAGTGCTGTGTCGGAAATTAGTGTTTGCATGAAATAAGCGAGCACCTTCACACAAATGAAGTAACTGCTCACCGTTATCATTTCGGAAGCCTACACCATATTGGTCGCACAGATGCAGCTCAGTGGTGGATAATTTTCCAACTTGAGCGTTCAGATCCCCAGCCAGCACTACAGTGTCCGAGCTTCTTCTGTGACGAAGGAACTCGTTCAGTTGGCGGTAGAAGCTGTAGTTAACCGAATCGTTGCTAGAGTTTCTGGGTGCATAGGCAGCGATAGCGAATAAACACCTGTTAGTCCCGCGCGACTTCAAAGCTTTGAACAAGCCAGTCAATCGGACCGCACACATCGGGCTACTGATTGGGATCCAATCAACCAGAGCAGCTTCAGCCCGGGGAGTCGGGGCAATACCAACAGCGGCTTAGCCGGTGCTCGAAGCTGCATTGTCACCGGATAGACGTAATGAGAAAGTGCTGCTGGTGTTACCTGAAGAGCTCGAGTCTTTCAGGCGGGTTTCCGATAAGCAGCAGATATCGATCGAGAGGGTCTCTAATGTTCGGGCAGGCACTGTCTGTTGTCTGGTCTATAGCAAGGTGCGTACATTGAGGCAGGTCAACCTGAAGGAGGATCGAGGGCTCCAAATGGAAGCCGACGAACTGGGCTTGGGCACTTGTTTGGACATTGGCTTTTCGACAGTGCATGATTGACGCTCCGCGTTCACGTGTGAGTTGAAACTAGAAGGCAAAAGCCAATCAAAGCAAGGTGGAGGCGAGTCAAGAATTGGGGGGCTGAAAACAAGGGAGATAAATGTGAAGCTGAAACGGGAGGATAAGGGTGAAAAAGCGTAAGAGGGGGAATAAGAAGATGGGAAGTCTTGAGCATTAGCATCCAAACCGCCATCCGCCGTGCTCGGTGCAGCAGATAGTGCACCGTTGATTATTCTCTGAGGTGGCTAGAGTAGGAAATTGTCTGAGGAAAAATTCAGAGTATTGCGTGAGCAGGATACTGTCAGGTTGTCCAGGACTAGACAGGAGAACGATTAGGGTTCTCAACGAAAGCCTTTGGTTCAAAAACCTGACCGCAAGGCAGCGGGTTTGGCGTTGAGCTACAAGGAGTCCGTTTTAAGGAATAAGAAGCCACCCTCATTTAAACCCCCAATCTAAAGGACCAGGAGGCTGAGTTTGTCCGGTCTCTAACCATTGAGCAATCTGGTATGAGTGGCTATGAAGGTGCAAAAAGCACCACCCAGCATAGCTCAATGGATCTCTGAAGCACGCAAACCATCGCACTACGGTAAGGTCCAGCATCACTGCGATGGGCGCACGCGAGTACTAGGCAGTGATACTCAAGACAGTCTGTTAGAATAGCAGACAGCATTGAATAAGTTGCGTTGGCTTGTGCGCGCACTACGTATACCCCGTCACCGCTTACCGAGGAGGGTCCTGTTTTGTTTTCCACATGTAGGGTGGCCTAAGGCCCGACTTGTGGCATTGGGAACTTGGTATTGGGAAATGAATTCACTGACGACCAAACCCGATGCCATCGGTCCGTCTTGCTCTTCAGGCTGCAGTCCAAGTGAAGCGCATTACGCTTGGCTTGTTAAGTTACAGGACATGGTTCACAGCCAGCACCGGTGGCGCGTCTGCTGCTATCTCCTAATCGGAGTGTCTGTTTTAAGAGTGCTTGGTGTTGAGTTATATGCGAGGTAATGGCTGATTATGACGCGGGACAGTAAGAGCCGCAAGGAAGCTATCTCGCAGACGCCAGGTTATCTTTGCACGATAGCCAGCTGTTTGTGATGGTATGATGTTGACAAGGTGTAGGCGCTTTGACCATGAATGTTTGCTTAGGGCATCAATGTTTTCTGGTAGGTCCTTCTCTCCCTCTTACTATTCTTTGTTCCTTAAGTCATTGTGATTGTACGTTAGCGAAGCATAAGTCCAAATGGCTGATGTAGTGCTGATGTTGATGTCTGGTTAGCGTCGCGCAATACACAGTATTGAAGGGAGGAAAACCTCACTCCCGCTTGCGTTGCACTTGTTCTAGTGCAATACTTGGGCGTTGTCAAATCGTTTTGTACATCAACTCCTCGATATACTCTCCCACTGCTTTTGCGCCTATTAGTTGCTGTACAAAGATTGCTGGCGGCGCCTGTCGCTAGTTGCACCGTGTAATATAAACAACTGCAAACAGCCAGAGAGGAGTGCTAGTAGATTCAAAACGTCAAGGGTGGAAGCGAGTAGTTTGAAACGTCATCCTTGCATAACGTGGAGTTAGGGAACTAGTAGGCTGATTCCTCACCGTTCATACTAGTAAATCCGAATGATCTGTCAATCAATACGCAAGTAGATTCTGTTTTCTCAGGAGTGATCCCGTAACAGTCTGGAGATTACACCGGTTTGCCTGAAATCGTCGTATAAAATTCTAATTAAAGTAATCACTTCATAATAGACTTGGGTGATCGATGTAGAAGGTTGAACTGCGTTCGTTTGTCAGATTCGATGAACACCCTTTTGTCGATCCATCGGCTGGTCTCCATTGCGCGACAGCAATGTGCTGCGTCTTGGCCATGCCTACCGGTATCCGTGTTATAGCTAGAACAATGGAGTCTTTTACTGCACACGCAAAAGTCTCCCTACATCCATCTGTCATCTTTTTGAGTATTGCAATCTGGGCTGCCACGAAAACCTTCAGGATAGGTGATACACCGATTGAACGACGTAGTCTAGGTAGCAAAGAAGAAAATCAAACGAGAGCATAACTATCTATTTGGTTTAATCCTGAGTATTTCGTAGCTTAGGTAGATCCGCGAAATTTGCGTAGAATTCGCCTGAGATCAGCAGTATTGGCGCCATTCAGTGACTCAAACTGCTCCGGTAACAAAAGAGCTTTCTCCAGGGCACTGCTACCTCTAGCGTTTTAAGCCGCATTGAACCAACTGAACACTAACAGTGGAAACTAAGACTACTGGTCCCAGGGAGTACCAACTCTGTGATCTTAGTGGCTGAATAGATCAAGTCAACAGAAAGACGGTGATCGAACTGTGATACAAAAAGTGAAGGATGTCACACGCACTGGAAACCGGCATGTGAACATTAATGGCTGGCTCATTCATCTACGTCCATATAAGATGCACAACAGGCAAATGATTGACGAATGGATCAGCTTGACAGAAAACTCAAATGAAGGCATTTCTACCGTCTTAAAGTCGATCCAGAACAAAAGAGAAAGGGAGAGAGGTGAACGACAAGGATAACTGGTGCTACTACCATTCCCATTAGACACAGCAGTTACTAACAAAAAGTAGCTGATAATTTATGCGAACTATGACTCCCATCAGAGTTGAAGTTTTAGGTCACACACTCGAGTTCCATTGCTCGGGTTTCCGAATTGGCCTACACTTTGGAGATGAAGTTATGAGCATAAGCGAAAGTGGTAGTCACGGAAATGTATATATTTGAACTGGAAATATGCGTTGAAGGTAAACTTCAATATGCTGAATAATAATATCAATATGGAGCAATAAGTTCAAGGAAAAACCCAACAAATGCTACCCAAAGAATCCAACCGATAGATGATCGCATCAAGCAGAAACGAAGAGAAAAATACTCTGGTAACGCGCTTCGCTTAGCTGACCATAGCCGCGGTTGTCACATCAACGAGCAGCACAGTTGTGTAGGTTCTTCATTAGATATGTAGAGACTATTTCTGGGAGTGGGGCAGAGACAACTAGAGAAGACCAACTACTGAGGCAATAAAAATGTAACTCAAAAACATATAAACGTGGGGGGTAGAAAAGATGGAATGCACAGATAACATGGGAAACGTAGAACAGTATGTGTGTAGACAGCTCCAAGCAGTTTATCTGAGAAAGAGCGTTAGGCAAAGAGTAGCACTAAGACACCCACAGTTAGAAACAATATAGTCACAGGCATGACCAACAGCAGGTCGCTTGTGGGTGGTGACGGGACGGCCACTTCGAAAGGAGGCATATTGTCCCAGCTGTTGAAATCGTCCCCATCAGTACATTTGAGCATGGGATGAGGGACTGCGGTGTGTTCCAGATAAGTGTCCCGATCCCCATCGTTGGGCAACCTGAGCAAAAGTGCAGAGGAAAATGCAAAGAGAGCACAACTCATGAGAATTCGCGTGGCAAGTATGAGCGCCCGTATCGACCGATGTGCTATTGGTGTTGGGATAGAAAAGGAGTAAAACATGTAGAACATGACAACCAAAAATAGCGTTGAACTGCAGGACGCTTGTGTATGAATTAAACGTACACATTGTAAGATAAACGCGCTGAGATTAATGGGTACCGTACGGGTTGGAGATAACAGTAGAGATCGTTCAAATTTCCGACAAGGTACCGCCATAAAGGTTAGGAGTGACTGCACAGTGAGTTACCAAAGAGTTACTCAGGCCTCAGATAAGCAGGAGCTCCAAGGCAGAAAACTTTAAACACATGTAGTAGGTCTATGATGTGAAATTTAAAACCATTCCCTACCTACCTGAACGGTTCGTCGTATGCGGCACATTAGCTGAAGTGTGACCCTGACCCTCAGCTAACTTGTATTGATGATGAGACATCTGCCTTAAAGAGACCGGAGAAAATAGATCGCACTATCTTATATATTTGCGGAAAACATTCACTTGTCCGAATGTCACATAACCGTAAATATAACGAGACATTTTAATACGAAAGAATTATTACTTCTAAATGTTGTTCAGTCAGTCCACTGTTGCATTTCCTGACAACAAGGACGTAAACACTTCATTTGTATTTTCTACGCCCTTAATCCACCCCGGCTTGCTTCGCGACGGCATGAGGAGTATTGGCTCGACAAAATGCCGGTGAATTTGATGATGCCAGCTGTTTATCGAAAATATCTCTGGGTTGGAGTCAGATCAGTCGACAGAAACGTCTCGTTGATTAAAAACAACCTAATAACTGGACTATAAACCCAAATAACTATTTTCTTGGCAATTCATTGCGCGATTTGCATACACTGTTGATCGTACGACATCAAGTTAACTTGCAAACCTACTATAGAAACTGCTGTAAGTACTTGTTTTATTATATATTTTAACATGCAGGTAATGCTGCAGAATACAAACTGCCACGATCGACCCTATAGTCGGGTGCATTGCACTGGGACAGAGCAATAAGTTTCCCGATACGCAGTAGACAGATTATGTGCGGACGATCTGGCAAGAAAACGTGAATTGTAATCTTTTTTGAACACATTTAGTTATTTCGACTCACAGAACCCTATATCAGCAGCACACTACAGCTAACAAGGGTCGCTATACTCTGACTGTAAGCTTGGAACTCCGTCGACGATACTGGAGGGCGATGATTTTCGATGACTACATATGTGGTTTAAATTGGCACTAGAGTGTTGGGTGATTGTGTGGTTTGCGGAACTGAAGGATAGCAGGCGCTCCCTGAGTGATGAGGCACGGTGTGGTCGACCTGTGGAGGCCATCACCGCGGGAAAAATTGCTGTTGTGCAAGAGATGCTGGAGTATGTGCAACTGACTGTGGTAAAGCTGGTGAACACCATCGAGATCTCATCGGCACCAATCTGCACCATCCTACATGAGGATCAAAGCCTTAGAAAGGTTTATACAAGTTGGGTACCCCACCACCACAGTGAGGACCAGAAAGCAGCTTGGGTGGATTGAGGCCGCGCCATACCTGCCAGGTTTGATGGTGGACATTCCAATGCTGTTTGTGAGATCCTCAGTGGTGATGAGACCTGGGTGTACAGCTTGAACCCAGAGACCAAGCAACAATCAGCTCAGTGGACGGCAGTTGATGGCGCTGCCTCAGAAATTCCGGCATCAGCGCAGTGTGGCCAAGCGGATGGTGGCTGTGTTTGTGGCCAAGGTCGGTCATGTGGCTACTGTACCTCTTGTACGGCAACGCACAGTCACCGGAGACTGGTATGTCATAAACTGTCTGCAACAAGTGCTGGAAGCTGCAGCCAGGCAATGTCCAAGGACTCGACCGCGAGGGACCTTGCTGTACCACGACAACGCGCCTGCACGCAGGTCCCATGTTGTGGTAGATTTTCTGGCTGGAAAATGCATCCAGGAGATGCAGGACCCATCGTACAGTCCAGATCTGGCTCCGTGTGACCTTTCTGTGTACCCAAATAGCAAGCGTGTGTTAGGTTAAATCCGCTATGAGTTTCCAAAAACTGCAATAGAGGCCTTTATTGAGCTGCTTGAAGAGTTATCCGCTTCGGCATGGTCTAGCTGCTTCTCCAAATGGTTTGAGTGTATGGAACTGTGCATGAACGCTGGTGGAGAGTACCACAAGAAAATGTAATGTTTACCTTGCTGTAAAAAATAAAACATCTTTGTAAGAGGTTAGGGTCAGCAGTGATTTATATGGATAACCGTTTTCTGTTAGCATCCGGTATGTGAGAATAAAATCTCTGCAGTCGTCAGTATTCTGAGGAGGACATACGGATTGAAGGAAAGCGCAATTCATAGTTGAGATTGGGTGGTCCATGCGTTACTTTGGTAGCTCTTCTTTGGGGCTGCTCCAGAAGATGAATATCTGGTTTTGACCATGGACGACAGGCTTGAACCAAATACTCAACGTAGGGACGAATGTGTTAGTTAATCTGCAGGAGTACTAGACGTGATTCAAAGCATCAAGAGATCGACACAAAAGTTTTAAGTTCAAGTCCGCCACATATGCTGCCCTGTAACATTGGAATGAACTGCCTAAACTTTCTTGGACGATGATACCCAATTCTCTTTCACTAGTTACTTGTTGTAGGGCGTGCTGCTCCAAACTATACTTGTTGTTGGAGCTGTTGCACAGTGTTAGTACGTGATAATTTTCAAGGTTAAGGAGATCTGGTTCATTTCTGCCCATTCGTAAATCTGGTCCAGATCCTGCTAGAGATAGACACGGCCGGACCGTAACCTTAAGGATCACAAGTCTGGCTTGTAATCTGAGAGCGCGGGTTCGAGTCTGCGTAGGGACCGGGCGATCCTCGCTGTATCCTTAGCCCACGTGCGACTGGTGGTGGTTTATCTACAGTGAAGCGTCGGTACTGCGTACTGGAGTCCTGCCGAGGCTTTCTTACGTTCGGATGTTGAGCGAATATTGCTACAGATTTTGACATCACCCGCAAATATTTTCCTAGGGAATTAAATGTTTGTTGGGTGGTCACTGATATAGGACGTAGGCGCGGTCAGATGCTGAGCGAATTGCTCCCGATATTTTAACATCATCTGCAAATATCTGCATAATGGCTAAAATTATTTCTGAGGTCATTGATGTAGACTAAAAATAGTAGCGGGCCGAGGATGGGTCCTTGCAGTACACCACTGGAGATGCACAGGCTTATGAAGTGAGTGTTGGGGATTTTTAGCTAGATTGTTCTGTCGTGAAGATAACCTTCCAAGCAGATGATCAGAGAACCGTTGATACCGCAGGCACAAATATTTAGGAGCAGAACTGTGATTGACTCTGTCGAATGCCTTAGGAGTCAAAGTAAATCCATGGAAACGAAAACGAATCGCCAGCTAAGTAAATCACAGGTAGAGGGACTTCTTCGGCAGCCGCCATGATCCATAAGTCCCGAGCAAAAAGCAGATTGGTGAGACAATATCGTCTGCGTCCGAAACTATGCTAGATATTAGAAATGATTCACAGAGTAGCAAAATATCGTGTCGGTTCATTTGATATTATGTTGATAGCACAAAAAGAAAGTAATAGGTCAGTAGTTGGCAGGATCCGATCGATTACCACTTTGGCAAATCGGAGTAATGATTTCAGTTTTCTACTCAGCTGCGAGTGTATTGGAATCAAGCAGATATCGGAAAATGGCTGCTAGATGTACTGCTATGGTGGGGCAAGAGTTTTAAGAATCTTTGGGTAGATTTTGTCGAGACAATGCTGTCTTGCGACAGCTGATGGGTTAAAGATGACACAGTATAGGCCTACGACATTTGCTGGGAAGACATAGGGTGAACGCTGCATGGTGCTTGTAGCCAATGAGCCAAACTGCAGGAGTAGTGCGTTCGCGGTATCCACAGCAGTAGTCGGTAGGTCACTGGCCGTCTCGAGTGGTGGTATTCCAGTCTTAACCTGTAAAGCGGTTTGGAATTGCTGGTAAATTTGAGTGCCCTGGTCTCATACCATTCGTACGCGTCAGGATCTAATGAGTGACATGCAGTAGTTTCAAATCGTTTTGTAATTCACCCATGTGGCAGCACATGGGCCTAGCGCAAGTTGCTTCCAAATCTCACCTCTTATATTTATCCATGTACGCATTCCACTTCGGATCCAGATGTTGGTCCGGTGCTCTACTAGTATTGGCACAATATTTGAGACAGCTTGTATGATTAAATTAATTGTACCTTCGAATTCATTCCACGTGTCGTTCGCCGATCTGTGTACCTGGATGTCCAAGTCAACAATTGTCGCAAGATTTTGAAGCTTGGAATGGTCAGTAATAATTCGTCGAGTTTCTCATTCGTTATCAACAATAGTGGTAGTATACACGTAACCAAGCGTTAGGACTGTGTAATCGCTACCACGTAGTGGAGGGTCGTATGAAACAGGCTCAACCATCAACTCTTCATTAGTAAGGATTAAGTACAGAGGTGATGGCTTGTTTGAACCGCTGTGTCAGGTTGGTTATTGCACAAACTTATGCAAAAATAATATCAATGAACTCAAGCAGTTTTGATATGAAGAATGGCCTATCGGGGACCCTGGTACTTTAGGACGTACATTGAACTCGCCCATTACAAAGTAGAGCGAGTATCTTGTTCGAACAATATAGTAGAGAGAGAGTTAGACCGAATGACATCGTTGTCTGCGGAGGATTTTGGGGAGCTATAGACAACTACTGAGAGGCAAGAGTCAGGCGTCTTCTTCTGTGATCCACCATATCGACCTGTCAGCTGCATTTAACAAAATAAGACATGGGGAATAACAAGGGGATGCCCTAAAAGGACAGTACACGGTACCACCGCCAAGGCGAGATGGACGATCGTTCAGAATGATCAGCATTTCAATGAGTTCAATTTCGGATCTAGTATGTCGCCTGAGAGTCAAGCATCAGTCACTGTTATGACGTCCCAAGTCGTTGTTTCAAACAGATGGCGCAGTTCTGGCAGCTTAGAGTAGAGCTCTTGAGTGTTGGGGCAGCAGCATTGTATTTGTTGACGAATTAGGAGCTCGGTTCGCTGTGTTTGACTGTCACTAATACTGCAGGTCCACTGATGTTTTTGATACGGGAGTTTGCAGTCGGCCGACCTAAAGTAGGAACAACCGAGTATGATTCATCTGTGCCTCGGATCTGTATCGCTTGAAGAAATGATCTTAATCGTACTGCTGGTGGTCCGGGTTTTCTGCTGGCATGCCACACTGGGATCACCATTGATACAAAAGCTGGCGTAGCCAAGGCAACTTCGAAATTATTGGTCCGCTACCGTAGTTTTATGTGGAGACTTCTAGACGTGTAACGTCGAAAGTTACGATGTTTTGCATGTTACGGGGCTCAGCGATGTATCAGCATCCTTCAACATGGTGTTTTTGTCGATCCGTGTTATCGTCATGTTTCAGTTCTGGCACACCATCGGGCAGCACCACTTTATTCATCTCATTTTGACGAGACGCGCTCGGGTCGGATTTCGGCATCTGTTTTGCTGTCGAAGTAGTCTAGCAAAGTAAGGAGAAGGTTAGTACCAGTGTGCAATGTTCTGACTGACGGAGTCTGATTTCGTCTCATGCAAAGTAGGTATGGTGAATAGAACAGTGTGGACACTGAGACAAGAATTCTAGGCAAGTTCGCCAGAGATAAAAGAAGTCGAACAGCATCTGCATATCTGAAAGAAGGCTAGATTGCCCTTCCGACTTAGTAAGGTGTATCAGTAGCGAGTAGTTTTTCGAAACTGACGGGATCGGAACCCAGGTTCCTACTCTTGGCAGTCAGCAAACTGTTGCCAAAGATGACGGCGCTAAAGAGCATAATGATATTGGTAGCGTCGTTATTCATGGCTGTTGAGTGCTCTTTAAAAAATGCGCATAGCTATCAAAAACCTAATAAAGCAGTTTCAATAATGTGGAACGCATAACGGGACAATGCACAGATGAGCAGTTGTAAAAATAAATGAAAAACAAATGAGATGAACAACAAACTGATCGGTGTTTAGATAGTGTTGAAAACTGTCGATCAATCCCCAGGTAGCAAAACATCAAAATAGAGAGGGAAACGAAGGCGTAAGAACTTGTTGCTGCGTGGGCAAAAAGAGGGAATAAACCAAGGAAAAGATAAGCCTAATGACCAAGGATGCAGTTACTCAAAGGCTACAATAGCTTGTTTCAGATCACCGAAAATGGAAAACGCAGTCAGGTGCGTAGTGTAGGCAAGCATGTAGATGTGTAACTTTTATATGGCAGATTTTGGACAGTTTTGTAGAGGGAACAGAAAGTAAATATCAGCATCCGTTGATGAGAAGATGAGTGACGGCAGATATTCATCAAGCAGTGGCAGTAAAGTAATGAACATACGACGGAGAGCAAAAATAAGATACAGAAAAAATCACAAAGTGTAGATCAACGAACAATGGTATAATATGGATGAAAAAGCTAAGGCTTCACAAGTCCCGTGGGATGGTTTGTGGGAATAAAGTTAGTTCAAGTTACACAAAAGTGAAAAACACATCTCACCATATTATCCATGTTAACACATAGGTATATCCGTCTAAGCCGATTTCGTGGGGTTGGTGAGCACAATGTTTGTCTGCGTCTTGTCGTCACCCAATGAACAGAAATCACATCAAGTAATGTAAATGATGTAAAGCATCATTGAGTCGTTTTTCAAAAATGGGTGGCGTAGGCACTGAAATGATAAAAGTCGAAAGAGCGTTCCACGGTTGACAAACTCGAAGGGAAAAGTAATTCCGGCGGCACTTCAGCAGACTGTATTTGGTGGCAAGTTTCAATTTAGGACCCCTCAATTCTGTGTTGCAGCTGAGCTTCAGGAACTGCCGACAGGTGTGACCGGGGTTTTTCAAATTGTGGAGTGCCAGGATGAGGTCACCTAGTAGACGGCGATATCTTCCGCTGTACACTCCCAGGGCTTTCAGTCGCTTGTGGTATTGTAGGTAGGATAAACACTTCACATTTTTCGTTGCTCGTCGCTGTGCGGTATCCAGTGCAACCAGGTTGCGTTTTAACCAGGGTTGCGAAGCCTGGATCGCGTACTCTACATGGAGCCACACATAAGCATTGAGCATTTGGGGGAAGATGGTGGGATCGAACCTCCCGAACGCCATCCGTAACAGACCTACTTGTTGCTTCGCAGTTTTGGACGCGTCCAAGGACTGAGCCGAACAGCCGATGTCGTCTTGGATTACCACCCTAAGGTCTCGCTCTTGTGAGACCGTGTACAGCATATCGGCTCCAAGCTTATTTGCGTACGTGGACTTGTGGCGGACATGCACGATTTCGCACCTGTCCGTGTTAAACGGAAGTAGATTTACCTTTGACCATACAAAAGCGCAGTCTAAGTCTCGTTGCAACATATCGTGATCTTCATGACAGTCGATTGCCCACCATATGATGACGTCATCGGCAAAAAGCAGGAAATTTGACTTGATGACACTCGCAAGGTTGTTAATGAAGAACAAGAGTAACCGCGGCCCCAACACCGACCCTTGTGGAACACCGCAGTCCACACTAATTGAATCAGAAAATGAACCTGGAACTCGAACCTGAAGGCGCCGCTGAAAGAGGAAGTTTCCGATCCATTCAAGGACATGGTTTCCAACCCCGTATCCTTGCAGCGTTTGGAGAAGGATGCGGTGATCCATGCGGTAGAAGGCTTTGGAAAAGTCTAGATAGATGACATCAATGCCGGTCTCACTGTCAGCTATCTCGGTCCAACTGCCACGTGCAAGCAGTAGGTTGCTCCGGTGCTATGATGTTAGACCTTTCAAAGTAGCCCATTGCAACGTCAGCTATAATCGATTCCATCACCTTAGAGAGCACCGGGAGGAAAGTCACTGGGCAATAGTTGGATGGCTCTGAACGGCTACCACTTTTGAAAATCGGGTTAACGATGTCTTGCTTCCACAAGTTAGGGATCTGCTGTTCGGATCAGGCCGACGCATCCTCAACATGCACAGCAGCAGTGTAGAAGTTAGAAGAAGATGAGTTCCAGAAGTGCAGAGGACGATAGTCAAGTCGTGGTCCTTCTAAAAGAGGAAAATATTCCAGGAGCGTAAAATATCAAGATTGTATCTGACATCACCTGGTCACGACTCGTGGCCCTCAGGAGCATGTAGCAAGGTAGTGCAGTCAGATGAGCAACTCCCAACACTCGGATGGAACTAATCCAGTCTTGACAAGCCCTTTGGGATAGGCTTCCTCCCAAAACCCACAATTCAACAAATTGCAACCCGGATGAAAGAACACGTCACATTTGCCTCCAACCTCGGTACCAGCACGACTGAAGCGTGGAGTCAAAACAATTAATCGGTGCATACAAACTGAATAGTGGGAAGAGAGAGCAAGAAGATAAAACTATGTTGCTCCATTATAGGTGGATCGGACACGTGCGGAATGAAGCCGCTGATTCCTGCGCGGTGGCAGCATACTGCAGCTGTACTACATCTTATCCGGGTGCGATACGCTCCCTATACCTGCAGTCCGTGAAGGAATCTCTTAAATTCCGACAATGATTTCGTCTCGACTAGCGTCTCCGGCAATCTTTTTCCAATATTTCACCACTCGACGCGATGTGCTTTAAATCGGGTGTCCGTGTGTGCTGCTTGATGCGCGAATGTGTAGCAGCGGCCTCAACATAGAGAAGTGGCCCATGTGCGGTATCCGCCGCGTTATAATGAGATCAACTCGAAGCCAACGATATGATAGAGTATAAAGCCCTAGTCTTTTACCTCGGTCCTAGTACGACACCCCGTAAACTGGGGATGATCCGGGTAACTACATGCTGGACCCGTTCCAGTCACCGCAACTAGGCGGGTGAGCCGTACTCAAACACCGATCTTATTATGAAAGAGAACAGACGGGTGGCAATCACTTCAGACCAAGTGCAGAAGCTGCGTCTAAGTGCCCAAAGCAGGCGTAGTGCGTTTGCGTAGTCTGAGTTCAGATCACCGTGTGAGAGTACGCCTAGATCCTTTACGGAACTGGTGGGACGCAGCGAGTAGCCGGCAAGGGTGTAGGCACGCCTATTACTACCCCACGCCGGACTCATAAACGAGGACTTGGCCACGTTGACCCGCAGGTCAACTACAGCAGACCACCGGAATAAGCGGTCGAGGTCATGCGAAAGGACGTCACAGTCGCTGGGAGAATCAATAAGTATCAAACCTTCAGGTCATTCCCAAATAATGCGCAGGGCCATCAAAGGTACTTCGTTGATGTGGATCAGAAATAAGATGGGCCCGTACTCTGCCTTGTGGTACGACGAAAGTGGACGGGTATCATTCAGTTAGGTGGTCATCCATCTGAACATGTCATTTCCCAATAAGGAAGTCACTGATCCACTGGTGCAGCGCGCCACCAACACCACACATCCTCAGTTTGTGGATTAGGACCTCATGGTTCACTTTATCGAAAGCTTTACTGAAATCAATATAGATAACATCCACTGACTTCCGCCGATTTAACACTTGGAACCGTTCCTGCCGCGTCAACAGCGGGCTGATGATGTGCGAGCTGTTCTTCATGAAGCCGTGTTGTGCCGGGGTTAGGTGATCTTTCAACTCCAGCAACTGGAGAAGACCCTGTTTCACATTCTTCTCGAGCATTTTGGCCAAAACAGAGGTGAGACAAATCGGCCGGTAATTGTCCACATTGCGTGGGTCAGCACGTTTTGGAATCCGCTTCAGTACCGAGCACTTCCAACATCATCATCATCATTACACACGTTAGCTAGAGGTGGGAAAGACCTCATCTACTGTGGCGCAATACATAAAAGGGGAAAACACAACAGGTGCAAGGCAACTGAGCTACCGGTAAACGATAGGCATCGTTCAGAAAAGCTACCAGCCGGCTACTCGGCAACAAAAAATTATTTGAGACAATTAGTTCCCTTGAGCATTTTAAACGAAGCTGTGAGAGGACAAAAGCTGGCAGATCTTAGCATTTCGTATTGTCTCGTCAGTGCCAACAGGAACATATATACATCAACAGCAAGGGTGTGACCGGATTAAACAGAGACAAGGTGGGGTACAGATATGCCACCCTTACGTCCATAGGAGACTTAAGCTTACAAACAACTGTTTTTGCACACAGAGTGCTGGTTTGATCCTGCTGATCGCGACAGCCTCGGCGAAATGTAGGATGCGGGCGTTAGCATGTCTCAACAGGATTGTGAACTGTGTGGCAGAGTCGAATGGATGACAAGTAGACAATAATACGTTGCCGAAGCTGTCCTTATTAACCGAACCAACAAAGTGCCTGTTCCCCAAACGAAGGAAAGACAAGCTTTCGGCAGCATTTTACACTGCATGTACCCCTTCGCTTGTAACTGCGAGTCACGCTACATACGCCGTACCGAGAGAATGTTGAATTCCAGAGTAAGGGAACATATACCTAAGTGGGTGCAGAGTGAAATTATCCAGTCATCCGCTTCGTCTACCACCTGTTCACGAAAGCCATCTGACTCATCCATAGGTAGACACTTATTGTCTACTTGTCATCCATTCGACCCTGTCACACAGTTCACAATCCTGCTGAGACATGCCAACATCCGCATCCTATATTTCGCCGAAGCTGTTGCGATCAGCAGGATCAAACCGGCAATCTGTGTGCAAAGACAGTCGTTCGTAAGCTTAAGTTTCCCATGGACGTAGGGGTGGCACATCTGCACCCCACTCTGTCTCCAATTTATCCGGTCACACCCTAAATGTATGTGTATGTACTTTCCTCTTATTGTATTGGCACTGATGAGACAATATGAAATGCTAAGATCTGCCGGCTTTCGTCATCTCACAGTGTTGTTTAAAAAAGGATTATTATGTAAAATTATATTATGCAACGAAATGAGATGGTGAGTGGGAGACTAAGAGGGATAGGGTGGGACAAAGAAACTCACAGCAGAAACGCCACGGAGTTCGGCTCCCAGCAATGTCAGCAAGTGTATCCAGTCAAATGTGTTCACCGGCTTTGGAAACCCAACCAGGGAGCCGCGACACTCTAACCGAAGCCAGCGTCGAAGTGAGGGACTTCCTTGCTCTCGACCAAATCATTGCTTGGCCACCTCTCTTCTTCCTTCATCCACACCCCCGACGCGCAAACAACGCACGTCGCAGGAGTCGGCGAGCTGGCATGCGTAACAAGTGGCCAAGCTAGCGGAGCCTGGCGCGTGAAATGACGGTGCTCAGCGGTTCATTTCCCTTTTGTGCGCCGTAAACAAGGCGTCAAACACGCACGTTGCTTACTCGGTGTTCCCACCAGATGTGATGCAAATTGCTAGGAATCTTTCGTCAGACAATTTCCTGATGCCCTGGCCACCGCAGAGGAAAATCAACGGTACCCTATCTGCTGCACCGAGCACGGTGGATAGCGGTTTGGATGCTAATGCTCAAGCCTTCCCATCTTCTTATTCCCCCTCTTACGCTTTTTCACCCTTATCTTCCAGTTCCAGCTTCACTTCTATCTCCCTTGTTTTCAACCCCCCAATTCTTTACTCGCCTCCACCTTGCTTTGATTGGCTTTTACCTTCTAGTTTCAACTCACATGTGAACGCGGAGCGCCAATCATGCACTTTTGAAAAGCCAATGTCCAAGCAAGTGGCCAAGCCCAGTTCATTGGTTTCTATTTGGAGCCCTCGATCCTCCTTCAGGTTGACCTGCCGCAATGTACGCACATTGCTACAGATCAGACAACAGACAGCACTTGCCCGAACATTAGAGACCCTCCCGATCGATATCTGCTGCTTATCGGAAACCCTCCTGCAAGACTCGAGCTCTTTGCGATCCTCTTCAGGTAACACCAGCAGCACTTTCTCATTGCGCCTATCCGGTGACAATGCAGCTTCGAGCACCGGCCAACCCGGTGTTGGTATTGCCCCGACTCCTCGGGCTGAAGCTGCTCTGTTTGACTGGATCACAATCAGTAGCCGATTGTGTGCGGTCCGATTGACTGGCTCGTTCAAAGCTTCGAAGTCGCGCGGGACTAACAGGTGTCTATTCGTCATCGCTGCCTATGCACTCAGAAACTCTAGCAACGATTCGGTAAAAGACGGCTTCTACCGCCAACTGAACAAGCTCCTTCGTCACAGAAGAAGCTCGGACATTGTAGTGCTGGCGGTGATCTGAACGCTCAAGTTGGAAAATTATCCACTAATAAACTGCATCTGGGCGACCAATAGGGTGTAGGCTCCCGAAATGATAATGGTGAGCGGTTACTTCATTTGTGTGAAGGTGCTCGCTTATTTCATGCGAACACTAATTTCCGACACAGCACTCGCCGGAGGGTGACTTGGTGCCCACCAGCCTCGAACCAGGCTTGGACGCAAATCGATCACATTGCAATCAGTTACCGTTGGAGAGGCTGCGTCCGTAACTGTCACTCGATTTGGAGCACATGTGTGGACACTGACCATGCACTTGTATGTGCTGACCCGAGGATGTGTTTTGGCGGACGCCCACGACGACGCTCTGAACGCATTGACAACAGCCAACTAACGAAACCAGCTGTACTGAATGCTTATCAAAGTACGCTGTCATGCGAGTTGAGTAAGCGCTCAAGATACAATTGAAGCTCACTGGTCTCATGTTCACCAGACATTACTGACAGCAGGCAAACCCTCACGTGGTAAGTCAAATCGCCAACATGGATACTGGGTCTCTTCGTAGTCTCTGGAACTTATCGATGCTCGCCCGAACATTCCAGTTGGAGGCGAACACAATGAGACTCACGGAAAACTCCGGGCAAAACTCCGTGCTAGCTTGAAGGGAGACCGCGAATCTTGGTGGTCTCATCATGCATCAGAGATGGAAATGGTCGCTGCCCTTGGTAACTATCGTAAGTTATTCCGTCTGATATGGGGAAACGGGCAGCAGGAGACCTGGTGTTAGTGAAACTATACGTGACGTGAGTGGAAAGCCTATCCACAACTTGTCAAAACGCTTGGAACGTTGGGTTGAGCACTTGGGAAAGCAATTTAATCGGTCGCTCGGCAATGCACCCTCGGACAGCGACCTGTTGGACAGATCCGTCACACGGCAGGCGATATGACGGCCCATAAGGACCGCAAAATTAGCGAGTGAAGTACATCGGGTCCGGCAGGTTTTGTGCCATCAAAACTGGTGAATAAACTGCGGACATCTTCTACACCACAACCAAAACCCTCGAGTTCAGTAAGAGCTGCATACGTCGAGCTCGGCACAGGCGCATGCCCACTTTGTATATACGGAAGCGAAGTGCTCCGCAAATGCGGACGCACGTTCAGTGCTCTCCAACACAGCTACGTCACTTGCAGGTCTCAGGCGCCGCTTCACGTAAGCAAAAATCTTCTTGGGGGCCGTCTTCGCTGAGGTTGCAAGCTCCTCTTCGAACTGCCGACACTTTCGCGCTGTTGCATAGATTCCGCTGCCTTTTGTACGCCTAAGAGACGAGGAATTTATTCCACAATTAGCGTCGCCGTTGAGCCAGTCGACTATACTCTCTGTCGAACCAATGTGGCCTCACTGGTGCAGCTCTCCGATACTTGAGGGGTACGAAACGAGCGCACAACGATTGCACGCCATCATGTATAACAGACCAACAGGCTTCGATAGATGAATCCTGTGGCAGCGACCAGTCTAGTTCACTGGCCGCTCGATTAAGACTATTGAAGTCGGTCTTCCAATAACTGTAGGACGGCTCCGGCGGAAACGAGAGTACGGCAGCGGCAGCTCTAGGCTGGCTAACACCATCGAGTGGTCACTAGCTGCCAGAGGCTCTAGTATCTGAATTTCATGTACACGATGTTCGCAACTTTTTAGCAGTAGGTCCAGAGATGATGGAGCGGAATGCGGTGTAACGCGCGTCGGTTGGCAGACATGTTGTGCTGCCCCGGTTTCAAATAGCATCTCGGCAAACCGCGCCTCGATTTCAATACCCGGGGAAAGTTGAAACTCAGGTCACCGTATTCGAGGGAAGTTAAAAACACCCGTAATCAGGAAGTGGGGTCGACTAATTTAGTTTCTGACATGCAGCAACCAGTCCAAGCATCGACTTCGCGGGCTGCGATAAGCCGCACTCACAAACAGTTCACCTTGTCTCAGGCGGATGGAGCACGATAACTGTTCGCACAAGCCATCTTCACTAGTCTCCCGCACATCGAGGACCGAATGTATAACAGCACGCCGGCTCGATCGTTTCATAGTCTGTCGCACCAGAAGCACGAGTAGCCACTGATCTGGACTTCCTGGGTAGTGATCTCAGGATTTAACCAGATTTCGGCCAGTCCTAGTACGTCCGGACGACGTGAGGCAACAAAGTGAAATACAGCGTCAGGTTTGTTCATTAAATGCATAGACAGTAGTGCATATGTAGAGGTTTATATGCGTAACTACCAGGCACGGAAATGAAAGAAATGAACCTGGTGGACGAACATGTTGTCGAGAAGCACAGACTACAATTCTCCTTAGGTGTGGTCGAATTACCTCCCCGTGGTATCAACTGGGTGGTTGGCATTTATTCCGTTCAAGCAAATGGTTCAGCGACAGTGTTTCAGAACGTGGTACAAATAAGCTTCCTACAAAAAAGCAAATGCTTTTTTTACAGTAATGTGATGTTGCAGATGTGGCTCCCATTAATTAAAGGAACAATGGAGTCCAGAGGAAGGGCGCAAAGTAAGTTGGGTCACTGTTTGGCAATTCGCCAAGCCAAGGGCGTACCAATAAAACAATCAGTCGTCGGTTCCCGATGGGCGCAATTTCCTAAATTCGCCCCACCACCATATAGTTAGGTTATTCGGTCAGTCTAGGGGTGGTGTTCCTACTTCGGGTGGTACCATGTCCTCTGAAGATACCACAGATTGCTTTGTGTCGTGTGACTGTACCTTCCTATGATTTCCATGGTTGTAGACAACCTAATAGCTAGTTGTAAACAACCGAAAAAGAACTAAATGCATATTCATGCATATCCCGATCCTTAGAAAAAAACATGATATATATCGAGTACAAGCTATCCTATCGTCTAGCAATGAAAATCACGTGCTATGCTTTATTTTGTGATTCAACTAAGCATGAGAGGAACTGTTGATGTTTTGGGGCGGTTTGTCACAATCGGGTTCTCCATGTGCTTGCACAAGACATCATCCCCTAGTTAACAGTTTGGACTGGCTCTATGCGCTGTCAGTAAGTATATTTTAGTACTGCATGCTTCGTTACGTCACAAGGAACTACAGTCCAAAAAAGATACGCATTCCCATCAAATGCGTATCAGGATTGTGAATGGTGGTCAATGACGTTCAGAGCTGTCTAGAACGCAGTTGTCAGTTCGTAGTATTGAGAGGACAACTAAGAATGGAGGGCGACATCAAGAATGATGGATGACAGGGTGTGTGATGTATCATAAGTTTCTGACAAAGAACGAGATGCGGTTACCCGATGCAACGTCAAGATGACTGCGCAACGCACGGGCGCGTGCATCTTTTCAACAGACTGACAAGGGTGGGAGATGCGCTTAAGTACAAGGTTGTGTCGACAATAAACAAAGAGGAAAAGGCGCTGATTAGAAATATAAAACATCGCGCGTGTATATGGGAAAAAATGAAAAGCATTTGGATGAACAGGCTGATGTCAAACTCACCTGTATCTTAAATGCAAGGGAACATCAAGGGAATTTGCCTTTCGGAGGTCATCCGATTGAGGAACTACATTGATAGTCATGGGATCTGCTGTCCAATCCGGGGCTTCAATATCGATCTCGCTTTGGTTCACGGACTCCTCAGACTCTGCAAACTGGTCGAAAGAACCATAACCGGTTTGATGAGGATCAGAGCCAGTAAACCAGGACAAAAAACGTCCAAACCGAGACGGTGGAGTGTCTGACTTTCTGGGCTTTGCGAATGTGATGTTGAACCCCGGATGATTAGATCGCAGCTCGTATGGGTCAGCGTACATCGCTGCATATGTAGCGCAAAGGAGGTGGAAAAGTTTGACGATAGGCTACCTAATCTGGATGTAAGAATTGTGCACAATTCATTGTTAAAAAAGGAATGGGAAAATGGGAGCAAACGTGGGACCCCAGATATTCTGATGAAGTGAAAACAGGCTAAAATAAATACTAGCTAACAATAACTTCATCACGTGTGATGTATAGAAGCACATTGATCTGGGTTGCAGGAAATGCGACAGCTGGCAACGACTAATGCTGATGATAAGAGGTTGCAATAAATGTCTACATGCGTGTGAGGCGTAAGTGCAACGCAACTTACCAGAAAAGACAAAAACGCTAGAGAAAAGCAACAACACATGTACAATTGTGAGCGTTGGGTGGAGGTTGAATGTCAACTCACCCCGTGATAAGCGGAACTTGAGCACACAAGTATCCCAACGACAGTTGGCAGGGCCGTTCAATAAGCAATGCATATTTAAGTGAAAACCGCGCTGTGCGACATCACAATTGAGTTGACGTGAAGAGGAGTGAGACTTTGGAATCGCCGTCTCCAAGCCTCTTAGGATGGGCCACGACAAAGACAGAAGAAGCAGTACCCAGTACATGAAAAACAAAGCTAAAAAATCGAAGGGCAGGCTATAATTGAGATGGTAACCGGTAACAGTAACCGGGTTCGTGTCCCGGTCAGTCTATCGAGGAGAAATAACACCAGAAAGACTAAAGTAACCACGTTGTGTTCTAGTATCGATCAGGTGTAAGATGTATTTTTGAGGTCTGATAAGGTGGGCAATTTGTAGAGGGGAGAGAGAAAGGCAGTGATAAAGTCGTCATATGACGAGGTTGACAGACTGCTAACATTAAAACATTACGTCAGGTCGTTGGTGGAAATGTCACGTGGTACAAAGAATAAAGCAACAGACTACTGGTCAAAGGTCCATTAATATTAACTCGGCAATTTGCACTCCCATAGCGAATACTCAAAAGTTTACAAGGTTGGAACCTTGTTAAGATTAATGAAAAGAAGGAGGACACTTCGTACTCGTTCTCCGTTTTCTTGGGATGCATCGAAAATTGCAGATGATTCTTCCACTTAGACCACAGCTGTGTTATAATGCTATCGCGTACCTTCTTGTTGACTGACCTTCACTAACCCCCTCTTTGTTGTGAGAGTTGGAGAGGAAGAACTCTACCAAACCGCTGCTGCAGACTTGTTGGCACAATGCGTGAGACATCGTGTTTCAATGGTTCAAAAAGGTGAGACAGCCTACTTCTAAATGCCATGTCTGAATAACCAAACTGATCAGTTCTGGAAAACAGCCCTAGTTATAGTTTCGTTGAGTGAGCGTCTTGGTAAATGGATGGTGGTTGACGACTGTCTGTCGGACTGTGAAGATAGCGGCGACGTGGCGCTTTATCCACTCATATAGGTGCGTTTACAGCATTTTCACAGGATCATTGCGGAATGTAATACAGCAAAGTATCAATGAGAAATAACAATTGACATCAGCAAACGAAAAGTCGCAGCCTTAAGGAAGCATTCGGTCACGAAAGCGGCGTTTCATTCCTGTTGGGTCGATTAGTAAGCGTGCTAGATGATGGAGTTTCGTTACCACGAATTAGTAGAAGATAGAAATTTAAAGTTCGATCGTGTGGAAATAGATATGGTACCGTCTAGGATAGTATGCAAAAAGTGAAACATTGTCTAAAATCTAGGATGAAAGGCTGATGAATGCATCAGAATATGTGTTAACAATAAAATCTATGAGTGGTTCTCTATTTAAAAAAGAGCAGCGATAAAAATTTTCTTAGCGAACAGAGAAGACATAATCTTTTTGAATCAGTCCTGGGAAACAGTGTAAGCAATTATGCAGGATATATGCAACTACAAACCCTAGAATTAAAGGACGGGAAACGGAAAGCATTTTAAGAATGAGACTTCTAACTTTTTTAAATGTTACAAAAACATGGGTAGACTGGGACAAATTGTGAGATAGGAAAACTTAAGGATATGTTAGGGTAGAGGGACGAGGTATGTTTTGGTCATACACAATCATGGGAGAGGAGATATGTACAAGGGAATGTAGCCTGTTGGGATGCAGAAAAAGAACGGATTGAGAGAGACCGGAAGCTGGGCAAGAACATTAGTGCATCCAACCCACGTTGGAGTTTCAAAGAGTGGGCGATGATTGGAGTTATGCAACCGACGATGTCATCAGCAAATTTACAGCTTATGAAATTTGATATAATATGGAGAATTTCAATGTACGTAGAGAATAGAAAGGTGGATTGGATGGCTCTCTGCAAAACATCACAATTGCTTTGGAGTACAGAAGATGTTCTGCCGCATAGTTGCGTGAAGTGGATGCGATTTGTAAAGTAATCACGCAGCACACTGCAAGCATTTGAAGGGACACAATTTCCGGACAAAACGCTGAGCGGTAATGGTCTGTCGAAGCTCCGAAAGGTGTTGGTGTAATCAAGAAATAGGACTCGCAAGCTCTCGCATCCATTATCTAACGCTCAAGCAATGGAATGCACCAGTTAAGAAACGGCATCCAATTTTGAGTGCCCTGATTAACAGGCAAACTGTCTGATATCATCAATATGATCGCCTGTGAAATGTGGGGAATTAGCAGATCTTTCAGCACCTTGAGCAGCGTTGATGTGCAGGCGATTGGCCAAAATTTCCGAGGTCCCTTTTGACCACTGGTATTATTCTGATTGATTTACAAATGTCCGGGATGATACCACTGGTGAAGCACTGACTCAAAATATCTGCCAATGGTGTTGATATAACATCTGCGTACTCTTACAGAGCGACTGCTGATAGAGCATCTGGGTCACTAACGTTGTTTGGCCTCAGTCTTGTGGGCTCTTTTTAAACACTTGCGGAGGCTCAGTAGTAGTGAGAGAAGACAGGGGGTGTGTTAGGTGAAGAGAAGTTGAACTCAGCGTTGAGTTGATGTAAATTCTCGGTGATAAGTGTTTTGAAGGAACCCTTCCTGGAGAGTTGTGCTAGAAGCCTCTATAGGTTACGGTAACCGCGGTTGCCTAAATAGATCTGAATGCATAGTGCTTAACTGTTTTATTTCAACTTTCGTAGCTAGAGACAGATGTTTAACATGAGCAGTTAGCTTATAGTTATAAGCCTATTCCTTCTTCTTCAGTTGGTTGAGCAATGGAGATGAAACTCTGTCACTTCGTAAATAAATTGTAGCAATAAGTCAACACGGAGCAAAACAGTAGTTTATATAGGCTGTGAGGTACTCGTATTGAGCTGACGAGTGTTCATATGTGAAATGCGAATAATCAGTTGAACAGTGTTGATTTGAGCTTTTTGGTGTTATCTGCTGAGTAGTTCCGTCGTTTAACAGTTCTTGATGGTATTTTTGTCAGTGAAACATAGCTAGCTTTACTGTATCAGCTGAGACATAGCTTTACTTTGCAGTGGTCGGAATTACCAAGAAGTACATGCTCTTGTACACAAAATGGTTCGTTTATTAGTAAAAGCTAAATATAGATGTGTCTCGAGTACGGTGGGAAATTTGCCTGAATGGGATAAATCCATAGCGCTAGTGAAAATTGTGTCACTCATATAGAAGTCGCCGGCAGGAACACAGGTGGAAGATTTTAATTTTGTTTTCAACCCCAAGGCAAGATGGTCTGCGAACGTTTTGCAGCTCGAACAGCGCTGTGCACAGAGCTACATATGCGTTCCCAACTACAAGAGTTGGGAAACCGCTCAGATACCTTGGTTTACACTCCAATAGTTCACAGCTTATGGAAGCTGTTGAGTACTCCGAGTTTTTGGACGGATTTACACCAAACTTTGTTAGTGTAAGTGGTGACACCTCCTCCACGAGGTTGGGGGTCTCCTGAGCGGTCGGAATTAGTGTGGCGGTAAGAACTGAGATTAACGACTTCATTATCAATGTCAGAATGTAACATCACTACACATCGGTTCAGAATTCTCCTTCGCTGCAAAAGGTTTCCGAGATCATCCATTTTTCCGGGATCTGAGCGTATATTGCTGGACGGCATCAGAGGAATTTGCGCCTTGTTAACAAGACAGCGCTGGCCAGCCAGCACGATGCTTTTTCTCTTCCTCTAAGCTCATTCTGATAATTCGTTTGAAAGTGTTTCTTGTCTTGTCACCGTACTCAACGAGGCGATTTTCGCACATTGTCTCGAAGGTAAGGTAAGGTATGACAACATCAGTGGCTATGAAATTGATTCACGTAAACAAAGGGTAAAATAATTTCTGTAAACACAAAGAATCCGCAGTGAGCAGTGTAAAATAACAGTACGAATTTAAACTCTTCGCTTGACTGGGTTTACCAAGTTGCACACGCAACAATATATTGCGGGATATTGCCTTATCAACTCAGTTAAAAGTGTGGAGGAAGATAATCGGTTGCGAGTAGCTTGATGCACTTTGATGAGCACTTATAATGGCATTCGCACCAAACAGTTAAAAGCTGTGGGCATCAATTATAAATAGGAATTCAGAGCCAGTCTAAATGAAAACATGAAACAGAGATGAGGACCCCCAGGGGGTTAGTTGTACGATAGACGTGATAATGATCAGGTAATCGACTGAAGAGTAACAAAAATTGATATTGCAAATATCGATGCCCTGATGAGCCAAGAATGAAAACATGAATGTATCACTAACAAGTATCGCAAAAATTCTGCAATGTGGAAAATTAGCGGGAAACGATACGGAACACCTATAGTAATGAAATTCGCTCCCGTCATCAAAACAAAAAATGGAAGCAAGCAAGCAAGCTTGTAATAAAACACTTTATTTGGTTTCTATGTATAGGGTGTGACATGAACGGCTATTTGATGTTGCCTTGAAGCACAGAGTCCTTGATATACTGTCGTCCGCAAGAAATTTCGGTGTCAAAATTCTTGGGGTTTATGAACGAGGAGGAAAGCGTTTGGCATTTTTGAGCAATCACACGCTGTTCGGAGTTCTGAGAAAAGGAGATCGGCGAAGATTTATAGGAGAAAAAGAATGGAAATCGAGAGCGAACACTAAGATTAGGCCATCGTAAACAGAAGGGGTATACGTAGAGTACGAACGATATTGGCATGTGACTTTTGCAATAAACAATTTGTAGCAAAGCTACAAGTCAGAGAGACGAGAAGTTTATGGGACCGAAGTAGTTGGTAGGTCCGATGTTCGAATCCATTGCGGAGCGACGAGTCAACGTACAGAGCATAAAATACGGACAAAAATGTAAGATAAGATCGTTAAACGCCCGTATATGTTGTTTCATCGTTTCGGGAATCAGCAATCCTTCAGAGCTAAGACAGTCTAGCTTAACTGCTTTAACGCAAAGTAAATAATAAAATGCAGCCTCATCAACAGCAGGGGGCAGATCAGTTATTCCACGTGATAACAGAGCAATGGACAATTGATAGGCCGTCTTTCAAAGGGGACTGTAAGTTATCGCATCGACGAAAAAACCAGGTGACATAAGCCGTTCAAACATGAGTGGGGGCAGCAAAAATGAATTTGACCGAGAATCAAGAAAGAAGATAAAGTTACATGTTTTGACAAGTAAAACTAAAAAAATAACGAAAATTCAGATCAGGTCGTCAAGATTCTTGTATGCCAGCTGGAGGTTGGGCGGTTTAAGAAAAGAATGCGGAGTCCTAGGCAGAATAATTTCATACAACAAGCCAAACTCCATGTTCGCCAGATGCACAGTGCTAGTCCCCAAGAGTACTTTTGGAAACCTAGTGGATAATGGTAGCCGCTTGATCACAGTTAGCATGAGTTACATACACGTTTGAAGGAAATTTGAACGTGTGGCCGGAACAGTAAACACAAAGTGTGTCAATCCCATGTTAAATTGGTTTGGTGTCGACTCTAGCCCAAGAGTAACAGACAGGTCAGTGTTGGCGTCGTTTGAACCCACGGGATCGGTGATGATGTCAACACGTTAGCCCAAGTAATCGCTGGAAATGCATCGGAATGATAGAAAGCACTGTCAAAGGATGAAACAAATCAAAAGGGAAATAATGTCCATTAGCTGTAGCCTTAATCTCGTTGGAACAAAGGGCGCATTGCCCCTGAACATACAATTGCTCACATCCTAAGTTTTACCGCGTAGTTTAAAATGGTAAAAACTGCTGCGGCGATAATTTGTGGCCAAATTCTGAACTGTTCCGAAGACTAAGGGGAATGGTGGGCACATGACCTAAAGTGCTTCAGCTATCTCGGATTCTAAGCCCGAAGTTCTTGATTGTCTGTTTCGGTTTGTTGCCATGCGTATGTGCAATTCTCAGCAAACACACAGTTCCCGCGCTTCGGTTTCTCAAGGATTTACTCTTCTCCATTTCATGCAGTATAGTCACTGTAAGTGTTCTGTTTCCGATAATAGTACGGGTAATCAATGCACCCACGCTGGTCACGATACAGTCACCTTCCAAATCAAAAGACAAAGGCCTCTGGCGGAGCTTGTATGGAGCACTCGGGAGACAGAATGGACAAGCATAATATGTGGTCAAAATAAACAGTTCATGAGAGAAAGACCTAAGTGAAAGTTCCTGACGACAGCAAGTACTGGATGCGCAAAAACTCGCTTGTTGGCTGATCAAGTGTGCCTACTGGAGGGCTTCAAGGAAGGTCATTCTGACTGGTCCACATCAAGGTAAAACCATACCATTGGCTTACTCTCATTGGCTAGCCAATCGGCTACAGGCGGCATACCACCAATTTTCTCCGGGCTGCTCCCGACAGAGAGAGAGCTAGCTTCCATGACTGCTATGGACGGGCCTCGGTAATATGTCGCGAAAAGTGACGTACGACTTTCTCCTGGGGTCCAGCTGCATTCTGACTACGGACCACCGTATCCGATCAGTCCATCGTCGTGGCTGCAAGATTGTTCCTTTTGTGGTCACACGGTAAGGCTCATTAGGTGACTCCTGAGTTCCAGGGTGTATGTCGAAATTGTTCAGCAGAATATCTAGTGGCAGAGATCGTTCACTGGCAGCTATCTGAATGCTGGTAGGTTGCAGTTGGTTTCCATATCTGGTCCAAATCATAGAACCCATTCGAACTTTATACAGCACTTGTCCAAGTCTGCAGTCGATCGACCCTGTGATCCAGTGTGGTCTTCCAGGACGATAGTCTCTGACAAAAACATTGTCCTGGGTGAAATAGACGTACTTGCGTCCTGTGCCGCTGATTAAAGTAATTTTCCATTCTAACGTTTATCCCTTGCGGAGCGATGTGCTCTGGCAGAAGCAAGGAATTCAGAGTACGGAGTTTCCTGCCCATGAGCGCTTCTGCTGGGGACAGCTGATTTGGCACCTGGGGGTTCGGAGTTGATCTGTACAGTAGAAGGAAAACATCCAATATCTCTTGGGTAGTTCCTTCCCCCCTCATCTTCAGCAACGTCCGTTTAAAGGTATCAACAAAGCGCTCAGCTTGCCCATTGGACTGCGGGTAGAACGGCGGCGAGCGTAGATGTGTGATACCGTTCTGGGTACAGTATTCGGCGAACTGCAAAGATGCAAACGGAGGGCCATTGTCAGTAACCAGCGACTCTGGTATTCCATGTTGGGCAAAAAGTCATCTCAGTATGCCAATGGTTGCGCCACCTGTTATGCAGAAGACTTCCGGCCACTTACTGAAGGAATCAACAACGATGAGACACTGTTGTCTATTCATGGGACCTAAGAAATCCGCGTGTACTCGTTGTCACGGTTTCGTTGACAACGGCCAAGAAAACAATTCCGCTTTCCTGGGCGCTTTGCTTACAAGCGCACATTTCGGACATGATTTCGCTAGCTGTTCCAGGTCCGAGTCGATATTCGGCCAGTAAAAGTAACTCCGCGCAATCATTTTCATTCTGTTGATGCCAGGGTGTCCACGATGAAACTGTCGTAGAATTCTTTGGCGCTCACTAGGGATAACAACTCTTTACCCCAAAAGTAAACAACCATTGACAATGGATAATTCGTGCTTTCTCCGCGACAGGCTCTGCAATTCCCCATTTAGATAGTCTTTCGGCCACTGTGTACTATGAAATCTGACCGCTTGTTGTAGGACAGGATCTCGCATTCATGCATCATCATCATCATCATACACGTCACCTAGAGGTGGGAAACACCTCAGCTAATGTGACGCAATACATAAAGGTAAAGGAAGATAAATACAACAGTTGCATGCCAGCTAAGCTACCAACAACGGATAAGCATCGTCCCGGTAAGCTACCAGCCGGCTACTAGGCAAAAAAATAAATTCTGTTTTACGCTACGAAATGAGATCGTAGATGGAGGGGGAGGCTAAAAGGGATGGGAGAGACAAAGAAACTCATAGTATGAACGCCACTGAGGTCGGCTCCTAGCCATATCAACAAGTGTATCCAGCCAAACGTGTTCATCGTCTTTTGGACCCCAACCAGGGAGCCGTGACGCTCCAACCGAGGCCAGCTCAGAAGTGAGGGCCTTCATTCCTCTAGACCAAGTCATCGCTTGGCCACCTCTCCTCTTCTTCCACCCATATCCCCGGTGAGCAAACAACGCACGTCGTGGAAGTCGGTGGAATGGCGTGCGCAACACGTGGCCCAGCCATCGGAGCCTGGTGCGTGAAATGACGGTGCTGACCGGTTCAGTTCCTTTTTCTGTACCGTAAACAAGGCGCCGAACACGCGCGTTACTCACTCGTTACTCAGATGTGAGCCAAACTGCGAAGGCACCGATGGTCGAACGTAACTAGCCTCTTCATGTCTGCCGATCTTAGGGGACAGGTTTCACAACCGTACAGTAAGGTCGAACGTACCACTGCATTGTACACTCTACCCTTCAGGGCGAGAGTAACGTCGCGCCGACGCCATAGGTGGCGAAGGTTACCAAAAGCACTTAGAGCTTTTACTATACGGTTCGTGATCTCGTCCTCGATCCCAAGGGCGCTGATACAACTTCCCAGGTAGTTAAATTTCCGAACGACTTCTAGCTGATCCCCACTAAGGGTCAGCGCAGGAGGCGATCCCTGCCAATCTGGGAGGAACGCTTTACATTTCGATTATGCAAAGCAAAGCCCGAAGCGGCTGACAGCCAGTACTAATCTGTCCAGAGCCGCTTGGCACGTCTGGGAGCTGTCACAGATGAGGGCAATATCATCAGCATACTCTAAGTCAAGAAGTCGTTCTTTTGGGGGCAGATCCACACCATCCAAGTCATGTCCTGTAAATGCAAACTCCATGACTTCGCCAACAGCGAAGTTAAAGAGGAAAAGTAACAACGGGTATTCTTGTCTCACACCGCTGGTGATATTGTAGGGTGGCGACAGCTTACCGTAAGCCCTCACTCTGCCCGTGCTACCCGCGTATAATGTTCGGATAATATTTACATATTTCTCGGGCACACCTTTCCTGAGCAGACAATTCCAAAGGGCACCTAGATCAACCGAATCGAAGGCACCTTGTATGTCGAGGAACACGACTACGGTGCCCCAACAGCTGACGCAAGGTGAAGATGTGGTCGATGCAGCCAAGACCCCGACGAAACCCGGCTTGCTCTTCACGAATCTGGCTTTCACGAGCGCCAGTCAGTCTGTGAAGGATGACAGAGGCAAGCAATTTGGAGGCGATGGAGATCAGACTGATTTCTCTATGGCTGCCGCATTCCGAACGCGAATCTCCTTTGAAGATGGTAACAATAACGGAGCGGCTCCAGTCAGTTGGGATACTCTCCTGCTCCCACAGTTTCACCAGTAATTCATGTAAAGCATCAACAAGAGCGGAGCCTCCGAATTTGAAGAGGGCTGGAGGAAGATCATCTGGTCCCGCGGCTTTACTTAACTTCCACAATCCGATCTCACGTTCGACTTCTGAGCGAGAGGTGGATCCAAAGGGACAGTCCACGGAGCAGGGCGATCACTGGCCGGCGAAGAAACGAACAATTCTAGCCGATTAAATTGCTTTCCGAAATGCTAAGCCTAACGCTTCAAACGTTTTGACAAATTATGAATAGGCTGTCCACTCTCGTCACGCATAGTTTCACTAACACCAGGTCTCCTGCTGCTCGTTTCTCCATATCAGACGGAATAACTTAAGATGGTTGCAAAGGGCAGGGGCCATTTCCATCTCTGACGCACGATGAGACCACCAAGATTCGTGGTCTCTCTTCATGCTAGCACGGAGTTTTGCCCGGAGCTCTTTGTGAGTTTCATTGTGTTCGCTTCCAGCCGGGATATGTCGGCAAGCGTCGATAAGTTCCAGAGATCGCGAAGAGACCCAATATCCAGGTTGGCTATTAGACATACCACATGAGGATTTGCCTGCTGCTAGTAAGGTCTGTTGAACATGTGACCAGTCAACGCTTACTCAACTCGCATGTCAGCGTACTTTAATATGCATTCAGAACAGCTGGTTTTGTCAGTTGGCTGGTGTCAATGCGCTCACAGCGTCGTCGTGGGCGTCCGTCAAAACGCATCCGCGGGTCAGCACATACAAGTGCATGGTCTGTGTCCACACATGTGCTCCAAAACGAGCGACAGTTCTGGATGCAGCCTCTCCAGCGGTAACTGATTGCAATGTGATCGATCTACGTCCAAGGCTGGGGGGCGCAAAGTCACCCTCCGGCGAGTGCTGTGTCGGAAGTTATTGCTCGCAAGAAATAAGCGGGCATCTTCACACAAATGAAGTAACCACTCACCGTTATCATTACGAGAGTATTGATGCATTCTTTTAAAAGTTACCGGAAGTTCGCTGAGCGTTTCCAACAACACCTGATTCATTTACGACTCCAGAGAGATCGCTACAGTGATAGATTCTTCTTGCTGGCGCTGCTGGCCTTCTAATAACCGGGAAAGTGCATCAGCATAACAAATGTCTTTTGTAGTAATGTGTTTCACCGTAAAGTCGTAGCCGAGTAACGTAGTAGCCCACCGCTGCAACCTATTCGCCGTATAGACAGGGATGCCCGACTTTGATCCGAAAACTGCCAACAGCCGCTTATGTTCAGTAAGAATTGTGAAGTTCCTTCCGTACAGCATTTTGTGAAATTTCTCTACAGCGTAGACTATTGCCAAGGCTTCTTTCTCTATCTGGCCATAATTTCGCTCTGCCGCAGACAGCAACCGGGCTGCATGTGCGATTGCCTTTGCTGAACCATTTGCGAACTTATGGGCAATGACTGCGCCAATGCCATAGTTCGAGGCGTCTGCGGCCACCACAATCGCAAAGTTGGATCGTAATATGTTAGCAGAAGGTAGGAATACAGTAGCCTTTTTACCTCGTCAAATGAGCTTTGGCATTGTTCGGACCAGTTCCAGTGTTTATCCTTGGTCAGCAGGTCACTGAGTGGACCACGCAAGCGATGCATGTGCGGTAAGAACGGGCTGTAATGGCTTATGAGTCCTAGGAAGGACCTTAGCGTTGCAACATCTTAGGGTGGCGGCATCTTCTTGATTGCCTCGATGCTCGCTGGGTGTGAACGCCTGCCGTTCCTGTCGATTAACCCGAGAAACGTAATCGAGTTCATGAAGAAAGTACACTTCTAAGGTCGGCGTCTGAGTTCATATTCTTCAACACGATCAAGAACTCAATCCAACTTTGCGTATAGACCATCAGCACTGCCTCCGACAACAATGATATCGTCCAGGTATGCGGCTGCTCCATCGACATCTATCAGCATTGTGTCCATGATCTGCTGGAATGTGGCTGGTACAGACTTGACTCCAAACAGGAGACGATGATACTAGTACAAGCCTCGATGCGTATTGATGGTGAGTACTTCTCGTGAAGCTTCATGTACCTAAAGCTGCAGATATGAATCAGAGAGATCCAGCTTTGCGAATCATTTGCCACCATTCAATTTTGCGAACAAATCATCTGGGAGCGGTAAAGGGTACTGATGGGCGTTCAGTGCAGCATTTAGACCCGTCGATAAATCGGCACATATTAGAATCCGACCGTTTGGCTTTTTGACCACCATAATGGGTGCCGCCCAAGACAAGTAGTTCACCGGGTGGATAACCTCTGCTCTCTCTAAGCGATCCAACTCCTGGTCAATCATTGATGTTGCTGCGTAAGGTACAGCGCGTATTGTACGAAACACTGGAACAGCATCGGACTTAAGGGATAGTGAAGCTCGTACTTTTGTGCACTTACCGTGCGGGACTTCGTATGCTCTGGGCATTAAGACGCAGTTTCTCCACATGGTCCGAAGAAACCGTCCCTCGTCTATTCACCTCGCTCATTAGACCAATCCTTGAATACGTTGCCCCAGCTTACCATCCGATAACCCAATGGGAAACTGAAAAGCTGGAGGAAATACAGCATATCGCAACTAGGATGATACCAAGTCTACGAAAGCTTCCGTGTGAAAAACGTTGTGAAACGCTCGGACTCTACACACTATCCTATCGCCGAGTAAGAATTGATCTTATTATGACCCATCGAGTACTACACTTGAATCACTTCCCCATACTGCGGCCAATATTTCACCTGCGAGAACCCTGTAACACCCGAGGACATCGTTACAAACTCAGGGTCCCCAGCATGAACAAAGTATCACATCAGCTTTGTATCGAACGAAGAATCGTAAACTTATGGAATACACTACCTGAAGGATTAATAGAGGCCGATTCTGTGAAGTGTTTTAAAACCCGTATCGACGATTATTTTGGAAACCTGTGCTTTTGTGAAACGATGCACATACAGTGCCAAAAGAAGACATTGTATGCCCGGAAATAATGACGCTAGTACAAATTTCTAACCGAACACGGATAAACGATTAACGGACCAAACACAACTGCTGATAATTCACAAGTAAATTTTGATTTTTCGTAATTCGATAGAGTTGTACAGAAACCTTTCTACTTGCTCTTAAATACAGTCTCAGTCTCAGTTACCGAGGCCTTCCCGAAAAACTGCTGCATATTTCTCTCGTAGGCGCTCGATAGCCACAGTTTTAAGAGCTGTTGTCTTGTGTATCGTGACACTTGCACAAATCTGGTTGACCGGAACATGAAGTAGGTTGAAACGCTCAATCCAGTCCAGACCCAGAAGATTCAAATTCTGGTGGCTCGTGACAAAAATCGTTCTGCATGCGATAACGTCGGAATAATGACACTCACAATCGACTTGACCAATCAATTGCAACTCGGTACCTGATGCACTTTTCGCCTGCTGATTTGTAGGTTTGATTTTTGATGACCCGACAGTTCTCCACAGTCTTTCTGATATAATCGTAATGTCTGAAGCCGTATCTATATGCAAACGCGCCTGTCTCCCATTGATGTTGATGTTAATGTACTTCCTACGATCTCCGACATCGTCAGTAAAATTAGCGTTCACTCTTCTCGCGAAACCACCGTAGGTTTTCCTCCGTGCATCATAAACCGGTCTGAAAAATGGCTTGGATATGCAATGAGTTTATCTGTGCCCACGTCTACGACATTTCTGATAGATTTGCTTGTTGAATGGACAGTATCTAACAAAATGCCAGTCGCCGCATTGCCAACATGCTGATGGTGGCTTACTTTGAGGGGTTTTCTTGTGATTAGTGGCCGGAAACTTGTTCCTCGAAATCGGCTGAACTGCGAAATCACTGGAATGCGCCTTCGTATCCTCGACCATAGCTGTATCGTGTTTTAAATTGATGATTCTCTGGGCCTCGGCAATGACAGGTTGCAGTGGGACGTCCAAATCTCGCTCCAACAACCCAAGTATTCTGGTTCGGATGTCGGCATTCTTGGGAGATTGGAGGCAGCAATCAGAGACTCAAACTGGTCTTCTGTAAGTGATTTCAGCTTGAATTTCTGACACTCTCGCTTCACTGTTGATGCATGGGCAACAAGACTGTCGCTGTCTACCTTACACAGCTTCAGGCGATTGCACCGATTATTGAAAAGCGATGCCTGATCGCCGAACATCTCCGTAAGTCGGGAAATGGTTTCATCAAAGCTGAAATCTTGAGCACATTTTGGCAAAATGTAATTGATGTATCTGTCGTGCTCCACAGTTCCGAGTTTACGTAGCAGCAGCCGTACTTTTGACGCATCATCAAGATTTACCAACACCGTCTTGAAGATATCTTCGTAACGGCTGAAGCATGCATCGAAAATCAGTCCTGAAGCGGGATCAAAAACAAACCCACTGACACTGTTGATTATTGCATCAACTGAAGGCTTCTCAGCAGTGTGGACTGATGTAGACTGGAGCGATAGTGTTCGAGTGAAAGTCTCGATCATACGCAGCTGTGCTGCCTCGAATCGCTGCTGCCATTGAAGCAAAATAACTTTCAGCTCTTCTGCCGACATTGACATTTTGAATAACTCCACTCGCGTAGCCAAAAGTAAGCGCATTCGAATCAGATTTATTAGCTCTACACAGTGAACCATCATACTGTTAAAGATTCAAGAATCCAGCAATACTAGCAGCTTTAAGAGACTCTTGAGCAAAAACGCACGAGCACATAAGCACTTTTGAGCCGATACAGAAATATCGACGCTCTCCAACGATCACAAGCTTATCTGTCGACAGTGTGAAGGAATTTGTGCGCGCTTATAATGTGTCCGTAGTTCGTACACAAAATCAGTTACAGTCCCGACGTCGATCGATCGGTGGTGTGCACAAACAACCGTGATCTACACTCAGCATCGAAAATCGGACGGCTGACTGACCGACAGGAGACAATGGAAGTGCATGGTATCCGAGAACATGACCCACCTCAGGTGTAAGTCAGACTTAGGTGTTAAAGCAGCTGAGACTGGGTAATGTGTTCTAATTGCTTCAAAGCATTTCACTCAAAACAGATGGGTATGGGTGTTGCTCACCCAAAAACACAGCATTGCAGTGCAGTGCGACAAGTGGCAAATTTCGGTCGCTTCGGACAAATGCGGAATTTTAACGTATCAATGTGGACTTAAAAAAGACACCATGCACCTTTGCAGAAAATCAATTCCAGTTCGCAACAAAATACGTGAGTTGGGTATCCATTAGTTAAGCGCTTTCAAGTATAGGGGCAGATTGAATTAATGGCAGCCAAAGTCCGCGTACAAAGGAGATTCAACTTGTTTATAGAAAACCGCTGCCAAGGAATTCGTAATAAGTGCAGCAGGAGAGATGGCAAATGTCAAATAAAAAGCGTACCTTGGATTTCATTTCATAAACTCTGAGGGCATTCTGGTATTCCTTTTGCAAATCCTTAGCTTGGCTAGCGTGAAATACAATTTCTCTTAATTTGTGCTTCCCCACAGCATGCAAAGTTCTCTTGAATTTGAAAAACTGTAACAAAGATGAGAAAGAATACGGGCTATTCCAAAGTGTTCACAAAGAAAAAGGAAAATTTGAAAATCAGTTGATGATATAACCTGTGGATTTAATGACTAAAACCTGTCACCCACACAGCAAAGTGCATTGGGTGTAGCTATTGTCGCGAAAAACAGTACAAATACAAGCAATTACGGAAAGAGCCGTGTTGCAACCATCTGAGAGAAGGAGCAGAAGCAGAAGAGTAAATATAAGGGCAGCAAGGAGTTCGTGACCGCGATGCGTCCGTTGCGAATTACAACTGGTGTGGAGCATCGTGAGGAGCACAGACTGGAAACAGAAGGGAAATACCGTGACGACGGAGTTGTTTTGTCAAACGATATCACGATTTCCGTGCAGTCTCATAAAAAGAACGTAAGTAATCCGACTTAAGGTGGAGATTCGAGAAACTCACGCACATAACGTGATACTCAGGATCCCTTCAATAAGTCAGTCGAACTCCGGGCACTTTAAGTGGCGGAAATGTGGTTGTACGCGGGGATTACAGCGCAAGGCTGAGATGTAGGGAGTGTCGACTGTCCGAAACAACCGCTTAGACGAAAGCATAGGGAATTTGTAATATTATAGTGACCGAAAGTGTGGATCAATGGACGATCCAGGGATGTCGGTTGCTGGCTCACAACAGTGTTATCTGCGGCAAGGATACAATGAAATATCTGGCAGTAGCCGTCTGTCGCACATATTCCGATTTCAACTCGAGATGAATTCCCACGTCATCCGCGAAAAAGTATTGTGATCGAGACAGTTACATTATTATTTCACGCAAATTCAACGTACAGCTCGATATTACGTAGTGATGCCTTGAAGTTTATTGCAAACATTCCACCGTACAACTGTATGAATCCGACCTTAAAACTAAAGGAGAAAATTAACTATCTTTGTAAAAAGGGACGCAGTATGTACGATACAGTGACACAGAAGTTATTACGGCGCAGTGGAAAAGCAACCCATCATATCTTTGGCGTGGAATAATCAAAAGAACTCATTTTTGACGTGAAGCCATACAGTACAATGTCCGCTTCGAATACGCTGGGGTAATTGCTAGTGATTGCAGAAATAACGCATCATCGATAGCGTGTGAATAGGGTTCATTGGAAGATTCAGCAATTTGACCACTACTGCGGCAGAAACCAAGCCTCGTTCTGCAAAAACACCATCATGCAACAGAAGCAGAACTCAAAATGGACAACAGGAATGACTGAAGTATTGGAAGCTTACAGGTTCAACTGTGGTTATGAAAACTGGAGCAAATAGCTCATCAAGCGTGAGCACTGTGTCACACATGAATGTGAGGGAAAAGCAACAATTCGGGGATAAATGACCAGAAAGTCTCGTGTAAATGAGCTGTTATACATGCACATCAACGATCCTTGCTAACGGAAGCACGGCTACCAGGATGTCCCGCGTACTAAGCACTAAACCGACTGATCTGATGACGTCAATTATCGGTGATAAACGAATGCTATTGGCTCGTATGGCGCAGTAGCTACTGCTTGCAATATAAGCAGTAAGCTAAAATTGATCTCTTTCACCTGGAGATACTAATTACTTGCAGATGATTAAATGAAGCGGTCTAAGAAGTATTGCTGGATTCCATTCTCACCATGAGCTCGTAACGTGGGGACCCAGAGCTGGTATGTAAGTTAAACTGACTTTTTCACCCAAAAGGATTGAATAAGTTGCGATGATCTGGCAATGTGCGATGCATGCTCATCTACCGGTGACCGAAAGATAAACTGCAGACGTAGGATAGCATAAGCATGCAGGAGGGTGTAATGGATCTAGTAACAAGTAGCTGCAGCTACCGGTTCATTTAAACAACTATGGTCTGACCACCGAATAAAGAGGACTCAAGTCCAGGACCAATGATTTCACTGCTGCTGATTGTCCCACCATCCTGTCTGGGGTCCATGAGACCAATCCTCAATAAACAACGAATTTAAACGCGTTAAGAAGCGTTAATGTACAAGACCCGTTAGATAGTGGTTGGAATATCGAAATAATATAAGGTATGTAATCCCACCAGCCCACCAACTAGAGCATGTTCCGGGAAGTTGCATAAAAGGTCTAAAATTTTACAAAGAATGCGCAAAAGGTTGCATAGAAAGTACAAAAGTTTGCAAAGCCCAAAACGCTGCAAAACCCTGTGCGATTCGGCAGCCGCTCAGAGCCAATCCTCTGACCTTAAGTGTGTTCTCATTGGCCGAATGCCAAGGTTCTGTGCGTTAGTCTGGGGAGGTGAGCGCACTGCCCGTTGACTGGGTGAGACTTGCGAATGAACCTTAGAGGCATACACTTCGGCAGTGCAACGGGTTTGTATGCATCCCCCTTCACGTCAAAAACGGTGGATCACAATTGATCTGGGAGCAATGAACAACTGGAACATAAGCGCACGACCGAAACCATGTCTATGATACTAACGTTGTCGGCATGCCTTCTCGCTTTCGACAGTATTTCATCAGACTGAGTTTTGGGCGCCTTCGTCAACGGTGATGACTGGCAGCTGGTGGCAACTGTGAACAACGTCAAATATCAAACAGCCTACTCTTGGATTCGTCGTTCACTTGATCAGGAGCCGAATACTACGTAGGCGCGTGGTCGTAAGCGGATTCTGTCGGAGGAAGACGTAGATAACATCCTGGATTGGATCGCAAGGGACACAACTCTTACGCTACGGGAAATGCGAGTACGAGAAGAAAAGGACAAGGACATTTCGAAGTCAACAATCGCACGGCATCTGGACGGTCGATTGATAACTATGAAGAACATCTATCAGGTTTCCGAGGGAATGACCAATGAGCGAGCCAAAGGGATACGCAGGGAATTCGTTCGACAGTTTCTCCAATTTGAGAGCGACGGCAAGTTAGTCATTTGGATTGACGAAGCGAACTTCATCGTTTACTGTAAACGTACTCGTGATCGGGCATCCAGAGGAATGAGGGTCTGTTGCAAATTTGCCAACAATAGAGGCCTCAATTTGCATTTCATCGGTGCACTCACGATAGAAGGGAAAGTGTCGATGACCACCCGGAGAGTCTCATTCACAGGTCCCCTATCTCTCGAATGGCTGCGAAGCTATTTCGACAACCTGAAATGGGAGATGGAGTTCCAGCAGGTTGTCATGGTATGTGATAATGCACCATGTCACACAGGACTGGAAGAACTGTCGTCAGTAGATGGATGCGATGGAGTAACCATACTGAGATTGAGCACATACTCTCTGTTCCTCAATCCGATCGAGAACGTCTGGCAAATGGTGAAGACCAGAGTGAAGAAGGAGATGCGAGTGCACCACGACGAAGTACTGGCCGGGGATCGCCAGAAACTCATGACACAGATGGAATGGAGACTGCAGTTCCTTGAACGCATTGCCGGAGCAGCCACCAAGGATAGCAGCGTTGTGGGATGTCGTAGTGCTATTCGACATAGGCGTATACATTTTCCTAATTGTCCAGAAAAAAGGACATGTTTTGATCACGTTGCTGGCCTATTTTTTACGTATCAGGTTGTATAGCACGTCATTGGCAGTGCGTAGGGACGTGTGAGTATTCACAGTGTTTCCAAAATATGTATGCACATACGTAAGTTTGTGTGTTCGTACAGGGGTTGAAGCGATATCTGATGTCTAGCGCAAGGGAGTGACACGGGACCGGCTTCCAGTGAGCCATGCCCGAGTGATTTGTTCAACTTATGGTCCTTTTCGTATCGATATTCGCTGCGCCGTACTCTTTCATGATCAGCCTGAGATAACGTAGATACAGTTTCTTGGTTCGGAAAACTAGGATGTTTGGAAAACGCATTATAGGACCAAGTGAGCTTGCCGGGTGAAATAACCGTCAGATATATCACAGTGTGGGATATCAACGTGGATAGTTGAATAGTAGTGAAGAGGAAATTACTACGCACGTCATGTCAGCCTTTTCCAAGAGTGAGAGGAACTGATAGATGCGCAGATGTGAGTTCGCAAACCCGTCCATTTCCAGATAAGATGTGGTCATTGAAGCTGAACGAATGAATCGCGTATCTAATGGAAACCGTCTCTACGCGATGTTTTTCCGTTGTATTTGAGTGCAGTAGAGCGTTAATTCGTTATGCTATTGGATGTTGGTCTGTCAAGTCCGGAACACACATCAGCGGGTTCGGAAGCTATACTTTAGATTCAAAAGCAACCATTCTTACAGCAAACCCAATTTAATTTGCTTGCCAGGAAGGCCCCAATAGCTGTCCAGTACGACTTGGATACTGTCTTGATCGTTCCGACGATTCCTCGTTTGACTCAATAGCGTGCGTAAACAAATGGGGGTGCAGTTGGCGTGGATACAGTGGCGTAGCAACTACTTTTTCTTTTCGTGGCGGACGTACAATTGCTGCGATCTTCGCAGTTGTAAAGCCCACAATTGAAATTGTCATTCAATATTTCGTTTCGCATAACAACAATCACAGATTTAATTTTAGGGTTCTGTCATGAATGTAGCTACTTGAATTGTTAAAATACCCGTGTTCAAAATTTATAGGTACACTTTTCGTGCACTACTTGGAGACGCTGGTATCCGAGCTGAATAAGCACACATCGAACGCAATTGAACATTACTGGTCGAAAATCCGGCAGACTTTGTTAGCAGTGGGTATGTCTTAATGTGGAAATCAAATCGCCAACCTGGACATTGGGTCATTACGCAGTCTCAGAAAGTCAGAGACGCTTGCCAATGTGTTCCGACTGATAGTGAACACAAGGTGACTCGAAAAGATTTCAGGGCGAAACTACTTGCTAACCTGAAAAGAGACCGGGAAGCCTGGTGGCCGAGTGGTCTGCACGCCTGGCTTGCAGTCATAAGGTCACCGGTTCGAATCTATTTTCCTGGCCTGCCTTGTCATGCTGGATATCTTCTCGGTGCTCACCCAGTGTCTGAAACCCCTGTCCGTCGAAAAAATTGACTATCCCCTTGACTAAGCGATACAGTTAGCCAATACCATGGACAGCATGATCAAGTGTCACGATAACTGATTATTTGTGACAAATGTCATTACCTGTCGTGAAAGTGCGAAATACTGTCAAGCAGCTGGTTTATCTACGGCACATATATCTCTCAACACAACTTGGGTGCGCAAGAATCCGTTACTTCAACTTTTATAGCGGTTGTCGAAATGATTCTATGTTGTTAAACGTGGTACTGACAGAACATTAGGGAGGGGATTTTGAGGAAGGGGGGGAAGATGGGGAGGAGGGGGGGATTAGAAAGTGAGGGGATAGAGAGAGGGAAAGAGAGAGGAGAGGGGGGGGAAGAAGATGAGGGGGGAGGGGGTGGGGGGAGAGAAGGAGAGGAGAGAAAGAAAAGAGGGAGAGGGGAGGGGAGGAGGGGGGGGAGGAGGAGGGGAGGGAGGAGAGGGGAGGAGGGAGGAGGGGAGGGAGGAGGGGAGGAGGAGGGAAGAGGGAGGGGGAGAGGGAGGAGAGGAGGAGGAGGAGAGGGAGGGGAGGAGGAGGAGGGGGGGGGAGGGGGGAGGGAGGGGAGGAGGGGGAGGAGAGGGAAGGGGGGGAGGGAGAGGAGAGAGGGGGAGAGGACAGAGAGGGAGAGGAGAGAGGGGGAGAGGAGGGGGGAGGGAGGAGGGGGAGGAGGGGGGAGGGAGAGGGGGGGAGGAGGGAGAGGAGAGGAGGGAGGGAGGGGGAGAGGGAGGAGGGGGGGGGGGGGGGGAGGGGGGGGGGGGGGGGGGAGGGGGGGGGGGGGGGGGGGGGGGGGGGGGGGGGGAGGGGGGGGGAGGGGGGGGGGGGGGGGAGGGGGGGGGGGGGGGGGGGGGGAGGGGGGGGGGGGGGGGGAGGGGGGGGGGGGGGGGGGGGGGGGGGGGGAGGGGGGGGGGGGGGGGGGGGGGGGAGGGGGGGGGGGGGGGGGGGAGGAGAGGGGGGGGGGGAGGGAGGGGGGGGGGGGGGGTAGGGGGGGGAGGAAAGGGGGGGGGGGGGGGGGGGGGAGGGGGGGGGGGGGGGGGAGGGGGGGGGGGGGGGGGGGGGGGGGGGGGGGGAGGGGGGGGGGGGGGGGGGGGGGGGGGGGGGGGGGAGGGGGGGGAGGGGGGGGGGGGGGGGGGGGGAGGGGGGGGGAGGGGGGGGGGGGGAGGGGGGGGGGGGGGGGGGGGGGGGAGGGGGGGGAGGGGGGGGGGGGGGGGGGGAGGGGGGGGGAGGGGGGGGGGGGGGGGGGGGGGGGGGGGGAGGGGGGGGGGGGGGGGGAGGGGGGGAGGGGGGGGGGGGGGGGGGGGGGAGGGGGGGGGGGGGGGGAGGGGGGGGGGGGGGGGGGGGGGGGGGGGGGGGGGGGGGGGGGGGGGGAGGGGGGGGGGGGGGGGGGGGGAGGGGGGGGGGGGGGGGGGGAGGGGGGGGGGGGGGGGGGGGAGGGGGGGGGGGGGGGGGGGGAGGGGGGGGGGGGGGGGGGGGGGGGGGGGAGGGGGGGGGGGGGGGGGGGGGGGGGGGGGGGGGGGGGAGGGGGGGGGGGGGGGGGGGGGGGGGGGGGGAGGGGGGGGGGGGGGGGAGGGGGGGGGGGGGGGGGGGGGGGGGGGGGGGAGGGGGGGGGGGGGGAGGGGGGGGGGGGGGGGGGGGGGGGGAGGGAGGAGGAGAGTTAAGCTGGACGGCAGATGATGAGGGCAGATGGGGAGGAGGGGAGGGGGGGAGGGGTGGGGGGTGGGCGGGGAGGAGGAGGTGGGGGGGGGATGGAGGGGGGGGGGGGGAGAGGGGGGAGGGGGGGTGGGGGGGGGGGGATCAAGCGAAATTTTAACGTCTTACTACATCTATCGACTCATAAGAATCGTAGCTTGGACGAAACCGCAAAAATGCTCACCATTGTGTGATTCATTGTATTGCGTGGGCAGGATACTGTCAGGTTGCCCAGGCCTAGACAAGAGAACGATTAGGGTCCTCAACCAAAGCCTTTGGTTCAAAAACCTGACCGCAAGGCAGCGGGTTTGGCGTTGGACTACAAGGAGTCCGTTTTAAGGAATAAGGTGCCACCCTCATTCCAACCCCCAACCTGGAGGACCAGGAGGCTGAGTTTGTCTGACCTCTAACCATTGACCAATCTGGTATGAGTGACTCTGAAGGTGCAAAAGCACCACCCAGCATAGCTCAATGGATCTCTGAGGCACGCAAACCATCGCACCACGGTAAGGTCCAGCCTCACTGCGGTGGATAATTTCACGCTGCACCCACTTAGGTACATGTTCCCTTACACTGGAATTCAACATTCTCTCGGTACGGCCTATGTAGCGTGACTCGCAGCTACAAGTGAATTGGTACGTGCAGTGTAAAATGCTGCCTAAAGCTTGTCTTTCCTTCGTTGGGGGAACAGGCACTTTGTTGGTTCGGTTAATAAGCACAGCTTCAGCAGCGAAATAAGTCCTGTGAACAGCGAAAATTAATCGCTTGGTTGTCCTCATGGTGGCAAGATCACCTTTAAACGGTAGTTCTATAAAGATCTTCTTTTTAGCCACAGTGGGGACTTTTTCTCTCGTCACTCTCGTCTGGCTATGTTTAACGATAAACCGGCGAGGATAACCGTTTTTCAAGAGCGTATTATTCAACAGCTCCTGTTCCTCTTCCAGGCAATCGGGGCTGCATACTCTTCTTGCGCGATTGAACAAGGCCTTGACTAGTGTCCGCTTGTACCGCATTGGAGTGAAGCTGGTAAAATGCAGGTATTGCCCGGACCATGTCGGTTTTCGATAAACAGATCGTTTGATGAGACCGTTTTCTCTACGACTAATCAGTGCGTCCAAAAATGGGAGACGGTTGTTACATTCTACTTCACTGGTTACTCTCAAATTTGTATGTTAACATCTGCCAGCTTTCGTCTTCTCACAGCGTTGTTTAAGATGAGGCATTGTTTCATCTGCATGGAACAATGAAACATTACTCTTGGGCTACTAGCAACCCACGAAAATTTGCCGCATCACGTATGCACCACAGTGTAAAACTGATGGTTTGGGCCGGATTAACAAGCCAGAGAATCTTGGGCCCATATTTCTTTTCCGGGAATGTGACCGGTAGGTTGTTGTTTTGAAGTACTAAAGCCTTATCTTCTCCTAGCATCGTCGTACTTGGAAATGCTGCAGAGATTTGTGCTTCTCCAGTTGGATGTCGAAGGGGCATGCAGTACCATTTGGTGGCAGCAGCATGGTGCACCTGCACATTCCGCTAAAACGGTGCGTGCTTACCTAACGGACAGATTTGGCCACCATTGAAGCGGACGTGGTGGACCAATGGAGTGGCCTGCTCGCTCACCAGATTTAAACGTTTTTCTATGGCGCTATCTGAAGCGGCGAGTGTATAAAACAAAGCCGCGTACATTGGACCAATTGAAAGAAAATATTGTGAAGAAATGTCGCGCGATCACGAGGGATACATTGGAGAAAGTGCACGCCAATTGCATCAAGCGGTTTCTGCACTGCAAGCAGAACGCCGGTGGACATTTTGAACATAACCTTCACTAGCATAGATGATCGTTCTGATACATTTCTGTTAATATACTTATCCTCTTTCACAAATGTGTTAACGACTAAACGCGTCTGCTGACATATGGTGCTAATGATGCGTCCGGTCGGATAGAATTCTTAACGTCCAGACTGTCGTTGAGCACATAAACAGCGTAGGCACCGAAACGTTCGATGGCTACTTATGGCGGAATCGCTGAGTCGCCATGAGCTGAGGTTCGTCCAGCCTTAATGAAAAGCCGACTGTGTTGTTGACTCAGTTTCAGGCTGTTGCCTGTGAAGTTGGTGTTTGAGATGAGTTGCAGTAGGTGGCAACATGTGTAAGTGGGGTCGTTCCGTATCTGGTAGACTAATATGAGGTCTCCACGTAGCCACCCATAGCGTCTACTGAACAATCCGAGTGTTTTTAGTCGCTGCTGGTGGGAAAGATTGCACAAACCCTTTACATATTTTGTTGCTCGATCATGGTGAGTTTCGAGCGCTGCAAAGTCACGGTTTAGTCAAGCGTGCCAAGCCTGGATTGCGTATACAACTTGTTAACGCACGTAGGCATGGAGCAGCATAGAGAAGATGAATGAATCAAAACTTTCGAATGCCATCCGCAAGCTAACAACGTGCTGGCTACCACTTTTGAAACGGATTCCGACTGTCTGGAATAAGCGAAGTCATCCTGCACCAGCACACTGAGGTCAAGTTCCTGAGGGCTTGTCTGCAGGTCATATGCCCCAATATTCTAGAGATAGGCGTGTCTTTGACTTATGTCGACAATGTGTCACTTGACCACATGTAATGACAGTGAATTCCTTACCGGTCAATGCCAGGTCCCATCTAGGTCACATATGGAGGATCTTGTGGTCGTCCATTCTCTTGATCGCCGGCCAACTGTTAACGTCATCCGGAAAAGCAAAATTTTTGAGGTGATGGCTCTTGCAAGATCGTCGCACTCCACTCGATTAGGGTCGGGCAGAGATGTACCGACTATAACACAGAACTGCTGTTCACTGAGAAAATTACCAACCCATCCTAACAATGCATCGCCTACGTTTTCCAAGTAGCCCATCATTACGTGACTTTGAAAGGGCAGAGAGAAGTGTTACCGGACGGTAATTGGTAGGATCAGACGGACTTCTTTGAAAGAATCCGGCAATTGGCTGGGCTAGGTGAGTGGCTGCTGCCTGTAGTGCTTTAGGGTGAAGGTTATCCGCCCCAGGAAAGCTGCGTGTATGCAAGGACAGTAGCATTCTCAAAAACGTTTTTGCTATGAAGTTGATACTGGATAACCCTGATGGTGTGGGGACAGAAGTAAGTATAAAGTTTGAGGCTAGTACCCCCTGGAAAGTAGGCTAGTGCTGGGCAATGAGGCGATGTCCGCCTGTTTTCTTGTCCGTGTGTACCCACCAATCGTACTGAGTGGTGCGATTCCACGCTGCAACACTCGAAGTGTATTTACGTGTCGGTAAATAAGGCTATGGTTCGAAAGGAATTGTTTCGCTAGCTCCAGTCGGTATGATAACTTGTTTTCACGAACCAACTGTACAAATTATTTGCTCAGAGATACGTACGCTGTCTCATTCGCCGTATCAGAATTGCTTATGTGAAGGCGCCATGTGTTCCCCCAAAGGCCATAGCTCTTCATATTTGGCTTTTCATTAATAATAATGGTTTCATGTGATGGCGAAAGTCTCACCCAGTCAACGGGCAGTGCGCTCACCTCCCCAGACTAATGCACAGAACCTTGGCATTCGGCCAATGAGAACACACTTAAGGTCAGAGGATTGGCTCTGAGCGGCTGCCGAATCGCACAGGGTTTTGCAGCGTTTTGGGCTTTGCAAACTTTTGTACTTTCTATGCAACCTTTTGCGCATTCTTTGTAAAATTTTAGACCTTTTATGCAACTTTGCGGGAAATGCTCTAGAAACAGAACTAACAAAAACCATGAAGATCAGGGGATACGGGGAAGTCAAAGCATCATATCCATGGCGGCATAATAGTTGAAGGTGAGCAACACACTTTAGCTAATATGCCGCAGGAAGAAAGGATCATATCGAAAATGTAGTATGTTAGTTAGTTTTGCTCATGCCAATTTTTCTCCTTTTTGTTAGTTTCAATGTTTGAAGTATTAAACATGTGAATCATTACAATATTGTATGCAATTCTTCCACTGATTCCGTTTGCAGCCACTGACACTCCTCATCTTTGGTTCCCTATCATGGAAGACGTACGGATCCAACAGCGCCTAGACAAGATTTCAGCGATTTCATGTGCTGCCGCCATGTAAAAGGCTGACCACCACGCGGTCGCCTCCAGCCTGGTCCTTGACGAGTGAATAGAGCGTGATGTGGTAGTATCTCAGGTGTCATGCGCAGGACGTGACCGAGCCATCTAAACTGGCGCAGCAAAACTAGTTTGTTGAAGGGAATACTCGCATCCCCTAAGATGCGACGTCGAACGTCATTACTATTAACTCGATGTTGCCACCAAACACGAGCAATCCTCCTTAAGCAACTGTTATCGAAGGCAGAAAGACGACGCATGTCTTCTACGCGAATCGGCCAGGGCTCGCTCTCATACAATAACACTGACCGAAAAGATACGCTGCAAACGCGGCGCATTAGCGAGAATGAGACGTCGCGAAGACGCCATAAGTGCCTCAGATTGACAAATGCTGATCGAGCTTTAGCGATACGAAGAGAAACTTTGCTGATTGTGTCTTCAGCAGAAACACAGCTCCCAAAGTAGACGAAACTATTTACCTGTTCAAGTTGTGCGCCTTCGAGAGTGAGCACGGGAGCAAGTGAAAGCCAATCCTTGAGCAGTACCTTACACTTCGATGGGGCGAAGCTCATGCAATACTTAGATGCTTCAACCTCCAAACGATCCAGAATGAGTTGCATACCCTGAGGATCTCCACCAATTAAGGCGATATCATCAGCATAATCTAAGTCGGTCGCGCGCTCACCCGGTAGAAGCTCTAAGACAAAATGTTGGAAACCTTCTAGAGCATTCGACAGGACGCCTTTGATTGCGAAGTTAATGAGGAATGGGGACATAGGGCAGCCCTGTCGCACAGCGAATTACGAGGAAAGCTTGCCATAGACCCTCACTCTGCCGGATGTATGAAGGTAAAGTGCTCGTAAGATGGCGGTATATTTCTCTGGCACCCCGTTCTTTAGCAAGCAACGCCATAAAGCAGGTCGATCAACCAAGTCAAAAGCGGCAGGTATGTCTAGGAATGCAACGATAATGGGCCTGTGATAAATGAGGCGATGTTCGAGGAGCTGGCGGAGCGTGAAGATTTGATCCACGCAACCGCGGCCGGGACGGAAACCAGCTTGTTCATCACGGTAGAATGATGCACGTATTGGGGATAGTCTACGGTATAGAATGGATGCCCATAGCTTGGAGGCAATCGAAATAAGACTAATCTCGTGATGGTTTACACATGAAATGCGAACGTCTTCCTTGAAAATCGGGACAATAATTGATTCGCCTCAAGAGGAAGGCACTTTCTCTTCATGCCAAATTTTTGCATACAGCGCGGTCAGCTGGTTAATGATCGCCACACCGCCGTATCTGAACAGCTCCAGAGGAAATCCGTCTGAACCGGCAGCTTTGAAGCGCTTCAAGCGTCAAATCTCGAGGCAGACTTCCGCTTCGCTGGGTGGATTCAGTGGGACGAGCCAGGGTAGACAACAAGGTGTACTGCATGTACTGATGAATGGTGAAGGCCAGTTGAACTGCGAATGAAAAGTGCTGGGCCCAGCGGTCCATACGACTCCGTTGGTTGATGATCGGAGACTCATCCACCTCACAAATGACCTCACTGACACCAGGCTTCCTGAGGCCAGTGGACCGAATGAGTTGGTAGAGCTTGCGAGTGTTACCAGAGGGCAGCGCTCTCCATCTCTAAAACACGCTCAGACCACCATACCTCGCGATCCTAGCGCAGGCTTTGCTTGAACAGCCCGTTGGTAGAACGGCGCCGCTCGTTGCAATCTGATTCCGCCGGGATATCTTTGCGGCGTTCGAACAGCTCCAGAGGACGAGCAAAGATCCAAGTCTTCAGGGGGCGTCGAGCTAGGCCGCAGCTTGACTGTCCTGAAATGGTCATGGCTTTCCGTATACAAGTCCAGTGTTGCGTTATGTCTTGCGGTGGATTGCAACTGAGTGAAGACTGATAGCTCGCCTGGACAGAGGAATCAGTTAATCTGTTTACATCAATCTTACGGTGCTTCGTGTTTCGGGACCCCCAAAACGCATACAGATTTTCGCGCAGACCAGTGCATGATCTGAGAATGAAGGTGGACCAAAAGGACCCGCAGTACAGTAGACCGTCAAGCCATCTGAAGCTAACTGCAATGTGGTCAATTTGAGACCACGGTTGTGTTGGCGAAGGGAGACGCCACGTTGCGGAACGTTTCTTCGTACGCCTGAAGCTAGTGTTTGAGAGAACCAGATGGTTTTCGTCGCACAATGTGAGAAGCCTCTCTCCGTTATCAGAGCGGTTCTCATCTAGCGCATGATGACCACCAAGGTGACGTTCCTATGGTAACGGGTGGCCAACCCGTGCATTAAAATCTCTAGCAAGGACAACGACATCCGACCTTTTAGCATTGTCAAGAGCTGATGTAGATCCAGGTAGAATTCGTCCTTGACCGAGCCGTCACTGCAGTCAGTTGGAGCGTACACGGAGATCACAAACAAGTTGCGTCTCTCTTCGCGGTGCCTGTTGATTCTACGTGAACCCGGAAGCCAAACTGAACATAGTCGGTTGTTAATCGGGAACCAGTCCAGTAGTGCCGCCTCGGCCTTGCCACTTAGTGCTATACCTACACCAGCCGAGGCTGCTTCTGGATCTCCAGAAAGACGCAGGCGATATCTGGCTTCGTGGTCAGTGAAGGATGTCAATGTAAGCACAGTGCTGGGAGCTTGCAACCGGGTTTCTGTAAGGCAGCAGACATAAATCTCGAGGGACTCTAGGGTGCGCGTTAGACCGGCTTGCTGTCCAATCTACATAAGTGTCCGAAAGTTGAAGCATGCCAGACGGAACGAGGGTCGGGGACGAAGGAGAACCATAGGTTAAACTCCATAGTTCGCGGCACAACCGGAATCGCAGCCAGATTGTTGAACAAATGAAGCGGTTAACGGAAAGTAAAGATTGTTAGAAAACAAACAATTGGCGTGTAGTGAAGTCGCGTGAATGTGAGAAGCAGAAACAGTGGCTGATGAGCACGTTGAAGTACAGCGCATGATAATAATAGTAAAACAGTTAATATTTTAAATATAAAAATAAGAAGTTATCGTTTGCTCCGCCTTAGTCCTGCAGTCCGCTTACATTCACAGCACCTACAGTTAACATCGAATAAATCCATGCTAAAATCCAGGTGTAGGATGGAGACGTAGTAGTAAGTGACAAAGTGTAAGTGGATGAGTGCGTCATCCAACCGTCTTTTAAATACTGTTAGTGTCGGTGCAGAGATAATCGATTATGGGAGAGCATTTAACGGGTGACAGACAAGAATGGAAAAGAAATTTCTGCGGCACTCCAGAGGGCTATACTGTTCTGCGAGTTTCAATGAGTGGCCCCTCAGGGTTGTGTTGGTGCTGAGTCACAGTAAAGGGCTGCACACATGCTGTGGGTCTTGCAGAATCAAGTATGCCATAATCAGGCGACCTCGTTCGTAGTCTGCGATAGCTTCTGCTGAATACCCCCAAAGGTTGCAGCCTCTCCTGGTAGGAGAGATTGAGCATTCCAATTAGGTTCTTAGATGTCCGACGTTTTGGCTGCTCCAGTGCATTAAGGTCGTGTTTTAGCCATGGATGCCAGGCTTGAATTGCGTATTCGACATGGGGGCGAACATACGCACTGAGCATTTGTGGAAATATGGAGCTGTTTATTTCTCCAAATACCCGTCGCAACAGCTCGACTTGTTGGTTTCCAGTCTTCGACGCCTTTTCGGATTGCCTGGAGCAATCCAAGTGATTTAGAACGAGGACATTCAAGTCACTTTCGACAGTTGATTGTTGCAGTACAATCGTTCCGAGCCGGTATGAGTAGCTGCTCTGATGTCGGATGGAAAGTACCTTGTAGTTAAGGACCTTACGGACATGGCATGCAAACGGAACCCGTGGGAGCTTGTTGTCGTCCAGCAGCCGGGACGCTTGTTTAAGTTGCGAATGGTTCTGAGTTCTCAACCAAATAAAGGCAATGATGAAGAGGAGCAGTGAAAGAAGCGGTAATATCTGGATGATGTCTGTAATCGTGCAACCTCCGCGAAGTGCAGGCATTGAGGCACCAAGTGTCTACTTGAAGGGTTCAGGGAGACCAGTAAGCCCCATCAGCTCTCGCCTTGTGGTCTATAAGTAATGGTGTTTTTTGCTTCAGGGTTGAGAGCACAACTGCAATACGGTCGTTGATGATGTCACTGATAGTGGCATTTGGCGGCAATGAAAACCCGAATTTCAAATGTGGAGTGGAATGTAATGAAAACTCACCAGTTCCACTAAGATGGCAAAGTAAGCGGATAATAGATGTTTTTCAACATAGGAAGAACAGACAATATTTCGCGGGGTTAAGTGAATTCAGTTTATTTTGTGTATTTCCAGTCAACCGCTTACTTAGACACAGTCGTAGGACGAAATGGACACCAGTGACAGAGGATCAAGAGGGGTAACTAATTGGCACCTGTAATGATCGAGGTCATGGCTACCAGTGACAGAAATTGCGCTTTGCCAGAACGACATCAGGCTGGCAACGAGAAGGTTGTTAGCATAGGTTAGGCTTCAGTCTCCGGATGGTAAAAATATAAGCAAATCGAAAGGTTGGAATATTTTGTACACTGTTGAGTTTGAAAAATTCACAACGCTTTAAGCACACAGTGCAATCGAACTGGCAGTACCTTCGCGCCGCCCATCGCTAAGCCTCGGACGAAATGCCCCACAATCCTGATTGAAAATCAGACTAATGTACATACTACCTCGCGTATAATTAAATAGGTAAAGGTAGGAGACGGCAATTTGTCAGAGAGGTGCATTTAACCAGTAATCATATAGCAACTTTCAGGTGTGGCTGCTTAGTATCGTCGCTCAATGGATCGGCGCAGCCAGTGGCACCATCGTCAATATTATACGTTAGCTAAATGTGAGAAACACAGCCAATGTGGCGCAGTATAAAGTGAAACGACATAGGAAAAAAGTGAGTAGGAAAACACCATAGAATACAAAATCAACTCAAAGTATAAGCAACATAATGCTATTATATTATGTAAGGGATGAGATCTTGGTTGGAGGGGGAAGTTAAACTAGAGGGAGAGGGAGGGACAAAGAAAAACAACAAGTGTATCCAACCAGACGAGTTCATCGTTCTTCAAAGCAGCCTTCGATTGGAGCCTCTGGGCTCCTTCGTTGAGGCCCAAAAGACAATGAAAATCTTTGGTTAGAAAGAATTATTGAAACTGAGAGGAGTTGACCTCAGTGGCATTTGTGTCGTAATTTTCTTGGTAACTTACATTATTGCTTAGCCTCCTCCTCTAAAAACGATCTCATTACTGAAGCATAAGATAAGTTGTTTGCCGCAAAACAGCCGTCTAAGAGCTAAACGGGAAGATGTCAATCCGTTACTGCTGGCTCAGGGGGCGGGCCTGTGTTACCTCTCTTTTGCTCTTTCATGTATTGCGGCACAATGGCCGACTTGTTTCAACCTCTGGCTAACATGAATAGCGAAGATGACGAATCTCCTTTGGACCCTAACCCGGCAGTCAGGAAACACCGAGTGGTGCCAAATTCAAAGCGTGTTTTAAATCCTCTCGAGCAAGTCATCACCCGCCTCCCCTCCTTCTCTTCCGTCCCGACCACAGGCGCAAATAATATGCGTCGAGGTAGTCAGTGGGCTGGCACGCGCCACACATGTCCCAGCCATAAGAGTCTGGTGCGGGATTTAATGGTGATGAGCGCTTGATTCGCTCTCTATGCACCAAATACACGACACCGAACACGCCCATTGCTCATGCGGTGCTCCAACCAGACACGAGCTAAGCTGCAAAGGTAGCGATGGACGAACGTTGCCAGCATTTTTATGTCTGCCGACCTGGTAGGCCAGGTATCACAACCGTGCAGGAGAGTTGAATGGACGCTTGCATGGTAAAATCTGCTCTCCATGGCGAGAGTGATGTGACGTCGGAGCCACAGACAGCAGATATTGGCAAAAGCGCATCGGCCCTTTGCTATACGGTTCGTGGTCGCCTCTTCTACTCCACAAGCGATGATACAACTTCATAAACAGTCGAATTGCTGAGTGACGTCTAGCTGATCCCCAACAAGGGTCAGAACAGTACGCGGTCCCTACCAATCTAGAAGGCCTTTGCAGTCTGAGTTTTGCACCAGTATTTTTGTGAGTCTCATTGTGTTCGCTTCCAGTCGGGATACTTCGGCGAGAACCCAGAAGTTCCAGAGACTGTAGACACCCAATACCAAGGTTGGCAATTTGATTTGACGCATGTAGAGATGCCTGGTGCTAATAGACTCCGGTGAATATGCAACTTAGAAGGTGTGGACGTGCTTCCAAGTGAGCGAGTTCTTGACTTGGAGCAAGCTGCTGATATTGCCCTAATCTGTGACAGCTCTCAAGGATGCCAAGTCACGCTGGACAGATTACCACTGTCCGTCAGCCGTTTCAGGCATTGTTTTGCACCCTCAAAGTGCAAAGTCCTTCTCCAAGATTGGTAGGGACCCACTCCTGCGCGGAACATTGTTGGGGATTAGCTAGATGTCGTTCAGCCATCCGACTATCTAGGCAGTTGTATCAGCCCTTGTGTGATAGAAGAGGAGACCACGAACCGTACAGCAAAAGGACGGGGCGCTTTTGCCAATATCCGCCACCAGTGGCTCCGAAGTCACACAACTCTCACCATGGAGCAGAGTTTACGATGCAGTCGTACATTCAATTCTCCTACACGATTGTGAAACATGGCCCACCAGGTCGACAGCCGCTGACTTCGCAGCTTACCTCATGACTGGTTGGAGCACCACGTGTGCAATGAATATCTTCGGCGTCGTGTATTTGGGGCAAGAAGAGCGAGTGAATCGCTCAGCACCGTTATTTCATGCATCAGGCTCCGATGGCTGGGCCACATGTTGTGAATGTCAGCACACCGACTCCCACTTCGTAAGTTGTTTACGCGATCGGCTTCTGCACGGAAGAGGAGGAGAGACCAAGCGATGATTTAGTCAAGAGGAATGAAAACCATCACTTGGAAATTAGCGTTGGTTAGTGCATCTCTACTGCTGGGCTGGGGACCGAAGGACGATGAACACATTTGGTTAGACAAAGTTGTTGATATGGCGAAGCCGGCCTCAATGGCGTTTGTGTTGTGTTTCTTTGTCCACCCCCTTTAGATTCCCTCTCTAATTGCGATCTCATACGAGATGTATAATATAATATGTAACGTTGTATTAGTTGCTTTTTGAATTCATTGTAGTGTATTTTTTAGTATTTAATCACTTTGTATTGCGGCACATTAGCTGAGGTGGGTTTCCCATCCTCAGCTAACGTGTATTGATGATGATGATTTGGAGACTGCAAAATGTTATTTATTCAGAGGTTTGCAATAAATTCTGTGTAAAACCTGCTAAAATCGCCAGCAAATATGAACAAGGATAATTTCAGGTATTCAAGAACAGCAGTCGCAAATCCATCGTTGAATAAAACTTTAGACTCTGGACAGCTAGGGGAGTATGCATACTAGCTAACAAATTTGAATGATAGCAGTTCAGGTCTGCATTGCATGATTAAATAGCTGGTACGATGCAAGCCGTAGCACGATGAAGAGTTGGTGTAGGTGATAACGGAACATCACTGTTCCTGGTGGTACGCAGGCGGTCAACACGATAAGAGACAGATCCGTCAGATTCCAGGACTGAATCATTAATGTCGGAGTGAGGTTAGGCTTCTTGTAACAAGAGGAACGGAAATTAGCACTGAATAAAATAGGTACGCTCAAACTACCAACACTTTTATCCAGAGTGAAACACTTAATTTTGTGCGATTTTTGCGTAAAATTTCTTCGCTCCATCTGCTACGCTTTATTTCGTTCCGTACAGGCTGGCCAGGGACAAGTGACAAATTCGTATGCATGAAAACACGAGTCGCGAGTGTAAACGATCAATCGCCATTATCGGAGAGTTACAAGCGTTCCGATACAGTGCCGAAAGCGTGTGTGGTGTTGGACTCGTTAAGTAAGAATTATAGAGCACGGCTGCATCACAAATAGGACTCACTGGTAAATTACCTCATGACAGCGATTTCATGAACCGAAGCGGGTATCTGGACAAGAAGTGATGACAGGCCTGAGGCTGCCAACGATGGCTCCCATGCGGTAAGCAAGAGTAGGAACTACTGCGCCAGTGAGAGTCATAGAGGAATACTAAGTGAACCGGAAGGTAATGGGTCAACAACGGACCAGGCACACGTCTTAACACAACAAGAATGCTTGGAAGCCACAGATGGATGTGTGCTAGGAAGAAGTACAGAGGCAGCATTCGATAAGGTTTCGAACAAAAGTGCAAAGTAACCTAAGGGAAAGCGTTCACAAATGAGTGGGCAGATACTGCATACGGTGGATGGCGTTGTAATGGTGGGTAACTCTGTTCGGCCCCCTTAGTTTCCTACTATCATACGTACAATCATAATAGCGCAAACGACATCTGTGACTGGAGCACGTGATAATGCAAGCTGTCCGAACTAGAGAGCAATGAAGGGAAACTAAGCGCTCAAAACGATTAAAATGTCGCAAATCATTACTTGGTGGGGTGAAAGGAAACGGCCAAGAGGAATAGCCATCGGTAAGTAACTCACTAAAAGTGAGCATCGTGAGCAAACAACGCATCTCAATTGCAGAGTATGGTGGAAAATGACGCGAAATCATGCAAACGGATCGGTAGATAAGGGAAGATGAGGAGAGGAGAGAGAAAAGCGATGGAATTTGTGAGGCTAACAAAAGCATTGGATTAAGCCTACCTGGCGCTTTTCCAGCAGAGTGTAAGCTGCACCAGGTCGACCTCCACGTGCAGTTCGTCCGATGCGATGGACATATGTTTTCGCGTTTTCCGGAACATCATACGACACTACGCATTCGACATCAGCAATGTCCATGCCACGAGACATGCTGTCTGTGCATACCAAGATCTGAGGGGATGGAGGGGAAATTCAACGCTAGAGGATATAGCACAACCGTCCTCAAAATGAAAGACTGATGAAAACAAGTGATCGTAACGAAACAGAGTATAGTGTCGCACATATTAAAACGTAGGCACAACTAGCCTTATGGGAGATGAGAGTACGGATAGATAGTGCTTATGCCCGATTACACAAACACATGATAAGCAGAATGACCACAATAAGTGTGTCATCCTCCTCATGGAGACAAGTGATGGCTGAAAATTCCAACCAGAATTTTTCGATATTTCAGGCAAACTGGGGTGCAGACGCTAATGCTATAGAGCGGAGCAAAGGTGGTCACAAAACAACTGCACGTACATTGATATCTCCTTGGCAAAATCGCTTCAAAATACGTTGACGTTTGTCCGGCGGAAGTCCAGCCGACAAGTGACAAACACTGAGTCCAGGAAACTCTTCCAAAAGCATGCTTAAGCGCTCTGCGACAGCTCGTGTGTTTACGAAACACAACAGGCGTTTCACGTTTTTGTGGTGTATCAAGTGCAGTAGAAACAGAGGTCGATTAATTGAGGGTAAGCTAACCACATATTCCTGCAGGATAGAAGAAATAGTATAGTTATAAGGAACAAATGCGGCACGACAGATAAAAACAAGTACGTGGTCGATCAACAGTTCAAGGAAGAAAAGCGAAACAAAGTACCGCAAGTTCCGTGGCAATGAATCAAAAGCACGTAGTCGAATGCCTTGGATAAATCGATGCAGCGAGTAATTCAGGAGTATAAAGAGCAGATGAGCGGTAAGTCATGGAGCGTTTGAGAAAAGGGACCAGTGAGTGCATCCTATTTATCTGACGATAATAGCAGCCGAGTATCCGCTTTCGATGCGTATATATCACAAATGTTATTTTTTGTTACATTGTTGAACAAAGTAGAAAGCTAGTGGAAAGTTCAATCCCAACTATACTACGGTCCCACAAAAATAAAACAGATCTGAGTACAAACAGAAACACTACATTGTCGCTAACAGTCCACGTTAAACTCCCTGAGCGACTGAATGGGGTTCCACCAGCGAGTGACTGAGCAGAAAAGTTGGAATGTTTATGGATGCTCTTTGGCCGGTTTTAGGGGCCTAATGTTGGGAAATTTCATAATCAAAAAGTACTTCAAACAGTGACGCAAATCCGGATAACGTTCATCTATATGTGAACGACGTGTTAGACTACACACGAGAACGCCGACACTTTACGTGTCCGTTATCAACCGAACAACGAGCAGACATGTCATTCAACAGAAGCCGATGTTGTGTCAAAGCGAAGACACAAAGTTCGGCGACATCAACCTTATCTCCACTTCGATCCAAGTGATCGAAATGGCAAGAGTTGTCTTCGAAGCCAACATAGGCCACAACTGAGCTTGTCAGTCGTAATCCAAACACTTGGCAAGTACTCCGAGACTCAATAGTCAAACAATATTTGTCGTTCTTATAGATAAGGTAGATTTGCTTACGGAACTTATCCAACCGGAATGTCACGCAGATGGACAGTAGAGAACGATTTCATTGCGATAACACCGGTCAGTTAAGTTCTAGTAATTAATTGGGATTTGGAACGGAGTGCCAGACGATGAAAAAGAAAGTGACAGGTAAAAATTAGATGTTCGCACGACTGAAATAGAGCATAGTTGATGGCAAATTGCGATTAAAAATTCGACGCAGAGCAAGCTTACCGACTGATATTTCTAAACCTAATCCATCGAGTCGCGAGCATCACTTCTCACGTTAGTTTGAAGTGCCAGTTGAGTGGTTGGATTTCGAGTGACTGATTTGCGAGTGACCGTGCAATGAACCGCGGCCACTTCGGATACTACGCAAAAGTTGCCTTCCTCAAAAGAAACAGTTGGATGATTTGGGATAATACTCGGCTGTTCCAAGCGGTAACGGCTCTCACAACAACTACAGTGGCCAGTGCCATCAGTCAATGCTAACGAGTAATCCCGCAACTCCTATACATGTGAAAAGACCATGAGATATCTGAAGTTAAATGACCGAGAGAAACGACGTTCGGCCTAGATCAAGTACACCGAAACGGTAGAGATCCATTCGCGGTCGGGATGCCTCGAGTTAGTTGGACAATGTCTACATTATGTAGCGGACACCATTTCAGTCGGATGTTTCGCCGGTCTTGAATTTAAGTGGCAAATTAGCAACCTAGGAAGTTGGCAAAATGCTGACATTAAGGAAGAAAACTCTGAGCAGATGTGTACTACGGTGCTCGACAACTACGTAAACCGGTAATTTTGTGCCCATGCTTATCATCTGCAAATGATGATGAAATGATCTAATTGGAAACGGTGAGAAAAGTGACGCGCTTCGAGAATTGTAGTGGAAGTGTTTACTGCTGTTATACAAATTGTGATCGACATGCGATTGTAGAAACTGATAGGCATAGACATACAAATGGTATCTTAGTCGTTAATAAATACCACATACGCTTAAGTAGCCGTTAAGCCAGTACAAACTTCGTACCTCTGGCGCATTTCAAGTAATTGTCAGTAAAAGCAAACGCAATAAAAAGGCATTACGTCTGGAATTGGTTGTTTAGAAATCTCGGTTTAGCGTTACTTCAGTGCCACAGTTACTGGGGTTTGGGCGAGTATCGAGGAAGCAGACCACTAACAACACCAAGAGAGTGTGAAATGAAAGCATGCGTTCCTTATTAGCCGATATGACACAGACAATGGACACTCGAAGAGTGAATACGAATCGGGGTTTGTTCAGGATTAATGAAACCAACGCCGCAATTGTTCCTGTTTCCGAGCACAGAGAATGCTTACAACCGATAAAGAAAAGAAGAGTGCAGCGATGCTACGGTGATATCTTGGTGATCAGGTTGGCAGTGATAAAGTAAGCATCAAACAACAGATTCCGAGAGGAAGTGACGGTGTGCTCGTTAGCAACTGCCACTCCGTGGGAACACTCAGCACACGTATGTAACGTGTTCCGTGAACATAAGACACGGGTGTTTGGCAATAAACCGGAGATTCCTTTGACTTCACCCCATAAACAAAAAATTCCCTGGACACAAATTTTACAACACGTTGAAACAACGAAAAACTGCACAACATTAAGCTACTACAGGGAATCATTAGTCCATCCATCCTGTGACCATAGTCACAAAGTGCCGCTATAAGGACACCGAACCCGGCTGAATCCACACGAAACCACCACAAGAGGTGAGTACCGACGTGGATAACTAGTGCTCAACCGGTAGGCTAAATTCCGTCCGCAATGGTCAATACTGGCGCAAATCTCCAATTGACAGTCCAGCAACAGTTTGTGTGGATGATACAGGAGCAAACTGTTGCCGAAAGAAAACATTTTGTACACGGCAGACGTGATTATATTCGGGATGCGAATTTCATTGAAAATCCAAGTAAAGAAGGAGTAAAAGTGCGGTAATAAACCCACTTTTAAAGTGGTTGGGGTGATGAAAATCCCAATACCTCTGCTGGCTCCTGATACAACTCCGTGTTCCAGGTCTTTCTCGCAGGAGGAGCTCAGGGCTCCAGGTGTACTTATGGGTTCACTATTAGTAGTTGGTGCAACGCACGAGGAAGACGCCACTTCCATGTGGGGCGCCGGCTCATTAAGTTTATTCGTAGGAGGCGTGCATGTCAACAGGTGCGGAAAGTAAAGATTGAACCGTTTCAGGGGACCTGGATCATGCGTCAGTGTGGCTGAAACTAGGATCTAAAACGTAGAAAAGCAAAACCTATTATGAAGAGGATGGAAGAGATAGTAGTAACGAGAGTTTCTGAGTAGATGATACATTTAAGGACAAGATAGGTAGGAGCTGGTATGGTTAAATAAACTATAGAACAAGGCACAGAAACCACGAAGCAATGGGACCCCGGCAGTGTCTTGCCACACCTTAGGTAAACATTTTGCGACGTGAACCTGACGAGAAGTCGGAGCATAGCAGTAATTGAAAAGTGTACAGATGGACAAAGAGCGTTAACCACTGAACTCGCGCGAGCTTACGCTTCGTTGCGACACAGTGCAGTCGAGTTTTGCAGACTCTGATAGAGCTTTTCTTGAAAGAATTGCTCTAATAATCTCATCTGCTTTATCGGTCGTTGCCAAAACACTTGGCCTGCGTGAACTGCACGGGTGTCACAGGTAGCATACTGTTGCCACCGACAACAAAGTGAAATGATTATATTTAGAAAATCCTTAGGACCTTCGGAACGTTTAGAATTTAACGTGGGTTGAAGAAGGGAACTTCTATCGCCATTAGTGATTTCAATGCTGGTCTAAGCTGAAACCACATACTGCGGAAACTAATGGGAGCAATGCGCCGCTTAGCAGCGGGGACCGGGACTGCGGATATGAACGACAAAATCCACTGCCACCCAATTCACAGCATAGGTAGTAATAGTGCAGAGTTGTAATGATGGAGTAAGCATCCGTTGCTATGCATAAATTCGAAAGTGCCTAAATACGAGCAGCGTGAGCAGCTGCGGACAAAATGTATCTGACAGATGCCATCACGTTCGCATGCGAAAACTAAGGTACCAGCAACGCGTCCGCTGAGTTCGAAGTGACAGTTTTAATTCCTCTTGACCAAGTCATCGCCTCTTCTGTCATCCACACCTCGGTTGCGCGAATAACGTACGACGCGGGAGTCGGTGTGCTGGCATGCGCAATACGTGGCCCATCTATCAAAGCCTTGTGATTGGTACAATGGGGCTGAAGGGTTCACAAGATCTTTCTCCACCAAATACCCGACGACGAATGCGATCATTGACCACGGGGTGCTCCGACCAGACATGAGCTAGATGGTGAAGGCAGCGATGGTTGAACGTACCGACCACGTTTATATCTATTGACCTGCTAGGCCGGGTTCGGCAACAGCACATGGGGGTTGAACTGATGGCTGCATTGTAAACTCAGTACTTCAGGAGGAGAGTGACGTCGTGCCGGTGCTACAGGTGGCGGAGATTGGCAAAAACGCCTCGACATTTTGGTATAGGGTTAGTGATCGCCTGTTCTATTCCACAAGCGCTGATACGGCTGCGCAGGCCGTCGAATTGTTGAACGACATCTAACTGATCCCCAATAAGGATCAGCGCAGGAATGGGTCCCTACCAATCTTGGAGATAGACTCTGCATTTGGAGAATGTGCTGAAGCGGTGAAAGAGAACTTCTATCACTAACTGAACTTGTTCCGTCGTTACAGGAATAGTACGGACACCGTGGTGCTGACTGGAGATCTGAACGCCCAATTTGGAAACCTGCCCACTGATGGACTTCATCTTGGTGACTAACGCGGTGTAGGCTCTTGCAATGAGAACGGTGAGCGGTGGCTACACGTGTGAAGACGCTTGTCTCTTTCTCGCGAGCGCTAAGTTTCGACACAGCACTCGCAGAAGAATGACAAAGGGCCCACCAGCCTCGGACCAGCCATGGACACAAATCGATCACATCGCGATCAGTTACTGTTGGAGAGGATTTGTTCAAAAATGCCGTTCGACTTGGAGCACGAGCGCGGACTACGACCACGCAATCGTACGCGCCGACCTGCGGTTATCTTTCAACGGATGTCCGCAATGACGCTGTTAATGCATAAATACCTGCCAACGGGCGAAGTCAGACGTTCTGAATGCGCACCGAAGTACGCTGGTTTGCTGGTTGAATAAGTGCTCAATAAACACAGTTGAAGATCACCAATCGCACATCCCCCAGAGGTTATGAGCAGCAGGCATGTCTTCATGTGGCAAACCAAGTTGCCAACCTGGACATTGGGTCTCTACAGGCTCTGGAATTTCTGGATGCTCGCCCACATAGTCTGACTGGAAGCGAACACAAGGAGACTCACAAAAACCTCATGGCGATACTCGGTGCACGTCTGAAGAGAGACTGGAAGCCCGGTGGTCTCATCGTGCATCGATGGAGACAGCTGCAGCAGCAGACACCTGCAGTTAGGAGACCATACGCAACGAGAGTGGACAGACGATCAAAGCGCTTGGAGTGTTGAGGAGGGCACTTGGAAGAATAGTTTAATCAGTTAAACCCACCAGCTTCTCTATCGGCTGTTGATGGCCCTTCTCCTTGGAGCCACCCTCACGCGCAGAAGTCAAACGTGAGAACAGATTAGTGAAATTGAATAAGGTCGCAGGGTCAAGGAGATTTGACCCAGCACCAAGCAGAAGTCATGTAATAAATTGCGCACCTAACCGTCAGCTCTCGGTAGCTCAGTGGTAGAGAAGCGGACCGGAAATTCGTGGGACCGGGGTTCGATTCCCCGTCGAGGCAGATTATTGTGTGGAGTTTAATCGTGACTTCTACTTTCAACGAAACTCGAGAGACCTGTTCTTGTAGATGATCTGCACAACGTATTTGTGAAGCTAAGGGAGCAGGATACTGTCCCAGCAGGCTGGAACCGCTCCGCCATTGTTCCAATTTTTAAAGGAGGCTCACGTTCGGAAACCGGCAATCATAGAGGAATCAGTCTGGTCTCCAATGGCTCTAAATTGCTTGCGTGTCGTTCTCCACAGACTGATTGGCACCCGTGGAAGCCAGCTACGCGAGGAGCAAACCGGGTTTCATCAAAATCCAGGCTGCAGTGACCACATCTTCACACATCGCCAACTGTTGAAACACCGCCATATTTATTGGCGAATCACCATAGTCGAGTTTCTCGACATCAAAGGAGTCATTTATTCGATGGATCAATGTGCACTTTGGAACTGTCTGCTCAGGAAAGATGTGTCCGATAAATATGTAAAGGCCATAGGAGCGCTGCACGCGCGCTGTTCGAGTAGAGCGAGGGTGTATAGGAAACTGTCGCAGCTGTTCAATACCTCAAGCGGTGTAAGACAAGGTTGCCCGTTGCCACCTTTCCTATTTAACTTCGCCATTGATGAAGTCATGGAAACAGCGTTCGCTGACACTGCCAACAAGTTGTGGAGCTGCCTCTTGGTGAGCGAGTTCTTGAGTTGGAATATGCCGACGACATTGCACTAGCCAGTGACAACTCCAAGAAGTCGGGAGCCTGGACAGATTGGCACTAGCTGTCAGGCGTTTCGAGGTATGCTTTGCACCCTCGAAATGCAAAGTCCTCGTGCAATATTAGGAGGAAGCAACTCCTGTGCTGACCTCTGGTAGGGGTCAGCTACAAGGCAATTCAGGTACTTCGGCTGTCATATTATCACCCGTGGAATAGAAGTGGATATCACGAACCGTATAGCAAAAGCTCGTGACGCTTTTGCCTAGCCCCGCCACCTGTCACGCCGGCGCGACACCACTCTTGCCTTGAAGGAAAACGTGGAAGCGCTACACTTGCATATAGGAGCTTAAATCCTTTCAAGACGCTATAGCATGTGATAGGATGATATCAAAACTGGAGTGGTTTCAAAATTGTAGCTAAGCAGGATATGCTTGATGATGCGTGGTGATGACGAAATCTGCGAGAGGGCACCTGCGGCAAACATCCAAGTATGTACAGTGAAAAAGTGCGGCTTTGAGAAGTGACATCTGCACTCTTACCAAAAGGGTAGAGGGGCATGAGTGAACTATGAAAGTGTGCCACATTTATCATGATCTCGAATAGATAAGGATTGTACGCAGAACATTAGCACATGCATGGGGAGTATAGAAGCATGCAATGGAGAAGTAAGTGTCCGTGAGCAGATTACCTTTTGAAGCGTAATGTCGTGGCTACAGTCGTATTGATGCATTATGGACAGCATTGGTCTGGGTCGCCCCACCAGTGCGAAATGAAAATTGTCATCGTGCGTATCCGGGTCGAAATGAAAAGCATTTGGGTAGTAAAGTGCATCCTCTAATAGTCGGTACCAGTCTTGTTTCTCCTCCAAGATTACGCGATCGGCCTCGTCAATGACCTAGTGGTGGGAGGGATAGTAGGAAATTGAACAAAAAAAAGGAGAGTTTCAAGAAATATTTTAGACATCTCGAAAGTGGAGTCTCGGGTAGCAGCGGCAAGTAAAAATGCTACTATATCATGCTAGAGAAATACTGGCGGTTGGGCAATGAGGTTGTATCCACCGACACAAACGACAGTCCCAGATTCCAAGTGTCGGGTGGCCTAAAACGTTTCAACGCGAGAATGAGATTACCAACAGCTGAAGAGAAGTGAATGAGATTGACAACCAAAAGGTGAAATACAAGTGGAAGATGCTGTATCTGAGATATGTACAACAAAATGCTAGCCAAAGGACCTTAAATGTCGAAAGAGTATTGTCGAATCGATTTTCAGGTAAGTGGCATCGTTTGTCAATATTTGGGACCTGAAAAGACCCAGTATACTGAACATCGTGAAAAGACCGACAATCTTATAGTCGACTGAAGCACATGAAATGAGTACACGATCTGGAAATTTTACAATCTTTAACATGCATGCTAGGCAACTAATCGAGGAGGTGAATCGCACACTTCTGTCAGCTGCTTCAATGAGTGATGAAGAATGCGTAATCATGCGACTTAGTAAAAAGATAAGATAACGTAATCGCCCCTTAATGCTAAAATTCACCACAGCCGATGCAGCACCCTTATTTATTGACTAACACTCAATGAGTATATCGACAACTGAATTTACAAGCCTTTTGATTAGAGCAGATCGAACCCCACTGGAGAAAGAAATGCGAGTTAAAATGATGTTTCACCGGTCGACTCAACTTCTAGGTCTGGAAAACCACCTTTGGTAACAAATAATTTTAACGAAAACGGTGCCCCTGAGTTTGACATTGGTACGTAGAACGGATGCATTTAAGACCGTATAGTAGAGGTTGAGGTTGTTGTTCTATATAACTAAAAACTAAACCATCTTTAGAAATATATCCAAGATTTCCAAGTTAAAGACACCGCTTAGGTCCGAAGTCGCAAAAGAAAGGACAATTAGCTTTATCACATTGCTGAACAGTATTGAACTGACCTAAAATACAAAAACAAATCGATGTCCGATTAATGCTCGACCTGGAAGCGTTGTGGCTCTGAATATACCTTTGCCCTTCGAAGTAGATAATATTCTTGATACACTGAATAGTCACCTATTCATGAAAAGGTGCCTAGCTTCATGTAGAAAACTGCAACCGTCCTTTATGAATGGTGCTGATCCAGTTCCCCTTAACCTATCAGATGCATCTGTAATCTCAATGTTTAATTCTATGACAGTTCCCCACTCAGAGGAATAGCCTTTAGATCACCAAAAGAGTGCACACCACTTTGTCCACAACCGCAGGTAAACTGTCGAAACACTACCAGTCCAAAGGGTTCCATGCACAATTCACAATTACAAACTTGGGCACCAAACCCCTCGCAGGATTTTTAAGCCAAGAATCGCATTGGCTTTGGTCGCCCTTAATTCACACTCTAACTCAACCAGAAAGCAATCGCATCGTCCACCAGTCCCCTCAACCTATCCCAACTACACATGTATATCTTCCTCAGTATTCCTCAATTACCACCACCACGGTCAACTGGACGAATCCGAGCGTAATCGCACCTCCTATTCTGCACGAAGTTGTAAAATTGCCAATTGAGGGAGGATATTGTGGTCCTTCTTAGTAAGCATACTCTCTGAATAACAGAAAGCACAGCGTAGGTAATCTTATTTCCCTCTCAACCCATATAATACTTGTTGCTGAAACATAGCACTGGCCATTTATCTCATACCACTAAGCTGAGTGTTACACAGTCTTCGTGAGTAGCAGCAATGTACCCGTATGTGGGGAGTGCGCAATTCATGCTTGTAAACCACTATACACCCATTCCATATCAGACACAAAAGGAAACAATGTCAATGAATCCGTCTGAATTTCCGAGAAGGGGAACAGCACCAACTTACTGGTGAGATGTGTCTGGATCCTGCTGTACTGTGGTATTCATTTTTTTAGAACCCCCTATTCTGCTTCTGAATACGCCTCCAAACTGACTTACAGTCAAAAACAACGTCAAAAATACCTGTAATCAAGCTTATGATACTCATCCCACGAACCCAGTTACTGGGATGGACACAAGCAGTACGAAAAGTAACAAGAGGCAACAATATACTAGGATTAATATTTACTCGTGACATGTACAGGACCACTGTAAACATGCTGCTATTTTTCCAGGTAGTGGTCCTTCTTCGCGTTACCACTAAGAATCCCAATCAACACGCATCCCCTGGCGATGCCATACAAAGAGTATAGAAGCAGAGATTGGGGTATATTTTCATCACAAAACGATGGCCATTGGACTGTTCTTATCTTACTAAGGAATCACAGATCGCGGCTGATAAAATATTTGCGGCGTTTCAGCAGATCTTAGACATACAACGCTGTGAAAAAGTTCTACATCACCGTGGGAAATGCCTATCTGATTTATTGCTTGAAACTTACGTATAAGCAATAGAATATACAAATTTATTGTACGGTAGTTCTCAGTATTGCTGCATTTGTGGTGTCAAAGTCGTTACTTGGTATTTTTATCCATGAATGGTACCATCCGAAAGCTGTATCCTATTTGTAATGTCGATTAATTGTTAGTTGTTGTAGTAGTTCAGAAAAGGACCAGGTACAGAGTTTGGATAGTAAATACTGAGCAACTTTGTTACTCTTAACAACTTCGCATCTAATAAGGATTGAATGAAGCAACTTTTGCAGACGTTCGCAAGTGATGAGACGGTTCCAAGTACCAAAAAGTTTTCTTTTGGTGGTTGCCTGTTTTTTGATATCTCCAGTAATAAACTGCACCACAAATTCTCGATAACACAGATCTGGGGACTGAGCACGTTTTTCGGGTGTCCTCACTGCATGACGACAAGGCGCGTTACCATCCTCGAGGATGTACCGTAGATTACTGTGTACAAGCCGAATAATTTTGGCCAATTTCCCATATCTGTAGTGGAGGTGTCGGCTCATATAAGTCATGCGCAATTTGGAAAAATCACATGCAAAATTCAGCCAGAAATTTACTATACATCTATGCCCCTTTCTTGCTTAGCACCATTCGCTAGTGACAGATGGTATCGCAGGTGGGGATTTGAAGTGACTATAGGCAGACAAACATTATGTTTGTGTCAAAAGTTCTCAGCTTAGTGTACATTTGACTTTCGCGACAGATGGCAGTATCAGAAACATATTGATTATGCAGTAGCAAACACCATCACGCATAATAACATTGCAAAAAGACCTGATAGAACAGCACGTACCGGTAGATTTTATAAGCTCAGACATCCAAAAACTGCCCAATGGTGGTAAAATAACTGGAATTACTGGAATCCGAGTCAGAATCTTCAGACAGTTTCTGGTAACGGTCGTCTGTCATTAGGACGTCAGGGTGAATATCGTCATCTTCAACTTCACTGCTCTCGTCATTGCGATATTCCTCATAAATGGTATAGTCCTCACTTCCGCCCATAGCATTACCAGTGCAGCAATTTTGGAATGATTGTAGGATAATTTTTGATGGAATATGCAGCCGCGATTCTTTCACCCACTTTGTAATGGTAACAATGTTAACCTTTTTCGCATTGTCGCTCTTCGTCAACGATAAAACAGACGATATCATATATTTAATCCACCTAGCCCGAAGCCTATCTTTAAAGGGCTTATTGAGACAGACATCCAGTGACTGCAGGAATGATGTAAGTCCACCGGGAATCAAAGTCACGGACGACTTCAGTTCACGGCATTGTTTCTCCACGTTCTCAGTTCGGGGTGCCCTAAAGGAATCCACAACCAACATAGATGGTTTCTTTAAAAGTGCTCCGCTTCCCTTTCCCCAAACTGTATTCAGTCAGTCTATAATGTCTCGTCCATTCATCCTTTCGCGTGAGCCCGCACAAGCACGTGCGTGGGAATTTCGTTCCTTTCGGCAGCGTCTTACACTAGAAATAATAAAGTGTGATAGACGTGAAGCATCCGCCATACACACTAAAACAACTGTGAACCGTGTCTTTGCATGTTTCGTCGTCTTTACAAAGTGTGTCAGCACCTTTCTGCTCCACCGTGCGATTTGAAGGAATATCAAAGTAAACGGGCATCTCGTCCATATTTCCTATTTAGGACGGTTCCAAGTCGTATTGCTTTCTCAACTGAATCACGAACCTTTGAAAAGATGCAAGTTTACTGTCCAATTCCTGCGGCAGTTTCTGGGCTAGTTTTGTGCGGGTCCGAAGACACGTCGAATCGGTTGCTAAAACGATAGCATAATCCGGAAGAAGCAATAAAATTCACCGGTTATGATGGTTGGAATTCCGGACTTGGTAACATTGTGAGCGCCCTGATTCGAATGTTCGTTCGGGTAACAATTAATCCATAATCCACTGTGCTAACTTATCATCCAGTGCAGGAAACATGACTGTTCTACTGCATGCTGCTTTCTTGCCTACAGGCATAAAGGACAACTGGCTTTTTCATTCGCCATTCGTTCACTTGCTTCTCATTCACCGTGAAACGGCGTGCAGCCATACAATTAAATTGCTCGTCAAACGCGATATCTTGCGATTTAAAGCCAGCAGCATATGCACATTACTTCTGGAAGATCGCACGAAATGTGGGCACATTCCCTTTAGGCTGGATCGTGTGACGTCGTGTTGGCACTAATTTGGTTAGCCAATCACGGCGCCTATACATTATGCTATGCTGGTCAATGTGGTGCATTAAAAGTACAACGTCATCCCACACCAATGATCGTGAACTTCTCTCTCACCCGCTGCTCTACTGCGGTTCAGAGGCATGATGCCCCTGACTATGGGAGGCGGTGCCTGACATACCCTTTAACCTTACCCCATATTGTTGGCTGTCTTAACTGTTTCCTGTGACTTAACATCGAATCCATACACCGTCCAGTGCGGCTCTAAACCCCATTAACTGTGATCATAACACATTAGGTCCCCAAAACTGACCAATAGTAGAGCAGCTTTCGCTTGAGAACACTCAAATGTGAGCAGGCAGCGATGAAGTCAAAATCGTGAGAAACAATTTCGTTTCGCCTTTTCCTGATGTTTTTGGGGGTCAGCTAGTATACGGACTTAGGAGTTTAGAGAAATGTGACGTTGCAAAGTCATACTGTCGGCTCATTTACGGATCGGTCTATACAAGATAATGTAGGGTATTCCTTCTTGAATCGCTTCTGAGCTGATATTAAAATGAAGTTTTTGAGGATCTCCACATACCTGCGTGCACTGACCATGCCATCAACAATATGCAGCATTCTAACTTTATTGGCAGCCACACAACCCAAAATGTGATTTCCGTTGGACGCTTGATAGGCATTTTGAGACACTGTGTGCTGTAGGTTTCCCCTGAAAATCGTCGGAGATATGTGCTGATATGATTCCCAAGAATGCAAAAGTAGCTCTCATCCTCAAATAAAACACCCAATCCTTCTTGGTCCAACATGAATAGTTGCTGGCTCATAACCGTCTTCGTTTCCTTTGGGTATCAGACAAGTGGTTTATTCCTTGCTGTACAGCCCACCAGGCCGAATTCCAAGCACTGTTTGCTTACTACTTAAGTGCATACATCCACAGAACACTTCCCCTTCCGTTCTTTCAGTAGCTGAGGAGATACAAGTGTTCTGTCATTCAAGGATATCCTCAGCAACACCAGGTTGTCGCGGTCTGTTGAATAGTTGGATCGATCAGATCGATGCCTGTCATCGGTGCTTTGAAGCTCAGTTTGCTTTTTAACAAGTCTGATGACTGTACTTTGATTACATCCAACTTCTGCCGTAATTTCCTTGTTTGAGTAACCTACTTCATGAAGCAATACCACTTTAACTTATAATAAAACCTTACCCCGTCTGACAAACAAGAGTTAGAAAAATATATATGCCGTTCTGTTATTGGCAGGAAATTTTTATACATATACTGGAAGAAAATCACATTGTTTGAAGAGTTGGTTTCGATCGCAATTCGATAGATGTAAAGCATGCAACACAGACTAGAGGTTACTCCACACGATATTTATGGCAGAAACAATTTTAAGCACAATAAAAACACTAAAATGATAAGAATTGAATTGAAAAGTTTAGGGCACTTCTATTTTATTTCGATGACAAAGCCACCACTGCAGAATTGATTTCTTTTAAGGTGATGCAAGACCTCTTCGAAGTGCTGTACTTGCGCCGGCCAAGCACTGATAAAGTAAATGAGCCCCTGTAAGATTACTGCGTTCAGATGACTTTGTACAGAAACTAAAGAAAGTACGCGCTCAGGTTAATCAGGCACACCATCTCTCCTTGTTAAACAAACAAGACAAACACTGTTGAACTTGAAGTGAAAGGCACACGGAGACAACTGGCTGAAGAGAAACGAGCTATGGAATCTAACAGCAAATTTTGAGCTTTCGTTAGAATGATGCGAGAGCACGGAACAACACCCAGCCCAATCCTTGACTCTAACTAATCCTGTATTGTGTATTGTTCCGTGTGACGTAATCTTGACGAATACGTCTACATACGTTGCAAAACTGAGCAGCGTGATGTTCAACTGTAATGATCATCAGCACTAAATATCCCGGCTCGGATGGTCCACCAACATACCTGCAAAAATGTGTTGGCTCACATATATCATTCGCACTCCTAAGCAGGTTCACCAGGTCCATGGAGTCAGGACTGTTTCACACCCAATGGAAAGTTGCGTTGTTTCTCGTGAGTCAAAAAAGAGAGCTACCGTCAAAGAGGTTTAATCAGAGCACAACCGTGAAAGGCACATTTTGTTTCGGACTCTGTGCGATAGCAATAATGATCTGTCTAAGGTGAGAACACAGATGCGACACGTGTCAAATGAGCCTAATAAGGATCTGATAGTACGTGACCGGAAGGGAGCACACACTACACTGTAAGGTCACAGCAGCTACGAGGATAAGGTCACAGGCAGCGCAAGTATCTAAATAGTGCGATCGATTAGGTGATCAATTCAGAAAGTTGTTTTGGTGAGGGATAGACCGACATAAGTTGCGTTAGTGAAACTCTAAATCTTGGGCGCTTTTGTGGCAATAATTAAGTTTCGCCAGGACTATAATAGTTGGCCGCTTTCATCCAGTTTTAGCTAGAAAACAAGCATGGAGTTTCTCCCACAGGGTAGAGAAAACGTTTTGAGCTGGATTTTGCGGAAATTGTCCCGCTGGTTGACAATCGCGAAGAGGGGTAAAGCTTAGATAAAAGTCCGTGATCATTCAGTCCCATAGAATGTGCACAATGACTTCAATGCGTAGTTGCCGGATCAGAGGTAGACTGCCAGTATTTGGATATATGGTTTAAATGAAATGAAGACGAACTATCGACATATTTACATCGGCAGTTGTATTAGCGATGACGATCATAATGATGCTGAAATAAGTAGATTTTTGATGAAACTGTACTGATTCGTCCCAGCAGCTCACGAACCAGATGGTCCAATCACCAATCTGGAAAAGCATCAGAGGTTCGTTTCATCTTATTGGGTCCGTCAGTGGTGAATATCACCGGGTTCCATCAGCAACTGAACCCATGACCGCTAGTAGGTTGCGTCAACTAGCCAGCCGCTTATGCCGCCTAGCCATGGGGGATGTGGCAGGCCGTCATAACTTGCAAAATAATTGGGACATAGTTAGACTCATCCTCCATTGCCATGCGGGTTAATACCATTGCAGAGAACATTAGCTGACCTCTATAGGTCACGATTTACACTACACAGTCGTTATGTACGCATAGCATTTGAAGGATGTGAAGAGATACTGCGAAAGCAAAAACTGAGATTGTGAAGTCGTGACATATTCCGCTTCAAATGAGGCTTACATTAGTGTACATAGCAAACAGTGTGAGGTTCGTTCACCTCGATGGTAGTGGGATCAGACCCTCTCGGTCGTGGAGCTTCAGATACCCCCAGATTCTGTAATATCGGTGCTCACGAGCATTGCGTGATAGCTGACAAATGCAAAGATGCTATGGGGAGACAAGTACTACGCGGCGATGAACGGTTTGGTTCGTTGGAAAACATGTAAGGCCGAACTACGTCGATTCGATATACGCATCCTATCCACGCACCTCATATCGAAAAGAGCATCTGTTCCGTTTATCCGATGGTGGAATATGTGAAATCCAGGAAACGGAGAATGTAGTCCCCGAAGGCAATCATGATTCGTTGGTATATCAAACCGCATACAATGGAGCCCACGTAACCTATCCTGTAAGTGGAACAGAACAATATATCACACGCAAACTGCACCGGTGACTATCATCCCATAGACAAACTACCCGCCTAAAGTGCGTACATTGTTAGGGTGTCTGAGAAACGAAGCTCAGCATGATGTGGGTTGAAGAGTCAGTGGCCGGTGATGGCAACTGATAAGTATCGGTAATACACAGTTGCTTTGATCTTGAAGAACGTCCGATGAATTCATGCTATAAAACGTCCTCTTCAAGTTGTTTCTTGCTCGATTGTATTCTACGATCAGGGATGTATAGATGCATATAATCAATGGTAAGCCAATCGCCATTAGGATTTCTAGATCGCTAAATGGATAACAGGTAACAAGGCAGTCCTAAAACTTTTTCTAGTAAGCAATTCTGGTCCGTATAGTCAGATCGTAATGACCCCAGTGGGCTACAACATCCAACAGCGGAAGTAGGTCGATTCATAATAAGGTGCATGATAAGTAATAAGGGACAATTCAGTCAACATAATGGAGTGGCTAAAATCAATGGCATGAGAGCTATGGAGAAGTTGGCAGGTTTTCTAAGGGCGATTTTGAGGCAGCTTGGATGGTGTTCTGCTCCATCAGATAGGATTTCGTTGTTGAAGAAGTCATGGAGATCGAATTGACTGGACACGAGTTAGGTGTAGAGCTGCTCCCAGGTGAGCAGCTTCTTGACTTGGAGTATGCTGACGACATTGTTCTCATGTGACAGCTAACAAAGGTGCTAAGCTGTAGTGGACAGATTAGTACTGGCTGTCAGTCGTTTCGGAGTTTGCTCTGTAGCCTCAGAGAGTAAAACGTTCCTCCAAGATTGGCAGATACCGTCTCCTGGGTTTACCTTTGGTGGGGACCAGCTAGAAATTGTTCAGAAATTTGGCTACCTAGGCAGTTGTAGCAGCGCCAGTGGAATCAAAGACGAGATAACGAATCGTATAGTAAAAGCTCGAGGTGCTTTTGCTAAGTTTTGCCACCTATGGAGTCGGCACGACATGATTGTGAAACCTGGCCTATTAGATCGGTAGACATAAAGAAGCTAGTTACGTTTGATCACCGGTGTCTTCGCAATTTGGCTCATATCTAGTGGGAACACTGTGTGAGCAATGATCATGTTCGACACCTTGTTTATAGTACAAGAAGAGGAAGTGAACGGCTCAGAAACGCTACTTCACGCACCAGGTTTCGATGGCTGGGCTACGGTAGCATCAGCTGTACGCCGGTACGCAGTACGACGCTTCGCTGCCACGCAGCCACCAAAAGTCGCACGTGGGCTAAGAACATTGCGGGGGTCGTCCGGTCCCTACGCATGATCGAATCCGCGCTCTCGGATTTCAAGATGGGCTTGTGATGTGTAAGGCTACAGGCCAAGTATTGCGCATGCCAACACACCGACTCCCGCAACATGCGTTGTTTGTGCACCGAGGTTGTGGATGGAAGTGGAGAAGGGGAGACCAAGCGATGACTTGATCAAAAGGAATGAAGGTCGTGTATTCGAAGCTGGCCACGGTTGGAGCATCTCGGAACCGTGGTTGGGGTGCGAAAGACGATGAACACGTTAGGCTGGATACACTTGTTGACATAGCAAAGAGCCGACCTCAGTGGCGTTTGAGTTGTGAGACTGCTTGTCCTTCTCCTCCCGCTTAGCTTCCCACTCCAAGCACGATCCCATTTTGGACAGAAAACATAGCTTAGTTTAACGGCAAAATAGCCGACTGGTAGCACTCTCCTGAACAATGCTCATCCGTTACTGGTGGCTCAGCTGGTATGTCTCAGTTCTGTGTATCTTTTGTTCTGAGGCTGATGTTGCATTCTTGATGCTTCTTCACCGCAGTTGGGCTAAACCAACTTTCACTTAAACTAGGTCTTTTTAAGCTGGCTAAATTTCATTCCGCTTTATTTGGTTTGTTCTGCCTCCCTGAATAATGTTCTATTAACTGGCCACGTTGCTTACACTAATTGCGCTTATCTTCGGTAATTTTGTTGCGTTTGTAGCATTTTAAGTAACTTGTGGACATTTCTTACTTATCACGGATTTGTTGCTAACCAACTTACTTCATATGGTAATTTAGCGAAGAGTTATGCCACCGTATCTGTATGCATTATTGGATTTATTTAATTTCAGCTTGTCGTTTAAAGTGAATGGCTGTTGTTTGATATCCCTGGTATGGTTGCGCTTGATGTGTATGTTGACAAGGTGCCTACCTGTCTATTACCCACTACATCGTTCATACTGGCTCCAGGAGACAGTTGGTCGTTGCTGGAGGGGACGGGGTGCACGGTTCTTGTGGCCGTGCTAGGCTCAAAGAGCGGTTCCATGCACTCAGTGTGGAGTGGACTACGGTCCAGCCACCGCCTTGTGTGCGGTTGATTCCCCAAGTACAGCGTGCTTGTGTTTGCCTGTGAAGGAGTGTGGGCCGGCTCCGTTGATGAAACGTGGTTCCCATCCGCATGCCTCCCGGTCTTATTCCTTCGGGTTTACACTGGATATGGGGTATGTGGTTGGAGCTGTGGGTGGTGCAGCGCAAGCCATCCATGGTCCCTCTGTAGGCGCAGGCGTCCTGTGGCTTGCCACAGTGACAGGCAAATCCGAAACCGGATGCCGCCAACCATGTATGTGTGTGTGTGTTCTTTTGTTCTGTGTATCTTTTATGTATTGCGGCACAACAACTGAGGTGTTTTCTACCTCTACGTAACCTGCATAACGGCGATAGTGCCTCATCTGACCTCATATGGTTCTACGTAGACAGACCGCTTATACCTTATGCGCAGTTCCGCTATTTTGCGTCCTGGCGACGGGGAAATTAAGCCTGCGTACACGAAAGAAGGCGACTTAGAACTTGTGTCAACTGTATAGAGATTGGCTTTTCGCAGTTGCCAGAGTTACCGGAACCTCTGTAAGTTGCGCTGGTTTGGGTATGTACTACTGATGCCCAGCCACCGCATGCTGAAGAGGGCCCTGTTATGTTTGCCGGGTGTCGAGTGGAGAAAGGCTCGAGATGGGCAAAACTTGGCTTGACAATGGAAAATGAAGCCACTGACAATAAAACTGGGTGCCGTTGGTCCGTTTTGCCTTCCGGGCTAGTGTGCACATGACCCGCCTTGTTATCAACTCGAGACGATACAGGACATGACCCGCAGCCGGCACCAGTGACGCGGCTGTTGTCGATTGTAGTCGGACTACTTCCACTATCCCAGTTTCACCCCGGTTGCACACAAACGCAGCCTGATGCAAGTGCTATCCTATAGAGCCAGACGGATCTGCAGCCCCGAAATGTTGAAACCTGAAAACGAATTTCTGCAGAGTATGTTAATGTCAAGTGAGTATGCCAACAAGTTCATTCAGGTCGACGGAACACCCTTCCAGAGGAAAGTACAGGTGCGAACGACAGAAAAAAGGATATTTATTTGTTCTAGCCGTTCAAAGAGGACCATGCACTAAATGATATCGAACAAGAGCTCCGGCTCATTTTAACGCGAACCTACAAGATCGTTCACTTGCTGTTCATGCATATCGCGTAAAAAGCGTGTTCTTCACAACAGCCAGAGCAGCTCCTTGGGCAGTTTGGCCTCTCACACTGTTCATCAGTTCCCCTGTAGTTGCGGTGACATTTTCATAAGCAGAGGGTAGCTGAACATTTGCAAAAGTGGTTGGGACAAGTGATGACGCAACAGAACGGAGTGGATCCGAGGATGAAGAGGAGCCTGGCACAATCTATGACCAAGCACCTCGTCATCATGTGAATCCAGAAATCGCATTCACGGTGTAATTGCGAGACAAAATCCCAGTAATATTGGCACTCAATGAGACGTTGCTAATCAGGATCCATTAAACTGTGTTATGTGCACGGAAGCTCTTGAGACAATCTATTAGATTGGTATTATATATAGTGTTGCTACTTGTTCCAGACATATAACCGTCTATGCGTTCTGTTTGTGTTGCCTGTGACTGATGAGAACAATCAAAATGGTGACAAATTGCAACCTGTATTCTCTGTTTTGACGAAAAGGTTGAAAAGGACACTGGTTTACTTTGCTAAATAGTGAGAATAACCGTTTACCTCCAGTTGGAAGGCAAACATAAAAATCTCGGAATTCCAATGAATGTGATGGTAATATTTTCAACCCACCGTAAGATTCATGGCATTACTAGGGTGCAATCGATCCTGTTGCTTATTCTAATTTGCCATGATGCGTCATGCCTATGAAAAATTCGATGAGGGAGAGTCAAAGTTGGGAACACATGTTGAATGCATCGCTGCCAAGCAACTGCCGGCGGTTTCACGCAAACAAGGATACGACCCGAGCACCCAAACGAGTGCAGAAACGGGAACTTAAACCCAGCGTGTAAAAGTTGAAAGGTGGCAATTTGAAGCACTGCAACAAGGATCCTTTAGACACATAAGAGCACTAAACCACCTGGTCATAAATTATTCGGTCAGGTGAAGACGTCGGCATTGTAGTCACAAACATGGTAGTTTTGAATAAGGTGAACGAAAGAATAGTAAACGAGATGAAGTTAATAATAATAATAATGAATATATTTCTCTTGATGCGAGAAACTGTCTGTAGCGGCACAGATCTATTTGTACATAAATATCCATGCTTTTGTATGAGTGACATGCATAGGTGGAATATTGGAGTATGCGTTTTATCTAGTAATGTTCTGGCGGATGGTCGAGGTCAAAGCCTAGTGTTGAAAACATTGGTGTTTACATGTTTTTGGGCCCCTCTTGGAATAGCTCATTGAGGAATTTTTCCCATGTGTATACAGAGATTATGGTAATTAGATCAAGGCAACTGGAGAGTCTGCTTTTAAATGTTGCCACAATGTCACATGAGCTGAGTGTCATCCGTAGTTTAGTTAACAGATAGTTATATCTGACCAGGAAAAAATTAGAGCGGACGTCCGTTCTAGCCTACGGTATATTCAGTGTAAAATCTTTGTTGCGAAGCGCTCGAGTTGGGCAATATCGTAATTTGAGAGTAAGCAGGTCGGAATAGATCCTTTTGTGTAGGACGTTGAAAAGCAGCAAGAAGTTGTGTTTCAATCGTCGAATCCAGAGGTTCGAGATGAAGTTCATTGAAACGATCTGGATAACTCATTGCAGAGGGTGTGCCAATCAGATGTATAGTAAATGACCTTTGCAGGTGCTCCACAGCAATTCTGTCTGTTATATTGCCGTATATTAAGCTGCAGTATTCGAGGATGGGGCGAGTGAGTAGCTTGAAAAGCTCAACTCTAGCACGAGTTGTGTGGATTTTGTCTGATATATTGAACATGGACTGTCTGGCACGTGCTATTTGGTATTGGTCCTGTTCTTGAAAATGAAATGCAGCAAAGACAGCACAAAGCGGTGTGAGAGACAACTCGGGAACTTTACTAAAAAAATGGAGGAACACGGCGATAGTAATGAAGCCGCCTATGAGCAACCACGTCATATAAAGGCAGCTATTTCGTTTAGTAAGCTTCAGTTTTTGAATGGGATAAGCATAAACGACCATATACTGCATTATTCCATTTACTCTGCATTGGAAGCTCCTTTGGATGAATGACTGCCAAAGTAAGACGACGCAGTATTCTCTTGACCAAATCCAGCTGCCACACAAAGGAAGCTGAGCAGACAAACACTCTGCGTGCCACGTTCAGTAGGCATGCTAAACTTCCTAAACGCACAGTATCGCTTGAGAAGAGGGCTGATAGCAACATCTCACTATGGAAAATATCCACCCGAAGTGGTTGACGAGAAAGAGCTAACAAAGCACAGACCCTGGTTCGCACTGTTGGCACCAGTTACTTTCTCGAGCGACCATTAGCGAAACCTGTTAAGCTGTTTAAATGAGAAGATCCGATGACACAGTAAATGAACGCGGTTTATCTGCTCAGAAAAATGTCCGGTAACAAAGTATTCGCATGATTTTCTAGACAACAGTAACATCCAATCTGGATTTTCACGGCGGAATAGATTAGGTATGATACGATGACAGAGCTTCGAGACAGAATTGGCTCTGAAGTCCCCCAACGCACCTGCTCCTTCTAAGGTTTACTGTCTATCCCGTTAAAGAATGTTTTGAGTGAGTAAACGAAATCGAATACTTTCGGGGACTCGTCAGTTAAACTCAATTGGGCGGTATTTTCGTTCATTAAGATTCGTCAGTAGTCCACATCTCATTGACCCGGTTGCCAAGATCACTAGGCCCTAAGGAATGCGTGGCAGCCATCGTAGCAAAGTAGCCAGTTGTGATACAGCGCAATTAACTCTCCAGTGTTATGCAGGCTCCTTGCATCTAGGCGCTAAGAGCCTATCAACCCCCAGTGATCAAAGGGCAGTCGATAAATGAGGCAAGTCTAAACTGAGCATAAGGAGATAAAAACCGTAACAATGAAAAACATGACTCAATGCGTTCATGTAAATGATGTGCATATTGGGATCAACGCGTAGTACATCTCGGATATTACTCTAGCAAATAGAACCAACATGCATCGCAAAGATGATTAGTAGCAAGTGAAGTAGCTCACCAGCCCATTTGATTAAGTCGTAATAACTACGCTCACATCACCATGGTGGTCTAGAACCGATCGTCAAAACGCTCAAGACTCGCAAAAGCAGCGGTGTAAACATGCGGGAAAATGAAAAGATAAAGGTGAAGACGTCCAGATTTTGATACACAAATATCTGCGATAGTTAAATAACGGTCCGGAATTAGCAAAAAATTTCCGTCATTCAAAGTATTCTGTTATAAGAAGGCAGATAAAAGGGTGAGCCGAGGTAGTTAACATGAGCCATCTTAAATAGGTATGCACTTCGCACCTTCAAAGTGCAAAGTGTTGCTGCAGGACCACCAGCCACTTGATGACCCCTTGACGCTTGCTAACGAGGAACTCGAGGTGGTTGATCATTTCACTTATCTTGGCAGCTGCATCAGCAATGATGGGCGCAGAGAAACTGACGTGAGCTCACGCATTGCAAAGGCCAGAGCTGCCTTGTTGAACCTGCGGCATCTTTGGCGACAGAAGGGAGTTTCCCTCCGTCTGAAAGGCCGTATATACAAAACCACAGTGAGGGTCGTTCTGCTCTATGGTAGTGAAACTTGGTCACTTCGGTCTGAAGATCTCAGGCGCCTCCAAGTCTTTGATCATCGTTCTTTGCGAAGCATTGCTGATGTTGGATGGCACCAGCGTATCCGCAACGATGATGTGCGTAGGCGAGTACTAGGTGGTGATAATCATGCTAGCTCCCTAGAACAACAGATAGCACTGAATAAGTTGCGTTGGCTCGGGCACGTGCTACGCAGGCCTGGTCACCGCTTGCCTAGGAGGGCCTTGTTCAGTCTACCAGGTGTAGGATGGCGCAAGGCTCGAGGTGAACAGAAGTTGAGTTGGCAGCGTGAAATGAAGTCACTGACAACTAAACTGGGTGCCGTTGGTCCGTCTCGCCTTCCGGGTTGGAGTCCGTGACTCACCTTGTGCTTGGCTCGAGACTTTGCAGGACATGGCTCGCAGCCGACACCAGTGGCGCGTCCGCTGCCGTCTTCTAATCGGATTGCCTGTTTAAAGTATGTTTGGTGCTGAGTTATCTGCGGGATAATGGCTGATTATGACGCGGGGCAGTGAAAGCCGCAAGGAAGCTGTCTCGCCGATGCCGCCTTATCTTTGCACGATAGCCAGCTGTTTGTGACGGTATGTTGTCTACACAAGGTGTAGGCGCCTTAACCTTGAATGTTTGCTTAGGGCATTAAGGTTTTCAGGTAAGTCCCCCTTTCTCTCCCTCTTCTTATTCTTTATTTCATAGGTCCTCATGGTTGTATGGCAGCGAACCATCAGTTCAAATGGCTGAGGTACTGCTGTTAATGATGATGATGATGATGATGAGCTTAAATAGGATGACTGCTCTCATAACCAATCATATGAGTGCAAAAAGTAAACTGTGCAAATACAAAAAATCTGCGTGCACGGAAATGTAGCTCGTCCCCTTTCCTAATTAGGTTGGAAGGGGTTTAACAGTTAGGGACTAATTAAGCAGGCTAGTAATGGAAATAAGTATCATAGGAGGTATCTGCCTGCGTGGACTTCGACAACACATGCAACAAAGTAAGATAGCTTATAGCGACTAACCAAGATTCGTAAACGTTCCATAGAAAATCCGGGAGTGTTATACAAATGATCTACCAATCGCCCAGGAGTGACCACAGCAATGTCAACGGCCGATTTTTGTACCCCCGAAGAACTGTCAAAATGCTACATTACTGCGATCTTCACTTACCAGTCGATCAGATCTGCTTGCTCTTTAACGAAACTCTTTGAACCATTCAAAAGTGCAACCTTTAGAAGTGATATTAGGCGATAAACTGATGGCGCACAAACCTTGAGGTCAGTATCTTTAGTTAAATCGAGGAATACGTTGTAGACTTGTGTAGCCAAGTCCCCAACAGGGACGACAACCAAAACACGAATAGTAACATACGTTCGATTCAGTAAAAGCTGACCAAGGAAGTAGAATGAGCATAACTGAGAACGAACTTGAACAATGGGAGCAGCATAGGCCAATGTCTTCCCGCTTCCAGTCGGGGCAGAAATGCACACATCTCTTGGGCGGCAAAGGGGTCTCCGTTTGGAGATGTGATATGACTTAAGAATTATGGGGATCGCACACATTTGCACTGAGACCGTAGATTAAATAAAGCATAACAACGACACACCTGGGAAAAGTTTGTCATATCCCATAGAGATAAGACGAAGGCGAATCAGCTCGTGAAGCTCCTTTATGTCATTTATATCGAATCGGATATCCACAGAATCCGAGAAAAGTGTTGCTTGTGTAATCCAGTAAGGCAAAATCTCCAGTGGCTAGGCAACAAATAAAGGATTTCGCGCAGGAAAAACTTACGGTAGAGTGATTTCTTTGTAGCTTATCACCGATCACAGTGAATCCTCCGATGACGGTATCAGCGACAGTTTCTTGCTTAGTGTCGGAGGTGCTGGTATTATCTGACTCCATTAAAGTGGCCCTGCAAAAACGCCACATGAATAACAGAGATAGTAAGAGCTTATGCACACGGCTATGGTAGCTAACAATGCAAACAATTGTTTAGTGCATTACATAATAGGGCACGCTGAGCTTAGATTTTAGGAGCGCTACCGTAATAAGCCGAAGCAAGTAGGAAAATTGTCGCAGACAGAATTAAGAAGATGTGATCTCGGAAGCTTAGCATCGACCGGGGTCGCTTAACTAGTAGTAGCTGTGCCACAATAGTTGAACTCTTTAAATGACCGACTGGACATCACCACTGTAGTAGGGAAAAATACACGACCAAGGAATATCCATAAAACTGTTAAGAAAAACTGCATGCAAGTCATGTTAAAGAATGCAGAAACATGGCCTTTAGTTTAATCAGTCCAGATGAGTAACTATAAGCCAAGCAGAGAAGTACGGCACATCCAGGTGTCAGTACTCGTGCGGTCATCAAAAAAGGGCCGAGTACCGCGAGAAAGATAAAACAAGCACAAAGAAAAAGCAAAAGAGCAAGAAAAAATAAAAGCGACAGAGCTAACAAAGCAGAGGCGGCGATCTTGCGAATAAATCATATTGGGAAGAAGAATACGCCGTAGATGATTGCTCCACACCTAGACGGAATAGGCGTGGGACGACGTCATCCGGAAATAGGTAGACATTCGTCACATCTAGACTCACTCAGACAGCCATCACACGCCCGGAAAGCACTGTACGGGCGTTTCATCCTTTCTGGAATCGTCAGCAGTGTGCATTCCATTTGACATTGGTAGGGCTCGAACCCGTAACTCGGCTGTTACCAGTCCGTGATCGAGACCACTGAATACGGGAGACGGAAACGACCATCGTAAACAAGTTACTAGATGTGATATAGCGCCACTCACTATCCACTAACTTTTACGTTAATGCCGTGCAAATGACAGGGTAGCCCTCTCAACAAGCGACAAACTTCCCAAATCCAAGCCGACAATTAACTTATGGCATTATAATCAGCTTGGCTGCGTACTGATTAGAGCGGAATAGTAGGGGGAGTGGAATGGTATAGGTAGAAATTCGTCACATCTAGGTTCACTCAGACAACTATCACGCCCGGAAAAGCACTGTATGCGCGTTTCATTCTTTCGGGAATCGTCAGCAGTGCGCATTGCATCTGACCCTGGTAGGGCTCGGACCCGCAACGCGACTGTTGTCAGTCCGTGGTTAAGACCATGGGGCAACGCTACAGCACAACTATTAACTTATTCACGATGGCCATTCCTATCCCCCTTCTACTCCTCTGTACTTCGGAAATGTGCAACAGTCTGGACATAAGCGTATTGATTTTGCTAACGAGCAGCCGATTAGCACTCATCCGTGATATAGTAGTAAATGTTGGTAGATCAGGTTGTTCATTTGGTGGCCTGAGTGTTCGCCAAGCTAGACAGTTTGGGCGCAAACGTTTAGTCATAAGTAGAGGTGACATCCTCAGTGCGCGTTTATGTAGCGGAGCGTCGCGGCACAAAGTGTCAGTTTAAGTCCGCAGAGTGCGTACGTACATGGCGACAGATCGAGGTGCATTTGCTAATCTCCGCCACTTATGGAGCCTACGCGGCATCGCCCTGAAGTCCTGAGTTTACAATGCAGCCGTCCGTTCAACCCTCGTATACAGTTGTGAAACCTGGCCCATCAGGTCGACAGCCGCTGACATCGCAGTTTACCTCATGTCTGGTTTGAGCACCACTTGTGCAATGGATATCTTCGGCGCCGTGTATTTGGGGCAAGAAGAGCGAGTAAAACGCTCAGCACTGTTATTGCACGCACCAGGCACCGATAGCTGGGCCACATGTTGCAAATGTCAGTACACTGACTCCCACTTCGTGCGTCGTTTACGCGCCCGGGTGCCGATGGAAGAGGATAGAGCAAGCGATAATTTGGTCAAGAGGAATGAAAACCACCACTTCGAAATTGTCGTTGGTTGGTGCATCTCGATAGCTGGTCGGACACTTGCTGATATGATGAAGAATCGGCCCCAATGGCGTCTGCGTTGTGAGTTTCTTTGTCCATCGCCCTCCCCTTTAGCTTCCTCTTCTAATTACATCCCATAGCAAATGAACAATATGATGTTTAACATCAGAATATTTGCTTTTTGAATTTTTTGCCTGTAGATTTTTAGTATCATATCTTTTTCGTCTTGTTACACATGAGCTGAGATGTTTCTCGCCTTCAGCTAACGTGTATTGATGATGCTGACGATGATGTGCGTGGCGTAACAGAGAAGTAGAGATGAGCGCACGCAACACGGAGTACTCCGATTAAAAAGCAATGCGACCGTCCAACTGAGGGACCGTCAGATGCTGCATATGCGTTGCACTTGCATATACTCCCACAGAATACAGACCGGACTCATGTTACGATGATTTCTACTGACAGAGCACTGATATTCTTAGTAAAATGTGCTGCACTGACACTATTGTAATAAAGGTTCGAAAATGATTAACTCAAATTCGGAGGTCAAAATAGTGACAGTACTTGCAGAACCAACAATGGTGATCACTTACTTCAGATTTGTGCCGGTGGCGGCCTATTTCTTTTGAATAGCAACTCCAGACGATAATGGTATCAACTTGCCACTTAAAGACTTCATCACCTGGCTTGCTGCGCACCTAGATTGACCACAAGGGTAACAATAACTGATGTCGATGCCGTACAAAGGGATGTTGAATGAGCCAGAGTGTCTATACTGCTTCTGATCATGATCTTGAGTGTGCTCAAGTCGTACCGTGTTATGGCTGTACCCAACAGCTTTACCAGAAACGAAGTGATGTAGCTTTCTGTCCCAAGTAGTTTCAGTCATTCTGTTTCGTTCAACCACAAACCTCCAAATATCCGAATTTTAAAACGCTGAGAGCATGAATTCGGGGTCCTGCACAAATCTGCTGCCATGGCCTGCGGCTTCGTTAAAAATGCCACCAACCACTGGATCTTTGCCGAACGCCAGAGGGTCTTGAGGACCGTCAAAAGATAACACTGGTGCTGAATGCAGTACGTGGCGCAAGATTATCAAGGCTGAACTCAGATAACTGCTAGAGGAGAAAAACCGGGCCTGGTGGACGTCGCGTGCCCTCGAGACGAAAAAAACGGCAGTCTAAAAAATGCTTGAAAACATTTTCTTATAAATCAACCTACTGAAAGCAAAATGCAGAGTATAAGAGAAGTTTAACGTAAAAGCAGTGATAAGCGAAGTTAAAGACGTCAGCGTCGACTTGTGCGTTGGACTGAGAAATTAGAGCAGCACTTCAATTGAATATCAACATCATTGGTTCCAATTCAGTCGGGATGGACACGTAGACACTTCGGCAGGTGATTGATCTCTAGCCGAGGCTGGATTCATAGTAGTCGTGTAAGCGAATAGGAAGGCCTGGATGATTGTGTCCATTGTGCCCTTCCAACCCCCGCGCAATTTCAAGAGGGCCCTCTTGAGAGTGTCAATGAAACTTCCGCACCATGTAAGCGTCACTGCTACCGAAGTATGATACCCCAAAAGAAAAAGACATGAGAACGGAGAAGTAGTATAATTAACGAAACGGAACACAAGCAAGCTGACTGTACGCAAGACAACAAGTTCTGGACGGAGACTATGGTGGAGGACAGGTCTAATCCAAAGCAGACTCGGACAAATGCTGTACAATGTTAAAGTTAGCGGCTGAAAATGGAACACGTCCGCCAGTCAAGTGCGGCCAACTACTAGCACGACAGGTAAGAGCAACTGACCGCAACCGCTGGAAATCGGCTTGGATAATTTCGATATTCAATAAGAAAATCAAAACACTCCGGGTGCACCTAGCACACAAGTTCCAAAGGAGCCATCATTAATAGACGTTGGCTGAGGGTGAGAAACACACCACCGCTAATGTGCCGCAATACCAAAAGGATAAGATACTAAAAAGTATAGACTACAGGAAAAGCTCAAAAAGCAAGCAGTGATAAATATCATAGTATGCGTTTGGGATGAAGTCGTAATTTGAGGGGAATCTAAAGTGGAGGACGATGGACAAAGAAACTCGCAACGCACACGCCAATGAGGCCGACTCTTCGACATATCAGCAAGTTTATCCAACCAAACGTATTCACTGTCTTTTGGGCCCCAGCCAGGCAGTCGAGATGCACAAACCGACGCCGGCTTTGAAGTGTTGGTTTCCATTCCTTTTAACTAAATCGTCGCTTTCTCTCTCATCTTCCATCGACACACGGGTGCGCAAACAACGTACGAAGTGGGGGCCGGTGTGCTGGCATTCGTACTATGCGGTCAAGCCATCCAAAGATGGTGCGTGAAATAACGGTACTGTGTGATTCACTCGCATTTCCTGTCTCAAATACACGAAATCGAAGAAATACATTGCTCACGTGATGCTCCAACCAGACATAAGCTAAGCTACGAAGGCAACGACAGTCGAACGTAGCTAGCCTTTTTAGTCTGTCGACCTGATAGACCAGGTTTCATAACCGCAGCGGAGGGCTGCATAATAAACTCTGCCCCTCAGGGCAAAAGTGATGGCGCGTAGACGCCACAAGTGGCGGAGACTAACAAAAACAACCTCGAGCTTTTGATATACGGTTCTTGACTTCATTCGCGATCCCACAGGCGCTAATATACCTGCCCAGGTACTTAAATTTCTATACTAATTCTAGCTGAGCACCATTTATGGTCAACGCAGGGTGGGTCCATGCCAATTTTGGAGGACTATGCATTTCGAGGGAGCGAAGTGAAGCCAAAAGCGACTGACAGCCACTGCTAATTTGTCCATTGTGACTTGACATATGCGGGAGCTGTCACAGATTAGGGCAATGTCATCATCATACTTCAAATCAAGAAGCCGGCCCGTAGCCTTAAGGTAGCAAGCTTGTCTAGTAATATGACAGCCCGGGTTGGAGCCTGCGTAGGGGCAGGGCGACCCTCCAGTATAATTAGCCCACGCGCAACCGGTGGTGGTTTCGCGGCAGCGAAGGGACCGGAGTACTGCTGATGCCTTTCTTTTCTTTTTCAAATCAAGAAGTTGCTCACCAGAAAGCAGTTCCACAACTTGTAGGTCGTGTACAGCAAAAGCTGTTTCCATGAGTTCGTCAATGGCGAAGTTAAAGAGGAAAGCTGAAGGCGAGCAACCTTGTCTCACATCGCTGGAGACATTGAAGGGCGGCAACAGTTTGCCATAAACCCTTACTCTGCCCGAACTAAGCGCGTACACCACTCTGATAATATTTACATATTAATGGGCACACATTTCCTGAGTAAACAGTCCAAAAGGTACAACGATCCACTGGATCGAACGCGCCTTTTATGTTGGGAAACACGACTACGATGGCTCGCCAATAAGTATGGCGGTGCTCAAACAATTGAGGTAATGTAAAGACGTGATCGACTTAGCCTCGATTTCGACGAAATCCGGCTTGCACGTCACGAATCAGACTTTCACGAATGCTAGTCGGTCTACGGAGAACGATATAGACAAGCAATTTAGAGACAATAAGACAGATTCCCCTTTGATTGCCGAATGTGAATCTCCGTTGAAAATTGGAGCAATCACGGAGCGGCTCCAATTTGTTTGGACGGTCTCCTGCTCCAACAGCTTCACAAATAGGTTGCGTAATTCATCTACCAGAGCAGCCCCCCGAATTTGGAGAGGGCTGGGTGAAGTCTCTCTGATCGTGCGCTTGTTCAATTTCAACAGTCTGATCTCAGGTTCGACTTTTGTACGTGAGGGCGGATTCAAGGAGGCGGACCAGGGAGAATGGCAATCAATGTCCGGAAAAGAAAGTGAAAACGGCTGATAAAATTGCGTTTTAGTGTACGGCCTAACACTTCAAGCGTTTCGACAAGCTGTGGATCGGCTGTCCACTCTCGTTACGCATGGCATCGCCAACACCAGGTCTCTTCCAGAGGATCCGAA
>OX104064.1:186965254-186996884 GCA_944474145.2 Dicrocoelium dendriticum
GATGACCCGCAGCTCGCGAAATCTAAAGCTAAGTCACAAGGAGACATTAATACGCAGCAGACACGGCCAGGAAGGCGAGTCCATTTTCCAGACACATCTTGACAATATCATCTTGTTATGCTGATCACTTGCTAGTACCGCTTGCTGCTAGTCTCTTCCTGTTTGTTGTCCTCCAGATTCCGCCAGGATGCAACCGAACATCTCGCACGAGGAAGAAACGGATCATTCGGTCTAGACAAATCCAACATCCGTGCAGTTACCATCCTGGACTGCTCCCAAATCTATCATTGTATCTTTTCATCATTCATTCATCATACACGTTAGCTAGAGGTGGGGAACACCTCAGCTACTGTGCCGCAATATATAGAAAAAAGGAGAAAAAATGCAACTGGCGCAAGCTGGCTGAGCTACCGGTAACGGATGGGCATCGTTCCGGTAAGCTACCAGCCAGCTGCTGTGCACCAAAAAAAAATTATTTTGCAAAATTATATAAGGCTAAATAATGAGATCGTGGTTGGAGGGGGAGGCTAAGAGGGATGGGGTGGGACAAAGGAACTCACAGCACGAACGCCATTGAGGTCGGCTCCTAGCCATATCAGCAAGTGTGTCCAGCCAAACGTGTTCATCGTCTTTCGGACCCCAACCAGGGAGCCGAGACGCTCCAACCTAGGCCAGCTCAGAAGTGAGGGCCTTCATTCCTCTCGACCAAGTCATCGCTTGGTCACCCCTCCTCTTCTTCCATCCACACCCCCGGCGCGCAAACAACACACGTCGCGGGAGTCGGTGGGCTGGCGTGCGTAACATGTGGCTCAGCCATCGGAGCCTGATGCGTGAAACAACGGTGCTGAGCGGTTCAGCTCCTTTTCCTGTGCCGTAAACAAGGCGTCGAACACGCTCGTTGCTCACGCGGTGTTCCCACCAGATGTGAGCTAAATTACGAAGGCACCGGTGGTCGAACGTAACTAACCTCTTCAGGTCCGCTGCTTTAAACGGCCAGGTTTCACAACCATACAGTACTGCTGCATTGTACACCCTACCCTTCAAGGCAAGAGTGATGTCGCGCCATAAGTGGCGAAGGTTAGCAAAAGCACCCCGAGCTTTTGCTATACGATTCGTGATTTCATCTTCAATCCCACGGGCGCTGATACAACTTCCCAGGTAGTTGAATTTTTGGACGACTTCTAGCTGATCCCCACCAAGGGCCGGCGAATGAGGCGGTCCCTGCCAATGTTGGAGGAACGCTTTGCACTTCGAGGGTGCAGAGCAAAGCCGGAAGTGACGGACAGCTAGTGCTAATCTGTCCAGTGCCGCTTGGCACGTTTGTGAGCTGTCACAGATCAGGGCAATATCATCAGCATACTCTAAGTCAAGAAGTCGTTCTCCTAGGAGTAGCTCCACACCTTCTAAGTCGTGTCCAGTGAACGCGATTTCCATGACTTCGTCAACAACGAAGTTGAAGAAGAAAGGTGACAGCGGGCATCCTTGTCTCACGCCGCTGCAGATATTAAAGGGCGACGACAACTTGCCGTAAGCCCTCACTCTGCCCAAGCTATGCGCATATAATGCTTGGGTAATATACACATATTTCTCAGGTACACCTTTCCTGAGTGGACAGTCCCAAAGTGCATGTCTATCCACCGAATCGAATGCACATTTGATATCGAGGAACACGACAACGGTGGGCCGCCAATATATGTGACGGTGCTCCAACAACTGACGCAAAGTGAAGATGTGGTCAATGCAGCCACGACCTCGAAGAAATCCAGCTTGCTCTTCACGAATCTGGCTTTCACGAGTGCCAGTCAGTCTGTGAAGGATGACAGAGGCAAGCAATTTGGAGGCGATGGAGATTAGACTGATTCCTCTATGGTTGCCGCATTCCGACCGTGAGCCTCCTTTGAAAATTGGGACTATGATGGAGCGGCTCCAATCGGTTAGGACAGTTTCCTGCTCCCAGAGTTTGACTAGTAACTCGTGTAAATCATCCCCAAGAGCAGGTCCCCCGAATTCGAAAAGGGCTGGAGGAAGATCATCTGGTCCCGCGGCTTTATTTAACTTCAACAGTTCGATCTCACGTCCGACTTCTGAACGAGAGGGTGGATACAAAGGAACAGCCCACGGAGCAGGGCGATCACTGGTCGGCGAGAAACCTAACAATTCCGACCGATTAATTTGTCTTTCAAAGTGCTCAGCCCAACGCTCTAAGCGTTTTGGTAAGTTGTGGATAGGCTGTCCACTCTCGTCGCGTATAGTTTCACTAACATCTGATCTCCTGCTGCCCGTTTCCCGTATCAGACGGAATAACTTACGATGGTTACCAAGGGCATCGGTCACTTCCATCTCTGTTGCACGATGAGACCACCAGAATTCGCGGTCTCTCTTCAGGCTAGCACGGAGTTTTGCCAGGAGCGCTTTGCGAGTTTCATTGTGTTCGCTTCCAGCCGGAATATGCCGGCGAGTATCTATAAGTTCCATAGACTGTGAAGAGACCCAATGTCCATGTTGCCGATTAGACATACAGGATGAGGATTTTCCTGCTGCTAGTAAAGTCTGGTGAATTTGAGACCAGTGACCTTCAATCTTCATCATCAACAGCAGTACATCAGCCATTTGAACTGATACTTCGCTGCCATACAACCATCAGGACCTATGAAATAAAGAATACGAGGGAGAGAAGGGGGACTTACCTGAAAACCTTAATGCCCTAAGAAAACATTCAGGGTCAAGGCGCCTACACTTTGTGTACACAACATACCGTCACAAACAGCGGGCTATCGTGCAAAGATAAGGCGGCATCGGCGAGACAGCTTCCTTGCGGCTTTCGCTGCCCCGCGTCATAATCAGCCATTACCCCGCAGATAACTCAGCATCAAACACACTTTAAACAGACAATCTGATTAGGAGACGGCAGCAGACGCGCCACTGGTGTCGGTTGCCAGCCATGTCCTGTAAAGTCTCGAGCCAAGCACAAGGTGAGTCACGTGGACTACAACCCGGAAGGCGAGGCGGACCAACGGCACCCAGTTTAGTTGTCAGTGACTTCATTTCCCGCCGCCAAGTCAACTTCTGTCCACCTCGAGCCTTGCGCCATCCTATACCTGGTAGACTAAACAAAGCCCTCCTAGGTAAGCGGTGACCAGGCATACGTAGCACGTGCCCGAGCCGACGCAAATTATTCAGCGCTATCTGTTGTTCTAGGGAGCTAGCATGATTATCACCACCTAGTACTCGCCTACGCACATCATCGTTGCGGATACGCTGGTGCCATCCGACACCAGCAATGCTTCGCAAAGAACGATGGTCAAAGACTTGAAGGTGCCTCAGATCTTCCGACCGAAGGGGCCGAGTTTCACTACCGTACAGCAGAACGGCCCTCACTGTGGCCTTGTATACACGGCCTTTCAGACAGAGGGAAACACCCTTCTGTCGCCAAAGATGACGCAGGTTCAAGAAGGCAGCTCTGGCCTTTGCAATGCGTGAGCTCACGTCAGTTTCTATGCGCCCATCATTGCTGATGCAGCTGCCAAGATAAGTGAAATGATCAACCACCTCGAGTAAATCGATAACAAGCGCCAAGCGGTCATCAAGTGGCTGGTGGTCCTGCAGCAACACTGCACTTTGAAGGTGCGAAGTGCATACCAAATAATGGGACCACTCTAGACAGGCTATTCAGAGTTGATTCTGCCGCCTCCACATCGTCGAAATGGAAGACGATATCGTCCACATAATCAACATCAACTAATCTTTCACCAAACAGCACTTCAGCGCCTACATCATGAGATTCCGCAAGGGAACACTCCATGATAGAATCCACGACGGAATTGAACAAAAATGGGGAAATCGGACAACCCTGACGAACGCCACTTGTGGTCTTAAAGCTATCCGATAGGGCACCGTAAACCCTGACGCGACCTGCAGTGTTCGAGTATAGAGCACGAAGGATGTTCACATATTTCGTGGGAACACCTTTTCGCGCAAGTAATTCGAACAGAATCGATCGATCGACTGAATCGAACGCACTCTTGAAATCGAGGAACACAGCAATTGTCGGTCTGCGGTATGCGTGGCGCTGCTCTAGCACCTGCCGCAAAGTAAATATATGGTCTACACAGCCACGTCCTGGGCGAAAACCGGCCTGCTCTTCCCTAATCCGAGATTCCCGTTCTGCAGTGAAGCGACGAACGATAATCGAGGACAGTAATTTTGTCACAACTGGGGTAAGGCTAATACCCCTGTGGTTCGCACAGTCTGGGACAGCCGTTCCTGTATATTGCCACCAGAATCGGTTCGCTCCAATTAGCCGGGACACTCTCTTCGTTCCAGATACGTTCGAAAAGGGAGGTCAGTGCTTTGCAGAGGACCTCACCTCCATCCTTAAATAGTACAGGTGGGAGAGAACCCGGGCCAACGGCACAAAAGCGATTGAGGACCGTGATCGCGTTTCGGACCTCGGCCTCCGACGGAGGCTCTAAACTAGCCGTCCATGGTTCGCCCTGCATCACCTAAGTAAGAAGCAGTCCGGGAGCAGGGGGCCAGCTGAACTGATCTTCAAAGTGTTCAGCCCAACGAGCCATACGGCTCGTGGATCAGTGCACCCGCGCTGTCTCTGATTGTCTCACTGACGCCTGGTTTCTGGGACCAGTGGTGCGGATTAGCTGGAAGAGCTTGCGGTAATTGCCTACTGCTCCTGCCTCCTCCATTTCTTGAGCCCGACTGGTCCACCAGGCTTCCTTGTCAGCACGTAGGCTCTGCTTTACTTCACGCCTAATAGCCCGTCTGGTCACATTGTGTTCAGAGCCAGCCGGGAGGTGTCTTCTAGCTTCCAATAGGTTCACCGACCTCTCAAATATCCACTGACTGGTGCGGTGACGACTGATAGTGACACAAACAGATGCTCCTGCGTCGTGCATAGCGGCCGAGATCCTATTCCACTGAAGTTCAGTGTCATTAGAACAAGGCAGCGAGAGTTCGCTATGCAGTGCTTCTTGATAGGCTTGCCTGACAGAGGGCTGGGACAATTTCTCCGTTGCCAATCGGGGGAGACGCTTGGTGCGCCTTCCGGTAAAATTCATGGAGAAACGACAGCGCACCAAGGCATGATCAGAGTCGACACAGGTACTCCAGTACGAGCGGCAATCCAGAATGGAACTACACCACCTGTAACTTATGGCAATGTGATCAATTTGGGTCCATCGCTGGTCAGCTACAGGTGGACGCCAAGTAGCACTTCGATGCCCACTGTGTCTAAAAGCAGTGCTACTAAGAAGTAACAGTGCTCCGTACACAGTTGCAGCAGACGCTGACCGTTGTCAGTCCGTTCGGAGTTAAGCCCATAATTGCCACCCAGCTGAGCTTCTGAAGCGCTCAGACGCCCTAATTGTGCGTTCATATCCCCTGCAAGTACTTTAATATCTGAACTAGTAGCACTGCGTAGCAGCGCGTTCAGTTAGTGATAGAATGTGTCCTTGATAGCATTAGAACTACAGTCGGTGGGAGCATAAGCAGAAATCACAAACAAACAGCGTTTTGTTTTACTTCGCGAATTCACCTTAGCTGATGTCGTCAAATGGGCTGCACATAAACGGCTATTCACCGGAATCCAATCAACCAACGATGACTCAGCCTTGGAGCTGAGAATGATACCTACACCAGCTTGACCCGTAAGTGCCGCATCGGCGTCTCCGGATGCGTGCAACCAATAACGAGAGGAAAAGCCGGGTGCAGTCAATTCAATAACCCCGTTAGGGTCATTAATCCTAGTTTCGGACACACAACACACATCAACACCCAGTGTGTCCAAGGTGCGTGCGAGTGCAGCCTGCTGACCTGTTTGTCTTAGAGTGCTGACGTTGAATGTCGCCATGGAAACGGGACAGCGTGGCCTTATAAGGGACTTTGCCCATAGGCGTCCGATAGGTGCTGTGGGATGGTGGCTGCAGACGGTACTACTCCAGTAGCACTTCGGTTGCTGTCAATAAACCTGGGAATTATAGAAGGAAGGTTAGTAATGGGGGTCGGGATGGGAGTAAGAGAAAAAGGTGGAAAAGAAAGAAGGGAGGCGCCAGCAGTAGCAAGTTTTCGCTTATCCGCCCTGCTGTATGCAGCAGATAAGGCGACCCTTGATAATCTGCGCGACGGCCGATGCAGGATGAAGTTTATGTTTGAAGAAAATGTCATGGTTGTATGTGGGCTGGGATACTGCCAGGGCGCCCAGACCTAGACAGGAGAACGATTAGGGTCCTCATCCAAAGCCTTTGGCTCAAAAGCCTGTCCGTAAGGCAGCGGGGTGGCAGTGATTTAGTTTTACAGAAATGGACGCCATCCCATTTCAAACCCCCAACCTGGAGGACCAGGAGACTGAGTTTGTCTGATCTCTCACCATTGACCAACCTGGTAGGAGCAGCTCTCAAGATGCTCGGAGGCATCACCCAGTATAGCTCAATGGGTCAATGAGGTACGCAAACCGTCGCACCTCGTTAAGGTCCAGTCTCGTTGTGACCTTCAATTGAATCCAATGAGCGTTTATCCAACTCGCATGACAGCGTACTTTGATAGGCATTCAGAACAGCTGGCTTCACCAGTTGGCCGGTGTCAATGCGATCACAACATTGTCGTGGGCGTCCGCCAAAGCGCATCCGCAGGTCAGCACATACAAGTGCATGATCGGTGTCAACACCTGTGCTCCAAATCGAGCGGCAGTTCTGGACGCAGCCTCTCCATCGGTAACTTATCGCAATGTGAACGATTTGCGTCCATAGCTGGTTCGAGGCTGGTGGACGCCAAGTCACCCTCCGGCGAGTGCTGTCGGAAATTAGTGCTCGCAAGAAATAAGCGAGCATCTTCACACAACTGAAGTAACCGCTCACCGTTATCATTACGGGAGCCTATACCATGTTGGCCGCCCAGATGCAGCTCATCTGCGGATAATTTTTCAACTTGAGCGTTCAGATCCCCGGCCAGCACTACAGTGTCCGAGCTTCTTTTGTGGCTAAGGAGCTCGTTCAGTTGACGATAGAAGTCGTCTTTTACCGAGTCATCGCTACAGTTTGTCGGTGCATAGGCAGCGATAATGAATAGACACCTGTTACCTTACACACAGAATATTAGCCTGCATGCCTCCCATACCTCAGCCTCCGTTATTTCATGCGACACTGTACCAGGTAGAGGTCAGATTTTACCCGCTATTCTCACCGAGTGTTTTTACTCCTGGTCGCATGAACGTCGTGCGATTAGCGCACTTGTGGGGAGGTATGTAGCGTGACTTTCACATTTTATTACACAACCTTCCGGTCAGCTGATAACATTATCAGCTGTATCGACTATTCTTTCAAACACCTCATACACTTCATCATCGACCAACATTCCTTTTGAATCGCCGGCTTATTCTAGACCACCTCGTGTACAACATCTGGGAGCCCCAAAATACAATCATGGGAATATACGTTTTCAATCCCTTTTGGCATCCAAGAATGATGGGTTATTAATCCAGGAACTCCGCAACCTAAAAGCGTTACCACAAGACGCGTTTGACGCAAAGACGATAAGTGGATACGATAAATCTCTAGCTGAGGCTGGATTCGAAGTAGTCGTGTAAGCGAATAGGAAGGCCTGGATGATTGTGTCCATTGTGCCCTTCCAACCCCCGCGTAATTTCAAGAGGGCCCTCTTGAGTGTCAATGAAACCTTCGCACCATGTAAGCGTCACTGCTACCGAAGTATGATACCCCGAAAGAAAAAGACATGGGAGTGGAGAAGTAGTATAATTAACGAAACGGGACACAAGAAAGCTGACTGCACGCAAAACAACAAGTTTTGGACGGAGACTATGGTGAAGGACAGGTCTAATCCAAAGCAGACCCGGACAAATGCTGTACAACGTTAAAGTTAGCGGCTGAAAATGGAACACGTTCGCCAGTCAAGTGCGACCAACTACTATCACGACAGGTAAGAGCAAATGACCACTACCGCTGGAAATCCGCTTGGATAATTTCGATATTCAATAAGAAAATCAAAACGCTCCGGGTGCACCCAGCACACAAGTTCCAGAGGAGCCATCATCAATAGACGTTAGCTGAGGGTGAGAAACACACCACCACTAATATGCCGCAATACAAAAAAAGATAAGATACTGAAATAATTGAGAATGTCCGTAGCTCGAGGTGTGGGTGCGGATTTTGAGCGATTCTCCGAGCTGAGTGATTATTGTGCAGACGTTTCGTTGCCTGACTAGGCAACATCATCAGTGCGGCTTCAGGGGCCTGGTTCACAGTGCCCCGTAAGCGATTTCAATGTCCAAGTGCTTACTGATCAAGTTCTGCTTTGAATGCCAGGCTTCAATGAACTCACGTGCTTGCCGGCTTTTAGCCCTTTCGAGGATACTGGTGTGCTCTATGTCGAATTGATGGTTCTCAGCATCCATATGCACTGATAAGATACTAAAAAGTATAGACTACAGAAAAAGCTCAAAAAGCAAGCAATGATAAATATCATAGTATGCGTTTGGGATGAGGTCGTAATAGGAGGGGAATCTAAAGTGGTAGACGATGGACAAAGAAACTCGCAACGCACACGCCAATGAGGCCGACTCTTCGACATATCACTGTCTTTGGGACCCCAGCCAGGCAGTCGAGATGCACAAACCGACGCCAGCTTTGAAGTGATGGTTTTCATTTCTCTTGACCAAATCACCGCTTGCTCTCTCCTCTTCCATCGACACACGGGCGCGCAAACAACGCACGAAGTGGGGGTCGGTGTGCTGGCATTCGTAATATGCGGTCAGGCCATCGAAAGATGGTGCGTGAAATAACGGTACTGTGTGATTCACTCTCATTTCCTGTCCCAAATACACGAATTCGAAGAAATACATTGCTCACGTGATGCTCCAACCAGACATAAGCTAAGCTACGAAGGCAGCGACAGTCGAACGTAGCTAGCCTTTTTAGTCTGTCGACCTGATATGCCAGGTTTCACAACCGTAGCGGAGGGCTGCATGATAAATTCTATCCTTCAGGGCGAAAGTGATCGCGCGTAGGCGCCCCAAGTGGCGGAGACTAACAAAAAAAAACCATGAGCTTTTGTTATACGGTTCGTGACTTCATCCGCGATCCCGCAGGCGCTAACATACTTGCTCAGGTACTTAAATTTCTATACTAATTCTAGCTGAGCGCCATTTATGGTCAACGCAGGGTGGGTCCATGCAAATTTTGGAAGACTTTGCATTTCAAGGGAGAAAAGTGAATCCAAAAGCGACTGACATTCAGTGCTAATTTGTCCATTGCGGCTTCACACATGTGGGAGCTGTCACAGATTAGGGCAATGTCATCAAAATACTCCAAATAAAGAATCCGGCCCGTAGCCTTAAAGTAGCAAGCTTGTCTAGTAATCTGACAGCACGGGTTCGGGCCTGCGTAGAGGCAGGGCGACCCTCGCAGTATAATTAGCCCACGCGCAACCGGTGGTGGTTGCACGGCAGCGAAGGGTCGAACTGCGTACCGGAGTACTGCTAATGCCTTTCCTTTCTTTTTAAAATCAAGAAGTTGCTCACCAGGAAGCAGTTCCACAACGTAGATCGTGTACAGCAAAAGCTGTTGCCATGAGTTCGTCAATGGCGAAGTTAAATAGGAAAGGTGAAGGCGAGCAATCTTGTCTCACACCGCTGGAGACATTGAAGGACGGCAGCAGTTTGTCATAAACCCTTACTCTGCCCGAACTAAGCCCGCACACCACCCTAATAATGTTTACATATTAATGGGTACACATTTCCTTAGCAGACAGTCCAAAAGGTACAACGATCCACTGGATCGAACGCGCCTTTTATGTTGGGAAATACGACTGCGATGGCTCGCCAATAAGTATGGCGGTGCTCAAACAATTGATGTAATATAAAGACGTGATCGATTCAGCCTCGGTTTCGACGAAATCCTGCTTCCACGTCACGAATCCGACGTTCGCGAATGCTAGTCGGTCTATGGATAACGATACAGACAAGCAATTTAGAGACAATCAGACAGATTCCCCTTTGATTGCCGAACGTGAGTCTACGTTGAAAATTGGAGCAATCACGGAGCGGCTCCAGTTAGTTTGAACGGTCTCCTGCCCCCACAGCTTCACAAATAGGTTGCGCAATTCATCTTCCAGAGCAGGCCCCCGAATTTGGAGAGAACTGGGTGAAGTCTCTGACCGTGCGCTTGTTCAATTACAACAGTTTGATCTCCCGTTCGACTTTTGCGCGTGAGGGCCAGGGAGAATGACATTCAATGTCCGGAAAAGAAAGTGAAAACGGTTGGTAAAATTGCGTTGTAGTGTACAGCCTAACGCTTCAAGCGTTTTGACAAGCTGTGGATCGGCTGTCCACTCTCGTTACGTATGGTATCACCAACACCAGGTCTCTTCCAGAGGATTTGAAAATGCAACCACGAGGTTGGACGGATCGGATACGGGGAACTGGCGACATAATGCATCAGGATCAAAGATGAAGTTGTACGTCACTTCTCGCGGAAGAGATAGTAAGAAAGCCCGCTCCTTTAAGTATTTCAAACTAGGTTCCATGCCGGAAGCCTCAACGGAAACCCGAACCAAAGCAGCCGGAAGTTGACTTATCAGTAGCCAAACAATTACAACGCCCTTTCCATTTGGGTTGGCCAATGAAAGTACTTTGGGTTTGAGCCAGCAAACGAGACAGGTATCTAGTACCTGACATTTTTGGAAGTTAAGATTCTTCCTCTAGCTCATTTCTACTGAACTATATAAACAGTTGCCTCACGCTGAGATCGAGGTTGAATACATCATGCTTCTTCAAAACAGCTGGGCTACACCGACTTGCACTTGCAAGTAAACTAGATCTAACTAGTCTGGATAAAAAACAATCCAATGTATAGCATTAGCTCAAGTCCATTATTCTGCTGTATATTCCGCGCCAATTTTGCGTGCTTATTTTCATGCAAATTTTGTGTTGGTTGTTTGAGATCCCCGGTGTGATTGCGTTTGATGCGAATGTTGACAATGTCCCTACCTGTCGAACTGGCTCCTGGGGAGACGGGGAACACGGTTCTTGTGACTGTGCTTAGATATTAAATAGACAGAAACGCTGCTGCCGCCACCGTACATGCAAAAAAGGTAACTGCAGTACGCCGGTACTGCGCACCAATGCTTCTCTGCCGTGAAATCAGCAACAATCGCGCGTTGGCTACGGACACAGCGAAGGTCGTCTCGTCCTTTACGCAGGCTACAACCCGCGCTCACGGATTACAAGGCAGGATTGTGATCCTTTAGGCTACGAGCCGGCGTTGTGCATGTTGAAGGAGCGTGGGCAGGCCCCGTTGATAAAACGTGCCACCCATCCACATGCTTCTCGACCTTATTCCTTCGGGTTTACACTGGATATGCGGTGTGTGCAGGGCAAGTCACCCATGGTTCTGTGGCAGACTAAAATTAGTCCTAGACTACCGTATCAGCACGAATGAATCAATGGTAGAGAAAGGAAAGGTTTACGCTGATCTTCGAGACATTACCGGCTTGACCAATTCCACTTCCTGACGTACTAATCGAAAGATGATATTTCAAAGTGCTAGTTCGACGAAGCTCAAACTTCCCAGGCACACAGACAAAACGAGCTCAGCACGCCGTAGAAAAACATAAATGTGTATCGGAAAATCGTCAGTTAAAAAAGACTGTACAAAACCGATTGAAAATGAAGCGAGATGAAGTTCAAAAAGGAAAAATCTATGGACACTAGTCCCTTAGTAAGCGCAAGCGTCCTGCGGCTATCTTATGGAGGCCATTGACAGGCGAATCCGGAACCGAATGCCACTAACATTATAATCAGTTGTTTTGATTGACAATGACACTGCGTTTCTGGGGTACAGATGAAGGTTTAACGAGTTCTTTGCCCTCGGCGTTAAGAAACGCTCAGAACGTGATTCGAATAGCAGTATCGGTAGATTGCGCTGTCAGCGGAGACTAGACAACCCATCAACTTGCATCTGCGAGATATTGATAGGTTAGAAATAAATGTAAACAACATCTAAGGACTGTTCGTGTTCAATACGAAAATTGCTTAACTAACACAACTTCAGTAGATCCCGAGGAAGTTTTTGCTTGCTTTAGGAGGAGACTCAGTGGCGTGAACTCGTTTGTGAGTCAGCACAACCCGCGTGCAAAGCGATGTGATAAGGCTTGTATACTAGGCGAACAGTGTACCAGCGTCTGCTAGTGATTCTACAGATTGAGCTGGTCTCAAGAGCTCGGAAAGCTTCCTGCCTAGATAGGCTTAGTCAACGGGAGAGACATGTTTTCATGATATTGAAAGGGTTAAATTCCAGTCCCGATGCAATTTATCCGAAGCTGTTGCATGAAGTAGCCGCTAGATTAAATGATCCGTTCACCTGAGTGCATTAAAAGAACTTGGCACTTGTGCCTTAAGTACGCAATGAACAGAAGCCGTCATCTATCCGATTTTTATGAGCAGTGGTAGTAACCTGCACGTAAATTACAGACCCGTCAGTTTTACAAACACAGTAGTCAAGTTAGTAGGCAAATCGATGGGATATTCAAGGGAGAAACTGAGGAAAAATTTAAACTCAATACTGAGCAATACTGAGCGAAAAATTTTCGGGCCTGACAAATTGGCAGCCCGTAAAAGCTAAGCTAATGCGATAAACAGTGCCCACGCTATAAACGTGTGAACCACTGAATGTTCGGCGATGTTTAGTACTGTAACCCATTTGTGGTACTCGTTGAAGTCGAGCTCTTACGGGATATATAGTCGTGCCCTAAAGTGGGTGTATGCATTTCTGGATGGGAGAGAAGTGTGTGCGTAGAAAAAGGGTGTGGTTAAAGGACACGGTATGATAGTTATTCTCCCACTCCTCTGGAGTCGCAAGGACTGTTGTTTGTGAAGCTTTTCTTAGTTTTCGTGTGACCGTACTTTAAACACTGTGACCAGGATTATTCATCACATTTTGCCCGGTACAAAATGGAACCGGCAAGCGTTTTGAGAGTATGTACTGGATTAGTTCAGGGTGTAGTGACAGATATATCCCGAACGTTCGCCTAACTTGAAAATGTACCCAACACACGATTTCGGATTCGACGGGAGTAGGCTCCTCAGCTACCGTATTGTGAAGAAGATCGGCCTCGACTCGTCTTGACTATTTATTCCTGTTAAGTTACTCTAACTCCGCGGCCACCCGCTGAGACTACACAAACCACGTTCTCATCCTCATCGTCAAAAGCAGTACATCAGCCATTTGAACTGATACTTCGCTGCCATACATCCATGATGACGTACGCAAAAAAAAAATAGCAGCGAGACAAAGAGGACTTACCTGAAAACCATAATGCCCTAAGAAAACATTCAACGTCAAGGCGCCTACACCTCGTGTAGTCAACATACCGTCACAAACAGCGGGCTATCATGCAAAGATAAGGCGGCATCGGCGAGACAGCTTCCTTGCGGCTTTCACTGCCCCGCGTCATAATCAGCCATTACCCCGCAGATAACTCAGCACCAAACACACTTTAAACAGACAATCTGATTAGGAGACGGCAACAGACGCGCCAATGGTTTCGGTTGAGAACCATGTCCCGTAAAGTCTCGAGCCAAGCACAAGGCGAGTCACGTGGACTCCAGCCCGGAAGGCGAGACGGACCAACCGCACCTAGCTTGGTCGTCAGTGACTTCAATTCACAATGCCAAGTCACATGCTGTCCATCTCGAGCCTTGCAACACCCTACACCTGGCAGACTAAACAAGGCCCTCCTAGGTAAGTGGTGACCAGGGATATGTAGCACGTGAGCGAGCCAACACAACTTATTCAGTACAATCTGTTGTTCTAGGGAACTAGCATGATTATCACCACCTAGTACTCGCTTACGCACATCATCGTTGCGGACACGCTGGTGTGATCCGACACCAGCAATGCTTCACAGACAACGATGATCAAAGACTTCAGACCAAGCGGGCCAAATCTCACTGCCATAAAGCAGAACGACCCTCACTATGGCCTTGTACACACAGCCTTTCAGATGGAGGGAAATCACCTTCTGTCGCCAAAGATGCCGCAGGTTCAAGAAGGCAGCTCTGGCTTTTGCAATGCATGAGCTGACTTCAGTTTCTCTGCGCCCATCGTTGCTGATGCAGCTGCCAAGCGTCAAGGGGTCACTAAGTGGCTGGTGGTCCCGCAGCAACACTTTGCACATTGAAGGTGCGAAGTGCATACCAAATAATGGGACCACTCTAGACAGAGTTGAATGTGCAGCCCCAACATCGTCGAAAAACATGACGACATAGTCCACATAATCAACATCAACTAATCTTTCACCAAACAGCACTTCAACACCTACATCGTGAGATTCCGTAAGGAAACACTCCATGATAGAATCCACGACGGAATTGAACAAAAATGGGGAAATCGGACAATCCTGACGAACGCCACTTGTGGTCTTAAAGCTATCCGATAGGACACCGTAGACCCTGACGCGGCCTGTAGTGTTCGAGTATAGAGCACAATGAATGTTCACATATTTCGTGGGAACACCTTTTCGCGCGCATAGTTCGAACAGAATGGATCGATCGACTGAATCGAATGTACTCTTGTAATCCAGAAACAGCTGTTGTCGGTCTTCGGTATGCGTGGCGCTGCTCAAGTACCTGCCGCTAATGGAATATATGGTCTATACAGCCACGCCATGGGTGGGAATCTGTCTGCTCTTCCCTAATCCGAGATTCCCGTTCCGCAGTGAGGCGACGAACGCGAATCGAGGCCAGTAATTTTGTCACAACTGGCGTTAAGCTAATACCCCCTGTTATTAAAACAGTCTGTGTGACTGCCCTTCGTGTATATTGCCACCAGAATCGATTCGCTTCATTTAGCCGGGACACTATTCCTTCCAGAAACGTTCGAATAGGAAGGTTAGTGCTTTGCAGAGGACCTCACCTCCATCCTTAAATAGTGCAGGTGGGAGGGAATCCGGGCGAGCGGCACGAAAACGATCGAGGACCGTGATCGCGTTTCGGACCTCGGCCTCCGACGGAGGCTCTAAACTAACCGTCCATGGCACGTCCTGCATCACCTGAGTAGGAAGAGGTCCGGGAGCAGGGGGCCAGCTGAACTGATCTTTAAAGTGTTCCGCACAACGAACCATACGGCGCTGCTTATTGTGTATCAGTGCACCCGCGCTGTTTCTGATTGTCTCACTGACGCCTGGTTTTCTGGGACCAGTGGTGCGGATTAGCTGGAAGAGCTTGCGGTAATTGCCTACTGCTCCTGCCTCCTCCATTTCTTGAGCCTTACTGGTCCACCAGGCTTCCTTGTCAGCACGTAGGCTCTGCTTTACTTCACGCCTAATAGCCCGTCTGGTCACATTGTGTTCAGAGCCAGCCGGGAGGTTTCTTCTTGATTCCAACAGGTTCACCGACCTTTCAGACATCCAGTGACTGGTGCGGTGACCATTGATAGTGCCACAAGCAGATGCTCCTGCGTCGTGCATGGCGGCCGAGATCCTGTTCCACTGAAGCTCAGTGTCATTAGAACAAGATAGCGAAAGTTCGGAATGCAGTGCATATGATAGGCTTGCCTGACCGAGGGCTGAGACAAGTTTCAGTTGCCAATGGGAGGAGACGCTTGGTGCACCTACCGGTAAAGTTCATGGAGAAACGACAGCGCACCAAGGCATGATCAGAGTCGACACAGGTACTCCAGTACGAACGGCAATCCAAAATGGAACCGGGCCATCTGTAACTTATGGCTGTGGTCAATTTGGGTCCATCGCTGGCCAGCTACAGGAGGACGCCAAGTGGCACTTCGGCGCTTACTGTGTCTAAAAGCAGTGCTAGTAAGAAACAGTGCTCCGCGCACAGTTGCAGCAGACACTCACCGTTGTCAGTCCGCTCGGAGTTAAGTCCATAATTACCACCCAGCTGAGCTTCCGAAGAGCTCAGACGCCCTACTTGTGCGTTCATATCCCCTACAAGGACTATAATATCTGAACTAGCAGCAATGCGTAGTAGCGCCTTCAGTTCGTGATAGAAAGTGTCCTTGACTGCATTAGAACTGCAGTCGGTGGGAGCATAAGCGGAAATCACAAACAAACAGCGTTTTGTACTACTTCTTGAATCAATCTCAGCTGATGTCGTCAAATGGGCTGCACATAAACGACCGTTCACTGAAATCCAATTAAGCAACAATGGCTCAGCCTTGGAGCATAGAATGAAACCTACACCAACTTGACCCGTGAGTGCCGCATCGGAGTCTTCGGATGCGTGCGACCAATAGTAAAAGGATAAACAGGGTGCAGTTAATTCAACAATCCCGTTAGGGTCATTGATCCTAGTTTAGGACACATAAGGCACATCAATACCCAGTGTGTCCAAGGTGCGTGCGAGTGCAGCCTGTTGACCTGCGAACGCTGAACGTCGACATGGAATCAGGACAGCGTGGCCTTATAAGGGACTGTTTCCGATAGGAGTCCGATAGGTGCTATGGGATGTAGGCTGCAGATGGTTTACTCCAGTGGCACTTCGGTTGCTGTCAATAAAGCTAGGAATAAGAGAAGGTTAGTAATGGAGGTCGGAAGGGGAGTAAGACAAACAGATGGGAAAGAGAAAAGGGAGGCGTCATCAGTAGCATGTTTTCGCTTATCCGCAGATAAGGCGATCCTTGATAGTCTGCGTGACGGCCGATGCCGGATGAAGTTTCCGTTTGAAGGAAAATCGTGGTTGTATGTGGGCGCCCAGACCTAGACAGGAAGACAATTAGGGTCCTCATCCAAAGCCATTGGCTCAAAATCCAGTCCGCAAGGCAGCGGAGGTGGCAATGATTTAGTGTTACAGGAATGGACGCCATCCCATTTCAAATCCCCAATTAGGAGGACCACGAGACTGTTTGTCTGACCTCTCATCATTGGCCAACCTGGTAGGAGTAGCTCTCAAGGTGCCCGGAGGCATCACCCAGTATAGCCCAACGGGTCAAAACGATACGCAAACCGTCGCACCACGTTAAAGTCCAGTCTCGTTGCGACGGACAAATCACGTTCTGACCGGGTTAGGACAGGCTCTCGGTTGTGTTGTTGAGTTAGCGGGCACCGGAACTAGCTTCCGGAGTAGAATTTTAGGAAAGCTAAGGCTGCGGCTTTTGACCGTCGGCTCGATGGTATTAAGTGATAATACCAAACCACCCTCACCTTAGCGTTCACTTGTTTTTTTAATTCTCTCATGTCTTGGTAGCATCCTCATTTATTTGATGTAGTTCCTCTCCCTATCCCAATACACCATTTCCTCTTAGTTCACGTGAACGGCCCGGTAGCATACTGGGGCAGAGTAGTTGCGCAACAATTGATTAACCATCGTGTAATGCGATTTTCATTTTAGATTCCTCGAGATTGCAAATCACCAAATAAAGTCCTAGTTCAACGATCCGCAGGAGTGCTCAGGGGAAAGTAAAATATAGAAAAAGACATCGCAGTAATAAAACATATTACAACGAATGGTGTACCGCGACTGGTGGTGGTCGCGTGACAGCGAAGCGCTGTTACGGCATACAGCTGGCGATTTATTTTATGTTTATTTATTACCGCCGAAGTTCAAAATCAAGTAGGACTGAAGTGACAGAAAAATTCCGCGAGTGTTTCTTCCTGAGTGTGTTGTTGTACAGAGGATGGCCAAAATGCCTTGATTTTATGGCAACCATAAAATGAAACACAAGAGCTACATCCTGGCCAACCAATTAATGTCCATGCATACGACAATAGCAATCCCCGCTGCGTCAATGACGTAGAAGATGAAAGCATGAGAAATATAAACCAGAAAAAATGAAATTTCGATTAAGAAAAGGATAATACCAAGTCTTGCAGAAGGGTAAAAAAAAGTAATTTCGGAGGGAGGATTCAGGTAGGAGAAGGGGTAAATTTGATATTACTAGCTGACTCTCGAAATGTATCACTGTGGATGTTACAAAGCAGGGTCTCTGGAACTGGGTGTCGGCACTCGATAACTCGTCTTGATAAATGTGTATCTGTACTGAACCAATCGGAGGGGTTTGCGCAGCTCGACAGGGTGGCCGCGAAGATTAAATAGCTTATTGGGACTAAATAGCTAGAATAAGTTCGGGCGGACCCATTCTGTGAGAATGCGGTAGGTAAGAATCAAATCCTCCTCATCATCATCATCATTATACATGTCAGCTAGAGATGGTAAAACACCTCCGATAATGTTTTCCCAAAAAACGTAAACACTTGAAGTACAACTGTCCTCACAAGGTCTGAACTAAGCTAGAATTGAGTCGCAACACCCTAGCCATTTTATCCCGGATAAGGCATGGTGAACAGGCTTGGAAGCACTATTCTAGGCGGGGTAGCACGAACACTGAGAACATGTTAACAAACGTATTATCTGTTATGACCTCCAAAGAACGTCAGTTAGACCGCAGCATCCGGAACCCTTTGTCAGGAGTCCTAGTTCAGCTGTCCCCAGAGTGAAAAGTGGAACGGTGGACGATCCCTAGATCAACCTGACGAGTTACGCGGAGACCATAACGCGCACACTTCTCGGGCGCTAGGTCACTTCACATGACTGTCCAGCAACTGTGACTACCGACCGCAGTCCGCAATTCGATTATTTTACTTTTAACGACGTGCTCCTCGGCTGTAGACGCATTCGAACAGTTGCCTACCCTAATCAGGCAAACGAAATGGTGGAACAATTCCATCGACACCGCAAAGCCTCCCTGAGCGCCGCCAATGCACGCGGCTGAGCAGAAGCCTTGCCAACGGTACTACTGGGCATTCGACTAGCAACGAAAGCAGATCTCAAAATGGCAAGCACCGAACTGGTTTATGGAAAACCACTCCGACTACCAGGCGACTGCACCGAGTGTTCAAACTCTCAACGCTACGACGCGCACTACACTCGGCAGCTAGCCATGAGCATCATAAGCAACAAGTCGAGCCAAGGAAACAGCCTTGCAAGTCTCCGTTCCAAAGGAGCTCCAAAACTGCCCATTGGCCTTCATATGCTGTGTCCAGAAGAAATGAAGGATTTCCGGGGAAATCCATCATTTTGGCTCCAATCGATTGCTAACGGAAATAGTATCGAGTTCGAAGGTTCTGAAATGTTCAAAGGCCAGCACTTGCATAACCTCATAAAGATCGGCTAAATCCATGCGGAACGTAATATACGCACAAATTAGGGGTTCCGGGTTCTTCCGTAACCGACACGTAGAGTAGGTCGCGATGGACCCGATGACCTGCAATGGAAAACAAGGGAACGTACGTGGCCGGAAGTTAAACCCAACTACTTAGTAAGAACGAATATCTATGAATAACGTATCGAGTGCCTGCTGACAAGCCGACAGCAGAAAGTGGCCGAATACCCGAGAGGCAACCAAGCGTAGGCTGAGTAGTCTGTAGTCAAGGTCACGACAACAGGAAACGCGCTGGTTCAGAGAGGGTTAAAACAACATGGCGCGTCGCGTTAAATTGCTCCCTCTTCTAACAGGCGCTGTCCTCAGCGCCTGCGACTCTTAGCTGGCTTCAGCCTGTTGAAGTGTACAACCGTTGAGGAACCAGGAACGCCCGGCCTCATGATTCGATAAGTTATATCTGACAACACTTCTTCCACAACGAACGGTCCTTCCCAGTTTCGACGGAGTTTCGCACGGACGCCCGGTGGTGTTACTGTTGCTTTGAGCCAGACCCTATCACCAGGCTTGAACGGACTCCCGAAATCCTTTCGGTCAAAGGAAGCCTTCTGGTGACGTTGCGAGGTTTGCAGATGCGCTTGTGCCATTTGGTGTGCTCGCAACAGACTTGACTGTAACCGAAGTACATGATCTGAAGCAATTAGAGTTTCATGGTGTGACGTCGGTAGCAGAGTATCCGAAGGCAGACGCAGTTCACGACCCGTCATCATGAGATGTGGTGTCTGACCGGTCGATGAGTGGACAGACGCTGGATAAGCAGGTAAACATTTAGGCAGAGCCATGTCCCATTCCCGAGGAGTCTCGGTAGTCAAGAAAGCCTGTAATAGCGTCTTCAGCGTACGGTTCGTGCGTTCAACTAGTCCGCTTCCCTTCGGGTGGTGAGCAGTCGTCTGTGTCCTGATGCCGAAAATGTGACATCTCGCTCATGAGTGCGCTCTCGAAGTCGGCTCTGCGGTCTGAGTGTAACTGATAGGGAGATCCCCACCTTACCTTCTAATTGCTGAAGAAAGCTACTGCTACACTTCATGCGTCTATATTTTGAAGAGGGACTGCGTCACACCATTTGGTAAAGGAGTCCACCATAACAAGAACGTAACGATGGTCCCTAGCAGTATCTGGCATTGGGCCAACTATGTCGATGCCCACGATCTCGTTCGGAAAGCCGGCCGTCATTGGTTGCAATGGACCGCGACGCGTGGTTGTGGGGTTTCTGATCCTTTCGCAATCAGCGCACGACTGGCAATAGATAGCGATGTCACGCCGTAGATGGGGCCACCAAAACCCAGAAGATAGAGTCAGAATGAGACAAGACGTCAACGAACTGCGAACTCGCCGAGCGAACGGCGAAAGTTATGTCCACATTCTGGATTTTCGCGTTGTTCAGAAAACCCAGAGAACTCGCTGGAAGCCAATCCTTCTGGTACCCAGCCCCCATGTCTAAATAGCGGTTTGCGAGTGATATTTGCCAATGTACGCAGCCTTAAAAATAAGCTCGACGAGATTCCTCTTCTCATTACTGAGCATCCGCCAGATTTACTGGTTTTCACCGAGACCTGGTTATCAACAGAGACTCAGGAGGCTGAGATTAGCATATCAGGATATTGACTCTCACGAGCAGATCGCTCCAGTGGGCGGACTGGGAGTGGAGTAATTCTATACTCCAGGTCCTGCCTCAAGGTACACGTTATCGAAGCTCTGCAACAATGACGGAGCCTCAGAGATACTGTGGTGCCGAATTCATGACGGCTATCAGCTGCACACGGTCGGTGTGACTTACAGAGCACTACTGAGCTCAGTCAGTAAAAACCAATGGTCGAGGAAGGAACTGTCTGCTAATAGGCGACTTCAGTGCACCCAGTGTCGACTGGAATCTCCTTCCCTGTGATCTTTACCAAGATTCCTTCGAGACTGGCTTTCTCCACGCTATTCACGAATGCAATCTGATCTAGCACATCACAGCGCCAACACGAATGATACCGGGTCAAATACCAAACTTACTGGATCTCATCTCACACCAGCGCTCTCTGATGTCCATGGCCTGAAGATTCTTCAACCACTCGGCCGGAGTGACCACTCTACAATCCCCTTCTTTTGGGCATGCCACCTTGTCATACATGATCAGGGGCCACACCGTCGCAACTTTTGGCGTGTCGTCCCATCCAGATTATAAGAAGTGGCAAGCACCACAGACTGGACCACTCTACAATCCCTGAACCTTGATGAGGCATGGAACTTCTACGCTCGATGATGTCGGTCATCGAAAAAGTTGTTCTCATCACCGAGGGCAGGCCTTTCCCCAAAGGCTCCCCTGGATCGACCGAGGTGAGATCCCTGATGAACAGACGATGCAAACTGTGGGACATATTCAGAACACAGGTAATGTCGGATTACTCGAAGTAAAAAGTGATCAGAAATCTGTGCACTCTAAGAAAGCGCCAGAAATGATCACAATACGAACAGAGCCTAGTCATGAAATCACGAAGCTGAGTGAAGAAGCTGTTCTTGTACCTGAATGGAAACACGAATCATCATCATCATCATACACGTTAGCTAGAGGTGGGGAACACCTCAGCTACTGTGCCGCAGGCTGGCAGTGATATCCCTGCTCTATCCTGCAAGGAGGAGGACACAGTGCTCTACGAAGATAACGAGAAGGCTCAACTACTAGCCTCGCAGTAGTCTTCGATCTACTCCGTGGAACCGTCATTATCCACTAACGATCTGGCAACGCATTATCCTCCTCTCGAGCAAGTCGACATCAATCCCGAGATAGTCAAGAGACTCCTTCTTGAGCTGAACCCTAACTTCGCACCGAGGCCCGATGGACTTCACCCGTTATTCCTCAAAATGGTAGCAGAATATATTGCTGATCCGAAACATCAAATTTTCCGGCGTTCACTTGCAGACGGGTGCCTACCCCCTGACTGGAAAGTAGGGATTGTAATGCCTAGGTACAAAGTAGGGAACCGGCACGATCCTGCAAACTATCGACCGAAATGTCTGAGGTCTGTGATCTGCAAGCTCATGGAACGGATCGTCAAGCGAGCTCTCCAACCCTATCTCACCCGCTCAGCACGGATTCCGCAGGGCTGGCTCCTGCATCTCTAACCTTGTTGTTGCCAGAGAAGCATGAGTCAAAGCAGTAGACGACCGGAGACACCTGGATGTTAGCTACATTGACTTCAGCAAGGCCTTTGACAAAGTCCCACACAAACGACTTCTGCTCAAACTCCAGGAAATTGGTGTCAGCGGAAACGTCCTTGTATGGGTTGCGGACTTCTTGAGTGATCGGACTCTTCAAGTGAAGGTGAACCAAACGCTGTCTGACTCTTAGTCGATGACTAGCGGAGTCCCAAAAGACTTTGTCCTGGGGCTGGAACTCTTCAAGCTTTACATTAATGACCTCCCTGCAGCTCTTCAAAACGATTGCTTAGTCTATGCTGATGATCTAAAGTTATGGTCAGTATCTAGTCTTGAGGACAAGGACAGACTCCAAACGGTGTTGGACCAGTTGCACGATTGGTCCGTCAAGTGGCAACTACCCGTTAACTACGACAAGTGTGCCGTTCTTCCGATTGGTAACCCGGATTCATTCGGTGTATAAAACATTAGCGGATATCTTCTCAAGGATGTTCTGCACGAGAAGGACCTGGGGGTTATCGTGTCACATGACCTTAGAACTTCCCAAGACACCCTGAGAAAAGTTCGCGGCCGCAAACAGGATGCTGGGTGCTCTACGGAAGTCTTTCTCCCGTATCACTCCGGCAATTTTCATAACTCTGTTCACATCACATATTCGCCCGATATTAGAGTATGGGCTTCCAGCTACCTATCCTCTCTTAAAATCTAAATGCGACTTGCTAGAAGGAGTTCAGAGGCATGGCTCGAAATCCGTCATGGAATTTCGTAGTCTTGCTTAACCTCTTCGACTCAGAAAGCTGAACATATTCCCAATGGATTATCGTCGGCGTCGTGGAGATCATATCTACACCAGACGAATCTTAAGGGGTTGAAAGTGAGGTACAAGAGCACTTCGGCTCGACGTGGACCGCTCGACACGAGACCACAAGTGTAAATTGTACAACAGCCGAATACTTCAGGTCCGTAAAGAGGTTGCCCTATCAATTCGTGTAAAGAATTATTGGAACAGCCTACTGGAGATAATTTCTGATGCACCGACAGAGGAAAGTTTTAAACGGCTGCCTGACTGCCATCTGATGCGTATGGCAGGGCTCTGCTGCTCCTACTGCAACGGCGACGATCCCAGAGAAATGCCGCTTCGCAGCCAGTTGCGTTAAATCTGCACTGAATCGGAATTGAGGGAATTGACAAGTCTCTCCTCCTGGTCCCTAAACACCAATGAACCAATGAAAAACTGACGTCGAATTGTAGCTTCTATTTTATTCTATCTTGCGTGCCTTATTCCTCGTGAATCCTTCGCATTACTTCCTGCGTCGCGGAAGTTGGCACAACAAGTATTCGCAAATAAGCCGGTCCGTTTTGAAAATACATGGCGCTGTCAGTTACGCGTACATGTGGCCATACAGACCATAGACATTTGGTTTCCCAGCTGGCGCCTACCAACAGGTGATGCGTTAGTCGGTCTTCATCCCGGAAGATGCGAGCATACAAGAGGCTCAGCTCCGGGTCCGTTGACTGCAACTGAACCCATTCCTGTCTCTGGGGCGTAAATAATGACGGCAGCTATGCAAATAGCAGTGGAAGATGGGCATGGTCCGTGGTTCCTGACAGGCCTTCGGGATAAGTCATCGGCATACCCATGCTTTGTGCCCGGACGGTGCTGACATTCAAAGTCGTATTCTTGCAATTGCTCCTGCCAACAGGCGACTTGTCCCTCGGGGTTTTGAAGCCAGATCAATGATTAGTGATCAGTACGCACAATGAACTTGCGGTCGAGCAGATAGTGCCTGAAGTGTTCAATGAAAAACATGAGAGCCAGCATTTCTTTTCGTGTTGCGCAATAGCAGCGCTCCCTTCGCGAAAGACCTTGCTGGCATACGCGATAACCGGTTCCATCCTTTCCACCGTGCGTTGTGAGAGTACAGCTCCGATGCTGCAGTTCGAGGTACATGAGCGTGCACTTCGAAAAACATGTTGTGCATAAGAGGACATTCAGTTCGTCGACGTAGAGATGAAGAGCCTGTTTTAAGATCCGTTCCATAACTTTACACACTATCGACGTTAAGCAGGTTGGACGACAGCTGCCTGGATCTTGCCTGTTCCCTCCTTTGTATTTGGGTTCGACAATGCCCACTTTCCAAGCCGACGGGAGACGCTCAACTTCAAAGGAATGACGGAAAACCTGACAGATAGGTGGGGCGATGTAAATAATAATAATAAATAATGTATCAGCTGTACGCCGTAACGGCGCTTCGCTGCCGCAAGACCACCACCAGTCGCGCGCGGGCTGAGTATACCGCGAGGACGCCCACCCCTACGCGGATGGGACGATGTACTCCGTCACAGTCCTAAAGAATGAAGAATGCGGATCTAAAGCAAGGAGAAGTTTAACCACAGAATTGATGTTAATGTCTACTTGATACAATAGATAAGGATAATTGGTCATAGTGTTGTCGCAGAGGGGTTCTTTCGCGAAGATAGAGGCGTACTGTTGGGCCAAGAGACTGACTTTACCAGCGTCTTCGTGAAGTGAATTTCGATGCTCAGAGGAACACAAGGTAGGGATGCCACTGCCGGCCTTGGTGCTTTTTTCAGATAAGAGAAAAGCATTTCGGGTGTCGTTCTGGAGTGTTCTGTTAATGATAGTTCATATTGTTGGTGTTTCTGACGCTTCAAGGTGACACAAACACCTGATGGACTTGTAGGAACAGCAATTGGGCTCTGTTTAAGATTACCTGAAACAATCCCACAATTTGCGCTCTCTGTTCATTAGAAACCTTAATTCACTGTCAATCCAAGATGGAATCCTCTTGAAGAACTTTCAACGGGAGAAAGGAACGACCTGCTCAATTAGGGATGTCATTTTGGAGAGCACAAGGTTCCACGCATCGTCAAGAGGAATGGGATCAGGAATACTCCAATCCATGGCGCTTGCGGATGTTCTCAGACAGAGTGAATCCGCATGCCAAAAGTTCTGACGGTAACCACCATGGCTATGCATCGTGAGGCGACGTGTCCATTGGAATGAAACGACACAATGATCGCTTTTGTCGATGAGTTGAAGAACTGTTAGCTTCGTGACATCTGACTGAGCTGGGGTGAGCACAAGGTCCAGAATGTTCGGCGTCTAATCGGCAACAATGCGGTTGGTATGGTGAAGTGTTGAAACAAATTACAATCGGTAAAGGTTTCAAGTAGGGTAGCATCGAAGGAATAGGTGGACGACCACAAAGAATTAAGTCCCAATCGACATTAGGGGCAGCAAAATCCCCCCTGATAAGATTGTCCTATCCTGTACGGTTTTTCCTGATCGAATCGAGAAAGTGAGCTCCAGATCCCAATGGCGCTCTGTAGACGACACCAATAGTGAAAGATCTGTATCCATAATGAATAGGGCATCAAAGGACATCAAAATCACCATCGTCGTCACTAGTAGCTGCAACCAAATGGGCCTTGATTTCGGCCTTCCAGTAAAGTATGACGTCGCCACTGGGCCTGTAGTGGAAATGCCAAACAAAAAGGACTTAACAACATAAAAGAACTCCCCAGTCTATAAAGTAAGAATGCTGGACCAGACCTTAGGTAAAGCACGATCCTCAGCAGGCCGTCAGTTAGTCGCACAATCCGGTCGGAAGACGAAACTTAGTCGGCACAATACTTCGACGCGGTAGATCCGGTGATCGATGAACGAGGCTAGCAGACCGACGACGATCAACAGCACAACACGCGTAGTCGAAACCAGAAGACGAATCGAAACCCGAAAAAGTCTTTTATCGGTTGTTGGTCAGTGAAAACAAAACTGTAGAATAATAATGGAAATGTGAATAGGAAGGTACAATTTGGAAGAAAGAAATGTACAATCGCTACAGAACTCCCCCCTAGAGCGTCAGTCACAGACGAATGCTCGATACTTGTACCATGTATCGTAGTCTGGAAGGGAGAAGAACTGTACGGCCGAAACGTGTTCGGTGATGCGATTTCGAGTTCGTGTCGTGAGATGCTTGAGGTGCAGAAGAGGGAACAGAGGTGTCACACATGGGCTGTGTAGGAGGCGGACTTGGGAAGGTGGGCCGGTCGGTGACAGGAATGTCCGCGGGTTTCGGTAGTGGTCGCGTCGCGATGTAAGCCGGTTTCAAACGGTCAATACTCACAGTATCCTGATAACAATTTCTATCCAGCACGAAATACTTCTCTTTCCAGGCAAAAACCTTAAAGGGGCCCTCGTAAGGCGGTGTCTGAGGTTTACGGACAGAATCGATACGCACGAAAACGAAGGGGCAAGTGCGCAAATCCGGGTGTACCTGTGGACTCCGAGGACTGGATCGAGATGGTGCTGGAGGAATTGAACTGAAGTGTTGCCTCAGGCGCCTGAGGTACGAGATCGGATCAACTTCTCCAGTAACCTTTGAGTTTAGCACCTTTTCTCCAGGAAGTCTGAGAGTACTGTCAAAGACCAACTCAGCGGAGCAACAGCCAATGTCTTCTTTAATGGTGTTATGAATACCAAGCAAGGTACTCGGTAGACATTCTGATCATCGTGAGTTCGAGTACGAAACAGTAATTGCGACTTTAAGTTGGTGATGAAAACGTTCAACGATTGTATTAGCAGTTGGGTGATAGGCGGTTGTCCGTAGGTGGGAACAACCGAGCAAGCGGTTCATGTTACGAAACAAGGCCGAATTGAATTGGGACCCTCTATCGGTAGTAATAGTGGCTGACGTGCCAAAGACGAAAATCATATTCTCAATGAAAGTTCGCGCCACAGTTTCTGTAGAAGCATCACGTAAAGGCACGGCAAGTGGCAAACGCGTATAATGATCAACGCGTCAATAAGTAGACAACACCGTTGAATGGAGGCAAAGGTCCAACGATATCAAGATGAACGTGTATGAAAAGAGGGTCAGGAAGAGCAAACGTGCCGGGGACGGTAATCATGTGAGGGTGGATCTTGCTGGTTTGGTAAGTGATACAGTATTTGGCCCACTAGTGGTTCTCGGAGCGCACGGTGTGCTAAATGAAGTGATCACTAATCAGCTTGACGGGGCTTCGATGCTCAGGTGTGAGATTCCATGCAGGAGATCAAAGACGATTCCGCGGTATTGCTGAGAGACAAAAGACCGGGGCTTGCCCGTAGAAATATCACAGTAAATTTTGGAGTCTGAGTTAAGAATTGGCAACTGTGATATTTTGATCGATGGACTTGATCTCAGTTGTACAAACTCAGGAGCTTCTTCCTGATGAGCTGCTATGTCTTCTAAGTTGATCGACTGCCGTGAAACTCCGTGAAGACAAATATGGGACATAGCATCGACGACAAGGTCATTGGCAGCATCAATATAATGAATATCGGTCGAAAACGGGGGGATATAACCCAAATGACGAATTTATCTGGGGGAGAAACGGTCGGGTGAACCAAGGAAAGCAAAGGCAAGTGGTTTATGGTCTGTATGAATGGTGAAAGTAAGACCTTCAAGCAGGTGCCGAAAATGTTTGATAGCGAGGTAAACAGCTAAACTTTCTGGACCAAAGGTGCCGTATCGCGTCTGTGCTGGCTGAAGTCTGTGAGAGAAAACGAATAGAGGCTCAGGTGGACCGTTGGTTACCTGCTGGAGAACAGCCCCAACGGCGGTCTGAGATGCATCAGTCATGAGGATGAGAGTAGTGACATCAGTCCTCAAATGACTAAGCGCCGTAGCGTTGAACAACGCGTGCTTGATGTTGTCGAATACATCAATAAGTTCTTGAGTAGGCTCGAAATTTTGTAACCAGCCCTAAAGTAAATCGGTCACTGGCTGGAGTAGCCCAGAGCAATCTGGTATGAAACGGCTGTAGTAATTCACCATACCAAGAAAACGACGGAGACTTTTGAAGGATTGCAGCATGGGGTAATCTCGGGGAGCGGACTAATGCCGTTGCAATCAATTCGGTGGCCCAAAAAATCAACAGAACTTTGCCCAACAACACATTTGTCAACATTGATCGTAACGCCATACTCAGCAAAGCGTTCGAAGATCGATCGAAGATGTGACAGATGCTATCATGATTGGAACTGGCCACATGAATATCGTCAATGTAGGGGTAGACGAAGTCGAGCCTTCTAAGTACTCGATCGATAAACCTTTGGAAGGTCTGTGCGGCATTTCGTAGACCAAATAGAATGCGAACGAATTCATGATAAATATGATGTGATTATAGCCGTCTGCGGAATATCGTCGGGAGCAACCGGTATTTGATAGTACGCACGTACCAAGTCAATCTCAGAGAAAATTGTTTTTCCATATAAACCAGTTAAAAAATAATGGTTGTGCGGAATCGGCTATCCATCGGGTACAATGGCATTGTTTAGTGCCCGGTAATCTCCGCAGGGTCTCCAGTCGCCACTGGACTTTTTGGGAACCATATGAAGCGGAGAGGAGGAGGACGAACGATACCGAGACGAAGCATATGTTCGAACTCTGCCTTGGCAGTAGCGAGCTTCTCTGGAGGTAATCGTCATGGTCGGGTGGTTACTGGCGGTCCCTGTGGTGTGTAATTTCATGCTTACGCTCGGGTAAGTCATTAGCCAATTGATAAAACAGGAAACTGCAGCAGTAGTTCGGTGAACTCATTGTTCGCGGACAATGCCAAGCGAAGACCGATCCAACTGATCGAAGTGACTTTACCCGAAACGGACAAGGATGTCGAACTATCGCGCAGTTTACGGTTACACAGGTCCACGATCAGGCCGAACTTGGTGAGGAAATCAACACCAAGGATGGGGCGTTGGACGTCAACAATGCGAAAAACAAAGGGAAAACTTTGACTGAGATCAAGGTTGTTAGTTAGCATTTTCTGGCTTTATGTAGGGATCTTGGTATTGTTAGCCGCCTGCAATGTCAGCCCGGTTGGAATTAGGTTCCGTTTTTCTGCAGTACAAGAAATGACGCTAACCTCGGCACCGGCTTCAATCAAGAAGTACGAATTTTTTTGAAGAATTGTAGACGTAAAGTAGGCGACTATATGGGTGGCCAGACGCAGCTGTCGCCATCACTGGCTGGCGTGGAGGTTTCCTTGCTGCGGTTTGTAGAATGCCTTCGGGTCGACAAATCCTTGCGTCATCGCCAAAACGGTAAGGGTACCAACAGAAATGGCGTGTCGAACTCCCAGTGGGACTACGCGCACTTCGAGAGGAGCGTTTAGGGCTTCTACCACGGTAGCAATTAATGCTCGAGATAGCGAGCTCCAGCTTCGATAATCTCAGAAATGACTTCAATCGGGTCAGTCTTATGATTGGCGTTAGCGGTCGGCTCAACTGAGTGACATGCTGCGTTTTTAAGAAAGCACTCATGAACCTTGTTTGCTCTCTCGGCCAGCTTGTCCAAAAGACAAATCATCTGCGAACACAGCGAGAAGAGTTGACGTGTTCTCTGGACGACATTTCGTCCAGTGTTGTCGCATAATTGTGTCATCAGTCTTTGAGGAACCGACCAACGCACGCATGTGCCTGAGGAGTGACGGCGTGCAATCGCCTAGTTTAACACCGGAGAGTGACTGTCGAAGTCTAGCTTCGTCGGGAGCCATGGTGCGCTTTAAAACGCTGGCTTTCAACTTATCGTAAGGTGCGTCGGCCGGAATCGGATCGAGCAAATCTAGAAGGTCGGTTTGTAGAGGACCGTTAGCTAATATGTTCCAGTGCGGAGGCAAAAGACAATCATAGACAAAAACACAATAAAAGAACAATCGAGTACACTTGCGTTATAGTTCCTGCTTTAGTCACAGTTACTCCGATGCCGACTAGACATTCGAAGATATAAATCCGACTAGTGGATAGACGTGGCAGCAGCAGGTGCTGGCCACACATTCTACTGGGTGGGTAACGCCGCCTCAGCACCACGTGAACATGGGGTCGGATTTGCAATATCCGATCGCCAGCTGGTGGGTGATCCAACGAGCATCAGCGCGCGACTGATGACTGTTCGCCCACGACTCGGAAGAGGTAAGTTTGCTACTTTTATAAGCACGTACGGTCCGACCATGTGTTATCCTGATGACACGCGTGATCAATTCTACACTGAGCTATCCTCCGTGATACGGTCTGTGCCGAGGAGCGACCGACTACTTCTACTGGGTGCTTTCAACGCGCGCGCTGGGCGTGATGCATCAGCGCGGACAGATGTTATCGGTGCGCATGACATTGGTTCAGCGAATGCGAAAGGTGACAGGCAGCTCTCACTGTGTGCCACTCACGGCCTGAAGAACACGAACACTCGGTTTTCATTGATTGCGGGTGATATAGCAACTTGGACGAACCAACGGAGCCGTCACACTCACCTGCTCCACTATGTGACCAGACGGGCTATTAGGCGTGAAGTAAAGCAGAGTCTGAGTGCCGACAAGGAAGCCTGGTGGACCAGTAGGGCTCAAGAAATGGAGGAGGCAGGAGCAGTAGGCAATTACCGCAAGCTCTTCCAGCTTATCCGCACCAATGGTCCCAGAAAACCAGGCGTCAGTGAGACAATCAGAAACAGCGCGGGTGCACTGATACACAACAAAGAGCGCCGTATGGTTCGTTGTGCGGAACACTTTGAAGATCAGTTCAGCTGGCCTCCTGCTCCCGGACCTCTTCCTACTCAGGTGATGCAGGACGTGCCATGGACGGTTAGTTTAGAGCCTCCGTCAGAGGCCGAGGTCCGAAACGCGATCACGGCCCTCGATCGTTTTCGGGCCACTGGCCCGGATTCCCTCCCACCTGCACTATTTAAGGATGGATGTGAGGTCCTCTGCAAAGCACTAACCTTCCTAATCGAACGTATCTGGAAGGAAGTGTTTCCCGGCACAATGGAGCGGATCGATTCTGGTGGCAATATACAAGAAGGGCAGTCGCACAGACTGTTCTTACCACAGGGGTATTAGCCTAACGCCAACAGGAGATATGCGTTGACGCACTACGGTAGAAGGTTGAACCGTTACGATTTCCGGACCATAAGAGATAAGATGAGGGGAAAGGTTGAAAGGAAGTCCGTTAACGCTGTTGTACATTTGCTTGAGAGCGCCGGGCAATGTCATGTAGAGTATGAGGAGTCGGAGGTACGCTACATCTTTTTTGTTCCCAGGTACGTACGTGACCTTGTGGAGCTTTATAGTGATGTATTGCTGGCGGACGCGACGCACCAGATGAACTGCGGCGGCTACATACTGTGGCACTGCATGTTGATAGATTTGCATGGTATTGGGCGTTCAATTTTCTACGCGTTGCTTCCTAATGAGACAACGGCAGCGTACGCGAACGCCGTGCGCAACATGCGGCTGATGTT
>OX104064.1:186997384-187050980 GCA_944474145.2 Dicrocoelium dendriticum
AAAAAGATGGCACAGAGAGAGTTACATCGCTTAGTAGAGACTCTACCTTATGGTCTACAGATTCCATGGCTTAAAAAATGATGCAAAAATAGGCTACCGTGTGCAAAAATAAAACCGGAAAATTTGAAAAATAAATGGAACGAGCTGACCAGAGAAAAGTTCCAAATATCCGGCGCGGAGGTTGACCCGGATTGGGGGTCACCAATTTAGAGGGTTGCCTATTCCGGGAGCCCAGAGAGCGATTCCAGAAGACAGATCGAGTTGCAGGGAAACTTTTATTGGTACAGTAAAAGATTCCCTGTTACCTAGCTACAAACGAACGACACCGTGGACGCTCTAGCTAGGGGAACGGATCAAGCACAGCACACAGAGCAGTCGCGCGTTGCAACCGAAGCGAGCGCCAAGCAAAAATGGCGATGAGCAAGTAAAGCATTCGAACTCAGCAAGCAGTTCAACAAACCACACCGGTTGCCTAAGTGTACAATTATAGAATTTTGGTTAAAATTTTACACAGTCAAACCGGAGAATCTCCAGACTGCTACATAACTTACCCTGGCGGGTCCATTATAGGGCCGGGAAAATGTCACTGCATTCCTGGAACAACTTCCCACAAGTATTTGGTATGTCGTACCTCAATGGACATGTGTGGAGGCCTCTGTTACCATCGAGATACAAAGACATCAAGCGTTTGGTGTATTCGAGCCGCTTTAATACCATACCCCGCATTGTTATAATGGGATCCGTAATTGGACATCCTAGGCGAAAACATTGCTCTCCTGTAACTCTGGAATCCAATTCCACAGTGAGGGGTAGACGGCGAATCCCTAGTAGTTGTTGTATCGCAACCGTCAGGCCCGTTAAAACCAATTCCGTTGGAACAGTTTGTTGGAACAGTTGTCAGCACATGCGCTGGTTTTCCGCTAACGTCTATTAACCCTTCTGGTCCTATTGTGCTCACAGGTAGCCGGCTGGTTCCTTCAAGATTGTAAGCGGTTCCCTTACGCCTTCCATTTGCGATGGTTGAAGGTCCCGGGCATACGTTCATCAGACCTTACTAGCAGCATAAAAATAATCATGTGTTTAATCTTATAGTCAACAAGGACATTGAGTCTCTTCGCGGTCTCTGGAACGTATGGATAAGTGCCGGCATATCTCGGCTGGAAGGGAACACAATGAAAACTGCAGAAAGCTGCAGGCGAGACTCCATGCTAGCCTAAAGTGAGACGAGAAATAGTGGTAGCATCTTACTGCGTCATAGAGCCAATTTGCCTTTGCTTCGGTTGATCGATGTGTTCCTTAGCATTGTCTATTCAGGAAAGGTATGCCAGAGCAATATATTTAAATATTATCCGAGCATTATACGCGCGTACCTCGGTCAGAGTGAGCATTTACGGCAAGCTGTCTCCACCCTTACATATCTCCGGCGGTGTGAGACAAGGATGTCCGTTGTCACCTATCCTCTGCATTTATGCAATCTCCATGACGCGACTAATAAGGCTTGGAGCTACTCCACTGAGAACGACTTCTTGACTTGCAGTATACTGACGATATTTCCTATTCTGTGACAGCTCCCAGAGGTGGCGGGCCGAGCTGGACACTAGCCGTCAGCCGCTTCGGGCTTCGCTTTGCACCATCGAAGTGCAAAGCTTGCCTCCAAGGTTTGCCGAAATCACCTTATGCGCTGACGCTTGGTGGGTACCTCCTAGAAGTTTTCCAGTAATTCAACTACCTGTGAAGCTCTACCAGCGACCTTGCGATTGAAGATGAGATGACGAACGGTATATCAAAAAGCTCGAAGTGCTGTTGGTAACCTTCGCCACCTGTTGCGGCGGCGCGACATCACTCTCTCACGGAAGGGTGCAGTGTAAAATGCAGTGGTACGTCAGACCTTACTGAACGGTTGCGAAACCTGGCCACCTAGGATCGGCGGACACAAACAGGCTAGTTACCATCGAATATCGGTGCTTTCGCGTTTTTGCTGACTTCTATCGCGTAGCTTACCGGAACCATGGCTATCTGTTGCTTGTAGCTTAGCTGGCATGCAACTGTTGTATTTCTTTCTCGTCTCCGTTATGTATTGTCGCACAGTAGCTGAGACGTTTCCCACGTCTAGCCAACGTGTGTACTGATGATTTTAATGAATGGTAAATGCTGAAAAGAGCTGCACTATGGGGCCATTGTATACTGCATCGGTGGAAGTTTCACCGGGGCACACGCATTTTCATCCGGCACGGGAACCAGTAGTAGTACAGTTCCGGTAGCCCGATCAAATTGTTGAAGCACTGTCCACCATTGCGCGCACTTCCTCTGCTTGGTGTACAGTTGCAGTTGTATATGGATCACCTGCAACTACCTCCAGAGCGGTCATTAGGTTTAATCATACATAGGCTGCCAATACTTGTGCCATACTGGATAACTTTAAGCTCCCTGAAGTGTGTTGCGCTGAGCAACTTTGAAGTTCCCCGCTGGACACCTGTTGATGTCCCTCTGTATATCCCTCAGGGTTTGTAAGTTCGCAATCTTTATTAGGACATATGATCCCACAATGAGTTACTCACAAGACACAAAATATCAGCACTACTAAAAATTTACCCTGTTATAAGGTGGGTGCCATGGAGTGATAGACCGATCCCGCTTGTTGACCACAGTCGACGTATACGGTGGGATGTTACAGTGTGAGTGGAACCCAAGTGCACACGTACCAGTGAACATATGCTGAGGTTTGATAGTAAGTAAACAATGTTTGTTCAACGCGGATCGTCTCACAGCGCTTCCTGGACGTTGTTTGACATTCAGTGTCCGTAGTATTGGGCTGGCTGCGCAAACGGACTAGGTTTATCAGCGCATTCCGCATTCATGAACCGCGCGATACGTTAGGCAAGCAACATGCCAGCACTTCCGTTGCGTGCCATAGTATGACGTTTGCATGTAGACCTGTAACCTAGTAGGCCACTGCCCCCTTCGGGAAATAAAGGCGCCTCCACACCGCAGGTGGACAACCGGCCACTTGTCAGAGGGAAATAGGGTAACGGGCTAGATAATCGGGCTCCGTGTACCATTCCACCCCGCTGCCAAGGTAACCGGCAGTGGCCTTTGTTAACAACTTCAGAGGGCAGCCTTAGTCACGGACCTCAGTGCCGCTTCCCCCTACTCCCACTGCAAGAGCAGCAGTCACATGCTGAAACTGTGCTTGGTACCTAATTCTTAGCGGGTTACCATAAAATAATGACTCGGCACGTGGGAATAAATTGAAAAGCAACCACCCAGTGTGCGCACAATTTGGCTCCACTGCCCCTTATTTATATCTGCATACCGTTAGCAGAAATCCTCAGCAAGTTCACACCGTTAGTTCCCTTACGACATCAAGCTTATCACCTAAGTCACAGCTAGGCTTCCTCCTTACTCTCGATTCCATACCTCATCCAGTTTATATGCCGTCCAGGTGTCCGCTGCAATCTGGGATGTCACACTGTTGTTGTAAAGCATGGTACTTTATCGTATCCATATCTGCTGTCTTCTACAACTACAACGCCGTCACCTCGAGATTGTAACGTATGTACTGTTTAATGTAATGAACATCTATTTGCAATAACACATCGTGCAGCTTTCTATTGCGGGCACCTTGTGAAGCTGTTCCAAGGAAATGTACTGACACCATTTTAAAGGATCCATAAACAATTACTCAGTGTTCTTGCTTCCTGATTGATGAGCTGTTACCAACCTCAACCGCGTGGTCGTGAATATTTGGAATGATTTAAGCCTCCTATGCAACCAGTGCATTCACATTTCGTGGTGCAGTTTACAAACCATGACCTTCTCCAGTTATGAAGAATTACGTCACCGTGTATCTATAATGCCGTGACGATTGCGTTACACGCCTGGAGGAGTACCATCCCGTTTACCAGAGTAGTGCCATCAACCGCAATGAAACAACTTGCTGTACTACAGGTTAGTACCTTGATGTGAACCTCGGCTTGCTACTTGTTACATGGATTTGTTCAACCATACGCTGTTCGCGTTTACTACCATTAAACGTTGACAGGCATAAGATTATTTCCACCAAGTCAATTCGGCGTACATATTCCTCTGTACCTTGCGTCAGGTTTGCTGTACGTGTACCTGCGTAACCCTTACATCCACCATAGCACTGTGCATATCGTTGCAATAGTCATGACGCTATATGTCAGCCATAATTCTTTGCTACAACTATTCCGTTAAAGTGCCCCCTGAGCTTACATCCACACGCAACGTTCCTAAGTGCTCGTCGTTACTGGGTTCAAGGGGATTCACAAGTTCACCCATTCGGCGTGCTTATTTCGTGTTCTGTATGAATGCCCGTTTTCCAAGCTTTGCCATTCAACGTTCGCATGGCTACCTGTTAGCAAAATTACAGCCCCAACGATTGCATTCGTCAGCACTGAACTGCTGTAGTCCATTATAACCTTCGTCACCATGCAATCTGGGCAAAGTGGTGTCATTTTAAGGCCATCAACCCGTGTCAATTTTGGTTTGTTAATTGCATCTGCAGTGCCTTCAGTCATCCTGAACATATGTACATGGGCTTCCAAAATAGCCTTCCTCATCATCATTACACGTCAGCTAGAGGTGGGAAAACACCTCCGCTATTGTGCCGCAATGCATGAAGGAAAAACAAACATACATATATATAATACAATATACAAATGAAAAATGAATACAACAGTTGCACGACAGCTGGGCTACCAGCAACAGATAGGCATCGTTCCGGTAAGCTACCAGCCAGCTACTGGGCAAAAAGAAAAATTATGTTTTACTCTACGAAATGAGATCGTCGATGGAGGGGAGGCTAAAAGGGATGGGGAGGGACAAAGCAACTCTCAGCGTGAACGCCACTGAGGTCGACTCCTTGCCATGTCAGCAAGTGTATACAGCCAAACCTGTTCACAGTCTTTTGGACCCCAAGCAAGGGAGCCGTGACACCAACGGAGGCCAGCTCAGAAGTGAGGGACTCCATTCCCCTGGATCAATTCATCGCTTGGCCACCTTTCCTCTTCCTCCACCCATATCCCCCGTTAGCAAACGACGCACCTCGAGGGAGTTGGTGGGCTGGCGTGCGTAACACGTGGCCGAGCCATCGGAGCCTGGTGCGTGAAATAACGGTGCTGAGCAGTTCAGATCCTTTGCTTGGGCCGTAAACAATGCGACGAACATGCCCGTTGCTCACGCGGTCTCCTTACTTGATGTGAGCCAAACTGCGAATGCACTGATGGTTGAAAGTAACTAACCTCTTCATGTCCGCCGATCTTAGGGGCCACGTTTCGCAACCACACAGTAGGGTCGAACGTACCGCTGCATTGTACATCTACCCTTCAGGGCGACAGTGATGTCGCGCCGCCGCCATAGGTGGCGAAGTTTAGCAAAATCACTTCGGGCTTTCGCTATACGGTTCGTGATCTCGTCTTCGAGCCCAAGAGCGCTGATACAACTTCCCAGGTAATTGAATTTCTGAACGACGTCTAGCTGATCCCCACCAAGAGTCAGCGCATGAGGCGATCCCTGCCAATCTTGGAGGAATGCTTTGCAATTCGGTGGTGCAAAGCAAAGCCCGAGGCGGCTGACAACCAGTGCTAATCTGTCCAGCGCGGTTTGGCACGTCTGGGAGCTGTCGCAGATGAGGGCAATATCGTTTGCTGCTCCATGTCAAAAAGTCATTCTTACGGGAGTAGATCTACACTTCCAAGTCATGTCCTGTAAATGTAATCTCCATGACTTCGTCAACAGCGAAGTTGAAGAGGAAAGGTGCCGGCGGGCATCCTTGTCTTACACCGCTGAAGATATTGAAGGGTGGCGTTAGCTGGCCGCAAGCCCTCACTCTGCCCGTGCTACGCGCATATAATGCTTGGATGATATTTACATATTTCTCGGGCACACCTTTCCTGAGTAGACAATTCCAAAGGGCACATCGATCAACCGAATCAAAGGCACCTTTGATGTCGAGAAACACGACTTAGGTGGGCCGCCAGTATGTGTGACGGTGCTCCAACAGCTGACGCAAAGTGAAGATGTGGTCAATGCAGCCACGACCAGGACGAAACCCGGCTTGCTCCTCACGAATTTGGCTTTCACGAGTGCCAGTCAGTCTGTGTAGGATTATGGAGGCGAGTACTTTGGGGGCAATGGAGATCAGACTGATTTCTCTATGGCTGTCGCATTCGGAGCTCGAGCCGCCTTTGAAGATGGGAACAACAACGGAGCGGCTCCAGTCGGTTAGGACAATCTACTGCTCCCACAGATTCATTGGAATTCATGATAAGCATCAACAAGAGCAGAGCTTTCAAATTTGAAGAGAGCTGGAGGAAGAGCATCTGGTCCCGCGGCTTTATTGAACTTCAAAAGTCCGATCTCACTTTCGACTACCGAGCAAGAGGGTGGAACCAAAGGGACAGCCCACGGGGCAGGGCGATCAGTGACCGGCGAATCGAACAAATCTAGCCGATTGTATTGCTTTTTAAAATGCTCAGACCAACACTCCAAACGTTTTGACAAATTGTAGATAGGCTGTCCATTCTCACCACAAATTGTTTTCCTAACTGCGGGTCTCCGCTGCTTGTTTCCCGTATCAGACGGAATAACTTACGATGGTTGTCAAGGGCAGCGGCCACTTCCAACTCTGAAGCACGATGAACTTACTAAGGTTAGCGGCCTTTCTTTAGGCTAGCGCGGACTTTTGCCCGGAGCTATTTGCGAGTTTCATTGTGCACACTTCCAGCCGGGATATGTCGGTGAGCGTCGATAAGTTTCAGAGACCGAGAAGAGACCCAATGTCCATGTTGACTATTAGACATAACACATGAAGATTTGCCTGCCGCTAGTAAGGTCTGGTGAGCATGTGACCAGCGGCTATCCATTGTCTCCAGTAAGCGCTTACTCAACTCATATGTCAGCGTACTTCGATACGCATTCAGAACAGCTGGCTTTGTCAGTTGGCTGGTGTCAATGCGCTCACAGCGTCGTCGGGGGCGTCCGCCAAAGAGCATCCGCATGTCCGCACATAAAAGTGCATGATCGGCGTCCACACCTGTGCTCAAAATCGAGCGACAATTCTGGATGCAGCCTCTCCAGCGGTAAATAATAGCAATGCGAGCAATCTGCGTCCAAGGCTGGTTCGAGGCTGGTGGGCGCCAAGTCACCCTCCGGCGGGTGCTGTGTCGGAAATTAGTGCTCGCAAGTAATAAGCGGGCATCTTCACACAACCGAGGTACACGCTCACCGTTATCATTGTGACAGCCTACACCGTGTTGACTGCCCAGACGTATTTCATAAGTGGACAACTTTCCAACTTGTGCTTTCGTATCCCCGCTAGCACAACAGTGCCTGTGCTTTTTCTGTCGCGAAGGAGCTGAGTCAGTTGGCAATGGAATTCGCTATTTACCTAATCATCGCTACAGTTTGTGGGCGCGTAGGCAATGATGAATAGATATCCATTAGTCCCGCGCGAATTTTCAGCTTTGAAAGAGCCGAGCAATCGAACCGCACACATCCGGCTACTGTTTGGAATCCAGTCAACCAGAGCAGCTTCAGCCCGGGGACTCAAGGCAATGCCAACACCAGCTTGGCCGGTGCTCGAAGCTGCATCGTCACCGGATAGGCGCACTGAGAAACTACTGTTTGTGTCACCTGAAGGGGATCGCAGAGTATACACAAAGCTGGAGTCTTGCAGGCGCGTCTCTGATAAGCAGCAGATATCGATAGTGTGGGTCTCCAATGTTCGGGCAAGTGCGGCCTGTTGCCCGATTTGTAGCAGTGTGCGCACACTGAGGCATGTCAATCTGAAGGAGGATCCAGGGCTCCAAATGGAAGCCGATGAACTGGAATGGACCGCTTGGTTGGAAATGGGCTTGTCAACAGGTGAGAAGTGACGCTCTGCGTTCACCTGTGAGTCGAAATTATAACATAAATGCCTCGCAAAGCATGTTGGGGGAGGGCCAAGAATCGGGTGTATGTAAACTGGGGGATATAAGTGAAGTTGGAAGGGGACGGCAAGAGTGCGAAAGCGTAAGAGGAGGATAAGGAGGCGAGAAGGCTTGAGAAGTAGCATCCAAACCCCTATCTACCTTACTCGATGCAGCAGATAGGGCTCTGTTGATTATCCGCTGCGGTGGCCAGAGCATCAGCAATTTGTTGGAGGTAGGATTCATGGTATTGCGTGGACAGGATACTGTCAGGTTGCCCAGGCCTAGACAGGAAAACGATTAGGGTTCTCAACAAAGCCTTTGGTTCAAAAACCTGACCTCAAGGCAGCGGGTTTGGCGTTGGGCTACAAGGAGTCCGTCTTAAGGAATAAGGCGCCACCCTCATTTCAACCCCCAACCTGGAGGACCTGGAGGCTGCGTTTGTCTGGCCTCTAACTATTGACCAATCTGGTATGAGTGACTCTGAAGATGCAAAAGCACCACCCAGCATAGCTCAATGGCTCGTTGAGGCACACAAACCATCGCACCACGGCAAGGTCCAGTCTCATTGCGATGGCCAAAATAGACTTACCATCCACCTGCTCATTTTGCATGTTCAACAAATGCCAAAGGGTGACGGTCTTGCTTACTTACAGACCTTCGGCATTCTCCACGTAGACATATTGCCCTAGACAAGTGGAGAGAGCCGCTCAACCAACACCACTCAAAATGACTGGAAACCGTGCCCCAAAAGGTTATCATCACACGGACGTTGATGCTAGGCAGTTGCACAATTTCATTGTATATGGTGTCCTAGTACTGGAAGTAATGGTCACCCATATACTATGCAATCTATATATGTACATATATATAGGTTCTTGCTGAGGGAAGGTGTTGCATGGCGCTCAAGTCCGTCTTAAGCTCTAAGCTTGGTTCTGTGCACTCACAGTGAAGCGGACCACGGTTCAGCCTCTGCATTGTGCGCTATTCAATCCCCTAATACAGCGTGCTTGTATTCGCTTTTGAAGGAGGAGTGTGGCCGGCTACATTAATGGAACGTGGCACCAATCGACAAGCCTCCCGGGCTTATTCATTTGGGATTGAGCTGCATATAATTCGTGTGGTTGTAGTTGCGCGTGGTGAAACGCAACTCACTCATGGTTCCTCTGTAGACACCAACGTCCTCCGGCTAGCCGCTGTGACAAGCGATTCATTAACTGGATACCGCAAACCATACATATATATATTTATATGCGTGTCGCATTGCAAAAACGCCTTCACGCTAAGCCCTTGGTATGCGAATATTGTACCTTAGTTTCAGTGTGTCCATTTCTACGCTGGGTAACGTACACCTTCCCCTGATTGTTTGCACAAGGACGTTATACGGGTGACTCCATTCTCAATCAGTGTCTGTCGGTTAACTTTATACCTTATCGCCCCAGCTAAGTACGCCGCGATATCGCTCAACGGTTGGGTAGTTGCATGCTATGCCACCTACCTCTTGTAACCTGCATAAAACAGTGGCTGCGCTGCTTCCAAAAGCCATTATAGGACACAAGAGAGCAGTCTGTACTAGCTGTATTCTGCCTGTGATCTTGTCATAGCGGTGATCACAGATTCTGCGGTAATACTGCCTTATAAGACAAATACGTGGTGGGAAGGTGTGCACACATTAACGGCAGGCAATCACGAATTATGGAACATGCCATTTGTGCAGCATTCCATCTGTTAACAGTATCGGGGGCATTCCCTTCCATATCACCCTAGTTGACTCTACCAGTTGCTGATGATAACCCTTCTGACGATATCTATGACTGCCATTTCAGTGGACGGTTAAATGTTAACTAACCAACGGCAAGGGTAGTGCTTGATTCGATATTTACGTGAGATCAACAACAGTAGTAAAACATGGTTGTCCTACTTACCTTAAATCCATATTCTAGCACATTCTCAGGGTTACCCCGCATGAAAGGATATTATTTCTCCAGCCAGTTGTGGTAGTCCATACAAAAGCGTGTGTGCGTATGACCATGTCTTCATGACTCCACTACCGGGACACTTTGGGTTAACTAGTCCCGACGCGCGGAACCTAAAGCTCTGACCATTACATACGTCTTGTCAAGCAGAACGACAGCAACGCCAGCGAATCGACTTGCGCTTATTTCTCACTAGAGACTAACAATTACCTGCGAAATAGATTGTGCTTTTGTTGTGCACCTTTTTATACCACTCCTTTGGCAGGTATCTTAAATAACCAGAAACATCCATGTCGCAGAGTGCATTAAGTCATCTTGTGTTCACTGCAGCTTATTACTGTTATGGGTCATGGTATCACCTTTAATGTTCAACGAAGCACTACTCTTGCATGCAAGTGACCACTACACCATGACCATTTGACAGAACCTTTATTCGCTCCTAATGAACCCGTTCAGCCAAGAAACCATTCAAGGTTGGTCTACTTCGTGGCGGCAACTGTGATAAAGCTGTGGGATTTACGTGCATTTTATAAGCATACCTACCGTATCCACAAATACCCAGCGATAAATTAATTCATTTACAAACATCTCAGCATAAACCTCATCTGGATTCCTTATGTAGACCTACGTCTTCGTTTCAGCTGAAAAGCATCCGATATATCAATCGGCGTCCCCAAGACCGAAATTCATGACAAAATGCTACAAATACAACACATCCTTTAAGAGAAACTTCAGCGCGTCCGTTCATAAATTTTAAGACCATTTGCTTAGATACATATACTTTTGCATTACACGGTACGCACATATATATATATATTTATATATATATATATACTTTCTTGTGCCCCATGCATAAGACTGATGTTGCATTCATGATGCTTCTTCACCGCAGTTGGGCTCTAATTACTTACACTTAAACAAGCTCATTTTAAGCTGGATAAATTTCATTCCACATTATTTGCTTTGTTCTACCTACCTGGATAATCATCTATTAACTGGCGAAGTTGCATACTCTTGTTGTGTTTACCTTCCTTAACTTTATTGCGTTTGTAGCATTTGCTGAGCAACCGCTGGACATTTTGCACTTATCGCGGTTCCGTTGCTGACCAACTTACGTCATATGCCAATTTAGAGTAAAGCTATGACTGCATAGTTGTATTCTTTAACAGATATATTTTGTTAGATAATGTCTTTTGAAGTGATTGGCTCTTGGTTGACTTCCCCAGTGTGGCTGCTGTTGATGTGCATGTTGCCAAGTTGCCTACCTGTCTATTACCCACTACCTCCTCCATGCTGACTCTAGAAGACAGTTAGTATTTGTTAGAAAGGAAGGGGTGTACTGTCCTTTTAGTCATGCCAGGCTTGAGGAGTGAATCCATGCACTCAGTGTGGAGCGGACTACTGTCCAGATACCACCTTGTGTGCGGTTGATTCCCCAACTACAGCGTGCTCGTGTTTATCTGTGAAGGAGTGTGGACCGGGTCCGTTGATGAAAAAAGGATCCCATCCACATGCCTCCTGGTCTTATTCCTTCGGGTTTACACTGGATATGGGGTGTGTGGATGGAGCTGTGGGTGGTGCAGCGCAAGCCATCCGTGGTCCCTCTGTAGGCGCGGGCTTCCAGTTGCAGGCCACAGTGACAGGCAAATCCGAAACCGGATGCCACCAACTATGTATTCGTGTAACGTAATGTAATGCAGCGTAGCTATGTATGCACGTATGAATGCATTCATATATATGTAAATGTTTGCATTTGTCTACGTTTGTATATATGGATATATATCTATGTATAAATAAAGCTATATACGTACATATACCTATATATATGTAGCATATTAATGCAGGTGCATACGCGTATACATATATACCTTTGTGACATAACCAGGCGTAAACGTTCGCCCTTTTATATCCAGTTACCCTAAGTATCTGCGTATGTGTATAGGTGCAAATTATTCCTTTTTAGTTAGCACTTTTTAGCAACCTAAAGAAACCGGCAAAACTTACCTAGTTGTAATTTTTCCGGTTCACTAACACCAATAACAAATGGAAAACAGTGAATGCGTATGTACCATTCTGCCTTCATACGCACACCAATGCAGCAATATAAAATATCCGTCAATGGTAATGTGTTAGTACTATTGAACATTTTCTTCCGTATGCCATACACGATGCGCATAGTGATGCCTATGTCATATCAGTCATTATTTGGGATTTAACCATAACTATCAACTTACCTTTACTTCCAGTTTCCCTTCAAAGCATAATCCGTAAGTTTCACACATCTCCATTACATATATCGGCTCAGTATGAATGCCCCAGGTACCTAGGTTGCATTAAATACTTCGACTTAATGCCGGTGTAAATAATTTTTGCAAAATTTATGCCGTGCGGATTTCTCGAACGTTTGCCCGCTGCATTGATAACAGCTAACTCATAGATCGTCACTTTACGCCTCAACAATGCAACAGTACAAAGCAGTCCCTAAACTACAAAAATGCTGTACTTTATGAACGACTTTTGCGCACATACGCCTCTGTTGAGTTTCCGCCAGGCTCTTGGATTTCATTGTTTCAACACCGCCTCAGTAAAATGCTGATGAATCACATACCATGTGACATCATTAAACGGTTTGTAAAATTATGCAAGTCACCTCTATCACTCAGATGGCAAATTATTTACGCTTTAAAACGAGTGTACTAGTTAGCCTCAAAGAACTTTAAATTTACCCACCATTGTGCAATCAGCAGTTCCCCGGTCTAGCGACGGGCCGGTTGTATGGAAGATTAAAACAAGTAAGAATAATATAAGGTTGGTCTACAATGAAGTAATACATAAAATATATCAGTTATCTTTTTTGGGCACGACACAGGAAGTAGGATGCAGCAATGAATCAGCAATTGCCCAATACGAACAATCATAGCTTCGTCTGTGCAGCCAACCGGACTCCTCAAAAATGCAACAAAGAGTGTAAGTTCGACACATGCCGAACCCCCTTCTGCTTACTGGTTTGGTAGCAAATGGCTATTTGCTCGACACAGTCCCTTCAGGTATCATGAATGCAAGTGTTGGGGCAGAATAGCTCATACAGTGCCGTGTCGCATGACATGTGGTTCTACTTTGTCAAGGATGTAGCGCAACAATGCCACATCATTCAGACAGCAAACTGGGAGCAGATGGATTGCAACGACTTTCAAGCTTGATGGCGCTAATATGCGCAAGCCCACTACGGTGGAAATCAATGACAGGCGAGTCAAGTTACAGTTCGATCCTGCTTTAGCTATCAGTATACTCTGTGGCGATACGTGGCGCAAGCTGGATTGGCCGAAATTCAAAGAACCGGTTCATATGGCATGATCTGCTGCATGGGGTACATTAAACTTGCTTGGCCTGTTGGACTGTTAAGTACATCACCGTGGCCAATAAATCTACACATTGTGTTTAATGACAAACCGGCCGTAATTAGGTTTACTTGGACCGACTGGATGGAGAGGTTAAAATTAATCCATCAGCCATTAAGCAGTGTATATCAGGCTATGACAGCCATCGCTATTAAGTCCGATGGTACAAAATCAGCTTAAAAAGTTGAAAAACGACATGTAGTTATGCTCGAAACTCATCTCGGATGCTACAGAATAACCTGTGCTGCGCTGATTAGCAGGCAAGACGCCGAACCACTAGTCAGGCCAAGTTGCCCCGTGTCGAACGCGAAGAACGAGAAACACTGCCGTCTAGCAGCGGAAAATTTGATAGCCAGACTCGGCCGTTTCGAAATTGGTGACGTGGTATACGCCTGAGGCTCCAGAGGACCAGGGAGGTAGTCGACAGGAGCAGTGTTTGACAAAACCCGTCGAGTCAGCTACGAGTTATTGGTAGGAAATGAGTAATGGGTCAGGCACATCAATCAGCTGAGGCCGAATTACGGCAAAACTTTACCCAAAAAACCGCCATCACTACAGTGAAACATCCTGCTAGATCCGTTTGGCTTGGAAGAATAAGCTGAGCAGCTACGTGGAGCAGGAGAGGAGCTTAACGTAGCAAAGGAGGCATAATGCAGTTCGACACAAAACAGGAGAAGACCATAATGGCTACACTTCGAACTCAACTCGAAGCAATTAGCATTATGATACACATTGGCTAGGAGTAGGTACACCCTCGGCTACTCTGCCGCAATACCTAAGGGAAAAATAGAGAATAGCTGGCAACGGCTGCATGCCAGCTGTGTTACCAATGACGGATTTGTATCGTTCCGAAAAGATACTTGCTGGCTACTATGCAACAACAAAATTATTATGTAAAAGTATGTTATGCCAAGAAATTGGTCCGTGGTTGGATTGAGAGGCTGAGAGATGCAGCTGGACAAAGAAACACAAAACACAAACGTTAGGTAAGTCTGTTCCTAACCCTGTCATCAAGTGTATCCAGCCAAAATATTTTCTGGTCCTTCGGATCCCAACTAGGACGCCGAGGCGCTCCTGGCAAGACCAGCTTTGAAGCAAGTGACTCTATTCCTAATGACAGTCGTCGCTTGGGTACGGCTCCTACTCTTTCCTCCGCGCCCCGACTTGCGAACAACACACGTTGCAGGAACCGGTGGGCGGGCGTGCCTAACACGTGGGTGTGCCACAGAAGTCTGGTGCATTAAATAACGGTGCTGTGCGGTTCAGTTTCTGCTCCTACGTCGTAAACCAGGCGGCGAACACGCTGGTTGCTCACGCGACTTTCCCACCAGATTGAGCGAAGGCACCGGTGGTCAAACGTAACCAGCTTCTTTATGTCCGCCGATCTATGGAGTCAAGTTCCGTAAGAATACAGTAGGGTAGAACGTAACGCTGCATTGCACACTCTACGTTTTGGACGACAGTGACGTCGCGCCGGCGGAGCAGGTGGAGAAGGCCAACAAAAGCCCCTCGGGCTTTTGTTATCCGGTTCGTGGCGTCGGCTTTGATCTCAAGAGCTTTGATAAAGGTTCCTAGGCAGTTGGATTTCTTCATAAATGCAAGCTGATCCCTACCAAGCGTAAGCGCATGATACCGTCCGGGCTTTGCACTTGTATGGTGCCAAGCAAAGCATGAGGCAACTGACAGCCGAGGCTAACCAGTCCAGTGCGGCTTGCCATGTCTGCCATAGTCCAGGTCACGGCGACAGGTTGGTTCTTTCCGCTCGCAGCAACGCTTAACTTAGTAGGATTTATACACCTTTGTATTCCTTGTATTGCTTGCACATTGCCTGCTGCAAAACTTTTCCAGTCTACCGTGATACACATCCTGTTGCTGACCACGCAGAATAGCCTTTATCATTTATTTGATCAAAATATCTTCGTTGCTCTGTTTACCCTTATTTTTTGAGGCATGACTAGCATATAAACCTTAAAATGACGGGGCTATATGTGCCAAATCAATTTACCTTGGTGCAAATATAACGTGCAAACCAGCGGGCAAAACCGCGACTAGCAGGACTGTGTCACGCTCCATCAAGGTGATGGACCTATTTTCTATGCGCAATGAAAGGGCGGAATTACAAAGAGGGTTAGCGTATATGAAATAATCTGTAGCACCTCACAACCATGCTCTGAGGTTTTGAAATCTAGTTAAAGCCTGCTTCAACACGGAAACCACTCGGTGCTACGCATGCAGATACCGCCGGACCATACCTCATTTGTACGTTCGCGGTAAATTCGAATAACTCGAATAAATTGGGTTGACTATTCGGCGTTGCTAAATCGCTCTTCTTAACCCTATCATACTATTTGTGATATTTAATTATATCACACCGCCATCTTGTAACCGTACATTGGGTTTTCTTTGGACTTTCTGTCCAAGTCCTCTTTTGTAGCGTTGTAGTATCGTGCTCCATTTTTCCGTATCATGGTACCTAAACGTCTCGCAGATAAGTGACGTAACAAACTAAGAGTGAACTCGACTATCTTTACCCCTGTTAAAGTCAACTCGGCTTTAGCTGACGTGGGGGATGTCCAATCCATGGACCAAGTTGACACCATCGTGCTGGCCAATAGTTCCAGCTCAGGGATTGGTATTTTAGAGGTCATAAATCGTGCATCAATACCTGACATAGTTGCTATCATTCCTTCTCAGGAATGCAAGGTCATGCTCAATGACCCTCTTACCGAAGCGAGGCTAAAAATTCACGCACGTGAAAAGCATGTGAATTCACTAAAAAGCGACATACTGAACATCAATGAGACCCTGAAGAAAGTGATGCCCCTAGTACACCTATCGGGCATACAAAAACCTGAAAACTCATCCGACCTAAAACAAGCTGGCATGGTCCTTAACGTGATTGCGCAAGAGGCTAAAGAGCGATTGTGCCGCGCCAATAATGCCATACTATTCAATGTCCTTGACCGGTCTCCACTTGAAAAGTTGCTACGTAAGCTTCTAAACGTCTGCAAATCGCCCCTAGATTGCTGCACAGCTGAACGATTAAGAAAGATTCCCGGCCGTACTTGTCCTACCATATGTAGATGTGTAGGTCTTAAGTTTGCAAAACGCTTCAAGGCCTTTAGCTATCGCATCAAACAACAGGCTAACTTCGGGGCTCTAAAGATTAGAGAAGATATGACCCCCCTACAAAGATCGATGACGCGTACTTATACATGATCATCCAAAATAAAAACTTGACCCGAAACTAAAGATGCACCGTTGGCACATGCGTTACACCATTGTGTACTGTCGATTTAGATGAAGCACAACCACAACAACAACGAGAGATGTCTCCCCTAGAGTGAATACACCCAAATACGGCCCAGAACAAGATACTGCAACTATTGCAGAAAACGAAACATTCAGAGCGTTATCGAACTGTGACTCTGATATGTGCGAATCTGATACGGAACCAGCAATGATGTCTATCGCTTCGCCCACTACTACTATCATCAGGAGTGAAAGCAAAAATGCAGAAGCATCTTGCGGAATTCCGCTTATAACCTGTAATGCAAGCCAAAGATGCCTGATGCCTACAACTACAACGAATCAAGCAAAGATACGCAAGACAAACAAAACAGGTTTACAAAAACGTCAACAAGAAAGAATCTTGGATATGGCATTGAAGACGGGTAGCTCAGGTTGCTTAGATAACAGTTGAACTGTTCGAAAGCTTGGTAATTTTGTTTCAAACGTTTCGTCACCAATCGAGGTTACATCATCAGTGCGTAGGTGAATGGCATGCAATAGCAAAGAGTAGCGTAGAGGAGACTCGCTGGGAGTGCGCCGAGCATGGTGTGCGTGCGCTTTTATATCGCCGTCGTTGTCCGTGGAGACGAGCAAGCCTAATGGTTAAGAATTCGACCCGAGTTCAGCTGGATTGATGAGCAGATGACGGTAAACCTTCACCCCCTGTGTTTCCTGGCCTTTGTCTGCTTGCTCTTGTACGTGAGTCTGTCCTCAGTTCTGGTTGTCTAGCCACACGTTTCATCGGATTCAATCGATTGAGTTGTCGATCGTTCGCAAGTAGTGTTGCGTATACTGCGTCAAGTTTGATGGGTCGATTGATTGAATTCGTTGTAGAGTGCCAGGCTTCCAAAAACTCCCTCGCATGTTTTGTACTTCCAGGTGCTAGAACTTTTACATCCTCCAGATCGAAATGGTGGCCTACTTGATCTTCATGCGCAGAAACCAACGAGTGCGGATCATGTCTTCTGACAGCCGCCTTGTGTTCGGTGATTCGTGTACAAAGTTTTCTTCCAGTTTGTCCGACGTAGTTTTTATCGCAGTCGCTGCATTTTATCTGGTAGATGACGTTGCATTGGTCTGCTTAATTGACTTTCTCTTCGGCTCTTGAGATCAATTTCCTTAGGAAGGCACATGGTTTGTGAGCCACAGAGATGCCACGTGACTGCAGCAATCATCCTGTGGGTTCGGAGACGTTCTTGATGTAAGGGAGCACTATCCGTTTGTTTGCTTGCTCCGGTGACTGCTGCCGCCCTTGCTGAGACTTTCGTTTATTTAAGCTTCTTCTGATGAAATTTCTCGGATAACCGTTGTTTCTAAACACTTGATATAGATTGTTTTCTTCCCGTTTCCGCGAATCGGCTGTGCTACAGTGCGTTTCCGCTCGTTTGAGCAGGGTGTGTATGCAGCTGTTATTGTGATTCATCGGATGGTTGCTGTGGTAGTTTAATATCTGGTCCGTATGTGTTTTTTCTGATATACGCTCGTTTGCAGAGAGCCGTCGGTATTCCCAGTGAGCAATACATCCAAAAATGGTAACTTGTTAGCCATTTCTAATTCAATCGTAAATTTAGTATCAACGAATGTGCTGTTGAACAAATCGTGCGTGGCCGGTACTCTGTTCCGTTTTACGATGACAAATGTGTCGTCCACGTATCGCATCCACAGTTTTGGACTGATAGATGGCAGCGCAATGCGCTCCAATTTCTGCATCACGGCTTCTGCAATGAGCCCCGAAATTGGGGCTCCCATGGGTGTTCCTCTCAGTTGTTGATACACTTGACCATCAAAGCGGAAACAAGTGGTCATGCAGAGGTTCAGGAGTTCCCAAAAGCTTCCGGGTTGTATGGTTGTTGTTGAGTTTAGTTGATTCTCTAGTAGTTTCATCATGGATGCTTTGGCCCATTCTTGACCGATTGAGGTGCAGAGTGCGGTGATATCGAATGAAAGCATTATTTCGTCATCTTCTATTCTGACATTCCGCAGTTTGTTAAGGAATTGTTAAGCATTGTTGATGCTATATTCGGACCCAGCAATCAAATGTTTCAACCTCTTCCACAAATCCTTCACTAGTTTATACGATGGGGTTCCGGGGAGTGAGGCGATTAGTCGTAGTGGGACCATCCTTGTGTACTTTGGGTAGTTCATAGAACAGTGCAAATATGGGAAAGTTCTAATCGACAACAGAAGCATTTGTCCCAGTATTGTTGACCCACCGTTACGAACAGTACTGGTATTTGCAATTGAACGTCGAGTCAAATGCAGGAATAACCGCCGCAAAGCTGCATTGAACACAAAGTTATAAAAACTGACTAAGAGAAATGACTGCACTAGTAGTGAAGGATGGATCAAAAACCTTTCATGCAGCCACCTCAATGCAACTGAAGAAGATGTCTTGATCAAGTGGCTCAACAACAACGTCAAAGATGCTTGCCACAAAGACTACTTGGCTAGCTTAGAACGCGCTGAAATCAAATGGACTGTCAGAGGTGACCCAGCAACAGATAGGGCAAGCATTTGTCCCAGTAATAACTCGGAAGATAGTCAAGCAGACTCTAGCCAAGGAGAAACTGGATGCACTCAAACGTCTACAAAAAGACGAGAACGTTGTAATCCTACCAGCAGACAAAGAGCGAAATACAGTGATAATGGACAAACCGGAGTATATTAACAAGGCCAAAGAACTGCTATCCGAAACAACAACATACCGCCAGATCAATCAAGACCCAAGTTCAAAATAGGTCAAACAGATCAACACAACGTCCAAGAAACTACAAACAAAGAACGAGCTCAAAGCCACGGAGAGATGGAGAATGAAAGCTGGTGATACAAACCTTGCACTGTTATATGGACTACCAAAATACAAAAGGAGGGAGTCCCACTACGACTAATCGCCTCACTCCCCGGAACCCCATCGTATAAAACTAGTGAAGGATTTGTGGAAGAGGTTGAAACATTTGATTGCTGGGTCCGAATATAGCATCAACAATGCTTAACAATTCCTTAACAAACTGCGGAATGTCAGAATAGAAGATGACGAAATAATGCTTTCATTCGATATCACCGCACTTTGCACCTCAATCGGTCAAGAATGGGCCAAAGCATCCATGATGGAACTACTAGAGAATCAACTAAACTCAACAACAACCATACAACCCGGAAGCTTTTGGGAACTCCTGAACCTCTGCATGACCACTTGTTTCCGCTTTGATGGTCAAATGTATCAACAACTGAGAGGAACACCCATGGGAGCCCCAATTTCGGGGCTCATTGCAGAAGCCGTGATGCAGAAATTGGAGCGCATTGCGCTGCCATCTATCAGTCCAAAACTGTGGATGCGATACGTGGACGACACATTTGTCATCGTAAAACGGAACAGAGTACCGGCCACGCACGATTTGTTCAACAGCACATTCGTTGATACTAAATTTACGATTGAATTAGAAATGGCTAACAAGTTACCATTTTTGGATGTATTGCTCACTGGGAATACCGACGGCTCTCTGCAAACGAGCGTATATCAGAAAAAACACATACGGACCAGATATTAAACTACCACAGCAACCATCCGATGAATCACAATAACAGCTGCATACACACCCTGCTCAAACGAGCGGAAACGCACTGTAGCACAGCCGATTCGCGGAAACGGGAAGAAAACAATCTATATCAAGTGTTTAGAAACAACGGTTATCCGAGAAATTTCATCAGAAGAAGCTTAAATAAACGAAAGTCTCAGCAAGGGCGGCAGCAGTCACCGGAGCAAGCAAACAAACGGATAGTGCTCCCTTACATCAAGAACGTCTCCGAACCCACAGGAAGATTGCTGCAGTCACGTGGCATCTCTGTGGCTCACAAACCATGTGCCTTCCTAAGGAAATTGATCTCAAGAGCCGAAGAGAAAGTCAATTAAGCAGACCAATGCAACGTCATCTACCAGATAAAATGCAGCGACTGCGATAAAAACTACGTCGGACAAACTGGAAGAAAACTTTGTACACGAATCACCGAACACAAGGCGGCTGTCAGAAGACATGATCCGCACTCGTTGGTTTCTGCGCATGAAGATCAAGTAGGCCACCATTTCGATCTGGAGGATGTAAAAGTTCTAGCACCTGGAAGTACAAAACATGCGAGGGAGTTTTTGGAAGCCTGGCACTCTACAACGAATTCAATCAATCGACCCATCAAACTTGACGCAGTATACGCAACACTACTTGCGAACGACCGACAACGCAATCGATTGAATCCGATGAAACGTGTGGCTAGACAACCAGAACTGAGGACAGACTCACGTACAAGAGCAAGCAGACAAAGGCCAGGAAACACAGGGGGTGAAGGTTTACCGTCATCTGCTCATCAATCCAGCTGAACTCGGGTCGAATTCTTAACCATTAGGCTTGCTCGTCTCCACGGACAACGACGGCGATATAAAAGCGCACGCACACCATGCTCGGCGCACTCCCAGCGAGTCTCCTCTACGCTACTTTTTGCTATTGCATGCCATTTACCTGCGCACTGATGATATCACTTCGATTGGTGACGAAACGTTTGCAACAATATTGCCAAGCTCATCGAAGAAAGATCCTGAGCACCGGATGGTACATGCCAACGCTTGGACTCAGGCGAGGCGGGCTGTAACCGAAAACCGTCTTCCCTAAATATCGTTCGTTGATGTGGTCTGCGAGCATTTCTAGGCTACGACAACCGCGAGTTAACCGTTACCTTCTTGAAGCTCCTAAGTTAGGAGCTTGCGCCTCGACTTACCAACAATCGCCCAACGCGCAAGGCTCGATACCAACTATTCTTGGTCATAGTTCTGACGGTACTCCCCATTGTACAATGAGTACTAAAGCTGAAGGCGCCACTATAAACAACCACTTCTCAAATCTGGGCACCCACAGTTCGCGAATCTCCTTGACGTAACCGCACACAACACGGTCTAATTTACCACCGTCCCTTTTTATGGAACACTACAGGGTATGGTCCACCGCACCCAATTCCTTAAGGGCTAACACCTGCTCTAGTTTGTCTCCGAAATCTTCTATGTTCATTACAGCACCCTCTAAACCGCTGGTCTCGGCCAATCGGGTTGATCCAACAATCCCCAAGCTTCCTCTTGGCATGTCAATGGCCGATATTCTGCAATACCAAACTTTGCCATCCTATGATCACACATATGTGCAGCGTACACCTAATAAACGCAACTCCATTTGCCCCAATTCCTCGCTGCCCCTGCTCCCCACGAAAGCGAAACGCCCACATTAGCCTGCAGTCAACGCTATCACATAGAGATCAGATTTCGCACACAAAGTAAATTGATTATCCGGTCTTTCCCCCATTGCGATATTCCATCCATCTATCCTCGGTCCATTCGTGGGACCACATAAGCCTCCCCATCTCCGTCGTATCGCCACCAACCCAACCCTGCACAGGATCTGACAATAAGCTACTACATGACCTACATGTCTACGAAAATGGTTATGCTCATAATACAATAACCTCCTTAAGTGGCAGTATAAAATTTTCTGCGCAAATGAATGAGCCGTTGAGCACGTTACCTTACCAAACCTGGATACTCACCACTGCATACCAACATGCCAACAACCCTCTCCGAGTCTAGGAATGCCATACAGACACCGCAGTAACTAGCCCAGATCTGGCAGAAATATGCTTCACAAGTCAGCACACTCACTGTACTCAACCGTTATCTTCTACCGCTTACGTACAACGTGTCTCCGCCAGTAATTTAGCCATCGCCAATAACCTACCCCACACTCCTAAACCTATCTCCGCTGCTTCGTTTCAGCATGGTATCCAAGCCATCCCACTCCTACAACAGGACCTGCTCGATGATAATGAGGACAGTAAGATTTCGTCTGAGCTCTGTAATCTTAGAACTTATAACTCCCTCTGGAACAACAGCAACTATACTTACGCAAACTACTCAGCTTACTACTGTCTATGATAATGCAGCAGATGCTCAATTCTGCAACGAGGTACTCACTCTACTTCTCATTAACGCGAGGTCCGTCAAGCATATGATGCAACTTATCAATTCCGTCATTATCCTAGCCGGCCCCCAGGTAGTGCTCATCACAGAAACTTGACACGATGCTAACACGCCTGATACACAGCTGCGAATCCCGGGCTACACCTCTTTCAGTACTGGAAGTAACAACCACCGCGGTGGCGGATGCCTCATTTACGTGCGTGACGATTTTGGGGCGCCATCATTTCAAGAACTTTCAATCGGCACTCTGGAAGACTCGGTCTGGATTCAGACCAGTAGAGAACAGCACGATCTCTTTATTGGCTGTCTGTATAATTCTCCACACACTAACACAATCGGTATATGCAGTCTAGTGGAACTCTTCACAGAAGTGTCCCTATTGCCTAGCCACTATAAGATAATCGGTGGTGACTTCAACATACCACAAGTGGCCTGGCAAACACAATCTGCGCCACCCAAATACCGTGCCTTTGTGGACAGCACATATGCATTCGGGTGGACTCAACACGTGCGTGCACCCACTAGGCACAATAACACCTTAGATTGACTTTTTACCAACGGAGTTGCACATACATCTGCTAGCGTACTTGATAATCTCCCTGGATGCGATCAAAAATAGTAAAACTCTCTTTCCAACTAAACATCAATCGTCCCCCAGTGACTAGAACAGCGTGTTCTGTTCGGCCCTTCAAACGCACAATTGGACAAACATTTCTCTACTTCTGAGATCCATCAGCTGGGACGCATTCTTTCTGGGTTCAGATTTGGGCACTGCCTCTGCTGTACTATATAGAAATCTCACTTACTGCCTGGATATACTTGCACCTATAACGAAACATAAAGCAATACAGTCACCGCAGGACGTAGCTCTTCCTCACAAACGTCTCGTCGAGCTCAAAAAGCTACTTTCGAAGTACAGCAAGACTCATGCTTACTTCCTCCTTATGCGCAGCAATGAAATCCTGTTGGAGTGGAGAATTTCGCTAACTACGGCAAATCTGTTCGAAGAACACACTGCCCTAAACTCTATCAACCGTATCAACGTCCTTATTCCCCTGATGAGGCGCAGAAGCAACCCCGCTTCCAATTCGATTAACTCGATTATTCGTCCAGACGACTCAGTTACCAGTAAGCAAGCTGAAATATGTAAGGTCATGAACCGCTACTTCTGCGACTCTTTCACCTCTGCTAACCTGACCCTGTCCCTTAATATTTAGTTGCATCCATGATACTTTACACGCAGTACCATCTGACCTGGGTACCATTGCTCGAGAAGTACAAGCCCTCAAATTATCCTTCCATGCCGACCTGATGGCCTCCCATCGGCTCTGTTAATCCTAGGTGGCCTGGATATAGCCGTCTTTCTTCTTAACATCTTTACGCTTTCCATGAAACATGGAACCTTTCCCTCCGCTTGGGAACATGCAGTCGTCATGCCAAGGCACAAAAGGTGAAGCCGTCAAAACATTGAAAACTACCGACCCATTATTCACACCCCATTAGCTTCACGGGTGATGGAGAGGATCATCAAGGAAGAGCTCCTAAGGTTCTTATTACATCCTAATCTCATCAACAAATCCCAACATGGATTCCTCTCGTCTAAATCTTGTCAAACATGCCAGCTGGAATTCCTGAACAATGTTACCGCCATGGCTGGTTGCAGGAAATCTCTGGTCATCATCTTCTTGGACATGAAAAAAGCGTTCGACCGAGTTCCTCATAATGGACTGCTAACTGAATTGGTTTCTTACCGTAAATCGGACCAGTTGCATTATCGGTTATCTTCTTATCTCTCCCGTCGAACACAGCCGGTGGGACTAGGAGACTTTGAATCCTCACCGAAACAAGTTACGTGTGCTGTATTCCAGGGAAGTGGACTGGGCCGTATGCTCTTACTACTTTACATCAACTACGTATTTCAAATCTTTGAATATGGAAAGTCGTACCTGTTCGCTGACGATATTAAAGTCGTATTCACCTTTGACTCTGGTAACCTAGGGAGCGGTCTCTTCAATATTCAGAATGATCTTAAAGCTTTAGACTCCTGGTGCAATACATGGAAGCTTGACCCCTCTGCAAAGTGCAGCGTTCTGTCGTATAGATGAAGTGTGCCGCCTAGTGCGCTAACGCAGAGTGGCGTCTTACTAGCCATCTGTCAAGCCGCAAGGGATCTCAGAGTACACTATTCAAGCCCACTAAAATTCTCGGAAAAATTTAGCTATAGTGTAGCGGAAACCAGATCCCTCATTGGTCATATCTGCAAGAGAATGCTTGTAACTGAATTTAGACTCACTCTATACAAGGTATGCGCTAGACCTCTACTGGCGTACTGTTCAATAATATTTACCAACTCCAGAAAGAGTGACGGATTAGCAATTGAGAAATTACAACGGTCATTCACAAAGCGCTTGCTTTGCCCTTTTACTCTCAACTACCTTGAGCACTGTAAAATTCTTGGTCTTGAAACTTTATGGTTACGAAGAATGCGACTCAAACTCTCCTTCTTATTCTAGACGATAAACCAGCAAAATACGAACCTTGAAGGACTTATCCAACAAAATGTTGACTCTCGGTATCCACTCCGCCATAGATATTTAGCCGTTACCCTGCGCAGAGCCCGCAATAACTTGCGTAACCACTTCTTTCTCTACAACTTCGCTCGCATCGGGAACAGGCTACCATTACATTTAGGGCATCCGAGAATACTGCAAAGTTCCGAGCAGCCCTGCATAGACACCTTGCTACCCTGCCTACATGCGAGCTATTTAACAACAATATACCGGAGGAGGAACTTTGGGAACATGGCCCAGAGCACCTCTAAGTCTGAAAATCCCAAAACTTCGGACACAGGCCCCACCAAATAACTCTCCTTTAATTTCCGGGACGGTTTACGCCACGAAACACAAAGCTTGTGGTCTGCGAACAGTGGCTCCATTGCCTCGCTTGTCTGCTGATTTTTCACTGAAACTGTAGGTGTCCAGTAGTGGACAAACGTCTTAATGATATGGCTACACCAGCCACTCATACATCCTTTCCTAGTGTCACACTCTCTGCTTAGTGGCAGTTAGTCGCCAGAGCCTCAACTCAACTTTGCGGATATGCGAAACTCTCTAGGAGTTGCTCCTTTCCTACGGCGTTCATTCACTTGGATTGTTTGTGTCACAGCTCAGCTGGTTTGTTGACCTATTCTGTGCCGCCGTAGGATCTACTAGTAACTAAAGGCTTAATCCGAGCTCTATTGCTGGCCACTCATCTCTCTTTTAGCGCGCCGTTATCCTTCGTTCTTCTTACTCGCATAACCGCTTCTTCTTGGCAGTAGCTAGTCATGGTTGCCCTATGTAAGGATGGAGTCACTTCTTTGCTTTCCCACTTTTTTGGAAGTTTTTCTCTCTAATCGCGCGCTTGTTCATTTACCTATTGATACAGTAGTTATCCAGCATGTGGTCAAACGTCTTAATGATATGGCTACAACAGCCACTGATATATCTTTTCCTATAGCCATTATCTCTTCTCAACGATTGCTGGTCGCTGGAGGCTCTATTCAACTTTGCGAAAACCCGTAGCTTGCTAAGGATCAGTCCTTCCTTATAATGATTATTCTCTTGGTATAGTTTATCATAGCTTAGCTGGTTCGCCGTCCTATCCTTTAACACTAGTTATTCAGTTGTAGCTAGAATGATTAACCCAACAGGCAATTTTAACCACTGAAACCTGGTCCATTATCGTAATCTTTTGCTTGTCTTACCTTCAACCCTTAGTCTTCCTTTCATCTCCATTTAATCTTAACCTGCTTCTGCTCAGCTTCCTATCATTATATACCCATGTACATTATAGTTATTGTGTCTTAGGTAATCCTTATCCCGTGGAGCATATATAAATAAGGCCACATCGTCACCGTATCTTTTGGTTTCTGATGACAGCCAAGCTTGTCTGCACACCAACCTTCTAGTCTCAGGTAGAATTCGAACATCGTCAGCCTATACCTCATGAATTGCTTACCGGAATCCTGCTCGTCATCCTTATGCATTTGAAAGTGTTTTGCCCATATGGCCATGCTTTCTGCATAAGTAAAAATATCTTTAGCGTAATATCTGTTACACATTGTACACTAGTTGTCTCAAATAAATGTCTCAAAGTAGGATTTTGATCAAACGCTAGGTACATTGACTGTCCCTTTTCGGTCTTCTCTCGGCCTGCTCCTCTCTCCCTTTTCTCTGAGGTTGTGAACATCGGAGGGATTCAGGATTGAACTGAGGAACTGCCTCCGTCTGGGATGGGACGAAATAACCAACAAGAACTTACCTGGACCATGGATTTACTTCCATTCTAACCAGCTGCACCCAACCACCGATGTCCATGGAGGGTAGCTGGACACAAAATCTTCACTCCCGAAAAATATACATAATCAGAGAAGACTTCATGTGGTTCTGCGAAGGATCAACACACCATATTCAAAAAGAATGTTTAGTTCCCGACATACCAATGGACCGGACCCAGGAACGCAATAGACCACCAGCTAAGGCATCAGCCAGCAGAAAAATGGAACACAACCTGACTGTGAAAAACCCAGCAAACAAGCGTTCAACAAGAAACATAGCCAGTTACAAGTTGCCATTCAATGGGTTGACGGTAGTGTTCCAGGATGTGGTGGGTTTTCGCCTGGCAAGCGATCTTTCTATAAAAAGCCACACATATCCGTTTAACAACACTGCAACGTGGCGTACGTGATTCGCCACCGAAAAGTCGCAGCCCATAATTTCACACGGGCAGGTCAACTAGCATCACAATTCTAGATAGGTTCGTTACACTGGAACTTCTACATCAGCATATACTGCCGTCTATTTACTTCCTACGATACGTTGACCTATGCTCTACTTGTGCACGAACTCACTCTATCGGCACATATCTCTTGAGTGTGCTCTTCTATTTCCTTACAATGGATAATTCAGGATTCTCAATCTATAAATAAATAAATAAATATTTTATTCTCGACTGTGCGAGGCACGCTCGTGGAGGCATGATCAGATATGTACAACGGTACAAACATTTTAATGCAATTGTAACAGTAACGTAGAAAATTGTTCATATATCCATGATTGGAACTGTACAATGTTGAAAATGCGAAACAATAAGTTGGCTGTCATGAGATACGGGACCTCAGCTAATAAGAGCTTGAGAATCCTGAATGATCCATTGAAACGTAATGGAAGAGCCCGCACACAAGGAAGGAAAGGTCAACGTATCGTAGGATGTAAAACGACAACAGTATATGCAGATGTAGAAGTCCCAGTGTAACGATCCTATGTAGAATTGTGACGCTAGTTGACCTGCCAGTGTAAAGTTATGGGCTGTGACTTTATTCGGTGGCGAGTCACATACGCCACGTTGCAGTGCTGTTAAACGGACATTTGTGGCTTTTTGTAGGGAGAACGCTTGCCAGGCGAAAACCCACCACGTCCTGGAACACTGCCACCAATCCATTGAATGGCAAATTGTAACTGGCTATGTTTCTTGTTAAAAGTCTGTTTGCTCGGTTATTCGCAGTCAGGTTGCGTCCCATTTTTTCTGCTGGTTGATGCAATAACTGGTTGCCTATTGCGTTCCTGGGTCCTGTCCATTGGTAGGTCGGGTACTAAACATTCTTATTGAAAATGATGTGTTGATCCTTCGCAGAACCAAGTGAAGTCTTCTCTGATTATGTATATTTGCCGGGGAGCGAAGAATTCGTGTCCAGCTACCCTCACTGGACATCGGTGGTTGGGTGCAAATAGTTAGAGTGGAAGTGAGGCCATGGTCCAGGTAAGTACTTGTTGGTTATTTCGTCCCATCCCAGACGGAGGCAGTTCCTCAGTTCAATCCCGAAGCTCTCCGATGTTCATGACCTCAGAGAAAAGGGAGAGAGGAACAAGCCGAGAGAAGACCGAAAAGGGACAGTCAATGTACCTAGCGTTTGATCAAAATCCTACCTTAAGACATTTATTTGAGACAACTAGTGTACAAGGTGTAACAGATATTACGCTAAAGATGTTTTTACTTATGCAGAAGGCATGGCCTGATGGGTAGAATACTTTCATGTGCATAGGGATGAAGAGCAGGATTCCGGTAAGATATTCATGAGGTGTAAGCTGACAATGTTCGAATTCTACCTGAGACTAAAAAGTGGGTGTGTAGTCACGATTGGTTGTTATCGGAAACCAAAAGACAGTGACGATGTGGCCGTATTTATATATGCTCCACGGGATAAGGATTACCTAAGACACCATAACTACAATGTACATAGGTATATGAAGATAGGAAGCTGAGCATATTAGAAGCAGGCTAAGATTAAATGGATATCAAAGAAAGACTAAGTGTTGAAGGTAAGACGATCAGAAGATATCGATAATGGACCGGGTTTCAGTGGCCAAAGGTGCCTGTTGGGTTAATCATTCTAGTTACTAATGAATAACTGCCGTGTCAAAGGATCGGACAGCAAACCAGCTAAGCTGTGAAAAAACTATACCAAGAGAATAACCATTCTACAGAAGGACTGACCCCTAGCGAGCTAAGGGGTATTCCCGAAGTTGAATAGAGCCTACAGCGAAATGCTGCTGCAGAGCAGAGATAGTGGCTAAAGGAAAGGATGTATCAGTGGCTGATTCAACCATATCATTAAGAATTTTGACCACATGTCATGTAAACGCGAGTAAGAAAGACGACGGATAACGGCGCGCTAGGAGAGGATGAATGGCCAGCAACAGAGTTCGGATTAAGGCATCAGTTACTAGTGGATCCTACGGTGGCACAGAATAGGTCAACAAACAGCTGAGCTGTGACGCAAACAATCAAAGAGAATGAACATTGTAAGAAGGGAGCGAGCTCCGGGTATCCGCAAAGTTGAATTGAGGCTATGGCGACTAGCTGCTGCTATGCAGAATTAGTGGCTCTAGAAAGGATGTATCAGAGGCTGGTGTAGCCATATGATTAAGAAGTTTGACCACTACTGGATACCTACAGTTTCAATGAATAAGTCAACAGACGAGCGTCGATTAAGGAGACAGACGTCAGAGGAAGTTGAAGGCTGAAGTGTCAAGTAGTGGCTCTTTGCAGGTTACATGGGGCCAACAATGACTAGCTACTGCCAAGAAGAGTGAAACGACTAAGAAGAACGGCGGATAACGGCGCGCTAGGAGTGAGATAAGCGGCCAGCCATAGAATTCGGATTAAGGCATCAGTGGCATCAGTGGATCCTACGGTGGCACAGAATAGGTCAACAAACAGCTGAGCTGTGACGCAAACAATCCAAGAGAATGGACACTGTAAGAAATGAGCAGCTGCCTGAGAGCTCCGGGTATCAGCAAAGATAAATTGAGGCTATGGCGACTAGCTGCTATAAGCGGAGATAGTGGCACTAAAAAAGGATGTATCAGTAGCTGGTGAAGCCATAAGATTAAGAAGTTTGACCACTAGTGGTTACCTGCAGTTTCAATGAATAGGTCAACAGATGAGCGCCGATTAAGTAGACAGACGTCAGAGGAACTTGAGGGCTGAAGTGTCAAGGAGTGGCTGCTTGCAGGCTACATGGAGCCAGCAACGACTGGCTACTGCCAATGGGATAATTGCACGCGAGTAAGACGAGCAACGGATAACGGTGCGCTGGGAGAGCGATGAATTGCAGCAACAGAATTCGGATTAAGGCATCAGTTAATTGTGGGTCCTACGGTGGCACAGAATAGGTCAACAAACAGCTGAGCTGTGACGCAAACAATCAAAGAGAATGAACATGGTAAGAAGGGAGCGAGCTCCGGGTATCCGCAAAGTTGAATTAAGGCTATGGCGACTACCTGCTGCTATGCAGAATGAGTGGCTCTAGGAAAGGATTTATCAGTGGCTGGTGCAGCCATATGTTTAAGAAGTTTGACCACTACTGGATACCTAATTTTTCGATGAAGAAATCAACATGCTGAGGTCCCGTATCTCATGACAGCCAAATTGTTTTTTTCGCATTTTCACCATTGTACATTTCCAATCATGGACATATGAACAATTTTCTACTGTCACTGTTACCGTTGCCATAAAATGTTTGTACAGTTGTGCACATCTGATCATGCCTCTATGGGCGTGCCTGACATAGCCGAGAATAAAGTATTTATTTATTAATTTATTTAATCTAATTGGTACCGAGGTCCTGGAACGACTATAACACTTCTCTGTGGTACGCGCCAAAAGTGTGCTAGACTGCCTTACTGTCTACACTGTTAGAAAGATATTGATGAGCACACTTTACCTGTAGGCCAATCGAATAATTTTCTCAAGCTTGACGAAAATGGGCAATATAAACCAGTTTTCTGCCATTAAAAGCTAAGGCAGTGGGGTCGGTCCGCGAAATTTTGATTTTCCAAAACACTATCTGGTCGCACATAACGTTTATCTAATTAAAGTTAGCGCGGGCAAAGGCCAGCTTGGCCGCGTTCAAAGCTACTCATAAGAAGACCCGGAAACCACTTCTGTCTATACGCAGGCTGCTAGCACCTCGACAGCCTCACGCAACCTTGATTTAACCATCACAGATTATAGAGATCAAGATGTGATCATAGCAATAGTGAAAAACATGGCTCGATAACGAGGAGTCTTGACCTGGGGGCTGTGAAGCCTCAGAACGCCAAAAGACTGGAGAGAAAAGTAACTTTCTCGACGACCAAATGGGCCTACTCGCTCAACTTCAAGAACCCATCCGGCTATACAGCTCGTCGCACTGGGCTAAGACGACAAGTTCTGGAGGCACCATCACCGCACATAGCATACGAAGTCAGCTACGCATTGACAGCCGAAGTATCCAAGCTCGGCCAACGAGCTGAGCTCGTCCCCTTGCTGGAGTCCATACATGCTGGCTCCTTCAAATAACTGACCTAGAGTGTGGATTCCACCACGTTGCTCGGCTGCTATGGACACGCCCTTCCTACCCACGACAAGGATAACCAAGCTTGGAATTTCATTACCTTGGGACTCCGTAGTGAAAACCGTGACGTTTTGGACCATTGGATTCCATATTCCTGCCGAATCGCTACATCCGGCCTATTATGGTAGTCATTGGAGTCGCAGAGCGGTGGATAGAGTTTGAACGAATGAAAGAAAATTACGTTCACGGCACCAATCAGATTAAGCGCTAACTACGCTTTCTTTAAACGCACTAATTTGAGAAATTGTGGTGGGCTGCGGAATGGTACCATGTTGAGTAACTTATATTTCTGGCCACTGAATCGAAATAAATTACGAGAGCCTTCAAAGACTTGGAAGGCTTACCCGAATGACGGACGCAACTTCTACTTTCAGTTGCCCATACTAACCATCATTCAGGCTTATGTGATACGCAGGCATGTGAACAGCTTTGTGTCTAAAGATATAGCGACACCTAGAGCAACACTTCTGCGGAGAGACTACGCGGAGAAGCTCACTAGAAATTGTTAGGCTGCCTAAGGCTAGTTTGATAACTCCAAGGTCTGCCGCCAAATTAAAACGTCCACTGCCATCGGGAGCCGGTTGTGGCAACGGGATGTACAGAATCCTTAGCTTCAATGTTCTCTGCGGAAGATTGTCGGAGGAATTAAAGCATGCCATCGCTGCAGTCAATGCAATTGCAAAAATTCCTTTTAAGTACAGCTGCTATGCAAACGAGCCCTAAATATCCGGCTACAGTTAAACGGAATGCTGTTGCCGAACCAGTCTTGTGCGTTGTAGAAGCAACTTGCAAAAAGTTACGCAATGAAACCAAGCTAAGGCCAATGCATTTTAGACCGCCAAAGCGTGAGGAAACGTTAACTGCACCAATTAATAGCAAAATGAATTCAAGTACCTACAATGCAGACTGTAAGCGCGGGACGTGTACTCCTTCTAGTAAAAACCTACCTGCCCATTATCAACTTTGTCCACGTCCAACCTACAACGGTTCTAACCAAACTAGCAGCAATGAAACCAAATTTTGGCTGAGGCTATGGATGGTACCGTGCTTTGGTGTTCAACGTTCCAGATGGCGTTACGCTGAAGGAGATTAAACGAGCATTCATCGCAGTCAACGGTTTTGCGACTGTACGGGTTGAGATCGCCAAACGTTTCATTGAATTTGCGGCTCTAATCCCAGTCACGAAAATGCGGTTTACTTAAAACAAAATTACGCACCAAAAAGGGAAACCATTAATACCTCAGAGGCCCTGGGCTCCGTATGGATAAGAGCCGCTGGCCGGGAAGCCATAGTATTATTTACATACGTTTATAGAACCTTTGACGCATCACAAGTGCATGATAACACACGCATGCATTTCCGAGCAGGCACCTAGCCATAACTTGACTACAAAATTGTCGCAGGTGACTTCATGTTTTTACCTACCGCTCCTACGAAGTGTTCGTTTTTTAGCAAGCGTCAATCTAGTAGCTTCGATGCAACATGTACTCGCACCTATCCGTGGGACGCAAATACGGCACTTGGAGTTTACCTTAAATAAATAACCGTTATTTTGCATTCATTGTTGCACCATCCCACACATTCCTAAAATTTAAAAGCAAATTTGTGCGCAACAGCTACGTTACAACGCACGTAATTGGCTTTGGCCAAAACCTGTACAAGTTGTAGAAACGAAAGAAGTACTCATGCGGAGCAAAATATGTCAGTGTGGTGACTATGAACTGGATTCATGTGTGCGTAGAGTAAACAGAAAAAGTACAATAGCTGACGTGATGACAGTATGTGAGACTGAGAGTAGCTTTCTGTCAAGCAAACAAGCAAAATGTCTAGTCAATATACCAGAGGGTAATTGTGAACAGTCGTTTTACTCAGTAGTGAGTGATATCCGTCACGTTGCAGTGCTGATATTTTGAATTTCGTGGCTTTTATAGAGTGAACACTTGCCATGCAGAAGCTCGTCACCTCCTAAAATACTGTCGTCGATTGTTTTAAACGGTCATGTACACCTGACGCAACCTCGTATAAACCAGTTGTACACTGAGAGTATCAGTAAGTCAGGAGTTCCGTGAAAGCGGTCATAGAGTAGTAAACCGCTCATTGTAGTTAAAGTGCCCCGTCACTCATCCTGCTCGTCTATGGGCAATCCAGCTTCAGCAGCAGGTGTATTCCATAAATTGAGCGGTCGTTGCCCTACTTATTAGGTCCAGAAATTAGGATAGATGCTTTTTGTCCAGCTCCCTAGAGCAATCTGCTGCAATCGTTTATAGGGCGATTATTTTATATCTGGATCGCCTGCAATGCACGCCCGTATAACAAGAAGTCCATCAAGAAAGGGCAGCCAAAGCAAATTGTTCAATAGGTTGCTTCACCCACGGCTTTCCTACTGTAGGCTGTTTGACACTGCGTAGGTTGTGATGGCAGGTGAAAGGGCTATTGGTTTGTTAGCCAGAGGTTTGCAAACTCATCCAGGTCAAGGACGGGCAACCATGAGTAGTAACTATATAAATACACAGTGTGAATAGAAACAAGCAAATGCTGGCTGCTGCGTTCACGCTCCTCTTAAAATGTGCCAGGTATATCCCTCATATGAATGGTCTCTGTTGAAATCCAGTGATCCACCAGTTATATGTAAGGCGTACAAAGACTAAGTAAAGGAGCTTCAACGTTTAGAAACAAGCTCAGCCAGAGGTGAGCTGCAAACGACCGCTAGCCATTCACTGTGCGCGGAAATATTTACAGCAAATTATCCCCACAACGATTTTGACCCATAAGCCATCTTCTAACCTTGGTCAAGATGGCATTCCGCCCATATTAATTAAGGATGGGTGTACGGACATTTCTATACTCATCCTGAAGCTTTGTACAAGCTCCATGCAGTAAAGAACTTATTCTTCGGCTTGAGGGCACTCTATAGTCGTCGCGTCACAAACTTGGCTTTCTGTGGGAGGTTGCAAATTTCCGCTCGATAAACCATACATCTGCCTTTTTAAGAGTAATGGAACTGGTTGTTAAACTAACTCTCATGGATTGCTTGTATGATGGTGACCACATGCACAAGCAACCACATGGATTACAGACTGCTTGATCCTGCGCGCCCTGCCAGCTGGATTTTCTTAACATGGTAACTGGGGCCATGTACTCATACCAAGCATACTCCTGCTCTATCCCAATATGCAAGAAGCATTCGCAGACTTCCAGATAAGCACCTACTACACGGTGTCAACGCTTGTGGAGTCCACTGTTAGGCTGGTTGTGATAATACCTAACTGGACGCAGGCATCCATAAAAATATAACATTCTCCCGGTTCACTGCCTCGAACGGTGCCATACATGGAACGCTTAAAGTCAAACTTGCTTAGTTGGTTACATATATGATACCTTTTCTAATCGTACCTTTAATCATATTTTTAATACTTTTAGCACACCTTAAATCATACCTTTTAATCCCACAGTTATTTAAATACATGGGCGCTGTTTATAAATATCGACTTACCCATACCTTAAATACCCTCAATTGGCCACCCACCTTTCCCTTAGTACTGGTGCATGCGTTCCAACCGTGGCTCTGCGCATATGGTTTCTACCAACAACATTACGGATCTGGCTGCTAGGGAATACACTATCTCTTAGCCTTGCAGAGGATGTTAGCATCCCAATGGCGCCGCTACTAGAAACATATATTTATCCCAGCTGTCACTACGAATAATAGAAAAAACTAGTTTGGTACTAACTTTCCGAGCCAAACGTAATACTATGTGCGCCATTAGTTGAGCCACGCAATCCTAACTCAGATATTTGCACTCCAATGTATCCTCATTTCGCCTCATGTCTCTTAGGTTTTGTGAGTCGAACATTCGCCAAACACTATTGGAAACACTAGTAGACTGGCGGCATCGTTAACCAGATTCATGTTTGATCGCCATTCATGCATCCCTAACATTTGTTATTTACATTCACTAACAACGGATCGTAAGCTAACCATCTACCATGTGCCATGTACCCACGTCACACCGGCTAGCTGGCTATGCAGCTATTTTGACCACTGATTACCTCATACTGCTAAGCTGTATAAAATGTAGCTTTTAACTGGCTTCATTGCCTACCCTGCATCATTCGTAGCGGCAGGTGGTCAACCAGTCCCCGTTTATGTGTACGCGGTTGGTTCTGACTTAATGTTGTTCCTTTGTGCCGCCTCGCGAATTATGATATCTCCCTCTAAAACCTTCAACAACGTGATATCTTGTGACATTCAAACTTTATTTTACATCAATTGCATCCCTACTGGACCACCAAACTTGGAGAAAGCTCACAAAGCGAAAACAGTTGCACAGTAGAGCGTCACTAAACGTAGAGCCCAATAATGCTTTATGTTTGAAAAACCCTAACCCTTGAAACTAAAGTTCTTGAGTCCCAGCCCATGCAGGTACTAGCTAAATACACCTTTACAGGCATGGTGCCTCTTTTCGGATGTATATTTATTTATGCCTGACAGTAGGTGTATGTAGCCTATTGGCAGCGCGAGTCCATGCACTGGGATGCATAAAATGAGCTAAAACTGTTCACTCTAACCGAATTTGTCTAACTAATCGAGACGGTTTACATGATGCGTCAAGCCAAATGTGCACTGAGCTGTCCTGGCTTATCCATGAAGACCAAGTTCACGTAGCCTCAGGACACCATCCATAATCGCTCAAAGTTAAATAATGTTGGGATGGTTATTTATACAACGGTTCCGTCGACCAACTGGTCCTTGTAAAGTACACACTGAGACTTTTTGGTTCTGGTGTACTTACAAAGTAGCATATAATTTGGTGCACGCAAAACATCCTGCAGTGGCTGTCGAGCGTTTCCATGTATATTCTTACATATTGTTTTATGTTTTCTCACTCACGCTTGAAAAGTGTGTTTTGCGGCCACTGCGTCGTATAGTGTAAGTACTGCTACTTTAAGGCCATCTTATACATTTCTAACTACGCAGCCATATTGAGACTTAATGACGATGAGCCACATCTTAGAACTTTTCTTAGTTTCTCAGTATTTGCTTGACAAGAAATAAGCGTTTGTAGCAAGGCTTTTGGCTACGGTATTGGCTGTCACTCCGAAACTCGCAAAATACTTCAAGCGTTGGGGTAACATAGTTTGCTGTGTGCAGCGATTACGCTAGGTTTTCAATAGTGTATCTAGGTTAAATTTTAGTGAAACCTTCGCTTCAACACACGTTTCACTTTTGGCTGCGATTAAAACCGCTTGAGTTTGATGCGCGTGATCGTACGTTAATCAGACATATTTGTAGTGTTTTGCGCTTATGATTTCCGGCTAAATACGCTGCATAGCCTTCCGTTATTAAATATTAGATATAAAATTTTAAAACCAATTTTAGTAGAAAGTTACATGAACCTTAATATTTTCTATATTTCTGTTGCCACCGATTTTCTTCTCGCTTTCCATGAGCCCACCATTTATCAGGACACATGATATACCAAACCGGCTAATTGAGTTGGAATGCAAATCGGTAAAAGGCGGTTGCTGCTGCGTTGATGTACAAACGGCTCTTGTGTAATGGAACGATGCCTTCAATGCGGAGATTGGTGATGCTCAACCGGGGAATCAACCTACTGCAGCAGGGAAGGCGTTGATGCCTGTTTACAATTTGCAGGCAGCTATACCGAATTGGGATGCCTCGATGAATTCGAGGTTGAAATATTTATTTATTTATTAGGTGCTACAACAGCCATATCCTCCGCCTTGGTGCAGTATCCGTAATCAAGCAGTACATAAACTTAATTTCATTCTTGCTCATGCAAGTGCATGTGGTTATTGTACGTCACGTTCTGCCCCCGAGGATAAGGTAGTTAGTCAAGTCTGGAAATATACATTTTGGTTTATTTAGCGGTCGCATTTTGGAAACAAAATCATCTGTAGACTTCAAGTGAAGAAGTAGTACTCCTGGGACTAGCTTCACACCTAATTCGTTTCCTATGGATGCAAACTCCATGTATTCGCCAAAAGTGAAGTTAAAGGCAGCAGGTGACTGCGGTTATCTCGGTCTCAGTTCAATTAAGATATTGAAGGGCGGTGACACCTGGCCATAAACCCTCACCCTGCTTTTGCTAGGCGCGTATAGTGCGCGGGTAATATTTAAATATTTTTGAACAAAACCTTCCTGAGCAGGCAGTCCCAAAGAGTACATCGACCAACCGGATCGACGGCACATTTGATGTCGAGGAACAAGACAACTCTTGGCCACCAATATTTGTGACAGTGCTCCAGGCACTGAAGCAAATTAAAGATGTATTTGATGCCACGTTGACCCCGAAGAAACTTGGGTTGCAACACACGAACCGGGATTTAACGGGCGCAATGCACTTTGTGAAGGAGTACAGAGGTACTTAATTTAGTGGCAGTAGGATCAGACTAATTCCTTTAGGGTTGCCGCATACCGAAAGCTAGCCACTCTTGAAAACTAGGACTAGGACGGAGTGGCTTCAGTAGCTTGCGACAAGTTCCTGTCCCACAGTTCATTAATAATTAAAAATAATAAATAAATAAATGTTTCATTTTCCGACAGTGAGATGCACACCTGCAAAGACTTTTAATATGCCACTCATCTAAAAGTGCAACGCAAACCAAAATGCACAACCGCATGCGTCAGCTTAGACGATTTTACAGCAAAACCATTAATTTCGCCCACAAAATGACAGCGAATGCGAGTGCAGCACAGCTTGTTGCCAGAGCTAAGCAGCAGGAAGCCACTCAAGAACTGACCGCCGTAAATAGTGCTAAGAAAGCTAAGAATCTTAGATGGCTGCTTTGCTTCCGGACCCTGAACTATAGACGACAGGTCTCTACACTACAGCTTGGTTCCAACGACAATTCTTAAGACGCAGGAATTTTATGTGTGGTATTCAGCTCACATTTTAACGAATCGTAGTGTTTAGAAATAGGTTCAACCTTTCAGGCCCTGCAAGTGCAAAGTAACTAGTCCCTGCCCTCTGCACAGTTTGACATAAATTGTGTCCATTCTGCGGGTTCAACCAATTAGCCATCCTTGAACCCGGGTCCAGACGGAATGCCGTCCAGTCTAGTTAAGAATAGTGGTGAAGATATACAAATACGTCTTTTGTAACCCTTTACTTTACCAAGGCAGTAAGGTCAATGCCCAACCGCTTGGAAACATTCCAACCTTGCGCCACTGCATACGGGTGGAAGTCTACAAGAAGGTGCCAACGCTCGCCCTATTAACACCAATTCTATTATATCGTGTGTGGTGGAGAAGTTGATTAAAATAACCTTCATGCGTAGCCTTGGTGCAAGCGGGTACATAAATGAATCACAGCAAGGAAATCTAAGTGCTCTTGTTCAACCTGTCAGCCGGCTTTCTTCAAGCTAGTCACCGAGGCCATTGAGTCTAAACTTTCAGTTGTCAATGTTTACCTTGAAATGCAAATGGCGTTTGATAGGGTACCCCACACGCGCCTGCTGCATATGGTAAAGGCTTACGGAGAAGACAAACCTTTATAAGACTGGCTGGGTTTCTATCCAGTAGGACTACGCAGTCTGTTAATGCTGAGCGAAATATATCCACACTGACCTCCTTCCTTAGTGGCGTGGTGCAGGGGAGCTTTCTTGGTCTTACCCTATTTTTGCTATATATCAATTACCTCTGCAGGTGTCTGCAGCAAGATAGCTCCTTTAACTTCGCTGACGACGTAAAATTTGTAGAAGTCTTTCCACTTGGCAAGGATGCATCAGCAAGTAATAGTATCTGCGAGGATCTCAAAGCACTTAAAAAGTGGTGCAACACTAGCAAAGGACTTCCCCGCTCAACACGTAATGTCATTACCGCAAATTTTCAATACCTGCTGGATCCCTAACAATAAACGGCATCACCAACAAAAAGAATGCCAGGACAAGAGATGGCTTGCGCTACTCCAGAAGTCCCAACTTTGCAGGGCAAGTTCATTTTCAAGAGACAAGGTTAAGGGAATTATCTTTCCACATACGTCGTTTCATGAAAATCGCAGGTGAAATGCTAGAACTGTATACGAGCCACTTCCAGCCACAGTTTGAAGAAGATAGCTCTTTTATATGCAACAACCTACGGAAGTCGGACCGTGTTCTGCTTGAAAACGCTGGGCGGCACTTTACGAAGAGGTTGACATCCTCAAAGCAAGCGCTGAGGTAACAACAAAGGTGCAAGCACCTTAAAATTCAGCCCATTTGGGAACGGCGCATTACCCTTAAATATGCTTCTGAATAAGCTACGTACCCAAAATCCACAGTAATGTCACTTGTCTTAAATTAAGGAGCGCATCTGAATCTAAACTCCGAAACAAGGACCATTGCATTACCGCGCTAAGGGCAAAGAAGAGATTGTGTTCTTGTTTCTTCTTAGTTGTGTATGTGAACATATGGAACAGGTTACCTTCCAGACTAAGAAAACCCAAACCTCACAGGCATGTAGGAAGGAGACATAGCTTCCTATGTGTTGGCAATATACAAAGCATCTTCCATGTGCGCGCTTTGCATGACCACTTCTCCGAAACTGGTCCTGACGTACCTAGAGGACGCCCAAGATATAGTGCACGACTTCTAACCACCTTGAGCTCACAACCCATCCGCATCCATTGTAGTTACCGTCTTATCATCTAAGAGATTTTAGCGGTATTCAGCACTCTCATCCTCTAAGTTTTAAGAATAGAAGTAAGCGTACGGGACAAATTTAGTCTTTCATGATGCCTGCATGAACAGCTTGAGTACTGTTACGAACAATTCCGCCTTATGGCTGCTCTATGGGAAGAGTAGACGCCACCACAAAGCATGCTGTAAGGGACAAGTTGTAGCCTAACTCCATGATGTGTCTTCAGCAATGACCCACAGATTTCCCTCTTATACGTTACCATAACCACAACACCCGTGAGGTCTCATTCGGATCAGTTACAAGCATCTTACAGCTGCTAACATTAGAATTTTGAATGCAAAAGTTATTTATCCGTTACTGTTTAGATTCTCATATGCTTCAGGTCCCGCAATGAGAACTTGCTCCAAAGACTGCATGAACCGTATGGTATCTACAACCCTCTGGCTTCAATTTTTCAAAGGAAACTTCGTCAATATTCAAAAATTTCAACAAACAGTGCAGTCTAGCATACTGACTGGCAGGTTCGCAAACCCATAGGTGTTCCTACTATAGAATATTGCAGGACAACGCTGAAGCCAGCAGAGCAGGTGAACTTCAATACTTACATTTTATCCACACCTTCAATCCTTGTTTTTAGCTTTATCTTTTATCACTTTCCCACATTTTGGACCACTCGGTCCGTGGAAAAGGGCTTAGGACATTTGAAATAAGCCTTGTAAAGGCATCTTACCAGGTCAGATGTTGCGATCTAGTGTTGCTACAGATACAACTAAGATTAACACTAAACTAGTCCAAAACCCTTGAAAAACCGGCCGTAGCCGTATCTTTGTGTACGTTCTTAGATGTCAGTTGCTAGCTTTCCTCAACTGATGTGTTTTCATTAAGCATGCGCACTACCTATTTAGCTCCGCCGTTTCCAAATACAATTAGCATGTATACAGCAAAATAATATCTATATACTTCATCTTGTCAATAAAGAAAGCACTTTAGAAGGTATAGATTCAAAAGCAGACATTTTGCTCTCCACTTACGCTCTCTTCGGCTCATATGCTTAGCTTTAGCTGGTATACCTATGCCTCTCACTTTTGGCGACACTAGTAAACAGGCATAATGAAATCCAGCTCCTCTTCTTTAACCGCTTTTGATAGTAAGGCATTCAAGTTTCCAGATTCTATTTCACTAGTACGAAAGCTAACCAATGACAGAAGGCTCTGGGACACTGGCTGGCGGGAAATTCAAAAATTTTGCCACCACTTGGCTATATCTCGGCCGCCCCTGCGTTATTTATCTTTTACCTGGTTTTAAATCCTATAATGCGTTAGGCTTACTGTTCAGAAAACAACCAGCGCTCATATATTTTAGTTATTATCCTACTCTGGATTTACCTTAGCATTCTTTGCTTAGGGTGCTAAGGCAGCTCTTGCCAGAAAAACCATCAAGGAAATAGCTGGGGCGACGGTATATTATTAGGTAACATTGCCACCTGGATGAACACCGCTGGCACTTGCTTCAGAACTTAACAGTGGGAGCTATAACTCGGAATGAATCAAAGAGTTGCACAATAATGTGTTTCAACACATGAGGAATAATACACGCTAACGTTCGAACAATCTTAATCCCCAGAAGTAAAGTTATATACGTCCCCCCAACGCTGACCCAAATGAATTTCACGCTCCGAAGCATTTTGCTAAATTTACCCGTACTCATTTCTTTATTCTTAGTGCCAGGCTATTTTAACTCACCGGTGTTGGAGACATAGCGTCATGGACATAGAAACTCGACTGTAAAAGATAAAGCTTGTGATTGTTATCTATGCAATGGATTTACCAAGCCAAAACGTGTCCAGTGATCCAAAAGCTCTCCTGTATTAGTCCCTTTGACCTTGCTCACGTAGCCTTGAAATAAACTTCAGAACCATTCAACGGCTTAAAAATTGCTACACTGTATATTCCTGTGGTTTAGGTGTTTCAGCATCCACTGAAAATGGTACAGTGAGGTCTGTTGACCGTGGGTTAATTATAATTTGTAAAATATCCTTTACGTACATAATATTCCTTACTGGATTTCTACTGTTTTCGCGAAACATTATCGCTTAGTTGCCTACATTTGCTATGTATGCCTGCAAACTTTGCATTTCGGCCACCTACGGCGTGTCTAGCTTTCACGGGGTATTACAGGATATACAGAGCGTTTCTAGATAGCTATGCCTATTTACTACGTATATCGCTTCGCTACCTTTTATATTTTCATTTCTTTTTCCTGTTAGCTGCTTGAAAAGCAGATAGCCACTTTAGCAAAAGTAATCGGCCTTATTCGTAGACCGCCATATAATTTCAAATAACTCCTGAAATAATGCATGTATTGCACTGCTTATACCTGATATAATCAGCGGTTAAAACATGTTCTGAGCAGTTTACTTTTGTGTTCGTTTGTGGAATATTTTAGCTTTAACAAGGTTTTTCTTTGGTTTTGATGTTTACTCATGTTGACATTTGGCGCCAGCAATCAACTACAGCGTAAGGAACTTGTGGGTATATTTTTTGTCAAGTTGTATATTACTAGTGAACTACGCGGCCTTAGTCGGTCTCTTAACAAAGCCGTTTTGGTTGTATCTGCATATCTCAAAATTTCTTTCAAAATTTTGGCACTTTTATAATTCCGGCGGTCTTATTTTTTCCATGTGCATATCAATAATTGTGACCACTGAGCGAGCTGAAATAGTCCAACGAATTACATGTGAAGTTGTGGTGAATTGGATTCTGTTTCCAAAGAAAAGCTGCACAACTACGGCTTTGAGCACTTTTCACAGCAAAGAATAGCACGCAGCTCAATCTCTCCTGAAGGAACCAGAAGGACTTCAAGTTTGGCGTGTGCGACCCCATCAGCTGTACACCAAACGTTGACAATGCATTCGAACTTGCTAACGAGGAACATTTACTCATATTTTTCCAACTCCCATGCAAGGGCATACGATTTATGTAAACATTAAGCTGAGCGCTTAAGGTCTCAGCTTCTAGCCAGTCTAAACATATATCTATTTATATATTTATTTATTTATGACCATGATAATACATCAAGTCTGGTTGGCGACTGTTTAAAACTATAGCATATTTATCACTAACTTACTGGATTTGTATATATATATATATATATATATATATATATATATATATATATGCCCCATGCTGAGGCTGATGTTACATTCTTGATGCTTCTTCACTGCAGTTGGGCTAAACCAAATTACACTTAAACTAGGTCTTTTTAAGATGGATAAATTTCATTCCACTTTAATTGGTTTGCTCTGCCTACCTGGATAATGTTCTATTAACTGGCCGCATTGCTTACGCTAATTGCGCTTATCTTCGTTAAGTTTGTTGTGTTTGCAGCATATTTAAGTAACTTGCGGACATTTCTTACTTATCGTGGGTTCGTTGCTAACAAACAAACTTCATATGGTAATTTAGGGTAGAGTTATGCCACCGTACCTGTATGCATTAGTGGATTTATTTTATTTCAGCTTGTCGTTTAGAGTGAATGACTGTTGCTTAATATCTCCGGTGCGGCTGTGCTTGATATGCATGTTGACAAGGTGCCTACCTGTCTATTACCCACTACCTCATTCATACTGGCTCCAGGAGACAGTTGGTCGTTTCTGGAGGGGCGGGGTGCACGGTCCTTGTGGCCGTTCTAGGCTCAAAGCGCGGTTCCCTATACTCGGTGTGGAGCGGACTACTGTCCGGCCACCGCCTTGTGTGCGCTTGAAACCCCAAATACAGGGTGCTTGTGTTTGCCTGTGAAGGAGTGTGGGCCGGCTCCGTTGATGAAACGTGGATCACATCCACATGCCTCCCGGTCTTATTCCTTCGGGTTTACACTGGATATGGGGTGCGTGGTTGGAGCTGTGGATGGTGCGGCGCAAGCCACCCATGGTCCCACTGTAATCGCAGGCGTCCTGTGGCTAGCCACAGTGACATTGAAATCCGAATGCCGCCAACCATGTATGGATCCGGGCTAAACCAACTTACACTTAAACTAGTTCTTTTTAAGGTGAATAAATTTCATACCACTTTAGTTGCTTTGTTTTGCCTACCTTAATAAGCTTCTGTTAACTGGCCACGTTGCTTACGGTAATTGTGGTTATTTTCGTTATCCCGTTGGTAGCATATTTGAGTCACTTCTGGAGATTTTGAACTTATCTAACTTTTGTTGCTAACCAACTTCATTCGTATGCTAATTTAGGAAAGAGTTTTGTCTGCATGGCCGTATCCTTTAATAACTATATTTAACTTGATAATGTCATTTCAAGTAGTTGGCTGTCGTTTGGCATCGCCGGTTTGTCTGCGCCTGATGTGAACCTGTCTACATCCTTGTGCACGTTAATTGAAACAAACTACGATTGTGTCTCTTTTTCTATGAATATCATGTTTTTATACATGAAAGGTGCCATGTTGCATTTTTATTTTATTTTGGGAATAGATATTTCATCATTGTTTGTGCATCAGACGATGTAATAACTGCGCATGTCTAGTCGTTACATCAACTAAGATTGCATCATACTTTTTATGGTTAGTAAGGGTTTTATTTCAACTTCTTGTCTTTTGTGATTCAGCCACTGTTTGACATGGACGTGACTCCCAGAAGGCGCATGAAGACCGTGACCTTGCATGAACACACAGACAAGGAGTACAGGTACATAGCAAGAATGGTATGCGTCAGTCCGGCAACCGTCAGCCGTGCGGTCAAAATGAAAAAGGAAACGGGATGCATTTCGCCAAAACGCAAAGGGAAATGTGGTCCTATGAGGATAACACTGCCAGGGATAACGATTAACTAATACGGGAAAGTGTTAAAGATCCTCGAAAGACTAGTGACGCATTAAAACGAGATTTGGGGGCGAAAGGAATAGAAATCAGTTCTTCAACGGTTCGCTGGCGACTCCTGGAATTTGGCCGGAAAGCCAGACGGCCTGTGAAAAAACAATTCTGACAAAAGCAATGGAACAAGCGTTACAAATGGGGACTAAAATACAAAAACTGGACAAAATATGATTGGAGAAAAGTCCTATTCAGCGGTGAAAGCCAGTTCTTTGTTCATGGTCAGAGAAGTCAGTACTTTAGGAGGTCAGAGGGAGAAAAGGTTTGTGATTCACACATTGACCACTTTGTGAAACACCCACAAAAGCAGATTTTTTGGGGTGCCTTAGTTATTATGGCGCCGGCGCCTTGCATCTAGTCCAGGGCGTGATGCGCTCTCCACAATATATAGAAGTGCTCCAAAGAAGAGCTGCTACAGAAGTAAAAAGATATTTCCTGACGGATTTGGCGTATTTCAACAAGATCTGGCCCCGTGCCACATATCAAAAATGGTCAAGACTTTTTTCAATGATAATCAAATAACCATCTTGAACTGGCTTGGGAATTCACCAGATTTAAACCCCATTGAAAATATGTGGTCTATTTGCAAGCAACGCCTTCGTGGCATGGACCGTACGACAAAGGAGAAACTTAATCAAGCCTTAATTCAAGTTTGGTACAAGGACCCAAGATGGGCTAAAGTTTGTTCAAATTTAGTGGATTCCATGAAAAACCGAATTAAAATGCTATTCAAAAGTCGAGGAGGACATGTTGTGTATTGATGTGAGTATATTAGCGCAGTATATCATAACAATTATGAAAAAAGGCTTTTTGGTGTTTTCGCAGTTTGTTTAATTAATGTGCACAAGGATGTATTACCCAATGCTTCTTCCACGGTAACTCTAGGAGATAGCTGTCGTTGCTGGTGGGGACGGGGTGCACCGTCCTTGTGTACATACCAGGCTCAAAGAGTGGTTCCATGCACACCTGATGGAGCGGACTACTGTCCGGCCATCGTCTTGTGTGCTCTTGATACCCAAATATAGCATGCTTGTGTTTGCCTGTGAAGGAGTGTGGGCCATCTCCGTTGATGAAACGTGGCTCCCATCCACATGCCACCCGGTCTTATTCCTTCGGGTTTACACTGGATATGGAGTGTGTGGACAGAGCTGTGGATGGTGCGGCGCAAGCCACTCATGGTCCCTCTGTAGGGACAGGCGTCCGCTGTGAAACTGCTCCGCGAAGGCCACGCATCAGCAGAAGTTAATGAAGCGATTCTGCACTAACCACAAACTCCTTTATAGGCACATTAACGGCCTTCGAAAGGTAAAGCGAGGGGTTCCGGCGCTAGTCACGGCTGATGGATACAAGCGGTCAGAAATGGAAGCAGCTGATCTCCTACGGCTTCATTACTCCCAAACGTTCCAACAAGTGCCGAGCCCAAACATTCACCTCATTTCTAATACTCCACCACCTGGTTTAGAAAACATCACCTTCACTACGGAGGCTGTGTTGAAGAAGTTGTTATCCTTGCGTATCCACAGTTCTCCCGGAGCTGATAACATCCGACCAAAGGCTCTACAGGCAGTAGCTAGTGATCTAGCAGAACCACTGGCTATTTTCTATCAGCGATGTCTAGAGGAAAACCTTATTTCACCAGTATGGAAGCAAGGGGTCATTACTCCTATCCATAAAAAAGGTAGCCGCACTGATCCTGCAAACTACCGTCCAATAACACTACTTCCCGTACTATCCAAAGTGATGGAATCAATCGTCGCAGACGCGCTGATGCAATATTTGGAAAGCCACAATTTAATAGCGCCAGAGCAACATGGCTTTCGTCAAAAGCATTCGTGTAATACTAACCTATTAATTGTCACGTAAGCGCTGGACTGAAGCTGTTGATGATGGAGTTGGAGTCTATGTCATCTACCTGGACTTTTCAAAAGCGTTTGATCGTTTAGACAATCGAGTTCTCTTTCAGAAGCTTCGGAACTACGGCATTGGCGATCCAATCCTGTGTTGGATTAGCAATTTTCTACAAGAAGGACGGCTAGTGGTGAGAGTCCGAGAATCATTTTCTCATGCAATCGACGTGACGTGTGGAGTACCACAAGGCTCGGTTCTTGGACCTCGTCTATCCTTGGTGTTCATTAACGATTTGGCGAGATCAATTACTTCCGATTTCTTATTTTTCGCTGATGATATCAAGATATGGCGAAGGATCAGAGGACCGGATGACCATGAACGGCTCCAGTGCGATCTTAACACAGTGTCGAACTGGTCAGTTCAAAACGCTCTACCGTTCAACGTAGACAAATGTCGCGTAGTACAATTACGCCCTAGACATAACCACACCTACATACTTGGGACAAACGAATTGCAGAATAGCTCCCAGGAACGTGATCTTGGTGTGATCGTACAGAGCGACCTCAACTGTTCAAAACAGGCTGAGGTAGCTGCCAAAAGAGGCAACCAGCACGTCGGCATGCTGCGAATGGCATTCGGGAGATTTGACCCATCAATCTTCCCAATGATGCTCAATTCCTACGTGCGCCCGCATGTTGAGTACGCAATCCAAGCTTGGCAACCTTGGTTGAAACGCGACCTAGAAGCGATAGAGGCACCACAACGGAGAGCAACAAAGAACGTGATGGGCCTGCGGTATCACTCTTACCACCGAAGGCTGAATTTGCTGGGAATTTTCAGCGGACGTTATCAAAGGCTGCGCGGCGATCTCATATTAGCGTATCAGATATTGAGTGACCCCACCAATGTATGCCGCCATTTGCTGAAACTTAGCCACAACACGCAGCTCAGGGGTAACTGCTTAAAGTTGAAGGAACAATATAGCCGTCTAGAGTGTCGACGGAATTACTTTTCCCTTCAGGTTTGCAAACCATGGAACGCACTCTCAGACTCAATTGTATCCTCTCCTACCCTGGATGTTTTCAAAAAATGATTAGATGTTGCTCTCAGCTCCCAACATTTTGTTACCTAAGCTCCTCTGTTGTGGATTACGCCAAGCATGTTTTCAACAGGACTAATGTATCAAATGGACCTAAGTGAGCGACCATATTTTATTTTCTCACTCCTTACCTCAACTATCACTGCGCCCCAGTGTCTTTCTGAATGTTTACGCGCGATATTTCTTTTTCATTTTACACTGATGTTAATTATCAAAGTACTCATCTCGGCAGACGTTCGATAGATGACCCAGACATATTTTAATTGCATCATATTCACCGCTATCATCCTACGGGACGTGTCAAGCACTTGCTTTTATTCCGTGTTAAATCATGGTTCATTGTTGTTCATTGACAGGCAAACCGGAAACCGGATGCCGCCAACCATATGGGTTATTAGGTCACGTGAGTAAACAAGTGAAGTGTGTCTAAAATCCTGAAATGGTTTGCTGTGTACGCCATAGTAGGACTGGATCAATGGAACGCATCGCTGACAGTGTTCCAGGACGTGGTGGGTCTTCGTCTGGCAAGCGTTTTCCCTACAAAATGCCACAAATGTCAGTTTAACAACACTGCGACGTGGCGGATGTGACTCGCCACTCAGTAAAGTCACCGCCCCTAACACATTGGCAAGTTGACCTACATCACATTTACAAGTCCTTTGCATATATCTGCTTTCGCACGAACACGCCTACATATCTGATTAGTGACATGCCACTATTCTTAAGTACTTTTCACCCGTTTCCTCATCCTTCACTCTCTGACCTAGGTAGCTTACGCGACCTCATCGGACTAGTTCCACATCAACATACCCTAAAAGTGATCAGCTTATTATCTGTACCTCTCTCATTCTGTGTACATAGATTTCATACAACGTTTGGGCCCTTTGGGCCTACACTACTGTCTCCAACTGTACTACTACCACTGTTGGTGCTGCTTATTATGCTATCATGTATAATAATGCAATATGCTGAGCATGACCAAAAGGCGTGTCTCGCTTTGTCGAGAATAAAATATTTATTTATATATCTATTTATTTGGATGAGATTTGTGAAGTAAGGATTCTCCGGAGTAGGAAGAGGCAGTGACTACTTAGTGGCGAGTCACATCCGCCACTTTGCAGTGTCGGAACACGTACCTTTGTGGGTTTTATAGGGTTAAGGCCCAGCAGGCGAATTCCCACCACGTCCTGGAAACCCTGCCGCCGAACTATCCTTTTGAATGGGATTAACCCGAAGGTCCCAGCTGGCACCACGTGGAGGTTGCCCGGCCAGAAAAGCATAGGGCCTCCGGATTTGTATGGCACTGGATGAATATCATCTGGTCCCGCGGCTTTTGTTCAGCTTCAACAGTCCGATTTCATGTGCGGCTTAGCAGCCTTGAGGATGGTCCATTTGGACAGCCTACGGATCAAGACGATCAGTGGCCGGAGAGTAACCGGACAATCCCACCGCTTAATTTGCCTTTTGAAAGTGCTCAGCTTACCCAGCCAAAAGTTTTGACCATTTTCGGTATACGCTCTGCATTCGTTCTACATGCTTTTACTGACACCAGGTATTTTGCTGAGCGTAGCATTTATCAGACTGAATAACTTCGATGGTTACCAACGGCAGCAACACTAGCTCTTACGCACAAAGGGACCACAAGGATTCTTGGTCTCTATTCAGCATAAAACGAAGTGTTGCTGCGAGCCGTTTACGCGTCTCATTATGTTCACTTCCAGCGGTAATGGGCCGGCCAACATCGCTAACATCCAGCTTGCGAAGAGTCCTAATGTCTATGTTCGCTATTAGACTTACCACGTGAGGCTTAGCCTGCTGCTCGTAAGGTCCGTTGAACATGAGACCAGTTCCTTCCTTTGTCTCCAGTGTGCACTTACTCAACACATATATCCGCGTACTTCATTACGCATTCCGAGCAGCTGGCTCCGCCAGTGGACTGACGTCAATGCGTGCACGACGTCAACTTGGGCGCCCGCCAATAAGCGTCCGCGGGTCGGTTCATACAATTGCGCGGCTGGTTTCCACACCTGTGCCCCAACTACAGAGAGACAATCCTGAACACTGCCCTCCCAGCGGTAACTTAGCGCAATGTTCCCGAGTCGCGCCCATAGCTGGGTCAAGGCTGGTGGGCTCCATGTCACCCTCCGGTGGGTGCTGTGTCGGAACTTAGTGCCCGCAAAAAATAAGCGCGCAGCTTCACTCAAAGGAAGTAATCGTTGTCGGTTTTCATTAAGGGAGCCTAAACCGTGTTTGCCGGCCAGAAGCAATTCAATGGTGGATGATTGTCCTACGAACGTTCAGCGCGGCGCCAGCATTACAGTGTCCGAGCTCTTTTTGTGGAGAACATGCTGGTTCAGTTGGCGGTATAAGTTGTTTTTTAACGAATCCACGCAAGGGTATGTGGGCGTGTAGACAGTGAGGATGAATAGACACTTATTAATACCGCAGGACTTCAAAGCTTTGAACGAGCCGGCCAACCGGACTGCGCACATCTGGCTAAGGATTCGATCCTTGCAACCGGAGCAGCTTCAGTTCGTGGACTTAGGTCCGTACAAACCCTGGCCTAGCCGGTATTTTATGCTGCAACGTTACCGGCTAGACGAGCTGAGAAAAATGGCTGGTGTCGCGTGATGGGATCGCAGAATGAGCATAGGTTTTGCCTTGCCAGCAAGTCTCTTATGAGCGGCCAAACTCGATGGAGTGGTTCTTGTCTTAAACTAAGGAGCGCATCTGAATCTATACGCCGCTTAGGGCAAACAAGGGACTACGATCTCGGTTCTCCTTAGCTGTTTACATGAACATATGTAAGAGCTTGCATTCTAAAATAAGAGAAACCTAAAGCTTGCAGGCTTCCAGGAAGGAGATACAAAGCTTCCTATGTGCTGACAATATACAAAGCACCGTCCATATCTGCGATACGCAAGACCACTTCTTCGAAACTGGCCATGACGTAGCTTTTGGACACCCACGATATAGTGCACGACACCTAAGCACCTTGAGCTCACAACTCAGCCACATACATTGTCCTTTACGTCTTATCATCTAAGAGACTTTAATGGTATCCGTCGCACCCACTTTCTAGTGTTTAGGAATAGCGATCCGAATACAAGATGACTTTAGTCTTCAACGATCTCTTCCCGACTTACGTCAGTTCTCCTACGGACAATTCCGCCTTAGGATGGTACTATAGAAAGAGTAGACGCCACCTTAAAAGCATCGGGTAAGGGCTAATAATGGCGAAGCTCCGTGAATTGTCTCCACCAATGACGCTTGTTTTTTAACTTACCATTACCGCGTTCACAAAACCCAGGAGGTCTCAGTCGGATCAGTCGCGCGAGAAGCACAGATGTTAACATTAGAATTTTGCGTGCAAGTAAACTTTGCAGGCATACATGACAAATAGATGCAGATATGGGACGATCTTGCGCAAAAACGCTAAAAATCCAGCAAGGAATATTATATCTACGTGGGAATTCAGGGAAGCTTGTAATTAACTCACGGTTAGAAGGCCACAGCATACCATTTTCAGTGGATACTGAGCCACATAAACAACCAGTAAACTAGAGTTTAGCGTTTTTTAAGCCACTAAGCTTTTCTAAAGCTTACAGCAAGCCCGCATGAGCCAGGTCTGCCTGAGTAACCCTGGGGATCTTTCAGATCCGTTGACAGCTTTCGGCCTACAAAATGCACACATTACTTAGCTAGACATCACAAGATTTATCCCTTAGAGCCGATTTTCTATATTCATGAGGCTCTGTCTCTAACTTTAGTGAGCTATAGGAGCCTGCCACCAATAATAAAGAAATAAGCATGGGAAAATTTAGTAAAAGTTAGCTAATTGCCTTTAGGCGTGAAATCCGTTCTGGTCTTCATTGGTTGGGCTCTAACAACTCTACTTCTGGTGGTTGAGCTTGCTCATACTTGAGGCATTGTTATGCCTCATGTGTAGATGCACACTATTGTGCAGTTCTTTGATGAATTTCGATTTACTTCTCTCCATTTTTAAGTTCCGAAGATGGTGCCTGCGGTGTTCATCCAGTTGGCAATATTAACTGGTAATCTAATGTCACACCGACTATTTCTTTTGAGATTTTTCTGGCAAGAGCTGTTCTAGCACCCTAAGCAAAGAGCGATAAGGTAAATCAGGAGTAGAATAGTAACAAAAACCAGTGGGAGCTAGTCGTTCACCCGCCATTACGCAGAGCGCATGGTAGCCTTTGGAGCCAGCTAAAAGATAAATGACACACGGACGGCCAAGATAAGAAAAGTGGTGATGGAAAGTTTCTGGTGCTCCAGCCAGCCAGCGTGACAGGGGCCTCTCTGTCGTTGGTTAGCTTTGGTGCCAGTGAAATGAAATCTGGAAATGCGAGTGTTTTACGAGCAAAAACAGTTAAAGAAGAGGATCTGGTTTTTATTATGCCTGTCTACTAGTGTTGACAATAGCCAAAGGCACATTTATACCAGATAAATTTAAGTATATGGGGCCAAGAGAGTATAAGTGGAGAGCAAAATGTCTGATTATTGGGTCTAGAACATTTAAAGTGCGCTCAATGTCAACAATAAGAAAGATATATATTTTTATTTTGTGGCTTACCTACTGACAGTGTTTAGAAACTGCTGACTATAGTAACAAGTGCTCAGACTTAATGAAATAGCTTCAATTAGGGCAACAACGCTAGAACCTGGCCTTTCACATGAGGCTTAGTGTTGTTAAATGTTTTTAGTAGACGTGACTCATGGGTCACAAGTATAAGTATTCACAAGAGACCTAGTGGACTAGGTATTTGGAAAATACTAAGTGGTAAAGATGGAGACGAAGGAACCAAAGTGTAGAAGAGAAGGGAGAAGTGAAGTAAAGTATGTCCGTTCGGATTGCTTCCCCATTGCTATGCAATATCCTACCTGGTAAGTGCCTACAGGCTTACGGTTCTCCCATTCAATAGTACAAGGCTGCCTTACGTGCTGATCTGTTTAGCAGTAAGAAACTGGGCGTCGAGAAGGAGCTTTCAAAGGGTTTGAGCTACCGATTAGTGTTTCCTGGTTGCCTTTGCAGTAGCGTCTACTATTTCTAGACTTCCCATTTAACTAATTGTCGGTGGGAGCCAGTAAAGCGCTCAGCTACTACTGGGGTAGGCTGAATAACTTTTGTGGTCGGATTAGCAGTCCTAACATCTGTAAGATGCGTGCAACTGATCGGGCCAAGATCTCTCACTTAGTGTGACAGGGACCGCAAAGTATGGGGAGGACCTGTGAGCCCAAGATGCTCCTGTCATGCAGCCTAGTTGAGCGCAATACAAAGTTGCGTTAGAGCTGACCAAAATGTGATCTATGCCCCATCGGGGCCGGTCTATAAAATGTTGTCATCAGAATCACAGATGTTGAAAAGGCGTCTTGTGTTATCCAGGCACATAAACTTTCGTACCTCCTGCTTGAAAGCCTGTGGATTATGAATCTCCCGCAGCTGTGAAGGTAATTTGTTCTAGATATTTACATAAGCGACAAGGAAGAAACGTGAACGTAGTTTCTTCCTCGCTGGCAGCGGGGCAACTGTGCAGTGCTTGTTTCGGAGGTTGAATTCTGATCCTCTTCT
>OX104064.1:187051479-187090601 GCA_944474145.2 Dicrocoelium dendriticum
GGAGCACTTTTCATCCATTACATTGCCAGGGTGAACTAGGCTTGTAATAGCCACTAAGCGCTCAGCTATTGGCTGTAAGCTGTTAAAGGTCACTTTCATACTCGCCAACAAAAAGCATAGGAATTTAAGTGTGTGCTGTCTTGTAAATGTAGCATTAAGTTTGTATTTGGGAGTAGCCATGTTGTGTGGGCTGGTAACTGTGACTCTGTGCGGGTTTCTGTTCTTTGGGTAGGCCATCAATGGAAAGAACCAATGAAACACTTCAAACTGTTTGACCTGCGTGATGTGTGAATGTTCCCACGGATAAAGGTAGAAACAGTGGCTTTAATTAGTGGCGAGTCACATCCGCCATACCCCAGTGTCTTTAAACGGATATCCGTGGATTTTGTATGGAGAACGCTTGCCAGGCAAAAACCCACCACCTCCTAGAACACTGCCGCCGAACCACCTGCTGGAACGGGATTTACCTGAACCACCCAGCTGGAACCACGAGTAGGTTTTAAGCCTAATCAGCCACGTGCTTTGGCCCCCTCGCTGACACGTTGATCAAAAGGCTGCATGGACCAATTTGTATCCACAACCCAACGGCTTCACCTTTTCAATGGCCATTTCGTCAGTGTTTAAAACTTACAACAATCAGTACAGCATAGCCAACTGAGTGGCAGTTTCGCAAACTCGTAGGTATTCCTCGTATTGGCTATTGCAGTGCAAGGACAAAGCCATCCGTGCACGCGAAGTTCAGTCCTTATAGCTTATCTACATCTTCATTACTTGTCTTTAGATTTACCTTTATCCCTATCTAACTTCTTAGAAACAGGGTCCGTGGAAAACTATTAGGCTTAAGACCTTTTAGCTAGGCCTAGTAAAGCCATCCTACCAGACCTAAGACTTTCATAATATGTTGAATGCGTTTGTTGCCTATGCCATCCCTAGGATTAGCACTAGAATTGTCCCAAACCGTCTAAAACCGGCGTTAGACGAGCCGTTACGTGTCTTCCTGGATGTCGGTTGCAAGCTGGCCCTAAGTGATGCGTTTTCATTTAGTCTAAGAACTAGCTTCTGTACTCCGCTGTTTCCAAATACTGTCAGTAGGTAAACAGAAAAATAATATGCATAGCTTTCATCTTGTCCACAAAGAGAGCACTTGAAAGGTTATAGGCCCAAGAAGCAGACTTTTCGCTCTCCACTTATCCTCTCTTGGCCCCATATACTTGGCTTTTTCTGGTATACATATGTATTTCGCTATTGGCAACGCTAGTAGACAGGCATAATGAAAACCATATACTCTTCTTTGACGGCTTTTGCTAGTAAAACATTCGCATATCCAGAGTCCAGTTCTCTGGCACGAAAGCTACCCAACGACAGAGAGGGCCTGTCACACTGGCTGGCTGGACCACCAGAACCTTTCCACCACCACTGTGCTTACCTCGGCCGCCCGTGCAATATTTTCTTATAAATGGCTTCAAAGCCTACTATGCGTTATGCGTAACGGCGGGTGAAAGACCAGCTCCCACAAGATTAGGTTACTATCCTACTCCTACTTCGCCTTATTACTTTTCGATTAGAGTGCTAGAAGAGCTCTGGCCAGGAAAACCATAAAGGAAATAGCCCGTGCGACAGTATACAAATAAATAAATAAATAAATATTTTATTCTCAACAAAGCGAGATACGCCTTTTGGGCATGATCAGCATATTGCATTATTGTACATGATAGCAGAATAAGCAGCACCAACAGTGGTAGTAGTACAGTTGGAGACAGTAGTGTGGGCCCATAGGGCCCAAAGGTTGTAAATAAATAAATAGATACATAAAAGTTTTATTCTTGTCATTGCGGGGCACACCATCAAAGGCGTGATCATGGTATTACAGACATGTATGATCAGCAATTGCACAAATTAGTACATTTTGACCAATAGCTTGGGAACTTATGTGTGTGTTGCGATGTAATACGATGTTTAACTGTGTATGAAATCTATGTACACAGCATGAGAGAGGTACAGATAGTAACCTGATCACTTATATGGTATGTTGATGTGGAATCAGTCCGCTGAGGTCGCGTAAGCAACGTAGGTCAGAGAGTGAAGGATGAGGAAACGGGTGAAAAATACGTAAGAATAGTGGCATGTCACTAATCAGATATGTAGGCGTGTTCGTGCGAAAGCAGATATATGCAAAGGACTTGTAAATGTGATGTCGGTCAACTTGCCAATGTGTTAGGGGCGGTGACTTTCTTGAGTGGCGAGTCCCATCCGCCACGTCGCAGTGTTGTTAAACCGACATTTGTGGCTTTTTGTAGGGAAAATGCTTGCCAGACGAAGACCCACCACGTCCTAGTTAACCTTGCCACCGGGATGAACATCGCTGGCACTTGCTTTGGAACTTAAAATTGGGGAGAAATAGCTCGAAATTACTAAAGGAGCTGCGCGGCTGTGGACATGAAGACATGAAGCATAACAATCCCTAATATTCCAGTAAGGTCAATCCTCAGAAGTAGAGTTAGTTTTGTCCCACCAAGGCAGACTCAAATAGATTCCACGCCCCAAAGCCTTATCTAAATTTACTAAATTTTCCAGAACTCGCTTCTTTATTATTAGTTGTAGAGTCCTCTAACTCACTGATATTGGAGACATAGCCTCAAGAATGTGGAAAATAGGCTCTAAGGATGAAACTTGCGACGTTTAGCTAAGAAATGTGGGTATATTCCAGGCCAAAATGTGTCAAATGATCCGAAAGGTCAACTGTATTACTCAGGTAGACCTGGCACATGCATCCTTGATATAAACCTCAGAAGCACTTAGTGGCTTAAAGTACTAAACTCTAAAATCATTGTGGTCTATGTGCCTCAGTATCCACTGAAAATGGTATGCTGTGGCCTTCTAACCGTGGGGTAATACTAAGCGCTCCTGAATTCCCATGCAGACGTAATATTCCTTAACGGAGTTAGTGTCTTTGCTAAAAGATTTCAGCTTATTTGCTTAAATTTTCTGTGTATGTCTGCAAAGTGTGCTTTTCGGCCACCTACGAAGTCCTTAGTTGTTGCGGGGTAGTACGGGCTATTTAGAGCATCTCTAGATAGCCATGGCTATTTAGAATGCATATCACTCCGCTACTTTTACCTCCTCTTTTCTTTTTTCTGGAATCTGCTTGCAAACCGGATAGCCGCATTTAGCGGAAAAGGTTAATGGCTTTAGTCATAGAATACCATACAATTGCGAATACCCCGCAAATGAATGGTATTGCATTGTTTTACTTTCAACATGAACAGCGATTAAAACTTAGCTGGAGCAGCCTTCTTTTGTGCTACGTTACACAGTATTCTAGCCATAGAAAAGGTTTTTTCTGAGAATTACTGTAATACGTTCCGTAGCGCAGGTTCGTGGTACCGACAAGGTCTGCGGACTGTAAGCGAATATTAAGCAAAGCTCAACACCCAAACTGTAAACGCATATACGACGACGATGCTCCGATGAGGCGAATACCAGAACGAACAAACGGAGCGGAAACACGTGTATTCTGCGACAAGACAGGAGCAAGTGTTTTTCGGTACAAGCGTAGATAAAAAAAAAAGTAGCTTTGGCAAAGGCCAAGCGGCGATGGTTTTACCGTTTGTTTCGACATGAATAAGATACACATCAAGATAAGAAAGGGAATAACGCGGGCAATAAAAATAACGTATGGTTTAAACGAACCAGTGTGCTTTCATTTGCGTTACATTACTTAGGTTGAAATTTCGCGCCAGAAATCAATATCAGCGCAACGAAAGTTTGGCCATAATTTTTGGTAATTGGTGTTTTATTAGTGAAGCACGCCGTCTTAGTATATCTCTTAACAAATCCTTTTTATTTTCAGCCGCAGTTCTCGAAATAATTTTTTAACTTTTTGCGTAATCTATATTTCCGTTACTCTCATTTTTCTATGTGCGCACCAATATTTGCGGTGACTGAGCGGGCCAAATTTGTCCAATGAATTTAAAGGGAATTTGTGGCGAATTAGATGCCGTTCCCAAGGAAAACGACACAACTATGGCGCTGCGCAACTTTCACAATACAAGAATAAGAAGCTCAATATCGCTCGAAGGAACCAGACGAATTTCGTGGTGGTCGCCTACGACCCCCATCAGCTATAGACCAAAGAATGCCAATGCATTTGTAATGCCAACTAGGAACCTATACTGGTAAAATGCCTACTTCTATGCAAGTGCATGGGAATAATGTAAAGCTTGATCTGAACTCTTAAGGGAGCAGCCACTAGCTAGTTTAGCAATATCGTTATTTATTAATTTATTTAGTCTTCGAGCAAGTGCTGCCTGTTGACCAAACTGTAGCATGCACTAAGGACCGCCAATTTGAAGGAAAATCAAGGGTTCTCCGTTGCAGTCGATGAACAAGGCTTTACCGCGTACCTGGGCATGTGCTTGTCGACAGGGATGGTGTGACGCCTCACGTTTTTCTATGAATTGAAACTAGAATTAGAACACCTAGATAATCATGATGGTGGTCAAGAATTGGGTGCTGAGAACCGGGGACTAGAAGTGAACCTCGAACGGTACGCTGCTGGTGAGTAACGTAGGTGTGTATAGGAACACGGGTAGGCTTTAGCAGTAACATTAACAGCCCTTTTCAACCTCCACGATGCAGCAGATTGGGCACCGTTTATTATTCTTCATGGTAGTGCAAGCAGCAACAGCGTTTGATGGGTCATTCAAGAAGTCCGTTTTAAGGAATAAAAGTCACCCTGATTCCAAACAACAACCTGCAGGGCCAGGAGGCTGAGTTTTTCTGGCCTCTAAACATTGATCAAACTGAGTTGCGTGGCGCTGAGGGTGCAAAAACATTCCATCATAGCTCATTGAATCTCTAAGGCACACAACCCATCGCAGCAAGTTATGGTCCAGCCACGTCGCAGTGGCTTTACTTGACTAAAAATAAATAAATAACTAGTTTAGTCTCGATAGCATGGCTGCACGCCTTGACTGGAGGGCTCAAATTTCTACAGACAACACTTCGCTGTAGAAAAACTGCGTTGCATGCATAAATGTGGAAGTACTGCGATAGAAACATCAAAGGTGAAGCGGCAATATATTTGCGTTAATGTGGACGCAGGTTTGTGTGGTAATCCGTAGGCTATGACTTTATCCAGTTCGAGTCCAATCCGCAATGTAGCAGTGTGGGTAAACAGACTTTAGTAGCTTTTTGAGGCAGAACGCTTACCTAGCAAAAGCTCACTACATCCTGGAACACTACCGTCCATCAGTTTTTACGGTAATATAGAACTATGGTCACATGTGCGAGGCATGCCACCAACTGCAGTATAAAGTAGGCGCAAAGACGTACAATAATTTAGTTAAAGGTTAAACAAGGTTGGAATTCTGGTAAACCTAGACTTTTAACGGCAGCACGGTAGCTTGAGTATGTCCAAAACTAATATCCTCCATTTGCTTTTTCAGACATTATGTGCCAAAGGTTTGTTATTTAGTCCAGTTTATGGGTCGTAGTGGGATGATTGAACGACGTCCATGTGGAGTGGTAGTTTGTTAAATGAATGCAAGTTTGTTAAAGTTTAGGGAGTGTCCGCGGCGGAATCCTAATTCCTAAAAGTCACTGCCAGCAGTCCCTAAGTTCGCTTGATAGCGTAAAGCAGTTAGCTGGACCCGGAGACAAGGATGGTCAAGCGTCCATGGTTTCCTTCCGAAGAAGTAGTTCCGTCCGACTTTCTGTTGTAATATGCAAGTGTATTTTAGGTATAATGCGAAATTTCTCTTGTGTGTTGGGAATAATTCACTGATGAGGTGAACGGTAAAGCAATGCAAGAAGTCATGTTCGAACGGTACGCAGGTCCACTTTATTCAAAACGGAAAGTATTAGGTAGGCTAAACCAACGTACCCTGTAACAGGGTTTCCAGCGAGTAATTGGGCCTGCAAAAGGTTACGTGGAAAGCTGATATAAGCAGTGCATCTTCCTGATAAGAGTTGCTACGCGGGCGGCGTGAAGGCGATTACAACTAGCCAGCGAATACCACTAGCAGGACTGTGTCTGCATAACTAAGTAAAATGAGTCGACGCAGAGCCACCAAGTCCGTGATGGCACTTGACCTATAAAATTAATCGTTTTCGGTTCTTAATAAACTTAAGTCTATCAAGTTTCGGTCTTTTGTTTTATTCCGGCTTGGTTGACGGCGCGGAAAGTAGAGACAATTGTAAGCTTACAGCACAATGCACTTCGGCGCATATGCAGCCATCCGCTTTATGGGTTGGGATGAAGAAATTATTCGCATTGTCAACCATGCGGGTTGTTTCTTCTGCAACTGTGGCTGCGACCATTCAATGAAATAGCTAAAGCTAGCATCCTATCCGAAAGTCTTTCACTCACTCTGGACATGCACTCCCATGTGAGCAGATAGTAGCCTCTAAGGAAGTAGAATAAACCGTGCCAAGCGCTAATCATTCGCAGAATAACCAGCTCCATCCGTTTCAAGCAGAGCGCTCAATAGTGCCGATTGAATTTTACCTAACCATGCCACCTGTCACCAGCAAACCTATGATAAGCTCCACTTTTCAAGTTGTAATGCACCAGTTCTTGAACGGGTACACCCAGCATGGTGTAAGAATGCCTCCAGTACTCAACGGCATATCCCCAAATAGTCTTGTCAAATGAAGAGCTCTATCATGGCTAATATACACTTCCTTATGTCCAAAAGACCATTGATTAACTGTTCATTGAAGACAACTGTGTAGAAGCAGTGCAATTTCATTGCCTATACAATTTCCCATGCAGCTGTGGGGCAGCTATTTCTGGAGCACTGATCGAAAGCTTAGTGTCCGAAACAAGGAACACATTCCGGATAAATCATGCGACAGTCTCACCAGGAATATCGACCTACAAGCATGCCTCAGCAATTAGTGGCCGTTGATGTATATCGATCCCCCGGGTGAACCCAGATGATTCACCCCCAGTCTTCATGCAACGTCAAGGTTTTCAGCTTCTTAAGCTCCTCGAAACTAGCCTTAACGATCTACAGAGCCACCTCTGCGCTTGAAAACACCTGCTTGTGCATCTAAGCCACGGTGGTGGTGAGGAACGCACCAATAATGAAACAGTTGACAATCAACCGATTTGACATAAACTTATGTTTGGTTCTTTGTTATTTGCATGTGTTTGGCCGTCGTGTATGCACGAAATCATGTATTTTCCCAAAACCGCGGCAGGACGGAGTCCTCAGTTATAATAATAAAACCATTTTTATTTTCAAATTTCTTAAGCGAAGGCAATGCTTGCGCCGTGGATGGACTACACAGTTCAGTGAGGTTCAGGGGCAAAGTTGCATTCGAGAGCTTTCTATTGGAATTTCTGAACAGGTGCGTTTATGAGAACTGGTATCCAAGGGAGGTCTTAAAACCCGTGTGCAAGAGAAAACTTCGTCCAATAGCGGCTTGCTAGGAACGGCCAACTCTGACCTACATAAATCTGCTTACCTAAGATTGACAGCGTAAAGCAATAGCTCAACCTCACTTACCATTAGGTGATCTCCAGCTAAAAGTGCTCTGAACAAAAGTTGACAAACTGCCACGACATAATGAGAATGACAACAGTTTTCGCAGTAATTTCCGAAGTAACTTCTCCAATATTGACAAAACGCCGAACATGAGAGCTGCTCTAACAGTGCTGTGCATAGCGAGGCCGGACTACATTGTTGGAACCTGTGTAACTCGTCTAGCCGAACATGGCTCATACCGCGTGTGGCAAAGCGTAGCAAACGCCCTAGCAACGCAGTGCGAACGAATTGCAGGCCAGTTTGCGGGACCTAGGTGGCCCGATATGACAAGGAAGCCGTTTAACCGAACGGCTTGCTAAAGCGCGGATGAGGTAACAGTTCGGAAGCCAACATCATGGCTACTTGCTGGCAGGAGGTGGCCGTAAATTATGGCTGTGGTGCAGAGCCTAGGGGTGTAAACCAAACCCCATACTGGAAGCCTGCACAATGATCCTGTAACAAAACTAGAGCCTTAAGCGTCAAGCATTCCGGGTTCTACCATTTGAGTACGCTTCTCAACTTCGCGCCAAGTAAGAGCACCCTGAACGCACTTTGCAGTAGTGTTTTATTTGGTAGCTTTTGAGTTCCACGCTGTGCAATACAGAAGCCGGAATGCTCATTGCCCGAAAACTGGTGACTGCGAAAAGCTGTGGTTTGTCGTCGCCCTAATGACGCAACCACACAGCCAACCGACAGGTTATCATTGGGCAGTGTTTTGAACCGAGACTGGCGATATCGCACGCCGCACCTTTGAGGCAATGAAGTTCGACGACACAACGTCAAACACGTATACCGTAATGCATCAGTCAGGTAAACTGTGCGAAACAAAAGGAAAGTAAGCTTACCAACGCGATTCATCTTCTGGTCGATATCGCCTCCCTGCTGCTGAGGTCAAAACCATTGCTTACCCGGGCAACTACTGCAAGTCCACAGATATCAAGCGTCTATTAACACTGGTGAAACGTTCCAACACAAGCAAAAGTGCAGGAACACATCTCCAAAGCTTATAAACACATTTACACAGGCCTACATACACATATACGTACATTCATATATCTACATATGCGAAGTTAACACTGACATTAATTGATCACATTTTGTCCCCTTAGCGTGATTCTACCTGATCAGGCGTGCCTCGTTAGGTCGAGAACGAAACTTTTAGTTATTTATTAATTTATTAATTTAAACCATTCATGTAGAGATAGCGGCAATTGGGTGCAGATTTTGTGTATGCATACAAATTTTCCGAACAAAAGACCTCCAATTAGTCCGAGAAAACAGGACCGTGCCAATCGAACGCCGGTCTATATGCAACCAGGGGCGTTCTCACTAGCCTCATAATATCCTTCCGACATGCTGTGTTTGACGCAGGCGTCTATACCACTGCAAGTGCGCTCATCACCACAATTGTGGCTCTGCTCCTTGGTGTGACCGCATGTAACGTGCAGACTGGACCCAAACTGCACCGACTGACGGCCAGACTAGAAACAAGACGCAGTCGATTAACCGCCTCAAAGCACACGAGAGTCTTATTTGTCTACGATTGGCAATCGACAGGCAAGCGACAACGGCAGTGAACGATAGCAGTGGTTCGCTAGCGGTTTCCTTGTCGTACTATCGTTCATCATGCTGGTGGCGGGTATGACGGTCCTGGACTGAGCAAGTTTGGCCCCTCATTTTGCATGGTTCATGTGTTGTGGCGGCAGTAAAAGCGCGTTCATGCGCGATCGGCCTAAATTGCTTGACATAGGATAGACGGTTTGCATTAAGCCTAATGCCGTCTACGGGAATGCAAGAAAACGCGCGCGCTTGGCTGAATTAGGATTACTTGCTGGAGACACTCTTCCAATTGACTTACACAAGGGGCGTCCAAAATTTTCACACGGATGGCCACATTTTGTGCAGCAAAAATATGTCGGGCCATATTCAGTCTGATATAATAATAATACAAAACTCACACATGTTCAAAAATTCAAGCCTGAATTTATTGTTTCGTAATGCTTCCGAATGCCAGTTGCAAGGTTTCCGCTGGCCGCATTTGTCTCGTGGGCCGGACTTTGGACATCCCCAAAGTAGACGGACCTACCATTAGTTGAACAACGAATGTACGATTGCCCTTTACTTCCAGAAAATTGAATGGCAATGGGCATTGATGGCTAAAGCTGTTGTAGTTTCAAACCCGCTTTCTTTGCTATAACATCTTGTGTACAGAAAATGGAAAGTTGTCGCTATGCCGGGCTTGTGTACGGATGCTCAATTTGCTTCTGTTAATTACACATTGATAACTGCGTAAACCGAAAAGTTGTCAGTGGTTATGCGTGGTCGGTCGGTTATTTGGCATCGTCCAATCTTCCAGTTTTCTCAAATTATTTCATCAGTCCAAGCACTTACCGTCCTTTGATGCACCGCATGACTTTGTGGTTAGGCTTGTGCTGAGGAGCAGATCTTCAGAATTTAACCGCAGCCGCCATACAGAGGAAGCATGCTCACTTGTTGGTTAACAGAGACGTTACACGATTCAGGTTTAAGACACGTCGGTGACGGTCGTATATGCTTGTTTTATGGCCCAGCCAGTGGTCTGCACGTTTTCCTGGTCATAGCCTGATTGTCCACAGCCTATTCTATGAGGCGTAAGAATAACCCAGGTATCCTCATTTTTATTTAGCTGTAACCACCCTTTAACTCCTTCCACTACTTATGGCCCACCATCCTTAATTGCCACAATTTTAACCCCTTCTCAAGTGTCAACCTACGTAAACCAGTGATGCCCAGTGGTCTAACTAGTATCATCTGTTCTGTTAGCTAAACGTTTACTGTAGGTATCACCACTATTAAACGTATACACCTCAATTTTTAACTTTCATAGCGTCGTCAACATTCCTCGTGCGGTAACAACAAGCTGGTTTCTTGCACTTAAACGACAGTCATCCTTAAGACGTTAACTTAACTTATTTACGGCTGACATTTATCTCTAAATCATGTCATCGCTCAGGAGGTGCAGCTACATCGTAACCGTAAGTTTGTCGAAACGTTAATGCCACCCTTCAGCCTGATGTCTTTGAGCAAGCTTACCTATGTCAGGATCCAGGCTCGACAGCGGTAGTCAACAACCTTCCGCCATGTTGTCCAACCTATTTCTGTTTTTGTTATGGAAAACACTGCTGCAGCCATATTCAACGAAGTAGGTGGACGGAAAACTAAGTTAATAAATTTCGGCACATTAAGTCAACTTCTCAAGTCAAATAGAGCTTTATGCACACCTGGGTGGTGAATGTTGACCTAGATTTGAAGTAGAAAACGGACTGTTAACTAAAGCAAATGAAGAATAACTTATGACAGTTTACCTACGTTGCATTTTTCTTGATATCCTTGTGCCGCCAGCTGCGAATGATGGGGTAAAATACAATGTACTCCGCGCACGGCAATCTAAGACATTTGCAGCCAATTGCACTCAACGGAATCCATGTCGGTGGAGCTAAGGAACCCCGACATTTAAAAAAACGTAGGTCCGTGGATGGCAAACAGTTTACGAACAGCAACTAGTTTGTGTGAAATGCTGCACACATAATACATTAAAACGCTGGCCCAGCACTACCGAAGGTCTTCCACGTGCAATGACAGCATTATCTGCACGTGCATTCCTAAGCAGCGCAGCGAAATGTAAGAAAAGGGTTTGTCGCCGACCACGAAGCACAACTAAGGTAGATCCATTGTCGTTCAAACTACAGCCATCATCTGTGACATTCGTCAACCTTCTCACAGTTATTCGACAAAAAGTTGCAACGTTGCCGACGTCGCGCTATTTATGAGCTTTCGAAGCCGTCGTAGAAACGATTCGAACCGAAATGCGGAAAAGTATCCATGGGTCCGAGACGCCCGGCATCCTGGCACATATGCACTAAACAGTGCACTTAAAGACCACCTTCTTCTCACCATACAGCTTCGCGAGGTCATGCATCACCCTGTTAAACACTGATTTTGCATGCGAATGTAATGGAAACACCACCTACGGCAGCACAGAATGGATGCAGCGACGCATAACGTAACAAGATTATTGTACAGGTCTTCAGGCAACACGTTGCGCAAAACCACTGGATCCAAATAAAAAAGAAACTGTCTGAGTTCCGTTGCACTCCACCGTTCTACGTCCGCAAACGTGTGAAACTTGAGCGGAAACTCGAAGGTCAGGTTAGCCGAACACATGCGGTTCGTTCGTTGATGATGTCGAAGGAGGTTGCTGGCACTCGTATGTTTTTATGTGTTGGGCCGCAGCGCCATAGCATTATTAACTTCGGTGTTAATCCCAGACACAAAGTGTGCATGTACCCAAGTGGGAAACTACTAATCATATCCATCCATAGGGCCTAGATAGGCGATTCCTCGATGTGATATTCCGGTCGTTTGCGTGTTCTAAAATCCACTTCATTACCTAATGCGCTTTTGGGATCGGTGGGGAAAGTCATTCTACCATCAACGTGCAAAGCTGCAGATGTTTATCAAACTTTACGCTTTACTTACCAGTTGTTTTGCATTTCTCGCATGCCAAATATCCGGAATTTTGTTTTACCTGCCTAATGTATGCTCGTGCAAGTGCACCAGCAATCACGAAGACCAAGACGATTTCTAAAGCATCTTCATTATCATTCTAGCAGACACCTTTGGGTAACACATCCTTCAATTTATCCACTACTGGCCGCAGGAAGCCATGCACATTAATAGGTTTCGGTAATACACTGTAAACACTATTAAAAACACATCACTTGACGGATTTATCAGCCTTCCAAGAATTGGCCGCAGCTGTCTGCGGAAGCTTTTGAACACGGTCATTCTGTCTATATGGACCTGCAACTTTCGCAACGACGGACGGGGTGAAGGCTTTTGGCGCAACACATTACCTATGTCGTCCTGCAAACCCATATGTATATAACTGCCGATTCTGAGTAATCGCACTGGACACCGACGGGGTGTTCTCAATATGCTCCAAGCGTCAACCGGTAAGTTAAGATATAGACGCCAAAGAAAGCGCAAAAGGTTAATTTGGGTCAAAGTGAGGCTTCCGTCCAGAGCCACATCATGCAGAATTTCCTCTAAAGTAACCGATTCCGCTGGACGCAAAATGTTGCTTGTACGGGATAAAAAATATTACGTTATATACAAAAATCTGGATTCGTAGATTTAAGAAAGGGGAAGCATAAAGCACCTACGATTCACATATGTGATGAAGGACTCCACCAGTAGCAGATACTGCGAACATAAAAGTCTCCTGCACAGCATGGCGCAAAGAATGCACAGCATGTTCGTTAGGCACAGTATTTATCTTCTCCCGTGTAGCTGAAAAGACATTCCGCGAAAAAAGATATACCTTGTAATGACATAACTTCTTGCACATCACTCTGTGCGTCTTCTTCAACGCGCCGTATTCTACGATAAATACCTTGGTAGAGGAACTTGAAAAGACGTGCACAGGCTTCTTATCCATAGCGTAAAATAGACCAGCAAACTCGGTGAGACACAGAGGTGTAACGAAGTTCCTGGGGCGGGGTATTGGCAGAAGAGAATCGCAATACGCAAACGTGACACGAGCAAAACGAGCAGACACGAGGCAAGCAAGTTTATCCACAACAGGAAAAGACAGAGGTGTACAGGACCTTGAGAAGACATTCAAAACAAAAAGGGGTGTCAATGAGTTTGGATCGGTAAAGTGTCTTTGCACGTTTTCACAAATTTGTCGTTTCTCGCAAATCTGCGAATGAAAGGGAAAAGAAATAGATCATATAATTAATCGGTAAAACGACTCGTGGCGGTTTCGATTTCGTTACACCACTCCCCTTTCCGGCGAAGGCACTATCCTCAATGTCTCGGTGCCCTGAATACTTGCCTAGCCGCCTTCGGGTATACCTCCACAGCTTGTTCCACGAACGGGAGTCATCCGGGTGGGACGACTTCCTCCCCCGGAGTAAAGGCTGAAGATCCCGCTGGTTTTAGCTTATTGTACTGCACGGTCAGAACGTCGGAATTTGGTTACGCAACCTCTCGGACGACATACGCCGTGGGTGTACGGACGGACACAATCTCCTATGGCCCCTGCCACTGTCGGTGAAACTTCGCTGCTGCGCCAGCCGGAGGTCTTGATAGGTGTAACCAAACGCGATCTCCAATGTGATATTCAGGGCCCCTACTGCGCCGATCATAACCTACTTTCTTACGATGCTGTGCTATCCTTGCATGTTCTCCAGTTCACAGAAAGGCTGATCGAATACGTTCGCCAAGGTGTCGTACGTAGTCTAAGAGAGAACAAGCCGCGATTGGGGGAATAGGGGATATCAGCTCCAGAGGCAAACGAAGCTCGTGACCAAAAGTCAGGAAGGTTGGAGAATACCCTGTGGTTGCATGCACGGACACTCTATACGCCATCATGCATTGTGGAATCGCTTAGTCACATCGAGCTGACTGTGCCAATATAGGAAGCTCTGCAAAATCCATTTTATGGTTCGGTTGGTGGCTCTACTAATCCATTCCCTTGTGGATGATACGAGGTGGTACGTATCTTCCACACCGAGGGCAGCCGACACACTTCCTGCAGCAGGTGCCTCTCGAAGACGGCGCATTGGTCTGAATGCAGTGACAGCGATGCTCCATAGCGGGCAATCCACTCATTTACGATGGCTTTGGCAACCGTTGCCGCAACCGGATTTTTGATAGGTATGGCCTTGCACCAGTTCGTAAAATAATCTATAGGCGCAAGGAGGTGACTGTTCCCGTTCCTTGTGAATGGCAAAGGCCCCAGTAGATTGACTCCGACTCGCTGACCTGGGGACGTAGCCACTATCGGTTCCAACGGGACCCGGGATAGGGGTATCTTCGATTTGATAGCGGCAAAGATCTCGCAGGCGTTCCATAGCTTCACGACATCGGCGTGGATTCCTGGCCACCAATAACGTTGACGTATGGCTGTCTCCGTCTTTAGTTGATTAGCGTGACCTAACTGCTGGCGGACTGCGTGTTGTACGCCCGGCACTCTCAACATAGGAGTAAGCACTTTCGGTCCCAGGTCATGCATGAGGAACAGCGTCCCACCAATGATTCTTAATCGGCTCCAGTAGTCATATAGTAAGCGTTCTTCTTTCGGAAGGGATCGTATTTCTGTACCCGATGGTTTAGACGATCCTTCCACTTGCCGCATATAAATGTTAGATATACTTGGGTCCTGTGCTTGATCAGCTGACCACGTTGTATCAGTTTCCGAGTGGTGTAAGACTGCATTTATTTTGTCCAGAGCGGGAGTTCTCGAAAGGGCATCTGCGTTAGCGTGCCGTGCTCCCGTCCGGTACTCCCAGGTAAAATCGTACCATTGTAGGCGTTCTTGCCACCGCGCGACTTGTCCCTCAGGGTCACGGAAGTTTCGTAACCATTGCAGAGGTTGACGGTCAGTCCGCATAAGGCAAGGTAGCCCTAGTAAATACTGTTGAAAATATTTCAAGTAATACACCAAAGCCAACATCTCAAGTCTCGCTGTGCTATACTTAAGCTCTCGTTTGTCCAGTCGGCGGCTAGCCTAAAAGATCACGGTTTCCCCAATAGAAGCTTTCTCCGACAACACAGCGCCAATCGCTTCGTTACTGGCGTCGGTGTCTAGGACAAAAAGCCCTGCTCACTCGGAAGTATCCGGGAGATTTAACAGCGGTGGCGCCGTGAGGCATTTTCTCAGTCGTGCGAAAGCACTGGCACAATCGTCCGTCCAAACAAACTTCGTCCCTTTTCCGTCAGGCTATGTAAGGACGCCATGATCGAGGCAAAATTGCGCACAAATCTCCGGTAGCAATTTGCCAGTCCCAAAAAGCTACGCAATTCATCAACTAATCTGGGTTGTTGCCACGACATTATCCGTTCGCACTTGTCGGGGTCGGTTTGAATGCCATCTGGCGTTATTACGTGTCCCAAAAAGTTAATAGGCTTGCGAAGCAAACGGCACTTCCATGCCTTCAGGTTTACTCCAGCCTGCCGTAACCACTCCAAAACTGTACGTAGACGGGTGTTATGCTCTTCGACCGATCTACCACGCACCATCACATTATCCAAATATATATCAAATATATCAAACGTTCCCTCCAATACTTTCTGCATTAGGCGCTGGAAGGTAGCTGGGGCATTAGCCAACCCGAAAGGCTTGGTCTCGAATTCATACAGCCCGGATGTTACAAAGAACGCGGTTTTCTCCCTATTGGAAGGACGAACCTTCACTTACCAATAACCGGCGGCCAACTCGAGAGTAGTATACCATCGTGCACCATGAAGAGCATCAAATGTAAGAGCAATGCGAGGGAGAGGGAAGTGGACTTTGAGAGTGACTTTGTTTAGCTTTCAGTAATCTACACAAAGTCGTAGGAAAGCATCCTTCTTCTTTACAAGTACGATTGGAGACGACCAAGGCGATGTCGATGGGCGAAAGACGCGCATATCAAGCATCTCTTAGATCATGCGATCCAGCTGGGCTTCGTAATGCATGGGCACCCTTCGCGCCCGCTGGCGAATAGGACGCTGAATCCCTGTATCAATTTCCTGTTGGATGACGTTGGTGCGCCAAAGTTAAGTGACGCAAAAAGATCCTCATAATTACGCAGCATGGAGAGAAGTGAGGCTTTTAAGTCTGGGGAAGTACTACTGGGGTTACGCAAAGGCTCATTTACATCGGAGTGGCCGCTAGGATTGTGCAAACTCCCCGTGAGTGACGCAGCTGCTCGTTGATTGGCGTGGACTTTGGTAATAGATTCGCGGTACCAAGCTGCAGCAAACTTCCACGCTTAGCCAAAATTGCACTCCTAGGATGGTGTCACAACTTAGATTTCGACAAACCAGAAACGCGTGTACTGCGGTAACATGTTCCAGTTGAACTTGACCAAGCACTACGAATTCGACGGGCAACTCAGCCCCGTTGGCTGATAATACTCGTGGCGTCCTCTGGGTAGTGGCTTGGCGAACCCGAGGCGGTTGTCTATATCTAGACGTAACAACGAACATGACGCACCGGTGTCAAGCAAGAACTGGATCTCAAAACCGTCGAGGATGCCAACGGGGTTCAAGGTCGAAGCGAAGCATTACGAAAGTAGATACAAGAAACCCGGCTGGATTGAGACATGACCTGCCTTGCAACTGTCGCGGCTTGAAAGGTAGGTTATGTCCGCAGAATTGTGCACGAGTTCCAAAGCGGCGGCAGCACTAACAATCTCGGCTGGACGGACTGAAGTTGAGGTTAGATGGTCTGCTGTTGGTAATGGATACATTTTTCAGAGCCGAAAACAAGGTGGCCTGGCCATACTCGTTACGATCTTCTAGCAAATCCAGGGACTCATGAAACTGCGCCTTGTTCATCGCATCAGTGAAACGGCAAGATAACATCCCGGCAAGTTGGTGACGTAAGGAACTGTCGTGCAACCCGTTGCAAAACCGCCCAGCCAACCATTTATGGCGTTCGGCATTCGAGAGATCTGGGAAGGCTCTCAAGGAAAGCTCCTGAAGATTGCGTGCGAACGCTTCGACCAATTCTTCTGGCTGTTGTGTAGGAGCAGTGAACTTTTGTCTACACCCAACCGCGGCTTCCTGTTTCCGGAACACCCGCGCAGCGGTTCCCATATCTCTGAGTCTGGCGCCGTTGGAGGAATCCCAGTTGTGCGGAAGGGGCGCGTGGCTTCCTTAATCAAAAAGCTGAGAACATAAGGCCCTACGTTATAAAAACAGGGACACTGGAGAGGTATAACGATGCGAGGAACTCCCTGTTATCTAAATCATTACCCGGCCGAAAAACTGGGGTGTGCTTTGGTACTGGTCGAAGCTCCGAACAGTCCTGGGCAACAATTTGTCAGGAGCAAGCCGTCTTGGTCGTGAGTTTACTGGCTGACCACGCGTGACTATATGATAAGCGACCCCTGTCGTGATTGGCGGAAGCTGGGCAGCTGGTCATACCAGTCGCGGGCATTCAGACGGTAGGTTCGCATAAACAGTTGGTACATCGGCGATTCGAAAAACGGGACTGATTATGGGGGCGTCCGTAAGAACGCCTTTAACCTTTAGTTTGGTACGGTCGCCTAAAAGTCTGTGGCGACCAGCATCAACAAGCAGGACAAAATGTCGGAGGAAGTCGATACCAATAATTGCGAAGGGTACAAACGCAACCATGAATATCCACTGAAAATCTCGGCAAAGATTGAGGTCCAGGTTTATCATGCGCTGACCGAATGAAGCTATCGGAGAACCGTTGGCCGCACGCAAATTGTACGTAGGCTCTGAGTGATTGTCGTTGGCGGTCGCTGGGATGACGCCAACTTTCGCTCCCGCGTCGATGCGGAACATGATGGAAGGACGTCGATCCTTAACGTAAACAGGCGATTTGCTTAGTTATTGTCTGATAAGTTTGTCGTGTTGGTATGCGAGCTATTCGCTTTCCCTGAAGCAGCTGGGTGGTACCTAATGCAGCGATTGACAACGTCTAACTCTTCCACTGGATTGGTGGTGAAACTAATATACTTCTTCGACGGGTTTGGTATTATCTGACTAAGAACGTGCGGGGAAAATGTTGCACTTTTTTGCCGAACGATACGTACTCGGTTCAGGCACATACCAGCAGCAATTATCGGCAGCCAAAACGGGGTCAGCATTTGACCGTAGCACACGTCGCTTTGAAGCTTTCATTGCTGCTATCCTGCGGCGAAGTAGCGCAATTTCTTTGTCTTTATGGTCAGATGTGTCTGACGACTGGAAGAAAACAGAGGATCCGGTGTTAATCGGTGAGAATACGTCACCGGAGCTAGTGGTCGTCTGCTGCGGAAAACGTTCGAACGCAGCGTCTGCCTTGATATCTAATGCTTTCCGGGATGTATCTATGCTCGTAACAGAATCCAGACTCACTCTATACAAGGTATGCGCTAGACCTCTTTTGGAATACTGCTCAATAATATTTACCGACTCCAGAAAGAGTGACAGAATAGCAATTGAGAAAGTACAACGCTCATTCACAAAGCGCCTGCTTTACCCTTCCACTCTCAACTACCGTGAGCGCTGTAAGCTCCTTCGTCTTGAACCTTTATGGTTACGAAGAATGAGACTCAACCTCACCTTCTTATTCCAGACGATAAACAACCCAAATACGAACCTTGAAGGACTTCTCCAACAAAACGAAGACTCTCGGTATCCCCTCCGCCACAGACCCTTAACCATTACCCTGCCCACAGCCCGCACTAACTTGCGCAACAACTTCTTTCTCTACAGATTCGCTCGCGTCTGGAACAGGCTACCATTACAAGTAAGGGCATCCGAGAATACTGCACAGTTCCGATCAGCCCTACATAGACACCTTGCTACCCTGCCTATATGCGAGCTCTTTAACACCAATACACCGGAGGATGAACTTTGGGAACATGGCCCACAGCATCTCTAAGTCTGAAAACCCACAAAAATTTGGAAACAGGACCTACCAAATAACCGTCCTTTACTATCTGGGACTGTCCACGTCACAAAACATAACTTAAGATCTGCGCACAGTTGCTCCATTTTCTCGCTCGCCTGTTGATTTCTTCATCGAAACTGTAGGTATCCAGTAGTGGTCAAACGTCCTAATGACTTGGCTACACCAGCCACTGATACCTCCTTTTCTAGTGCCACTATCTTTGCATAGAAGCAGCTAGTCGTCATAGGCTCCATCCAACTTCGCGGATATCCGGAGATTTCTAGGAGTTGCTCCCTTCTTACAATGTTTATCCTTGGATTGTTTGCGTCACAGCTCTGCTTGATTTCTTCATCGAAACTGTACGTATCCAGTAGTGTTCAAACGCCTCAATGACATGGCTAAAACAGACACTGATACATTCTTATTAAAAGCCACTATCTCTGCTTAGCAGCAGCTAGTCACCATGGCTTCCACTTAAATTTACAGATACCTGGAGCTAGCTCCCTTCTTAACATGTTCATTGTCTTAGGTTGTTTGCGTCACAGCTCAGCTGGTCTATGTTCCCTCCAGTAGCGCGCCGTTGTGTCGCTCGTCCTACTCGCATCAACTCCTCTTCATAGCAGCTGGACATTGTTGGCCCCATGCAGCTTGCAAGGAGCCACTCCCTGACACTACAGCCCTCATTTTCTTCTGCCGTCTGCTTTGCCAAGCTTCGCTCGCATGTTGATTCTTTCATTGTAACCGTAGGTATCCAGTAGAGATCAATCGTCTTAATGATATGGCTTCAACAGCCACTGATACATTCTTTTCTAGAGCCAATATCTCTGATTAGCAGCAGCTAGTCACCATAGCTTCCACTTAACTTTGCGGATATCCGGAGCTAGCTCCCTTCTTACAATGTTCATTCTTTTGGATTGCTTGCGTCACAGCTCAGATGGTTTGTTGACCTATTATATGCCACCGTAGGATACACTAGTAACTGAAGGCGTAATCCGAACTCTACTGCAAGGTGCCAATCCCTGGCTCTACAGCCCTCATTTTCTTCTGCCGTCTGTCTCGCCTAGCTTCGCTCGCATGTTGATTTCTTCATTGAAACCGTAGGTATCCAGTAGAGATCAATCGTCTTAATGATATGGCTTCAACAGCCACTGATACATTCTTTTCTAGAGCCAATATCTCTGATTAGCAGCAGCTAGTCACCATAGCTTCCACTTAACTTTGCGGATATCCGGAGCTAGCTCCCTTCTTACAATGTTCATTCTTTTGGATTGCTTGCGTCACAGCTCAGATGGTTTGTTGACCTATTATATGCCACCGTAGGATACACTAGTAACTGAAGGCGTAATCCGAACTCTATTGCTGGTCACTCTTCTCTCTCCTAGCGCACCGTTGTGTCGCTCGCCCTACTCGCATCAACTCTTCTTCATAGCAGCCAGTCATTGTTGGCTCCATGTAGTTTGCAAGGAGCCACTCCCTGACACTACAGCCCTTATTTTCTTCTGCCGTCTGCCTCGCCAAGCTTCGCACGCATGTTGATTCCTTCATTGTAACCGTAGGTATCAGTAGAGATCAATCGTCTTAATGATATGGCTTCAACAGCCACTGATACATTCTTTTCTAGAGCCAATATCTCTGATTAGCAGCAGCTAGTCACCATAGCTTCCACTTAACTTTGCGGATATCCGGAGCTAGCTCCCTTCTTACAATGTTCATTCTTTTGGATTGCTTGCGTCACAGCTCAGATGGTTTGTTGACCTATTATATGCCACCGTAGGATACACTAGTAACTGAAGGCGTAATCCGAACTCTATTGCTGGTCACTCTTCTCTCTCCTAGCGCACCGTTGTGTCGCTCGTCCTACTCGCATCAACTCTTCTTCATGGCAGCCAGTCATTGTTGGCTCCATGTAGCTTGCAAGGAGCCACTCCCTGACACTACAGCCCTTATTTTCTTCTGCCGTCTGCCTCGCCAAGCTTCGCACGCATGTTGATTCCTTCATTGTAACCGTAGGTATCCAGTAGAGATCAATCGTCTTAATGATATGGCTTCAACAGCCACTGATACATTCTTTTCTAGAGCCAATATCTCTGATTAGCAGCAGCTAGTCACCATAGCTTCCACTTAACTTTGCGGATATCCGGAGCTAGCTCCCTTCTTACAATGTTCATTCTTTTGGATTGCTTGCGTCACAGCTCAGATGGTTTGTTGACCTATTATATGCCACCGTAGGATACACTAGTAACTGAAGGCGTAATCCGAACTCTATTGCTGGTCACTCTTCTCTCTCCTAGCGCACCGTTGTGTCGCTCGTCCTACTCGCATCAACTCTTCTTCATAGCAGCCAGTCATTGTTGGCTCCATGTAGTTTGCAAGGAGCCACTCCCTGACACTACAGCCCTTATTTTCTTCTGCCGTCTGCCTCGCCAAGCTTCGCACGCATGTTGATTCCTTCATTGTAACCGTAGGTATCCAGTAGAGATCAATCGTCTTAATGATATGGCTTCAACAGCCACTGATACATTCTTTTCTAGAGCCAATATCTCTGATTAGCAGCAGCTAGTCACCATAGCTTCCACTTAACTTTGCGGATATCCGGAGCTAGCTCCCTTCTTACAATGTTCATTCTTTTGGATTGCTTGCGTCACAGCTCAGATGGTTTGTTGACCTATTATATGCCACCGTAGGATACACTAGTAACTGAAGGCGTAATCCGAACTCTATTGCTGGTCACTCTTCTCTCTCCTAGCGCACCGTTGTGTCGCTCGTCCTACTCGCATCAACTCTTCTTCATAGCAGCCAGTCATTGTTGGCTCCATGTAGTTTGCAAGGAGCCACTCCCTGACACTACAGCCCTCATTTTCTTCTGCCGTCTGTCTCGCCAAGCTTCGCACGCATGTTGATTCCTTCATTGTAACCGTAGGTATCCAGTAGAGATCAATCGTCTTAATGATATGGCTTCAACAGCGACTGACATATTCTTTTCTAGAGCTAATATCTCTACCTAGCAACAGCTTGTCACCGTAGCTTCCACTTAACTTTGCGGATATCCGGAGCTAGCTCCCTTCTTGCAATGTTCATTCTTTTGGATTGCTTGCGTCACAGCTCTGCTGGTCTGTTGACCTAGCACCTGAACTGTCACTTACCTTCATTGGCCTGTTGATACACTCAGCGACCCTATAGGCATACGCTAGTGACCAAGCGTCTGACTGGAATGGCTACATCCGGCCACTTAGTCTCTTCTATCGCCACCTGTCGGACGTCGTATATTCGGAATTTCTGTTCAGAAATAGATAGTGGCCATTGGCTCCATGCATATGCGATAATTTAATGCTTGTTAGGAGCCACTCCGTATCTCAATATCCTTTATTCCTCTAGAATTTCTGCATCCAATCCTTCCTCTGCCCTGCCACCAATTAATCTTTAGGACTCTCACGGCAACCTATTTATTTTCGCTTATTACGCGCTCCCTCTCGGATTACGTCAACTACTTGCTGTTCATAAACCTGACAATCACTACCATTATTCTAACTCTCTTTGCTCTATCCCTACGCAATTATTGGCTCCTACTAAACGGATACTTCGTACTTTACTTACTTGTACAACGATCTTGTCTCTAGGCAGGCGTTAGCAATCCACCTATACGGCTAATGATTCCGGAGGATATTCAAAAGACATTTTCAGCATAATTATTGTTGCACAGTGTACATGCTTTTGTCTCAAGCACAAGTGTTGTAACTTAAGATATTAACAATGTTCAACTCCATGCCTGTTCTTGCGGTCTTCTCTCGGCTGTCCCTCACTTTCCCTTTTCTCTGAGGTCCGGGAATTCTTGGAGATCTGGGATTGGACTGAGGAACAGTTTTGGCCCAAGACGGACGCAACAACCCACATGGACTTACCTGGAGCATGGTAGAACTCCGAAAGGACCGAACTGCAATCACCATAACCCTTGTCCAGTATGGAGAAATGGACATATCCTCATACTCCCCAAAATTATACATCTGTAAAACCTGGACAGCGGAGAAGTTGAACTTTTGCTCACCTGGACATACAATAAGATGAATAATCACGAGGTCCCTCTCCTCCACCGATCTCAAAAATAATGGCGACCCCGATCAAATTACCTGTCCAACTAGCAGAGGAAATTGGAAGCCATTACTCTGCGAAAATCCGAAGGTAAAACCAGTCGTCAAGCGGCTTTGCCAGTTCAACATTAATGTTCAAAATACTTTACGGCAGTGTTGCAGGACGTGGTGGGTTTTCGCCTGGCAAGCGTTCTCCCTATAAAAAGCCACAAATGTCTGTTTAACAACACTGCGACGTGGCGGATGTGACTCGCCACTGAATAAAGTCACAGCCCACAACTACAAACTGGCAAGTCGACTAGACTAACATATCAACTCTTCCCGACTCTGTTTCAACTACACACGCTTGAACCCAATGTATCGTCGTGATACACGTCGGTTTTTAAACCTTGATCATGCCTGCGTTGGTGTGTCTCTATGAAACTGAGAATAAATTATTTATTTATTTATAAGCATGGACAGCAATACCGGCAATGACTCTGAGAGACGTGCAAACCACAGCTCCATTATCCCTTCTTCGCTCAAGTCTAAGGGACCACCGACGCGCTGAAATTCGTGGAGAAACGCCGACGGCTCGCGATCTTTAAGCTTGAGACCATTGAGCTGTTCAAATCAAGCTTATGCGCTTGGTTGTAGCTCTTTTAAAGTCGCTTGCTTCATTGTTTCATGTTTGCCTCATTTGATGGGCAGAGTAGAATGTCCTCAACCAGCGTCACAATCGAAGAAGGAAGGTGTGGGAAGAGCTGATTGTACCTCGAACGGTCCGCCGAAATGCCCTTATTTGCTAGTCCGATCTCGAATATCTTAAACCAAACCTCCGGGCTGTGTTCCATGCAACTTGGAACAGCCAAAGTAAGCGTGGTTGTGCTGTGAAACGACTCAGATGCCACTCTCGAAATGAGTCGAAAAGATAAAAGATGAACAAAAATGCGATAAAAGTACTAAACTTACGCAAGAAACAAATGAACACGGGGCCGTTTGATTGCACTATGAGAAAACTTTGTTGCTTGAGGACGTTCCGTGGTACAAATGGTACATAGCAACGTCGTTACCAAGCGACGTTGCCATGGAGGAGGATTGCGCAAATAGCTGGAAGTAGCTGGAACGTTTGGAGGGAATTGGACTGTGTGTGAATTGTGATACCATAGAAATGGTTACGGGTAAGGGTGCATATGTATGATGTTTGTTTTATTATTTCGGTGGCCATACTTGTTTTTCTGCTACCGCTATGCTTGTGGATGATAGTGAGCTGTTCAGGTCTTTGGCTATGGGGAAGTATGAAAGTGTTGAAGACATTGAGGAGCATGTGGGACGTTTTCAGATTGAAACGGCGACTTGTTTTTCCTGAGTTTCCTCCGTGTCTGCTGCGGCGTACAAGCGTGGAAGGCGGAAGCAGTTGCCGGATGCGGATGGTTACGGTTACATCCTGTACCGTTGCGTCCATTGTCAACGTTCTGGATCGCGTGGCAAGCGGTGAGTTAATATTTATGCAACACGTAAACTAATGCATGTAGATACAAATCGTACAATTGCAAGGCGCGATTCTCGGTGGTTATGAAGGAGGGTAAATATGTCGTGGGAAGTTACTTTATGATCCATAGTCATGATTTCCACCTGGGTATCCCCTGGCTGTATGCATGCAACCGTCGGCTGTCACCGCGACAGGCGAAAGAAGTGCTGCGATTGATGGGCAGTTTTCACAGCCCGCCGGATTAGAGACACTTCATCTATCAGGAATCCGGCAAACGTGTAACCCGCTTGGACCTGAGTAATCTGCGCATTCGTCATCATAATAGAACGTCATGTGAATTGTCGGAGGTGGCAACGATGTTGGAAGGTCACGATGTTTGCCGATTGGTGTCGGATGGTAGCCAGATTCGGTATGTATTCTTCTCGACATCTGTTGCCCATGCAATGGTTAAGCGTTATGGCGAGGTGTTATTGTGCGATGCGACACACCAGTTAAATTATTGTGGATACATATTTTGGCATTGCTTGTTCGTGGTCGTGGCAGGTTTAGGGATTGCTTTTTTCTACACCCTATTACCGAATGAGTCGTCTTCCAGCTATGGGCAAGCGGTGGAGGCGATGCGGGAGATGGTTCCTAGCAGCATACGTTGCCGAACGGTGATGATGGATAAGTGTGTTGCTCAGTTGCGGGGGTTTCCACGTTTCTATCCCAAACCGAAGATCGTGTTTTGCCGTTACCATGTTAAAGTAGACAGGAATCGACGTTGCGGTCGCATACGTGGGATATCTGTTGCTCGCGGAAGCCAACTACGCGCGTGGCTGCATAACCTGATGTATACTCGTGATTCGTTGGCATTTGAAATAATATTGAACGCGGTGCGACTTTGTAATCCGGAATGCTACCGGTATTTGTGCGCAAAGTGGCTCCAACACGCTAACTCTTGGGCGGCACACAGACCAAGAGATGCTGCGCTTTTTGGGTGCCATACGACGAACTGGGTGGAGAATGAGAACAAGCATCTGAAGGAGTATTTGTATGAGAGATCCTCTTTGCTCACTCTCTTCACCTGCGTCGTTGATAGTATACGCAGTTTCGTGCACGAACGAAACAGCATAAAAGCTAGGGGTTGCATAAGTTCTGTTGCTATTCCATCGGAGGTGTCCTTAGTGGCCTCGGTTTTTACACAGGTTAGCGATCTAGCAGGGAATGTCTTCATAGCCCATTTTCGGGACTCCACATTTCAGGGTTGTCGGTCTACTGGGCCTCATTGGTTAGTTACCTGTCCTCGTTCGAAAGTACGTCGGGTATACATAACACGCGGCAGTGATTGCGATTGCGAGTTCAAGTCGGCAGTGGCGGCTACCATGTGTTCACATCTGTTATGTGGCGGGGCTTCACGGTCATTCGGCGGAGGACATACTACAAGCATGTCGGTGGATTGCACCCAAGCAACCTCTCGCAGGTATTTCAGACTGTGTTCCAGTGGGTGGCGGTTGGCAGATTCCAGATCGTCAGGCCGCGGACAGCAATGCGATTGTAAGCCGTACCATAAAATGTCTCAAGACACAGGAGGTGATGTCATACATCAGCACGCAATTGTGCAGCTACGGATCCGAGAACTTCTCGGGTGCTTTGAACCACTTGAAAATGTTTACGTTGCTGATGTCTAAGGAAGGCAGTTTTCAGTTGTGTGGTCGCACTTCTAAGTGCCCTGTTCCCCTTCTAATGGATACGGAGGCTAACCTCAGGATGTTTTGTGGCTTACTAACCCCGGGAACGTCGAATGATGGCACCGCGGTCGCGGTAGCGACGGCGTCGGGAGTCGATGTGCCACACCCCGTGAAAGCAACACATGTGAATGCTGTCCGCTCCGTAATTTCAACGCAAACGCTGGTTCCATCCACATCCGCAACGGGGTCCAGGAAGCGTAAACAACCCCGTAAGTGCCGCGTGATGGAGGTGAGCCCCAGTATGAGTGTTCTAAGGAGCAAAGATTTCCGGAAGCTTCACAAAACCACACCCTCCTCCTACAGGTTGCTCCTTAAACTGAAACGGGATACTCAGGGAGGCGGTTCTGAGGACTCTGTGGAGTTCGTCAGCGGGAGGATGATTTGGAAGGTCGCGGGGACGCCGTGCACTGGGTTATGTGCGATGCGTGCTCCCAATGGTACCATGCATCCTGTGCATGCTATGCCGGTAACGAGGATGTCGTTTGCTTCTCTTGCTCGTCGTAGTGTCTGTGGAACCTGCGGAAACGGCCTTGGAGGGCACCCCCTACAGGTAAGCCTCATTTACACGAGCATCCATTATGCCTCTTTTGTTATGGCAGACGGCATTGCAGTTTCCCTTAATGGAAATCCGTGTAAACGAGAAGTTAATAACGTGCCGTGAGAGCTGGTGGTGCGCTGCACTATTTCGCGCCTGTAGGTATCCTTTTCCCTCTAATGAACCATGATTCAGGTCCGCATCATCTGGCCCAACTTCCCTGCCAGGGAAGGTGTTCCAATGTACCTCGGACGTAATGTCATGCTTGCATGATACGCAGCCACAGGTGGCATTGTTTATCCGCGCTGACCTGTATTGCAGAACCACGGGATGTTCGCCTCACATTGCCGTGATACTGCACCATGCCACTGATCCCCCTCTCAGGTGATGCCTCCGCCATGTGTTGTCCCCTTGCCACATAGTCCAGGTGTCGATGTTTTTTCAACATAACTTCCTTTTAAAGCCTCAGTGATATGCGCCCCACATAGCCTTCTGACGTTACACCCACACTCATCTACCTCCCAGGTATCGCTTCTGCCATCTCATGCGTCCTTCATACATAGTCGCAGGTACAAGTTCTTTCCATGATGACTTCTGTTTCAGGGTCAAAGGGTTATGCGCCGGCCACTGCCTTCCAAAGTCGCACCGCCACTCAGCCACCTCCCACGTACCGCCTCCGCCATTTGATGCACATTCATGCGTAGTCACAGGTGCCCCTGCGTTCCAACGTAGCAGCGCCACTGAGCCTCCTCCCAGGAATCGCCTCTGCTATGTGAAACGTCATGGAAAGCTATCCACAGGTAAACTTGGTCTTCGATGAAAACTTTTTTTCCAGAGCCACAGTTATATGCCCCGCCACTAGCCTTCCGACGAACGTACCACTGAGCTTATTCCCACATATTGCCTCCACCTTGCCGTGCCATACCATTGCAGCAGATGTTTCACCAAGTTCGGCACGACAGCAGGTAACTACGTTTACGCCAATTGCTTTCCCTCCCCCGATATGGTACATACAAGCAGCTCCAAGCGTCGCTGCACCGTTATTCACCATCCGCATCAACACGGCACCTCAGCTTCACATTGCCAAGTGAGTTAACGCTTCCATGCTCCGATTTCACAGCGCAGGTTACCTCGTAGATGAAGTGCATCCGGTTGCTGCGTCCTCGGGATAGTAGGTCGCCATAGCACGTCCATTTGTTATTGGTGTTTGCTCCCGTAACATCCATGTCTTGGTGAACGACCCAACGGCCCTTTACATGGCCACCCGCTGTCCCATTTCCTCGCACCTTCCTTGCATGGGTCGCGGCACGGGTACGTAGGTGCAGTGGGTGGGTCTGTAATTGTCGGAACATTGATGTTTATGCCCCGCACCCCCAACATAATTGCATTCGCTTCCATTGCGTGTGCTTTTACCTGACGTTCGTTCTCGCTTGCTACACCTTCAGGCTTTCTATCCCGTTACTCTTGTCTCAGCTGCGCACGAGGCCATAAGTAGCAACTGTGCGCATGGAGCAGACATTGCGCACTTGAATCGTGACCACAGCTCAGGTGCATGGGAGGAAACCGTCGGCAGTTTATCCGGCCAGGCAAGGCGGGAGGGGTAAGGAAAGCCATTATCCTGTAATGGGTTACAGCAGCTTAGCGTTCATACATGGACTCAGGCAACCGATGGAAATGAAATGGTACAAAAAACGGGTTATTCCCTGGTGCAGTACTTCCGAGGGAAACAACCGTGTCCGGAGAGGCCAAGCGTGTGCTACCGGCTTGGAAACGTTGGAACCGTCATAAGTCACCTGGTCTTCATAGTGTAGATCCCGCCGTATTTACGCCTCCGGCTGATAGCCTTCAGTGTGTTGTAACGCGGTTATTCAACCACGCTTCAAGAAGGCAAGCTGTCACGTGACGGGAAGGAGGGGACTGCTGTTGCCATCCCTAAGGGAGTTATAAATAAATGAATAAATAGGTATATTTCTAGACCGGCTAGAGGCTGCACCCTTAAGGGTTCAGATCAACCTTTACCTTAATCCGATGCTCTTGCATGGAAGTAGGCAAAATACAAGTATATGTTCCTCGTTGGCAATTACAAATGCATTAGCATTGTTTGGTGTACAGCTGCTGGTTCGTGGGCCTCCACCTTGAAAATTTTCTGGTTCCTTCTGGCGACAATGAGCTCCTGGTCCTTTGGTGCGAACTCTACGCAGAGGTGTAGTTGCGCCTTCTCTCTTTGGAACAGGATCCAATTCACCGCAAGTTCACTTTAAATTCATTGGACATTTGTTGGCCCGCTCAGTCGCCACAATTTTTGGTGCGCACATGGAAGAAATGAGAGTGGCGGAATTATAAGGGATACGAAAAGATAATTTCAATAAATGCGGATGAAAATAAAAGGGATTTGTTAAGAGACATACTAAGGCGGCGTGCTTCACTAGAAAAATACAAATTAACAAAAAATACAGCAAAGCTTTTCTTGCGCTGATATTGCTTTCTGGCGCGAAATTTCAACCTGAGTAAATCGCAGAATAAAAGAAAAACCTTTTCTAAGGCTAGGATACTGCGTAAATTAGCACAAAAGTATACCGATCTGGACAAGTTTTAACCTCTGAATACGCTGAAAGCAACAACCATGCAATACGTGGAGTAGTTTGCGAGTTATTAGAAAGTCGGTACCTCGTAAATATAGACCTGTTACTTTGACTTGCATCATGCTGAAGTGTTGGAAAACCTTATAAGGAACAGGATCTGTGAGCACTTCACTGAGTCCTATCTATTTAGGGCGGAATAGTATGCCTTTCTTAAAAAGGAGTCCTGGCTTACCAATGTATTTTGCTTTTCAGACGAGTTTACCCGATCTCTTGATTGCGCGTTGTCGTTAGATGTGTGCTATATGGACTTCAGTAAAGCAGTTGACTCAGTGAATCATCGAATTTTTGATTCGAAGCTGATGTGGTTTGGATTGCTGCTTTAACCATTACTATTGCTCTCTGAATTAGCACGTAGGCGGGCATACAGTCATTGTTGGGGAAGCGAGTTCCAGTGTTGCCATTGCCTACGGCGGTGTCCCGCAAGGTTTGGTACTGGGTCCATTCTTGTTTCTTATGGTTAGAAGTGACTTCGCGCCTCTTCTTTACGGTCCCTGCTATATACTCGCCGATGACTGGAAGCCAGTCAGTACCTGTGTCCACTCCATCGTGCCTTCGTACATTATCGTTTCTCCATGAATTTTACCGGGAGGGGCACCAAGCGTCGCCTACGATTGGCAAAACAGAAGTTGTCTCAGTCCTGCAACATTGACAGGGATCACCTGCGCGGACCAGTTGGGGGTTACATCCTACCCATTTTCAGAAATGCAACCACCTGCGGACGTGTATAACGGACGATGCCATTGTGGAAGAAATCAGAAAATGTTTTATGGATAGCTCTATTTGCTTTCGGTAACCTTCGCAAGTATGGCGGCGGCACGACAGCACTGCCACATGGAGGGTTACAACTCACAAGTTGTACGAAAATGTCCCGCGACGTGTTGTAAGGATCCACAAACCATTGCTCAGTGTTCGTGCTTCGTGGGTAAAGAGCCATTAACCAGCTCACCCGTGAGGTCGGGGATATTTGTGAATAGTTTAAACATCCTACGTCAGCAGTGCATCAACTTTTCGTCGTGCGGATTAATAACCGTGCATTTAGCCGTTACGAAGGATATCGTCACTATGTATCTATGATGTAGTGACGCTTGCGGTACACGCTCGTCGGAGTACGATTCCTAGGTACTAGAGTGGGGACATCCAAGTCAACGAAACGCCTTGCAATACCACAGATAAGTAACCCATTGTAAACAACGCATTCCTATTTGTCACGTGGAATTGTTCCACCTTGCACTGTTACCGTTGACCACCACTATACAATGACAGGCATAAGCTTACTTCCACCGACTCCTTTCAGCGTACTTATCTCCTTATATAGTAGGTCCGCTCCCGTTCATGAAGGATGGTTCAAGTCCGCAGCAGCATTTGGAAGCACAAGGATGGGGTCATGCAGTCCACTGCACTGCTGACTTCTCACCTGACGGTGTTTCCTCGCAAGCAATCAGCAAGCATGGTAATAGGGAATCCCAGTCCACGGGTTTGCAAGTTATTCCGTGAATAGGCGCCCGGTGTTCTCCCAGTTGCCGGTCGCATCTTCCAGTTAGATAAGTAAAAGCACGCGCACTAGGCAACGATTGTTGGCGAGTGCTGCACTGCATTCGCCGCTTACCTGTGCTTCCAAATCTTAGGCTTGCGGCTGTCGCATGGCATCACCCGGGGTGCTCCTTGCCCACTTCAAGATGCCACTGACTCTCCCCAAGTACAGCAGGGGCCATGTGACGCATCAGTGATACCTATTTATAGGTTCCATTGGTTTCCTATGAGACCTTCTCTTTCAGAGCCACAGTTATATGTGCCGTCCATTGCATTCCTACCCAAGGCTGCCAATGAGCCTCCTGCTGCGTATCACGTCCGCCTTCCAATGTCATACCATATCAGCAGATGCTACACGAGGTCGTTTTATCCCCATTGCCTCCGTCATGCATTCGCCCTCATGCGTCCATTGTTGCACGTACCATGCTAACCTTCCTCACATTGGGCAGAGGAGGTACATCGCTGCCACACGGAAGGTTTCAGTGTATAGGTTTCCCTCCAACGACCCCATTTACCTGCACCCGCAAGCGGTTAACCGTACCTTTCAGCGGCCCCACACCGTCAGTTACCCTACGCCTAAAAGGTAAGTCACTACTAACCACTCACATTAAGGCCGCGCCTCTCTATTGTGGGTATCTTGTGAAGTATCCGCAAACCATTTCTCAGCGTTCTCGCTTCATGGGTAAGGAGCCATTAACCAGTTCACCCGCGAGTTCTGGAATAGTTGCGAATGGTTTAAACCTCAGATGCTACCGTTGCGTCACGTTTTTGTGGTGCGGTTTAAAAATGCACTTCATTTCCCCCTATGAATGATAACGTCACCGTGTAGCTTTGACGCAGTGAGGCTTGCGGTACACGACTGCCAGGGTACCATTCCCATTTACCAACGTTGAGGCATTAACCTCAAGGAAACGCGTTGCAATACCAGAGATTAGTAACCTATTGTGCACGTCGCACACATACTTGCAGCGTGCATTTGTTTCCCCATAGGCTGTTCCGCTCTACCACTGCCATACACCTACAGGCATAAGGTTCACTCCAGTGACTCATTTCAGCCTCCATATCTATGTACTGTAAGTCACCTTTCCACGTTCATGTTTGGGTAAACGTAACATCTACGATCTCACTGTGCGTGTGGTTTCAATAGCCATGACGCCATACCTGTCAGCCGTAAGGTATTGCTAAACTATGGCGTTAACCAGCATACAGACCTTACAACTACATGTACCCTTCCTAAGTGCCCCTTATTACTACGTTCAAGAGTCTTCACAAGTTCACTCACTCAGCGTGCACACCCCCTGTTCCCTATGCCTTCACTTTTCCATGCGTTGTCGTTCATCGCTCGCTTGGCGAGCTGATAGCCAAGTTCGTATTTGTACACATAGCCATGGTTCTTGTGTGAGGGGAAGGATTTCACGGGCGTAATGTCCGTGTCACCCTTAAACATTGGTTCCGTGCATTAAGCCTGGAGCACAGCACCGCTCAGCCCCCGCATTCAGTGCGCTTCCTTCCCCGGAATACAAAGTGCTCTTGTTCCCCTTTTAAGTATATTGGGCCGGCTCCATTGATGAAACCTTCACCCATCCACATGCCTCCAGGGCTGATTCATTTGGGGTTGCGCTGCAGATAGGGTGTCGCTGTAGTTGCAGGTGGTGCAGCGCAACTCACGAATGCTTACTCTGCAGACACAAATGTCCTGCGGCTGACCCTAACTTGCTGTTCCGTTGTTCTCAAAGGTAAGTATAGGAGAGAATGGAGCAGCAGTTCCTATATGTATTCTTCCGGTGATCTCGTCAATGCGGTGATCACATATTCTGTGACAACACGGCCTTATAAGTCATATACATGAAGCGAATGTGCGGCACACATTAACGATCGGATAACACTATTTCTTTGGACTAGCCATTCCTGCAGCATTGCATCTGGTAAATCTATCGGGGGAAGTACCTTTCATATCACCGCACCTGCCCCTACGTATTGCTCATGAGCAAACTTCAGCTGACTTACATCTATGGCTCAGTAGGCGGCCATATGTTCATTAACCTACCGCAAGGTTAATGATTCATTCCAGTTGTACGTGAGATCTACAAAAAAGTGGAGTACAGCTGTCCTTCTTCCATGAAATCGATATTCCACCACCTTCGCATTGTTGCTTCTCAAGAGAGGATAACATTTCTCCAGCCTGTTACGGGTAGTCTATATAAATGCGTGGGTGCGTAGATAGATAACAGCATGACTCCAGTAGTTGGACATAATGAGTTAGGTAATTTTCCACGCGTCGAGCCTAAAGCGCTAAGAATTACATACTCTCCATCAGACAGAACGACCCCGACGCCCAGGATAACACATGTGCTACTTTATCACTGCGGACTGAATGGCATCTGCTATTGGTGTCAGTGAACGGGAATATTTGAAAAGCGCAAAGTCCATGTTAGTAGGTATGGTTTGCTGCGAATCGAAGGCAAAAAAGAATAACTTGGAATATCGTCGAATGCACACATACATATGTAAACAGGATTTTAAAAAGGCATAGTTCTATGCCTAATTATAAAATAAATACGTATATATATATAAATGTATATATATGTAAATGTTTATGCATACATATATATAATACATAGATATCTATGAATATATGCTAGTGGCGGGCCCGAGTTGCATCTGTTCCCCACTGCATTGTGGGTCAGGCTATTGTGCAAAGGCTCCGGGCGGAGTCCCTAAAGCAAACCCCCGATGCACAACAAACACCTCGAGTGCGATTGCCCACCAATGCAATCGTATGCTTGCGCGCAAAGCACTCAGCAGCGGACGCTCGAACGTGCCCACACTACTGGACTGGAACTCCAGCGAGCGCCCGGAGCGACGCACTGCACTGGTCGCGATGAAGCTGAAGCGCTACAACATGGATTTTGCGGCGCTCAGTGAAACCTGGCTCGCTGAGCAGGGAAAGTTGCATGAACCAAGTGCTGGCTACACATTCTACTGGGTGGAAAACGCCTCCTCAGCACCACGTGAACATGGGGTCGGATTTGCAATATCCGATCGTCTTTATGGCCAGCTGGTGGGTGAACCAACGAGCATCAGCGCGCGACTGATGACTGTTCGCCTACGACTCAGAAGAGGTAAGTTTGCTACTTTTATAAGCACGTGCGTTCCGACCATGTGTTATCCAGATAACATGCGGGATAAATTCTACACTGAGCTATCCTCCGTGATACGGTCTGTGCCGAGGAGCGACCGACTACTTCTGCTGGGTGATTTCAACGCGCGCGCTGGGCGTGCTGCATTAGCGTGGACAGATGTTATCGGTGCGCATGGCATTGGCTCAGCGAATGCGAACGGTGACAGGCTGCTCTCACTGTTTGCCACTCCCGGCCTGACGATCGCGAACACTCGGTTTTCACTGAGTGCGAGTGGTATAGCAATTTGGACGCACCCACGGTGTGGTCACGCTCACCTGCTCGACTATGTCATCATACGTCAGCGTGATATGCGTGAAGTGCGCATGATACGTGAACTGCGTGCGGCTGAGTGTGGCACTGATCACAAGTTGGCACGGACCAATTTGTACAAATATTTACGTAAATCTACGTATTGCACTCCCGCCAGGAATCCGCGCAAATTTAACATTCTCTCCCTCGGTACTGTTGCAAAACGTACTGAGCTGGAGAAGGCGATGTCTGCACGCCTGTGTGATGTGGAATGCACGGCCACGGTGGGCGACCTGTGGCACCACGTTCGCGACCAGGTGACAGCTGCTGCCGAGGAGACCATCGGGCGCGCACACTGTAAGCGGCCTGATGGGTTTGATGACAACAATGCGACGATTGGCGCATTGGTGTCGGAGAAGAATGCAGCATTTGCTGCACACGTTGCAGATCCCAGTGACTTGGGGAAGAAGAGTCAGTTTCGCAAAATTCGACGGCAACTGACCCGAGAGCTCCGTCGCACTAACAATGCATGGTGGACGGAGAAGGCGAAGCAGATGGAATGCCACGCCGAACGCAGTCAACAAAAGGAATTCTTTGACTCCTTGAAGGCGGTGTATGGACCGAGATTGGAGCCCCTGAGAACACTGATCGGTGGTAGTTCAGGCGCTACCTGCACACAGACTGCAGACATAATGCAGATCTGGTGGATACACTTTGACGGTCTCATGAACAACCGTTCAGTGATCGACTGGCCTAGATTGAACGGCCTGAAGCAGCACGATGTGAAGGCGAAGCTGGCGGACACGCCGACACTGGATGAGACACAGAGAGCACTTGCTCAATTGGGAAACGGCAGGTGTGCTGGGGCGGACGGGATCCCGCCGGAACTGTTGATACACAGCGGACCTGCGTTGTTGACTGCGCTGCATCACTTGGTGCATCGTGTATGGATTGAGGAGGAGGTGCCTCCTGAGCTGAAGGATGCCCTTATGCTACCACAGTACAAGAGCAAAGGGAGCAAGCAATGTTGCACGAATTATCGTGGCAACAGCTGGCTGATATGTGTGGGCAAGGTGATTGCCCTAATCTAGCTCAACCGCCTCGTCAGTCAGGTTGTGGATCCTAACGTAGCGGAAGAGCAGTGTGGATTCCGTTCGTGTCGCAGCGCTATATCTAGTATATTTGCGGCTCGTCAGTTGCAAAGGAGGTGCAGAGAAAGACACCATCCATTATACACGCTTTCTGTTGAGTTCACCAAAGCATTTGATACGGTGAACCGCGAGGCATTGTAGCTGGTGTTGGGTAAGTTAGGTTGCCCGCGGAAGTTTGTAAGTTTAATGGTATGTCTACATAATGGTATGCGAGCGAGGTTGCAGCTGGGTGAAGTGAATTCGGATGACATTGCAGCTGTCTCTGGTGTGAAGCTAGGCTGTGTCTTAGCTCCTGCCCTCTTTAATATTTATCTCCATGCTAAGTTGTCTTGTGCTTTTGATGCCGCTTGTGCTTACGGTGTTCGTGTGGAGCACCGTATGGATGGTGGGTTGCTGAACATCCATCGTTTCAGTGCGAGAACTCTAGTCTATGAGACAACTATCCGTATGTTGCTGTTTGCTGACGACTGTGCGTTGTTTTCACACAGCGCGGATGAGTTGCAGCACATGACTAGTGCTATAGCTTCGAAGGCGGCCGAATTCGGGCTCTCCATCAACACAAGCAAAACTGTCTGTCTCTTTCAGCCTTCACCGGAGGTGCAAGCTTCAATATTGCCGCGAATCAGCATTGGTGCTGAAATATTGGAAACCACCTTCCGCTTTTGCTACCTTAGGAGTGTGACGTCGACTGATCAGCAGATACACGTTGAGTTGCGTATTTGCGTGTCGAAGGCAGCGGCGGCATTCGTAAAGCTTGAGTACCGAGTGTGGAACAACCATCAGCTGGGCATTGGCACAAAGCTGATGATGTACAAATCCATGGTGCTGTCTGTTCTTCTATACGGTAGTGAAACGTGGAGGATGTACCGTCGGGATGTGCGATATCTCGAGCGGTTCCATCAGCAGTGTCTGCGACGGATTTTGCGCATCGGCTCGGGCGACAGAGTTGCAGACACGGAAGTGTTACGACAGGGGATGTATGCAGTGGAATGCATACTTTTGCTGGGACACCCGAGATGGCTTGGTCATGTGTGGCGTATAGATTCGACTAGGATACCAAATCTACTCTTATCCTGTTAGCTGAGTATTGGGAAGCGGCACGTGTGGAAACCAAATTTAAGATAGCAGGACATGATCAAAGTAAACCTTACGTTCTAATCTTGATTGCAGGTCATGGGAATCGAAAGCGGATTATCGGCGCGTATGGCGCGTCACATCACAAAGGCAGTTGCTGAAGTGCCTGAGAAACACCTCATGCAGGCAGAAAAGAAGCGGTAAGTGCGGAAGCGGCAAGCACCGATTGCTTGTTCTCCATCGACATCAGTCGCATGGTGCTGTAGCACATGGGGTCGCGAGTGCCTTAGTCAGGCAGGCCTAGTGAGCCATAAACCAGGCCACTCGAGACTACTACCGAAGCGCCGACGTGTTCTGCAGAGAACGTAGGCAGAACCGGCGCAGCGTTTGTAGATACGCTACATTCGATTTACTAACCTCGTGCTTGCATGCTAAGTTTATTTCCGGTAGTGGGTTTTCAATTTTGTCCTAATGCTTTTTTCCCATTTAAATGCCTAGTTATACTATCATCTATACACTTGCACACGTCGCTTAAGCCACCTGTAGTTATTTCGATAACATTTTCGTGTGTGTAGCATTTCCGTACAATAAACCTCCTTATCTCGTGAACGTACCACGTATTCTTTTATAAACGTATTCTTTTGTAAACAACTTATTTCATATGCTCACTAATTTAAGATTAATGTCGCTGTTTGCTTGCGTGATAAGTCTGTTTATTTAGGTGGTGGGTTTTCAATTTTGTCCCAATGCTTTGCTTCCTCATATAAATGTCTACCTGTACTCTCTTCTATAAACTTGCACACCTCACTTAAGCCAATACTTGTCCTTTTCGAAAACATTTTTGTGTTCGTGGCATTTCCTTAAAGTATACATGCTGACCTCGTGAACTTATCTCGCATTCTTCTGTAAACAATTTACTTCAGATGCTCATTATTTTAAGTTATATGTCACCCTTTCATTATGCATTACTCCATTTATTTTCTTTGTTATCTTTCTCTCAAGTGATTGACTGTTGCTTGATATCCCCGGTGTGGCTGCGCTTGATGTGCATGTTGACAAGGTGCCTACCTGTCTATTACCCACTATCTCGTCCAAATTAGCTCCAGGGGACAGTTGGTCGATGCTGGAGGGGACAGGGTGCACGGTCTCTGTGGCAGTGTTAGGATCAAAAGTCGTTCCATGCAGTCAGTGTGGAGCCATCAACGTGTGTGCGATTGATTCCCCAAATACAGGGTGCTTGCGTTTGCCTGGCAAGGAGTGTGGTCCGACTCCGTTGATGAAACGTGGCTCCCATCCACATGCCTCTCGGTCCTATTCCTTTGGGTTTACACAGGATATGGGGAGTGTGGTTGGAGCTGTGGGTGATGCAGCGCAAGCCACCCATGGTCCCTCTGTAGGCGCAGGCGTCCTGTGGCTTGCCACAGTGACAGGCAAATCCGAAACCGGATGTCGTAAACCATGTATATGGCGGGAGAGCCTATGGTGCGCTGAGGCTGGTGGTGGCTAGATCCTGACAGATGGTCTACCTACTGCTGCTATGTTTTGCCATTTTCACATATCCTGGGTGCCTCCTCTTGGCGACAGCTGGGTGGGATTTGGATTTCGCACTTCTCCTTGCTAATATCCAGGGCACCAATCCACATTAGTCAGCGAACTGACCATGTGCAAAACTTGCTGCCTTTAGAGTGTTCATTTAATCGAAAGCTTTGGCTGATGACCCGAGTTGTTCTCCTGTCAGGAGTGGGCGCCCTGGCAGTATCCTAGTCCATGCTCTTCGGAGTTTAGGAAGTGGTCGATGGCCCACTTCCCGTGAAACCTAACCATGGGAGACAACAGGTCTATAGGTTCATTATAGTGTTGCGCATCCCAACACCGGCACCCCAAGACCTAGTCTATGGGTTATAAGCTCACAGCTTGATTGGCGTAGAGCACAAGCGCCACGCCTTGTCTCTGACGGTGGGAGGACACCTCCGGGTGTTCAATGGTTTGCTACTTCCCGCCTCAAGCCAGGCAGCCCCCGGGTCAAATTGGTGCAAACCCGCCAAAATCCACCTGCGCCAGGCCGTGGCCGCAGGTGCGTATCCTACTACGGTCGCGAAACATATATGAAACGTTCCAGAAATTCAAAGGCTGCGTGTGACGGCCGTCAAGCAGATCCGTATCTGCTTTGCAATCACATTCCCGAGCTGGATCTGCTCCCCCTGCATTGTGTATCAGGTTATTGAAAAATAAAGCTCCGGGCGGAGTCCCTCAAGCAAATCTCCAAACCACCACTGCCTTGTGGGTAAGGCTAATGAGCAAAAGGCTCCGGGCGGCGCCCATTAAGCAAACCTCCAATACAGCCACTGCCTTGTGGCTATGGCTATTGAGCCAAAGGCTCCGGGCGGAGTCCCTAAAGCAAACCCCCGATGCACAACAAAAACCTCGCGTGCGATTGCCCACCAATGCAATCGTATGCTTGCGCACAAAGCACTCAGCAGCGGACGCTGGAACTTGCCCAC
>OX104064.1:187090698-187577477 GCA_944474145.2 Dicrocoelium dendriticum
GTTCGTGGCATTTTCGTAAAGTATACTTTCTGTCCTCGTGAACTTATCTAGGGTTTGTTTGTAAATAACTTATTTATATGCTCATTAACTTAAGGTTTATATCACCGTTTCCTTATGCATTAATCGAGTTATTTTCTTTGTCTCTCTACGGCAAGTGCTTGGCTGTTGTTTGATATCCCCGGTATGGCTACGCTTGTTGTGCCTGTTGACAAGTTGTCTACCTGTTTATTACACACTACCTCTTCCAAATTAGCTCCAGGAGACAGTTGGTCGTTGCTGGAGGGGACGGGGTACACAGTCCTTGTGGCCGTGTTAGGATCAAAGAGTAGTTCCATGCACTCAGTGTGGAGCGGACTACTGTCCAGCCACCGCCTTGTGTGCGCCTGTTTCCCCAATACAGCGTGCTTGTGTTTGCCTGTGAAGGAGTGTGGGCCGGCTCCGTTGATGAAACCTGGTTCCCAGCCGCATGCCTCCCGGTCTTATTCCTTCTGGTTTACAAATGATATGGAGTGTGTGGTTAGAGCTCTGTTTTCGTAGCGCAAGCCATCCATGGTCCCTCTGTAGGCGCAGACTCCTGTGGCTGGCCACAGTGACAGGCAAATCCGAAGCCGGATGCCGTCAACCATATATGCAGTTGTGGATCTTCGTATGTAATAGCCTGTACCGTAATGAAATGTACGTACATAGGTAGGGATGAATATATTTATATATGTAAATGTATGCATATGTATGTGTATATATATGCGATAAATATATACATATATGTATATAAATATGCGTACACATACATATGTATACATATACATATATATATTATACATATAAGCTGTGGTTGATGTTGCATGCTTGATGCTAATCCACCGCCGTTGGGCTAAACCAATTAACACTAAAACTGGGTCTTTTTAAGCTGGTTAAATTTCATTCCACTATTTAGTTTGCTCTGCCTACCTGAATAATATTCTATTAACTGGCCACGTTGCTTACGCTAGTTGCGATTATCTTCGGTAAGTTAGTTGCGTTCGTAGCAATTTTGAGTAACTTGTGAACATTTCTTACTTATCGCGTACTCGTTTCTAACCAAAGTACTTCATATGGTAATTTAGCGAAGAGTAATGCCACTGTGTCTGCATGCATTATGTGGATCTATTGTATTTCTGCTTGTCGTTTCAAGTGACTGACTGTTGTGTGATATCCCCGGTGTGGCTGCGCTTGATGTGCAGGTTGACAAGGTGCCTACCTGTCTGTTACCCACTACCTCATTCATACTGGCTCCAGGAGACAGTTGGTCGTTGCTGGAGGGGACAGGGCGCGCGGTTCTTGCGGTCGTGCTAGGCTCAAGGATTAGTTCCATGCACTCAGTGTGGAGCGGACTACGGTCCAGCCACCGCCTGGTGTGCGGTTGGTTCCCTAAATACTTGGTGCTTGTGTTTACCTGTAAAGGGTTGTGGGCCATCACCGTTAATGAAACGTGGCTCTCATCCGCATGCCTCCCGGTGTTATTCCTTCTGGTTTACACTGGATATGGGGTGTTTGGTTGGAGCTGTGTGTGGTGCACCGCAAGCCATCCATTGTCCCTCTGTAGGCGCAGACTCCTGTGGCTTGTCACAGCGACAGGCAAATCCGAAACCGGATGCCGCCAACCATATATATACATATCCAAATATACATACCTAGCATATTAAGACGGATGCAATTATTTATATATATATCCACATATATATTTCAGTATGAGGCATAACCTTAAGTCTTATTATATCCAGCTTACCAATGTAGCTGGGCATATGAAGACATTCCACCTCATTCTAATTTGCTTGGCGCTTCGCAACAAACTACACCTTCGAATACAGCTTTTGCAATTGTAAATATTCCCGTTCACTAACAACAATAACGAACGCTACTTAATGCATGCTTATTGCTATTTACGCATTTATATACACACCGATACAGTGATAGAAAATGTCTGTTCGTCTTAATTATTTGTCAATTTCAACCTCTTATACTCTATCTTATCAACTATGCACATAGTGGTGCATTTATCGTAGCAGTTATTCCTTTCGCAGTTCTGCAGATTTACCAAATTACATTTACTTCCAGCTACCCTTCAAAGCATCACCTGTAAGTTTCACACTTATTACCTACGTATATCTGTTCATTAGGAATGACCCATATATATGGGTTGCCTTAAAATGTTGCATTTAATGTCTTCCGTGTAGATTATTTGTGCAATTAACATTCCGTGTGGATTTCCCAACCTTTTACCTGCTGAAGTATAAAAAGTGATTTTTGTTTATAATATACAGGCTGTATACGTTCCAATACATGCAACAATTCAAAGCACTCTCTAACCAAAAGTAACGCTATATTTGTTGAACGCATTTTCCGCAAATTTGCATCCGTTGATTTTCCGCCACTATTTTGGCCTTTCAAATTTTACTCACCTTACCTCAGTACAATGTTTATATATCATATCCCATGTAACACTATTAAGCGGTTTATATTAATTTATGCTAGCCATCCATATCACTCTGTAGGCAAATTAGTTACGCCGTTACACGCATGTACCAGTGGGCCACAATGAAATTTAAGTGTAACCGCCAAAGTGCAATCAAACAGTCCCAAACACATGAGCGCGTGAACTTACAAAACGGTCGAGTGTAGAGCTGGTTGTAAGGACGATTAAAGCAAGGAAGATTAATGTACATTCGGTCAACAATTAAATTTTACATGAAGACTTTGATTTATATTTTTGGGCGATACACCACGAAGAACTTGGTCCATGAAGCGCTGGAAGGACTGCGCGGCATATCGAAGACCGGCTGACATACGTAGAAACGCGTACATGTCAAAAGGGGTTGTCACTGCCGTTTTTTAATATCTTCCAGGGAAATGGAAATTTGTTGATATGGCTTGACAAGATCAATTTTAGAATGGAGTGACGTTCCAGCTGATCCTAACAAAAAATCGTGTATATGCGGGATCGGTTATCTTTCGGGAATTGCGATGTTATTTAGTGAACCATAGTCGTCATATGGGTGCCAAGCACCAGTATTTTTAAGCACAAGGTGCAGTGGAGATGACCAACAACTGCTTGAAGGACGGATGATCCCGAGCTTAGGCATGTGGCTTTTAGTTTGTCAGGTGTGAGTCATTATGTTTAAGCCGTTACGGGTGGATCAATTGTGATGGTGTGCACATCGTGCTTGAGTTCTGTTGGGTCCTTATTTACTCCAACAAGTGATGGAAATTTCTGCAACTATGTGGAATACTGCTAGCGGGCGGGCATAAGAACTAAAAGTCCTATGGAATTAACTGCAGTAAGGTTGCCGGAAACAGTTAACGAAGTGGTATCACGATGTAACTTCTCACAATGTGGATCTACTACAAGGCCAAATTTGCTAAGAAAATCTATACCGATGATAGGCTTTTTACGTCGGCAATTGTAAAAATGTAAAGCAAGCTACGACCTAGTCCTAGACTGAGCGTCAGATGCTTCTGGCTAGAAGTCGCGATTTTTGTTTGGTTAGCAGCTTATAGCGTTATTCCAGCCGGCTGTAACGAGCGCCTTTCCAAGGAACGGGATATAATGCTTTTCTTCGCGCCGGTGACAAGCAAAATGTGGAGTTTGGTTATGAAAACAAGTGCGTACAGGTGGCGATTGATAATTTGGCCAGCGGCAGCCGTCGCCATTGCTGGCTGCCTTAGACGTTTCCAGATTTGGAATTAACGAAAGCTTTTGGGTGAGTACATCCTGAGCAGCAGTTTCGAGCATGATTACCAAAGCGAGTATGGACGTAGCAGCAGTAGCACGATGCTCGTCTGCGGGAGTTACTGCGAGGCATGTATGTGGAAGGGGATCTTTAGTACGCTATGTAACCGCGGCTAAGGCGAGAAATGCTTGGCTCCAACTTTGAAAGCCTTTCACTAATGGGGTCTAGTGCGGTACTCCCTGAAGTGCTTTTAGTGGACTCCTCAGCCACATGATTCACAGCGTTTTTAACGAAATTTCCGTATACTAGGTTGGTCGCTTCCACAAGCTTATTCAATGGAAGGTCCTCAGCCAAAACCGCTAGTAGCGCCGTCATGTTTGCCGGAAGACACTTAATCCATAGTTGGCGAAGTGTGGAACCATCCAAGGCTGCTGAACCGACAAGCGATCGCATATGTCGGAGTAGCTGAGACGGTGCACGATCACTCATTGGATCAATTAAATGTAGGGAGCAGAAAGAGAAATCCGTTGTCAGCTCCTTCGCCTCTCCTTCGTCACAGGGATCAAGGTGGACAGTGCAATGGAACCGCTGCACTGCCACAAGAAACAACAAGACCTGAGTTTACTTTACAGGTAAGCATCTAATCGATTAAATTCCTCATACTGCACATCAACGACATACACGGTGCATTGTTCCACTCGTTCTCTACTCTGGTAGACAGAGCGACGTCACAACGGACCCGAAATCTACCTTGTTTAAACAATTTACAACGGTGACCTCCAGTCGAACTGAAAGTGTTATAAGCTTCTCATTGGACGGAACCCTAAAAATAGCGATTCGCTGCTCCGCAAAATTTCTAGCCCAACCGAAGGATAAAAGCAAAACGCCAATGACCTTGCCAATTAACGCATTAATCGCCGCCAACGAACAATGTACAACGACTGCGGACCTTGGCTGTGTTTATAGGTCTCTACTGACCTTCGACTTCTAGAATTGGAAGGTCCGGTGCCAAGGTTAGTAATTCCCCATAGCTTTTGTCGATGTGTCAGGTGGCTTTTAACCACGTGCAGAAGAAAAACATTCCGGAACTTTTGAAATCGGTGGGATAATCGTTAATAATCGATTAATCGTTAAACTAGGGAATTTCCAAGGCAAATTTTATTTATCCCGGACACCACACCTCCTGAGACATCGTCCGAGGTATAAGACGAAAGCCTAGAATTCACTTGCAGGCTTCGGGACGGTGTTCCCTGCCTTTCCGTCCACCCTCTTGGCAGAAGCGCCCGAGCACTTTGTTCTGATGTTCTTGTTCTGGATTCTTTGCTCGACTGTGTGCGGTCGTCCACTGCTTCCTTCAGCAAGTTGAAAATTTCCACCAGTAAATCGAACAGCAAATTAGTAGGTTTTGCTTGTTCTGTTTAGCAATATGTGGGCCGTAACTGGTTTCCTTGCCTTGGCCAGATCTGTGCGCCCACCATCACGTCATACATGACGTTTCCGCGCTTGCTTTTAACCGTCCTTGGCGTCCATTTTGCATGGCCTTCCTGGTAGTCACGTACTAGCACCTTCTGTCCAAGCGTAAAAGATGGTTGCTTTGCTCCATGCCGCCGGTTAAAAGCCTGTTCCATCCTGCTGTTTCTTTCATCAATAGAGGACTCCGAGCATGGTCGGATGGCGTCGAAAGGCATGCGGAGCTTCCGGTTCATCATGGCCTGTGCTGGAGAGACTCCGTCTGGCGCTTGTGGCTTTAGTGTTGGTCGTTAGAGGAAAAGGAACCGGTCAACTACCACCTCTATACGTCCCTCTCCTGTTGATCTGTGGAGAGCTCGCTCGAATGTAACGACAAACCTTTCTGCCTGGCCATTCGACTGTGGGTGTAACGGCGGCGAGCGAACGTGCTGTACGGTGCAATGCTTGCAAAACTCCGTAAAGGATGCTGAAGTAAATTGTGAGCCACTGTCAGTGACAATTGTCTCAGGACGGCAGAATCTGCTAAAGGTTTGGCGCAGTATTGATACAATAGCACTGGTGGTTGTATTCACCATAAGAAATACTTTAGGCCACGTGCTGTATGAAGCGACTATAATGGGGAAACTTCGGCCGTTGATCGGTCCCGCAAAGTCGACATGGATGCGGCACCATGGTTTAGTAACTCTTGGCCATGAATAGAGTACTGATTTTTGTGGCGCTTTCAGGACATTGGCACACCTTTGACAGCCTTTAGCAATTTCTTCTAGCTGTTTGTCCATGAGAGGCCAGTATATATAACTGCGGGCAAGCGCCTTCATCCGGTTGATTCCAGGATGCCCGGCGTGAAACTGCCGAATAAGACGCTCCTGAAGTGCCTTGGGGATGATCACCTTTTCCGAAAGTAGTATGCAGGCTTTTACAATAGAGAGCGCGTGTCTCCTCTGGAAGTACTGTTGCAACTCGGCAGATGGACATGAACGTGGCCATCTTGTTTTGTAAAATCGTGTAACCTTCTTGAGTATCGGGTCCCGAAGCGTTTCGTTTCGTACCGCATCTGCGGTAACTAGTTGACCGTGCAATGCATCAGTTACCAGAAAGTTGACGTCATGTTCTATCTCGACCGAGGCAATGATAGTGCCTCATGTTCCTGCTGGCGGGCATCAAGTAGGCGAGACGGTGCATCCGCTTGGCCAATAGCAACTGTGGACTTATATTGGATCTCAAAACCATACCCTATTAAGGTAAGAGCCCAACGTTGTAGCCGATTGGCTGTGTAGGCCAAAATGCCCTTTTTTGAACCAAAGATAGCCAGCAAGGGCTTGTGACCTGTCAGAAGCTTGAAGCGGCAGCCGTTCAGCATTTTGAGAAATTTCTTGACTGCGTACACTATGGCCAATGCTTCTTTCTCCATCTGGCTGTAATTCTTTTCGGCCTTCGTAAGTGTTCTGGCGGCATGGGCGATCGCCTTCTGAGATCCACCGGCGTAGGTGTGGGATATTGCTTCACCAATCCCATGGCTTGATGAATTTGTGGACAAGAAAATTTGTTTGGATAGATCAAAATAAGTCAAAAGCAAGTTTGAGGACGTCAGTGAATTGACGCGTTCGAATGCATCCTGGCATTCTGATGTCCAGCTCCAACTTTGGCCTTTGGATTGTAGCGTGTTTAACGGGGCACGCAGGCGGTGCATCTCAGGCAAGAATGCGCTGTAGTGGCTGATGAGCCCACAAAAGGAACGCAGAGACTGTAGATCTGTTGGTGGAAGCATTTTGCTAATGGCTTCTATGTTTTCCGGGTCTGGTCGACTTCCGTCCTTTTCGACGACGAAACCGAGGTATTTGATGATTGGCGTGAAAAAGGTGCATTTATCCTCACGGATCCGGAAACTGTACGACTGTATGCAACCAAGCACTTCATCCAGTTGGTTAAACAGTTCTTCCGGTGCTCGGCCTCTCAATATGATATCATCAAGATATGCAGCGGTTCCAAAAACTCCCGCTAGCATGGTGTCCATCAACTGTTGGAAGATGGCTGGCGCCGTTTTCACAGCAAATGGCAAGCGGTTGTATTGAAATAGCCCACGATGAGAGTTGAGCATCAACAACTCCCTCGAGACATCGTCAACATCCACTTGCAGATAAGCACCGGATAGATCAAGCTTAGCAAATTACTTACCACCATTTAATTTTGCAAAGATATCCTCCGGTACAGGTAAGGGGTACTGGTGGTCGTCCAGCGCGGTGTTGAGGCCAGTTGAAAAGTCAGCGAAAACGCGTACCTTGCCATTTGCTTTCTTCACTGCGACAATAGGTGCGGCCCATGATGAGTAGTTGACGGCTGTGATAACTCCGGCGCGTTCCAGTCGATCGAGCTCTTGCTCAAGGATTGACATTGCTGCATATGGTACCGGTCTTTTAGCCTTGAACACTGGTTTAGCACCTGGTCGCAAGTTCACTGTTGCCTTGCATTTCGTACAATGGACCAAGCCATCCTGAAAGACAGAAGCAAATTTTTGCTTCAGAGTTCGTGTCATGTCTTCGACGGACTTTGTAGAAGGGTCTGGACATGCTCGAACTCGGTAGCAGATCTGATTCAAGGGAACATCGAGGAGGTGCAACTTTTCAATCCAGTCGAGGCCAAGAACATTCAAATTCGGCCGGCCTGAAATGTAGCATGTTCCCGACTTCTCCACACCTTGGAAAGCCATCGTGCAATTGAGTTCGCCCACTAAGTTTAACACACCGCCGGATGCATTATGTGCAACTTTCTGAAAGTCGGCCACCTTCGGCCTCTTTATGTGATTCCATGTGCGCCTGGAAATAATCGTGATGTCCCAGGCCGTGTCAAGTTGCAACTTCCTTGGAATCCCATTAAATATCCCAGTGATGAACCGTCGTCTTGGTTTACATTCGCTTTGGAATGCGGCAACTATGGACCGAGACTCAGCTCCGTCCCTTCTAGAATTACCTTTTCGATAAGACTTCACTTTCTTCGACCGGACTTGACGGCTACATTCCAGTTTATGCCCACGTTTATGACACGTTTGACAAATGTGATGTTTGAAGGGACAAAAGCGCGCAAAATGCCATTCGCCGCATGACCAGCATGCTGTGGGCGGTTTCTTCGTAGGCCACTTGAAGGGTTTGCTTGCGTTGGCGGTTCTGGCCTCTTTCACGAGTTGCACGGTATCCGGTGGTGCGCGACCATTGCGTTCGACCATGGCAGTGTCGTGTTTTAGAGTGAGAAGCCGTTTGCATTCGTTTACGAGGGCCTTCAGTGTCAGGACAGGATCCTGCTCCAGCTTAGCTAAAAGCCACCTTCGGATCTCAGCATCACGGGGCGATAGTAGAGCGCTGATCGTCCGTTAAAGAGCGTAGTTTGAATCGTTCACACTCACGGTTAATCATGTCTGCTAAGGCCCCAAAATCGTCAGATTCCTGTTTGACTATTTTCAGGCATTGATAGCGAATACTAAACAAAGATACCGACTCGAAAAATTTCCTTCAGCTGCGACACTACTTCATCAAACATCAGATCCTTTGGCTGTTTGGGCAAAATGTGGTCAATGAACCTTTCATGTTCACCTATTCCGAGCTTGCGGAGTAGCAGTCGCAACATCCTGGAGTCGTCTTGACGAATGAAGTCCGTCTGGATCATGTCTTCCCAACGCTTGAACCACGCTTCGAAGGTGCAGCCAGCATCCGCATCATAATGGAATTCAGCGATCGCGTTCGTGAGAAGATAAACAGAACTCGTCTGCGTGTCCGCGAAGCTGCTTCTGTTGTCTGCAAACTCAAACATTGTGTCAGCTTTCAAAAACTCTCATTTGTGCCTTTATTTGAACATGCTGTTAAAAAAGCAGATTGTGAATTGTTCAGCAGAAAAATTCATCACATTTCCAATTTTCTCCGTCGCCATTTGTTATAATCTTCTGACTAGACGCAACTCCAAAAATAAAAGTTCGCTGCTCCACAAAACTTCTAGCCCAACCTAAGGAAATAAGAAAAACGCCAATGACCTTGCCAAAATAACGTATTACTCGCCGCAACGAACACTGTACTACGATTGCGGACCTTGGCTGTATTTATAAGTCTCAACTGACCTTCGACTTCTAGAATTGGAAGGACAGGTGCCAAGGTAAGTGATTCCCCATAGCTTTTGCCGAAGTGTTAGGTGGCCTTTAATCACTGCAGAAGAAAAACATTCCGGAACATTCGAAATCGGTGCGATAATCGTTAATAATCTATTAATCGCTAAAATAGGGAATTTCCAAGGCAATACTTACTTTCTCCCGGACAGAAAGCATTGAGTGGAAAATAGTTCTGCAGTTTAGCTCCAAGGTCACCTCTAACGATACTTCGTGCGGAAATCAAATCCCCGCGATTTCGACGATAGGCTAGGGAGAACAAGTTTATGGGCTGAAGGCGACGTGAATAAGGCAGGTTTCGTAACTTCAGAATGGATTTAGATCCAATCTGCTGAACGTTTCAATCAACTTGCATTCCAATATGAAAAGAGAACAAACAGCTAGCAGTCCATACTCAAGAACCGGACCTACATGAGGAATGAAAACGAGCCTGAAGGTCTCCGGTGTTAAGCAGGAGAAGGATCGTCTGATGGCGAAAAATAACTTGTTAGCGAAAGCGAATTTCCTCAAGATATTTTCAGTCGATTTTAGGTCTGGAGTCACAACAACGCTAAGGGCCCTCTTAAGATCAGTTTGACAGCAAAATCCCATCGTTATGATAATTTCCAAATGGTTCGGAGTCACCGATCGGCTTAACAGCAGATTTATCGGGCTTTATGGGTAATTGACACCTGCTCGACCAACCATGCGGCCAACCGAGCCCTGTTTGTAGTATAGCAGCTTCATCCACACAGGAGGTTTTCATCCATAGCTTTAAATCATCTGCGTAAATCAAACAAACTGCCCGTACCACAGACGCCAGGTTATTACTAAAGACTAAGAAAGTTAGGGCCAAGTAAAGAGCCTTACAGAACACCGATGGTCATATTTACAGGGAAGGAAAGGGACTAATTTACTTGCACACGGAAACCTCTGGCATGCCGGAAATCAGTGAGCCAAGAGAAGATTCCCCTTAACCACCAACACTGCGCAGTTTGCTAAGCAACAGTACGTGTGGAACTTTGTGAAAAGCTTTAATGAAATCCACAAATATGACATACAGCCGCTTACCAGCATAAATGGCTTTAGCCCACTTTGCCCGAGCTCGAGATTGGTGATACATAAACGCGAGCGATGGAACCCGTGATGCGCAGCTGAAATAAACTTGAGATTCTGGAAATGCAGGTTGAGTGCTCACTTAAGAACCCCACCATAATCTTGCAGACAACAAATGTTAGACAGATGGGCCGATAATTTGTAGGACCTTGCCGATTTCCTCCTTTCTATATCGGCTTTACTAATTACAGTTTCCAAGAAAATGGAAGACGCCCGGCCCCAACTGAACGCAAAAATATGTGACAGATAGGAACAGAAATATATTCGGCCACAAGCTTGAGGAAGAGAATGCAATCCAGCAGGTCCCCGGGGAAGAATTCGGATCAGCTCGCACAAAAGTTTGGATAGCATACTAACTTTTATATCTACGTCACTGAGAACAGAGAGCAAGAACGAATAAGCATCAACTGATGGCGCCTCTACTGTGCAGACCGCTGAATAATGCAAGCTAAAAGCCTATCTTTATTAGCGTGGTCTTGGAGCAGTGTGTTAACAGCGTGGGAATGCAAGGACGGTATTCCACTTCCGGCTCTGGTGCTCCTTTTCAAGTATTAGAAAAGCAGCTCCGGTATGGACTTGGAATGTTCAGCCAGATGACCTTCGTATTGCTGTCGCTTCGTACGTTTTTCGATTTACGTACGTCCACAACAAGTTTATAATTTCTAGAATCAGTTTCCGAGCTCGAAAGCCAGTAGCGATTCCAAAGTTTGTCTTTGGTTCATGAGCGATCGTAATTCTCGGCGAATCCAGGGGGACCTCTGTTAAAGGGTTTTCGTTTAGATATGAGAATAACGTTATCAATAAGGGCCCATTTTTGAGTAAACAAGGCCCCAAGCCCCATCAAAGTCTAAGTGCTGGGGAAGACTCTATTCCCGCTCGCTATCGGCCACCTTTAAGCGGTTTGGATCCGCACGTCAGAAATTCCGACGACAGACACTGTGGATATGAATGCCCAACAGTGCGGTCCAGTAAAAGGAAAGTAGGCAATGGTCACTTCTCAAGATTGGTGGTAAATCCTTCAAATCAGAAACATCGGATTGCGCAAGCAAAAGCACAAGATCGAGGATGTGCGGCATCTGAAGAGGGATAATGCGAGTAGGTGCTGCGACATTTTGAAGTAAATTGCTTTCAAAATCAGATTCCAGAAAGTAGAATCAAAGGAGGCAAGTGCAATATCACAAGGAATATCCCAAACAATACTAGGGCATGAAAGTCTCCCCCTAATATGCAATCCTAATTTTCACCAAGCTTCGTTAGAAACTGCAGTAAACGATCACGACAACTCAAGGGAGCTTTGTAGAAGACAGCGAGAAGGAGTGATCTACATCCAACGTGAATATGACACCAAAACACTTTGGAGCAGTCACCACTTCCCAAGCAAACAGCAACTACATTAACCTTCAGGTTCCCTTTCCAGCAGAGTAAGACGCTGCCCCGACATCAAACCAATGCGATCAGCTTGTGAGAGACGGTACTCAGGAATATGTACTTCGGGATCTTTGGTTTCTGGGGACAACCATGTCTCCGTAAACGCCATAAGGTCCGGGAGGAGTATTGACGCAAGGTGCACAGCTTCATCCAGACTTGGAACGCTCGCAAAAAGTACGTACCATCCAGTTGCTGGGCTTAATGTCCGGGAAGAAGAACTGGCTTCCAGCGCCTTCTCTGAGTTTTTCGAATCATACGAAAATCCTAAATAAGCAAATCAGTTTCACCGGTCGCACGGCGAATCCTTAATTCGACTGCAATCTTCAATTTAACGCGGTCATCCGGGGATAGCTTCCAAAACACGTAAAACTGCTCCTCATAAGGCGCGAAGTCCGTCGAAGGATCCGCCGGCATTCATCTTCACTGTAGCATACAACCTTAAGGTGACGCATCTTGGAAGAAGCATTATGTTTTCTGTTAACTCAAAAAGCAGAGATGATATTAATCACCTGTCCCCCTCATAAAACAGTAGGACGACCTTTCATTTGAGAAATAAATGATTTTCCGAACTTCTCTCTATTACTGTAGTTTTATCCGAATTGAGAAGTTCATTATGATGAGACAACGTTCCCGGTTAGGGACCTTTGCGGTCTCGGAGATCCGTGGCTTAGAAGCTGGCTTGTCATTGAGCAGTTTCTCTAAAGCGTCGACCCTAGGAAGAACTGCTTGCAGCTAGTGTTTTGGAGGTGATGCCTTGTCTTCTATATACTTGGCTATGTGCTTATACTTATGTACAACAAAATCCGGCTTGCGGGAGCAGCCGCCGTGTTCTCCTTGTCAACATTCGCAAACGTCTAGGGCGGTGGCTTCCTGGGCTGGTCACTCGTGACTCCGAGAGTGGAACATTGGATTATTGGAACATTGTATTTAATGGGAATAAAAGCTCGAGCTTTACATGACCCATAGGGTAAAAATAGTTCGGGCCGGGTCTAATGAAGGGCCAAGCAACCTAATAGCGGGTTGGACTCGCGTGTTAGCCGTAGCTTCATTTGGCATATACGGCATTTAAGCAAAACGCACGCAGGCTCAAAGCGTGACATCACACCGCGCCCACCGAAACGGCTTTGGAAAAGAAGTAGGTAGAAGAATAAAGGAAAGAAATTCCATCAAGTAGAAGGTAGTTAACTCAGAGAATATCGCGGTGCAACTCGGCCAGGTGATAGTCCAGACGGGTGCTAACGTCCGCCACAGTGACTGCCGAGGTTAACTCAGCAGGCAGAGCATTCCACGGTCGGCAGATTCACAAAGCGAAATAGTGTCGTCTGCGGTTCAGCCGACTGTGCTGATATTTGAGTCTGTGTGTGGCCACGTAGGTGAGAGCCCGATTGGTGCAGTGTGAGTAGGTGGCGACGGAGTTTTCAAGGGTTGGATAAGATCATGAATACAAGGAGCAGGTCACCCCGTAGACGTCGGTACTAAAGCGAGTAGAGGCCAAGGCATTGACGTCATGGTGGATAATCTAGGTGTTTGAGACCTCGGACCAGTTTGGTTGCTCGACGTTGTGGGGCTTTGAGTATGCGTTGGTCCTTCAACAACCAAGGGCTCCAAGCCTGAATAGCGAACTCCAAGTGGGGTCGGAGAAAAGCGTTGAGGAGAAGGAGGAACTTGCTAAGGTCAGTATGACCGAAGGCTCGTTTCAGCAATCCCACCAAACAGCCGCAGCTGCTTTCCGGCTGAAAGCGGATTCGGAAAATTAGACTGGTTAATGATACCCAAGTCTCTTTCGGCGGAACAGACCTGGAGGATAGACGCCCCAGGGGATATGTAGGAGAAAAAGCCGAAGGGCGGGTAGAAAGGACGCGACGTTTCGAAGCATCAACTAGATGGTTGTTTTCTATGGATCGCTGATGTAGACGGTCTAGGTCCGTCCGAATTGCATGGGCATCGTCCGGAAGGTAAATGCGCGCCACAGCATTGTGTCATCCGCGTATAGCAGCAGAAAGGACTCTACTTGCGGTGTGACGTCCTCAATGAGGGATTTTGAGAGGTGCGGTCCGCGAACATACCCCCTGTGGAACTCCGCTTGTGACATAGATGCATCAACAGCATCATCATCATCATCATCAACAGCAGTACATCAGCCATTTGAACTGATGCTTCGCTGCCATACAATCATGAGGAACTATGAAATAAAGATTAAGAAGAGGGAGAGAAGGGGGACTTACCTGACAGCCTTAATGCACTAAGCAAGCATTCAGGGTCAAGGCACCTACACCTTGTGTAGACAACATACCGTCATAAACAGCGGGCTATCGTGCAAAGATAAGGCTGCATCAGCGAGACAGTTTCCTTGTGGTTTTCAATGCTCCGCGTAATAATCAGCCATTACCTCGCAAATACCTCAGTACCAAACACACTTTAAACAGACAATCCGATTAGGAGACGGCAGCAGATGCGCCACTGGTGTCGGTTGCGAGCCATGTCGTGTAAAGTCTCGAGCCAATCACAAGGCGAGTCACGTGACTCCAGCCCGGAAGGCGAGACGGACCAACGGCACTCAGTTTGGTCGTCAGTGACTTCGTTTCCCGTTGCCAAGTCAACTTTTGTCCACCGCGAGCCTTGCGCCACCATACACCTGGTAGACTAAAAAGGCCCTCCCAGGTAAGCGGTGACCAGGCAAACGTAGCGTGCCCGAGCCAACGTAAATTATTCGGTGCTATCTGTTGTTCTAGGGAGCTAGCATGATTATCACCACCTAGTACTCGCCTACGCACATCATCGTTGCGGACACTCTGTTGCCATCCGACTCCAGCAATGCTTCGCAGACAACGATGATCAAAGACTTGAAGGCACCTCAGATCTTCAGTCCGAAAGGCGTTGTCTCACAACCATAAAGCGGAACGGCACGCACTGTGGCCTTGTATACACGGCCTTTCAGGCGGAGGGAAACACCCTTCTGTCGCCAAAGATGCTGCAGGTTCAGGAAGACAGCTCTGGCCTTTGCAATGCGTTAGCTGGAGTCAGTTTCTATGCGCTCACCCTTGCTTATGCAGCTGCCAAGAAAAGTGAAATAATCAACCACCTCGAGTTCCTCGTTAGTAAGGGTCAAGGGGTCATCAAGTGGCTGGGGGTCCTGCAGCAACACTTTGCACTTTGAAGGTGCAAAGTGCAAACCACATAATTGGACCACGCTAGACAGGCTATTCAGGGTTGATTGGGCCGCCCCTACATCGTCGGAAAGCAAGACGATTTCGTCCGCATAATCTAGATCCACTAATCTTTCACCAGACAGCACTTCAGCACCTACATCGTGAGATTCCGCAAGGGAACATTCCATGATAGAATCCACGACGGAATTGAACAAAAATGGAGAACCCGGACAACCCTGACGAACGCCACTTGTGGTCGGAAAGTTATTCGATAGGACACCGTAAACGATAACGCGGCCTGTAGTGTTCGAGTATAGAGCACGAAGGATGTTCACATATTTCGTGGGAACACCCTTTCGCGCAAATATTTCGAACAGGATCAATCGATCGACTGAATCGAACGCACTCTTGAAATCGAGGAACCCAGCTGTTGTCGATCTGCGGTATGCGTGACGCTGCTCTAGCATCTGCCGCCACCGGAATACATGGTTTATACAGTCACGTCCTGGTCGGAAACCGGCATGCTCTTCACTAATCCGAGATTCCCGTTCCGCAGTGAGGCGACGAACGAGAATCAAGGCCAATAATTTTGTCACAATTGGCGTTAGGCTAATAACCCTGTGGTTAAAACAGTCTGTGCGACTGCCCTTCTGGCATATTGCCCCTATAATAGATTCGTTCCAATTAGCCGGGACGCTCTCTTCTTTCCAGACACATACGAATAAGGTCAGTGCTTTGCAGAGGACCTCACCTTCATCCTTAAATAGTGCAGTCTGGAGGGAATCCGGGCATGCCGCACGAAAACTTTTAAGGGCTGTGATGGCTTTTCGGACCTCGGCCACTGACGGATGCTAAAATCTAACCGTCCATGGCTCGTCCTGCATCACCTGAGTAGGAAGAGGTCCGGGAGCAGGAGGCCAGCTGAACGGATAGTGAAAGTGTTCTACCCAAGGAACCATACGGCGCTCTTTGTTGTGTATCAGCGCACCCGCGCTGTCTCTGATCGTCTCGCTGACGCCTGGTTTTCTGGAACCAGTGGTGCGGATTAGCCGGAATAGCTTGCCGTAATTGCTTACTGCTCCTGTCTCCTCCATTGCTTGAGCCCCACTGGTCCACCAGGCTTCCTTGTCTGCACCTAGGCTCCGCTTTAGTTCCGCCTTATGGCCCGTCTGGTCACCTTGTGTTCAGAGACAGTCGGGAGATTTCTTCTAGATTCCAACAGGTTCACGGACCTCTCGGATATCCAGTGACGGTGCGGTGACGATGGATAGTGCCACAAGCAGATGCTTATGCGTCGTGCATTACGGCCGTGATTGTATTATACTGAAGCACTGTGGCTGTAGGACAAGGAGGCGTGGAGACAGCGCTCCGTCGACGCGTACTTGGAAGATACGGTTTTGAAGGTAGTTCCGGATCCAGTCCACCAAGGCCCCTGAAACGTGTTAAGCCAACAGTTTCTGCAGTAGAATCTTGCGGTTGACCTTGCCAAAGGCGCTGGCGAAAGACAGGAATATAACATGCGTTTCTAGGTTAGAGTCGGCAGCAGTAGTCTAGCTACAACTGGCAAGCAGCAGGTTACCCAGCCATGACCCTTGACGCCAGAAACCGTGCTGGCAATCACGCAGCAGTTTCTGGGCCTCCATGTAGTTTAGTAAAGCGTCTGCGACGATCGATTCCATCCACTTTGGAGATCGTAGAGAGGGGAATTATTAGTCGTTAATCGGCCGGATCTTTGCGATGGCCGCCTTTGTAGATTGGTTTAAATATCCCACCTTTCCAACCATTGGGAACTTTACCTTGCGAGAAGAAGTAAGTAAACAGCTCCGCTAGAGGTAAAGCTAAAGCCGCAGGGCACGCTCACAATAGCCTTGGGTGGAACCCATCAGCGCTAGGAGAGGCCGTTAGCCGCAGGGATCTGAGTTTTGCTAGGACCTTCTCCGGAGTGAAATTAACGGTTGTCAGGGAAGTTGAGGTTGAAACCGAAGAAGGTACCGTCGTTGTATGCATTGATGAAACGGAGTATGAGGATGCGTACTGCAGGCACAGGACTTTGCTGCCTCGGTAGCTGATTTCGTGAGCCCTGTGGGGGTCGTCAATGCAGTGACACCGTGTTTGACTCGTCGAAGACTATTGACGTGTCCATACAAGGCTTTGGGATTGTATGAAAATTTACGCATAAGTTGACGCTGGTGCTCACTCCTATCTTCTCGTACAAGATGGACGCATTGGTTACGGATGGATCGATAATATTCCCACTGAGTGGCCGTTGGATGGGAGCGATAGTTTCTCCATGCCGTGTTCCTGGAGGCAATCCATTTCCGTGTACAACTTCGGATGAGTGCTAGGCGTCTCTTCCCTATGGAAACTTCTTTGCGCGTCGTCGTAGTGGAGCAGTTCACGTAGGGTAAGGCAATAGCTTGACCACACGCTGTCGGCGCTCGATTGGGGCTCAGGTGACCAGTCGTTAGCGGAAATGAGAAGGTTCAACTTTCCGTAATCAATCCAGCGTTTGGTATAAGTTGGCGTGCTGACACGTTTTCCGGCGAAGCATATGAAAGCGAAAAGGAGGGCTTAGTGGTCCCTTAGCCACAAAAGTAGCATCAGACTCAACGTGCTCAACCATCAGTTCTTTGTTAGTGAGGACGAGATCTAACAGGGATGATTGGTTGTTGGATCGGAATCTGGTCGGCTGATACGTGTGGTTGTCAACCTAGCCGTGTGAAGAAGAGCAATGTGGCCTGATGCAAGTGTTGGCGGGCGGGACAGAGTGAAATAGACGGGGCAGGTTGAAATCACTCACGATAAGAAAGTGTGTGCGCTTGTGGGATAACATAAGGTAGACTTCCTGCAGTAGTCGTGCGTCCCTCTCTGGGGAGTTGTTGGGGACGGTAAATGATACCAAGACGGCTGGAGTGTTTGGCGGTTAGTACGACCTTGCACCGCATAGTGTCTGGAGACTGGAGCGCAGTGTGTTTTAACATGCTGCAACCGAAGGGATGTCATAGTACAATGCGGCACTGCCACCTGGGTCCTGCTGCCAGAGCGGAGAAGGCACATGTGAGGAAGTTGGATTCCACCGTCGGTTATGTCGTCGGAGAGCCACGTTTCCGTTTTGGCTATTAGATCCGCTGGTGTTGATAGAAGTCGGGATTGGAGCTCCGGAAGTTTGAACATGAGGCCCTGTGCGTTCGTGTAGATACAGGTGAGGCCCGTTTGAGTGATGAGCGCGGCTATAACTAGGGTGCTGATGGGCAGCAGCTGACCGGCAGTGCACCGTTTTTTGGTTTAGAGAATTGGAGCCGCTAAGTTTTGCAGTTGGGAAAGCAGGGAGTGGGTATTCGGAGCAAAGATGAATGCTGGCGGCTGGGTCGTTGAATGACTGACGGCTGGAATGCGTAGGTGAGTAGATTACTCCAGGCAGTGAGGCAGATGGTTCGGCGATGGACCGCCTGAGGCCTATTTGGTCAGAGTGTGTCAGTACCGATTTGGCCGCGGCTATAGGTCTGTGGGAAGCTCTGCGCCTCGGCGCCGGGTGCTCATCTGGACGCAGTCGGATATCTGGTGGTACTCGTCTTTTATTGGCATAACAGATGGTGTGTGCATCGGTTGCCATGCTAGCGATGATGCATGTCACTTTCAGGAGATGAGGCGCTGTTCCTGTATGACTTGTTGGACGAGGTAGGCGTTGAACGTCGGTTATGATTACGTTGTCAATATTTAGTGTCTGCTGAAGGAACCGCCTTTGATTACAGGCATTTTGTTGTCGTTGTTGACAGGTCGCGTCAAAGGCATGCAGTTCTGGGACGCCATGCACGATGATGGAGCATGGTTGAGGGTGGAGTTAGTTGCTCACTGCGCGCAGCGCGCTCACTCCAGGGGATGTGGGGGAAGATACGAATTTGGTAAATGCCGAGAGACGCATTGCTTCAGAGTTGGTGTGCTGACAACAGGACATCCTCCATAGCCGGGCCTGGCTGAAAGTCAACACGCAGAAGTCTTGGCTTACCAGCGTTCGGAGAAGAAGGGTGGCACATCAGTCTTGTGAGACTAATGGATTTTGTTTCAGGAAGGTTTAACGCGGTACAGCTGGAGCTCCACCTGGGGGAGTCATGAGAATGTCGATTCTGAAGTTGCGGATCGCTGGACGCGGGCACATTTGTACATATGGCAGAATTAGGTGTAGGGCTACTCATTATTCGCTTAGACGAACGCGGGTGTGGAGCGATAGCATGCTTACTAGGTGTGAGGGACTCTGTCGGAAGCGTTGGTCGTCGGCAAGTGTTTGGCAGACCAGCAGTTGGTAACGGTGAGAAGGTACGTGATACGGGGCGGTTGAAAGGTTGCTGCCGTTGTTTGGCTAGACCGTCGAATTTCCGCAGTAGACTCGGTAGCTGCTCTTCCAGATTAAGCAAGTGCACTTCTGATCGGGTATTGTTGCTTGGCGGCTCTACAAACCGTGATGACCGGGGCGACTGCGTCTGCGGCCACTTGTTACGCGGTGTAGAGGGTGGGTCAGTGGGAAACTAGATTACAGAACCAACCATAGGGCAAGTCGTGGAGGAAAGGTCATTAGGAATATCCGGCACGTACTTCGCAATCATTGGAATGCAACCCGTGGAAATGTCCCTCATGACCGTCTGTGGATGCGGGCGACAGAATACGATGTCAGTTGCATGGAGCGAATTGTCACGGGGAGCGTGAACACGGTAAAGACAGATCGAGCAGGTGATGGCTTTGGAACGAGGTCCTACACGCTGTGTGCAGATAGAGCATGTGTCCAGTGCTCGCATTGGCGTATTGGACGAGACCGAGATGCTCGGCATCTTCAAACAGATGACACACAGCTGACGCAAATATCTGCAAACAAACGTTGTTTACCACCTGTCTCAGGAGAACAGAATGCGTAGGAGGTCTCTATTCTCAGTCAGTATACGACCAAGGCCAGTCAGTTTACGACAGGAATACGTTTAAAAACTAGCGTGACGAAATCATAGGGGAACAAAAAAGGAAAAGAAGGCGAATTAAGGGAAACAGTCGGTTGGGCAGCGGTAAACACTAGCGAAGCAGGTGCACAAGCAAATAAAGCAGACTGAGCACGCTGGGGGTTGGGTAACGTGAGACGAGAGTCATAAATGATACCGACAGTGGATGCTGTATACTTCTGAAGACACTCATAAAAATTTGCTGAGAAACCACAACAAATGATATGCAACTAGCCGACTCAGAAAGTACGTTCAACAGCCTTTGAACGGGTAGTGACACTTATACCACAATCTAGACACTTGGACACCATAGTGCTCGATAGACCAGCGAATTCCGAGTATTTTAAGTACCGCATAGCCCGTCTGGCTCACATGCAAGGTGACAAAATCAATCTCTGTCAGAACAAAAACACACGGAGGCGTGCCTAGTTGGATGAGTTAGTGCTTTTTAAGGTAGCTGCTTTACACTTGTCAAAATGTGAGTCCATCGGCATAGGGTCGAGGAGATCGAATACTTCTGAAGCAACGTGGGTGAGTAAATGGGCAGCGACATCCGAAAACATCGTAGACTACGAGGTAATCTTACGGAAGCGATAAAATGCTACACATCGGAGGATGACAAAGAAAATGTAGCGGGATTCCCAGATAACTGTGTACACGAAGGTTGATCAAACATAATGAAGAGCAAAATTAAACATTCAAAAAATACGGGGTGACCAATTAATGTAGAGGACCACTGGGAGTGGCTAATTTTTGTAAAGAAAATTAGCTTTACGGGGGCGTTGCGTTCGGGTACGCCAGCCAAAATGATGGTCATCGCGGGAATAAGGATTAAAACATTGATATGCAATGCTGGCCTTAAAAGGAATCAATTGCAATTACATAACATATGCCTGCATTTCACCCATATCGCGCATTGTTTGAACTGGCAGGCATTGGATCACTGGATTATTAGATGCTAGACAGCTGAAGGAAGATCTTTTGTCAGCTCCTTCACTACCCGATCATTGCGGAGATGGCGCGGGTCATTGCGGCTGGAGGTTCCGCAGAGGACTGTTGTAGCTGCCTTAGAGGCAGCAGAATCCCAGCACGCTCAGGTAAGGATCCAACAGTTGTTGGAAACGTTCCTTTGTCTCAGCGTCAATCGTAAGATCCGGCAACCAGGTCTAATAATTTAAGTGGCGAGAACTATTTTGTTCAGGTACGCCATTTTGCATGACGATGTTATCTTTCGCCCTGTGGTTGGTGCAGGCTACGAAACTTCTGAGGAAGTGGAGGATGCTATGCATAATAAGGGTTCGCAATGTCCTGCAGTGATTGCAGGTATTTGTTGGTGACCCCGCAGCCTGGGAGTTTCCTGTAGCAGTATGTGAATTTCCACCGCGTGCATTCCAAGCTTGATGCCTCCCGTGGGAAGCGGTACGTGACATTGCATGCACTGATGTTTTGCAATGATAGCATGGACGACTAGTCATTTCGGTACTGGCCTCGACGCGGTAGGTGTAATTCTGAGCATGGTATACCAATGGGTATTTTAGCGGAAATATTGTGGAAAGCTGTGTGGGCTTAAACACGAAAAGCAACATTTGACCACTGTCCAATTCTGCGTGCTCCAAGGAAATCTTGGTCGGTGAAAATGCTGCTGCAGCCAGCTTTTATGTGAAGCTTGCTAGAGCATAAGACGTAAGCTACCTTTGATTCAGCGTCGTCTGTTAAGGTGCCTCTAGTCCCGTTGCCTGCAGCTAAACCGGCTGCAGGTCTTTTTTATTCCAAAGATCGTGGGGTGAATGCACCCCGTCGAGGTGATCCTTACATGGATACCAACGTGATACCCCGTAAGGCAGTGGAATTCAGTGCCGCCCTTCTTGCCGAACGTACGCTGGATGAACTACAGTGGGCTAAGATTTGCGTAACGCTGCTTCTTCCGCCTGGGTTTCTTGGTGGTATTGTCAAGAAGCTGACCAGAATGGGTAAAGTCCAAGTTAACGCTCCAAACCCACGATCATGCGTATTTGGTGTAGTCCTTTCCGCCCCGGCGAGACGAAAATCGCTGTTGCCTTTTGTCTTCATACTTAAGAGTACTAAGGTTGGCTTTCAACCAGACCTCCCGCTAGCGCGCAGGCTGAAGCTACAGCAGACCATTAAGGGTCAAAAATCCAGGCGTGCAGCCGACGAAAATGGTCTTTGGTTGGTGGGTTTTCGGGTGGTCAGACGTGACACTGGTGCCAGTCCTGGTGACACACGACAGATGGCTAAACAATACGAGTACCTATGATAGTGTTAATCAAGGTGCGCAGCCTAAGGAATAAAATGGGCAAGTTAGGTCCGCAGGGCCGCAGCTGATTCCAAGAAGTGTTTCGGTTTTGTTAAGACACGCAGCGGGGCAATATTTTCTATACCAGCGTATTGAGAGTAGACGGGACCCATGCGCAACCTGACTATGACAAGGCTTGGATATTTAGTGATCAGTATACTAGGGCATTTACTTAATAGATCACCTAACCACGGGCTGGATTAAAATATTTATAAATATTTTATTCCCGACAAAGCAAGACACGCCTTTTGGGCATGCTCAGCATATTGCACGATTGTACATGATAGCATGATTAGCAGCACCAAGCGCGGGAGTAATACAGGTGGAGTCATTTGTGCAGACCCATATGACCCAAAGGTTGCACGAAGTATACGTCCACAGAATGCGAGATGTAGAGAGAAAAAGCAGCTCGCTAGCGTGGAGTATGTTGATGAGGAACTAGTCGGATGAGGTTGTGTACACAGTGCACGTCAGGTGGGCGAAGCATGAGGAAAAAGGTGCAAAAATATTTAATGATAGTGGCATGTAACTGATCAAATATGTAGGTGTGTTCGTGCGAGAGCAGATATATGCGCAGGATTTGTAAATGTGGTATCGGTCAACTTGCCAATGTGTGATCGGGGCGGTGACTTTATTGGGGGTGAGTCACCTCCGCCACGTCGCAGTGTTGTTAAACAGGCAAATGCGGCTTTTGCAAGGAAAAAGCTTGCCAGACGTAAACACACCACGTCCCGGAACACTGCCGACTGGCGATCTGTCACTGATAAGATTGTATCTAATCGATTACTCTCGCGGATATTCGCAGTCAGGTTTGGCCAATTTGTTTCCCATGGTTGTGCAGTCTCCTTCGGAGCCCACCACAGGTGGTTGAAGCTGTTGAAGTCGGACGACTCAGGTAACTTGTATTGAATTGCGTAGTTTTCTGTGTTCCTTTAGTTTGTCAGGATTGCGAAGTGTGGGCGATTTCTTTATTCTGTGTTGCTTCCGTGTCAAGGTGGGTGTTGCAATTTTGCCCTCTGTGTGGTTCCGTGCAGGTTCCGTTATCCTTTAGAACAAGGTTTTATGAGTTCCACAGAATGATTGTTTAGCTAAGTTTAACATAACGGAGAATCAGGTCATTGAGCTATTGCGAGGCTTTAATCCCTTAAAAGCTTCTGGTAATGGATCAATTCATCTGAAGCTGTTGCCTGCAATGGCGATTACGTGGTCCTGTCACATGTGTGTCTTCAATATCGACTGTCAGCTGCGTCCTACCTTCGGAATAGAAGGAGGCATCGTCTGTCCGATTTTTACGGGCGTTGACAGTGTTCTGCCCGCGAACTGCCGGCCTGTCAATTCGACAAGCTTATTAGTCCAGTTGTTTGAAAAGCTGCTGGGGTAATCAGTGGAGAACCACCTAAATATATTCAACCTTCTCAGTGTTGCGCAACGTGGATTCCTCAAGGGATTTTAATGTCAGACGAATCTACTTATAGCTCTAAAAGGTGGACCGAAGCGGCAGACATTGGCCACGCTGTAGGCGTGCTATTCGTGGACCTTTCGAAAGCTTTTGACACTGTTCCTCCCCTTCGACTCCCATTATAGTTGTGCTTTACAGTATTTCTGCTAGCGCCCTTCAATGGGTGTCCGATTCGTTGAGGAAAAGGTACCGTGCGTACGGGTGGGGCGTATCTTTCGCTTAGGCAAGCATACATTTTTGGCGTCCCACAGCGCTCGGCGTTGGGGCCAGCGTCGTCTTTGATCTATGTACATAATTTGCCGAGGGAACTAGGTTTTTCAGCACAAATTTTTGCCAACGACATTAAGCGGTGAAATATTGTGGATATCTCAGTGAGGTTAACACAGCACGGTCGGCTAAACTACAGCCGACACTAATTGGCCTTGCAAATATGCCGACCGTGGAATGCTCTGGCTGTCGATTTATTCTTGGCAAGCACTGTGGCGGCTTCTAATACCCTCCTGGATTGTCATCTGGCCGCGCTACACTTCGATATTTCCTGATATCTCTACCTCCTAATTGATGGCGTTTCTTTCCATTTTCTATCTAATTCCTTTCCATAGCCCTTTTGGTGGGTGTGGTAGGATGTCACGCTTTCAGCCGACCAGCGTTCGGTTATAATGCCGCATAAGGACGATGAAGATACAGCTAACACGCGAGCCCAAACCGCTATCCGGTTGCTTGGCCTTTCACCAGACCAGACCCGAACTCTTCTTACCATGAGCCATATAAAGCTATTGCCTTCATTCCCATTAAAAGCAATGCAATATAGCTCATGCCCATAACTTGGGCCAAGTGGTCTGCTCTCCGAATCGGTGCTGCTAATTCTTCCACCCATACATATTCGGTGGTTTTGAACTTCCGGTTTGCACAGTACGTTGATTTAGATGTCGGACACTCATCAGCACTTCATTCTGAACAAAAGTGGAAAATAGCTGCTTGTCGGGGATTTCCTATGAGGTGGGTTATTCGCCAATCTATCGTGCTCCTAACGGCCAATTTGTTTGCGAAGCAATTCTCGGCATTCGATCGACCCCATTTGGAATATCGTATTCAGGCTCGTCCACCATCTCTTAACCGAGACAAAATGGAGTTACAGAGGGTGTTACGAGTGGGCATTCGGTTATTGCAGGGTCCACAGTGTCCACGCCTGCCTAGTTTGGGTATGTGCTCCATGCACTGCCGATGGATAAAAAGGGGCTTGCTTCACACTTACCGTATTTTTACGGGTAAGCTTGGCCTGGACTTGTCAAAAATATTTAGCTTTGCGCTAAAGTACCTGAGTTGGTACGCCTCGATGCGTTCAAGCATAAAATATTAATATATTTAATTATGTACTTATTTAGTCTCCGCGGTCGTCTACCGAACCTGCATAAACCCTGGTCTGATAGGAGTATGAGAGCAATTCGTCTTCCGCGCCGGGTTCTAGATCGCTGATATTTGCTTCCAGATCACGTGGTTAGGGAACCTACGGTTAATGGTTTTGCTAGCCAGCTCGATGCTCTTGGGTGGCAACACCAAATCTTTCCTTTGCCTAACTGCCTCACCTTCACTTTCCAGTACTATGTTAATGACGCAAATATCTAAGTACTCTCGTTGCTGAGCTCTTTCCAAATTCTGTTTTCTTTCCTTCTGATTTTACTTTTACTTTCTTCAAGTAACCTGCCCAGCAGGGACTTGTAGGGCAAGATACACAGGCTATGATTGGTTGGAGATGGTGTGATGCGGTCGTTGTTTTAGGTCCATCAGTATTTCAAAGTCTGCTAACTTGTTCAATGACCAGCTGAAGAAAGAACAATCAAAGGATAATCCTATCTTTCCACTCCCGCTTGAGCATGTAGATGGGTCTCACTCCGATATACTGTTATTCACTGAAACGCGGCTGTCTCAGGACAGCACGAAAGTTGAAGTACATCCGCCTGGCTACGCACTATTTAGATGTGACCGCCTCGTTGGCAGACAAGGCGGAGGCGTTGCGCTTTACTTTAGATGTGGACTTAAGTTTTTGCGAAAGTTCAGATTTCAGTCGGCAGAGGTAACACTTGATGCTGTAGTGGTGGCCATTAGTACTTCCTCTGCTCAACTTGCAGTGGTAATTGTGGTAATTTTGAGGTGTGTGGTCATTGTTTGGAAGACTTAACGCGCTGTCCCCATTACCTGTAGGGCCACGTTGACTTTCCCATCTCTTGCCTATAAACTTTTTCTATCTCGACTCTGTCCTCCCCGTATCGCACTCAGTCTTTATTTCACGCTGAGCCGGAGAGCCAACTCACACTGGCCTTCCCCAGTCTACTCTGACCAGTCTGCTTCTGTTTGCCCTCTTCGGGACTACCGAGATATAAGCGGTCTGGGAGCTGTGGAATCAAACCCATGCCTTCCTCAACTTGACAGCCTGCTAGACTGGTTCACCCTTCATTAACATAGTCACTTCCCTTACTAATTTGTCCATTTCCTAACCCACACCATCTCTCTTCTAACGTTAACTGTACCACCCTGTCTCATTGTGTCGACTTATCCAGTCTTGCTTGATCAGTCTCCCGCTCTCCAACTACTGTAACCTTACCGGCCATTGTACTGAAGACTGCACGCTCTGCTTTCAATCCTTCTTCAATTGGACAACCAACTCTCAGTGCTCTGCCCTAACCTAGTCTTATTTGACCAGTATGATTTTCTTGGTCTTCCAAACTACCGAGATATACACGGTCTACACGCTGTAGACTCAGAGCTAAATCTCCCTCATGTTGACAGTCTGCTGGACTTGTTCACTCTTTAGTGGCATAGAGACTTCTATCTCTAATCTGTCAACCTCTTGACACACTCCATTTGTCTTACTAAATTAGCTGTATAACTCAATCTCACTGCGTTGACTAATCCAGCCTATTCTGATCGGTCACTTCTCACCGAACTTTCTCAGACTCTGTGACATTACCGGCAATTGTTCGGAAGGCTGAACGATTTATACCCCTTGGTACGAGCACATCGTTGGCTTCTCCACACTTTAGCAGTAAACCGTTTTCGTCCTGACTTTCATCTCCTTGCTTCAAGCTTTGTTTTCAATTCTTCAAACAGGCAGCCAAAACTCAGTACTCTTCCTTAACCTAGCCCCATCTAACTAGTCTGCTTTTCTGTGACCAATTCCAGTCCCCCGGAATGCTAACGGTCTTGACGCTGCAGTCTTATTGTTGTTTTTAGTACCTCAAGTGTCTGCTGAACTTACTCATCCAATGTCAAAACAGCATCTTTCCTCTCTTTCCTAACTTTACTGTTGATCTTTATTTTCTTTCCATTTTATCTGTATGACTCATTCTCAATGAACGCATTAATCAAGCGTCGTCTGATCGGTTTCCCTCACTTTGAGAGGCTTGCCGAAACTAATCACCCCTGTATAGTATAGCTTCTTTGATATTTAACCTGTTTATTTCTGCTGACCCTCCACAGTTGTTCTCAGCACAATTTTACGATTTAATCTCAGTGCGCCGGTAATCTATTCTTATCTGAACGTTCTTCTGCACGCCTACTACTTCCAGATGGCCGTGCCATTTCCGACCATGGTTTGGTAGCGAATTCGCTCTCTTCCACTTTCGTCTAGACCCCTGTTGCTTTTATTTTCCTCTCATCCATGGTCTCTGTTATTTCGCTCCATTTCTATTCCCACGGCTTACACACATTGGGCCGAACCAGGTTATCCTCGTGCGTATGGTCTCCTCCGCTCCGAACTCGCTCCTGATTCCTGGCGGCATTCGGCCCAATGCTAAGTGTTTCCTGACTAGTACTTCCATTAAAATGCTCATCTTACCACTCTTCCTATGTCTCTGCGTTTTACCTTACGTTTGCATTTGCCTGTTGGTGTGACCGTACATGGCATAACGACTCCCGACGCACGGCAGTTTTAGCCCTCGGTGACCATTTTTCCAGATCCTGACGGCTTTTGGACTGTGGAATCATGAGCTCTTTAGCGCAATTACTCGCACAAATTACTCTTACCACTGCCCTCCGCCTTCACCCAAATTTTGCCGTTTCTTTGAATTTCCTATTGTGCTTGGAACGTTACTTTACTTACTGTTGCTCCCGCATTCGGTTTCTACCTGGTTCATTTTAGTTTCACCTAAGGTGCCTCTTACATTCGGACTGCTGTCATCATCATCTGTTTATCTTTTCCTCTCCAACCATCCTATTAATCGCTCATGTCTTTAAACCCGCTTCGTTATATCAGTCGCTTGATCCTGCGCCTGCAGAAACTTCTTCGTACGTGGCAGTTGTAATCTGAGGCACACCAGCGACGTGATGTATCGAACGCGCTTGCAATTAGTGTATACAAAGCATACTTACATAGCTTTTAATGTGTCATAGGCAAGGTTGCGCGTCACCAGACTTTTGATAGTGCCTCCTGATTCTTTGCTGCATGTCTGTTTGTAAGCCTCGTGTCGGTTGCCCGTTTTTTCCCGAGATTTCCAAGTACATGGGCCAAAACAAGAAGGGTTGTCCACTGGGAATGGTCGACTCATTCTCAAGAGCCAGCTGGCTTAAACACCTGATGGTGGTGGGTTTTCTCCTGGCGAGCGTTCTCCCTATAAAATGCCATAAAAGTCCGTTTATCAACACTGTGACGTGGCGGATGTGACTTGCCACTGAATAAAGCCATTGCCCACTGTTACACACTAGAATATCGACTAGTCATGATTTCAGAAAACTTGGTAGACGACCGGTTAATGTATTTATGGTCCGGTCGTCTACCGGTCGTCTACCAAGTGTTCTGAAATCATGACTTGCCAATCGGTTCCAAACGTGTACCAAGCTATTGAATATCGACTAGTCCTTTTTCGATATTCTACTGGGACATACAACAGAGTTACCCTTTCTACACATACTGTCCCCACTATAACTACAGTGCAAATTTTATGTACTCTATGCACACTTGAAACCATTTAACTGGCACACCACTGTTCACGTTGCTCCTCATTATTTCTTTGAATTTTTCTGCAAATTGTACGACTTTGACCACAGCCGAGTACGTGCGTTGTAACGTATCAGTTGCACTACATAATTGATTGTAAATTTTGATCATACCTGAGTTGGTATGGCTCGACGAATTCGAGAATAAAATATTTCTTTATGTAATTAGTTATTTCTCCGGGTGATAAAGAACCCACTCATCTTGCCAAATGAAGCTCTTCTCGCCATTCTGGAAACGCCACTTTCACGGGGTCTAAACAGCTGGGTTTAGCTCGCCTCGTACTCACAGTATCACAATTCACACACTTGAAACGTCTATATGGACACCTATTCCACAACGGAAGCCAAACAATGCTGGCGTGCTTACTTCTGTTACCTTTGCTTATTCTCACCGGCATTCAAAATATTGCTTTCCGTGCCATACACTTCCGAAAGAACACTCTGATTCTCCATTCACCTGGAGCTTTACCGTTGTCATTCCACAAACAGTTTTACTCTCGTATCAATGGATTTCCGATGGCCTTTCATGGCTTTATATTGACCATGGAGACAATTACACTCGCTTACATTTGAAGGAATTCCGATTTCATTTTGTTGAGGTAGAAATCCGTAACGATCCCCTACTGGACAACGCAATGGCATTTTCGCATGTTATGGACGTATTTAGCCACAAGGAACCACTGCGCTCACCATTCCTATTGTAGGGACGCGGATCTCAGTTCACACGGAGTTGCCCCGGAAGCAGCAGGAGATGGGAACTAACGCGGAGAATGGGAACGGGAATCGTCAACCCAGCTCGTGGCCTACGATGCAATCCGGGAATGGGTCGTCAGCGACAAACGATACCGCGGCCACGCCGGAAAGAACAAGAGGCGACATGAAAGGGAGCCCGATTTTCCCAAGAGATATGCCGGTATCTACGGCCCCAGAAATCGGCCCGACCAGAGCAACACAGCACCGAGCAAGCAAGTCGAGAGCTTTGGTACCAATCCAGTCTGGATAGGCGGCGACGCAAGGGAGCAGAAATGTGGGCGGAAAACGGGACATTCAATGTCCAGGTCGGATCAGCCAAATGGCGCTTAGTGGACACCCCTTCACGCGGCGGAACGTGGTGCGTCGTAAGTGGGAAACGCGGCTATATTTATGTGTGTGCGTGGGACATGTGTGCAAAACCTCTCGGCGTGCAATAAACAGCGTTCTCCCCTACCGTGTCGTTCTCGCTACACTGGTGCCGTGACCAGGATGAAAGTGCCGTGGCCGGCTCAATTTTCGGGGGGAGACGCGGAGGCTTGGTTGGATGAGTTCGAAGGGATCGCGGCTTGCAACGGACTTAAAGGGGATGCAAACCTGCTTACGGCCTTGGGCACGCTGTGAATCGGAAGAGCAAAAGCGACGTACCTGCTGGCGCGGAAGTCGAAAGCTGGGTGCTCGTTTAACGAAGTAAAGGCAGCGTTGTGCGCGGAGTTTGCAAAGGAGATAGACCGACAGAAGGCCCTGGAAAAATTTCACTCAGCAAAATGGGAAGAACAGGACGATTTGATGACATTTTTCCAGCAACTGGATAGGAACTTGACGATTGGGCTACCCGAATTAGATGCGGCCGCCAAAGAAAGACTATTGAAAGGACAATTGATTCAGAGCCTGCCGAAAGCCCTCCAGGATCAAGTGAAGCTGGCATCGATGGTCGGGGTGATCAAAGCGGAGGAGCTTGTGACAGTGGCGCAGAGTTTGGCGGAGCCGTGACCATGTGCTTGGGTCACATCGTGGGGAACGGTGAAATCCAACCGCTGCCAGAGAAACGGGCAACAATCCAGAATTTTCCAGCCCCTAAATCCAAACGCCAGCTTCGTTCCTTCCTGGGAGTTGTGGCATATGATTCAAAATTCGTCCCTCACTTTGCAGAGACCATCAGTCCATTGTTGAAGTTGCTGCAGAAGGATCAACCATTCATGTGGTCAACCGAGGCAGAGGGAGCATTCGATCACATCAAAACGTGCATGGCGGAATCTCCAAAGTGCTTGCGGTTACCCAACCCGAGTGAAAAATTTACGGTGGCAGTTGATGCTAGCGACGTCGCAATCGGTGCGGTACTTTCCCAGCCATCGGGGGTCGTAGAATATGCCAGTCGAGTGCTGACGAGTGCCGAACAGAAGTACTCAACAACAGAGAAGGAATGTCTAGCTATGGTATGGGCTCTGGAGAAGTGGAGGACATACCAGTTGGCGAATGAATTCCATGTCTTGACGGACCACAAACCGCTCTCATGGTTGATGACAACGAAGGATCCGCGAGGACGTCTTGCACGATGGGCATATCGACTTCAAGAATTTACCTTCACCATCGGACACGTGGATGGGACGAAGAATGTGCTACCGGATATGCTGTCGCGACCGTTGTTGGACGACGTCATACCTGACACTGCGATACCGGTGGGTGCAGTCACAGTTGGGAGGGACACGCTACTCGAAATTCAAAGGAAGGATGAACTGGTGCAGTCGCTGTGTAGCCATTTACAATTGGGTACCAAACCGAATGCCACATCGGGGGAAATGGAGGATCTCGTCAGGATCTGGGACAGGCTGTGCACAGTAAACGGTAATTTGCTGGTGCAGACAAACGGAATGAGACTTCCTTTTATCCCACAAAGTCAGCGGGAGCGGGTGATTCAAATGGTCCATGACAGCGCACACATGGGATTTGAGAGAGTTTTTGACTTGCTGCGGAGACGAGTTTTCTGGCCAACCATGAGAAGGGACTTACCGGTGTATATTCGGGGTTGCCCAAACTGTCAAACAAGCCGTGAGATGGATGCACCCAGACCGCCAATGAAGTCGATTGAAATCAGCGAGGCACTACACTGCTGGGGACTAGATATATTTGGACCGCTGCCGCCGAGCCGATCGGGTAACGCCTACATCCTGGTGATGATTGATCATTTCACTCGTTGGGTCGAAGCGATACCAATTAAAGATCAAACAGGCGAGACCGTGGCACAGGCGTTCGAATTCAACGTACCGGCGAGGTATGGAATACCGCACAGCGTTATCACCGACCAAGGTCCGTGCTTTGAATCAAAAGCGTTCCAGGCCATGCTGGCCAAATGGGGCATCCGAAGAAAACGCACTTCGCCTTACCACCCGCAGACCAACGGGATGACAGAACGGTTTAACCGAACTATGAAAACATGGATGAATTGCACAAAGGTACCGTGGGAGGAAGCGTTACCGGAGGTGCTGCTGGCTTATCGAACCAGCATGCAATCAAGCACCAAGGTTTCACCGTTTGAATTGCAATTTGGCAGAGAACCAAGGATTGCAATCGACACCTATTTGGCAATCGACTGCGAGCGCGAACATCCAGCCCTACAACACCGAAGGCTGATAACAACAGCTAGAAGGGAGACGAGGGCTCGGCAATTACGCAACAAGCGGAACTATGATGCGAGATATGCTGCAGACAAATGGAGACCATTCAACCCAGGAGACCAAGTCAAGCTACGCAATAACGATCCACCGTCACACAATGGACCCGGCGCGAGCAAGTTCAACCAACGCTGGAAAGGTCCCTATACAGTGATCGACCAAAAAGGGACGAGCTGCCGTGTCGACAACGGGGTGGTGAAACGCTGGGTAAACGCATCACTTCTACGTCCATGGTATACGAGGGAAACACGTTTTCGAGAGGGGGCGGGTGTAGGGACGCGGATCTCAGTTCACACGGAGTTGCCCCGGAAGCAGCAGGAGATGGGAACTAACGCGGAGAATGGGAACGGGAATCGTCAACCCAGCTCGTGGCCTACGATGCAATCCGGGAATGGGTCGTCAGCGACAAACGATACCGCGGCCACGCCGGAAAGAACAAGAGGCGACATGAAAGGGAGCCCGATTTTCCCAAGAGATATGCCGGTATCTACGGCCCCAGAAATCGGCCCGACCAGAGCAACACAGCACCGAGCAAGCAAGTCGAGAGCTTTGGTACCAATCCAGTCTGGATAGGCGGCGACGCAAGGGAGCAGAAATGTGGGCGGAAAACGGGACATTCAATGTCCAGGTCGGATCAGCCAAATGGCGCTTAGTGGACACCCCTTCACGCGGCGGAACGTGGTGCGTCGTAAGTGGGAAACGCGGCTATATTTATGTGTGTGCGTGGGACATGTGTGCAAAACCTCTCGGCGTGCAATAAACAGCGTTCTCCCCTACCGTGTCGTTCTCGCTACACTGGTGCCGTGACCAGGATGAAAGTGCCGTGTCCTGCTCAATTTTCGGGGGGAGACGCGGAGGCTTGGTTGGATGAGTTCGAAGGGATCGCGGCTTGCAACGGACTTAAAGGGGATGCAAACCTGCTTACGGCCTTGGGCACGCTGTTAATCGGAAGAGCAAAAGCGACGTACCTGCTGGCGCGGAAGTCGAAAGCTGGGTGCTCGTTTAACGAAGTAAAGGCAGCGTTGTGCGCGGAGTTTGCAAAGGAGATAGACCGACAGAAGGCCCTGGAAAAATTTCACTCAGCAAAATGGGAAGAACAGGACGATTTGATGACATTTTTCCAGCAACTGGATAGGAACTTGACGATTGGGCTACCCGAATTAGATGCGGCCGCCAAAGAAAGACTATTGAAAGGACAATTGATTCAGAGCCTGCCGAAAGCCCTCCAGGATCAAGTGAAGCTGGCATCGATGGTCGGGGTGATCAAAGCGGAGGAGCTTGTGACAGTGGCGCAGAGTTTGGCGGAGCCGTGACCATGTGCTTGGGTCACATCGTGGGGAACGGTGAAATCCAACCGCTGCCAGAGAAACGGGCAACAATCCAGAATTTTCCAGCCCCTAAATCCAAACGCCAGCTTCGTTCCTTCCTGGGAGTTGTGGCATATGATTCAAAATTCGTCCCTCACTTTGCAGAGACCATCAGTCCATTGTTGAAGTTGCTGCAGAAGGATCAACCATTCATGTGGTCAACCGAGGCAGAGGGAGCATTCGATCACATCAAAACGTGCATGGCGGAATCTCCAAAGTGCTTGCGGTTACCCAACCCGAGTGAAAAATTTACGGTGGCAGTTGATGCTAGCGACGTCGCAATCGGTGCGGTACTTTCCCAGCCATCGGGGGTCGTAGAATATGCCAGTCGAGTGCTGACGAGTGCCGAACAGAAGTACTCAACAACAGAGAAGGAATGTCTAGCTATGGTATGGGCTCTGGAGAAGTGGAGGACATACCAGTTGGCGAATGAATTCCATGTCTTGACGGACCACAAACCGCTCTCATGGTTGATGACAACGAAGGATCCGCGAGGACGTCTTGCACGATGGGCATATCGACTTCAAGAATTTACCTTCACCATCGGACACGTGGATGGGACGAAGAATGTGCTACCGGATATGCTGTCGCGACCGTTGTTGGACGACGTCATACCTGACACTGCGATACCGGTGGGTGCAGTCACAGTTGGGAGGGACACGCTACTCGAAATTCAAAGGAAGGATGAACTGGTGCAGTCGCTGTGTAGCCATTTACAATTGGGTACCAAACCGAATGCCACATCGGGGAAATGGAGGATCTCGTCAGGATCTGGGACAGGCTGTGCACAGTAAACGGTAATTTGCTGGTGCAGACAAACGGAATGAGACTTCCTTTTATCCCACAAAGTCAGCGGGAGCGGGTGATTCAAATGGTCCATGATAGCGCACACATGGGATTTGAGAGAGTTTTTGACTTGCTGCGGAGACGAGTTTTCTGGCCAACCATGAGGAGGGACGTAGCGGTATATATCCGGGGGTGCCCAAACTGTCAAACAAGCCGTGAGATGGATGCACCCAGACCGCCAATGAAGTCGATTGAAATCAGCGAGGCACTACACTGCTGGGGACTAGATATATTTGGTCCGCTGCCGCCGAGCCGATCGGGTAACGCCTACATCCTGGTGATGATTGATCATTTCACTCGTTGGGTCGAAGCGATACCAATTAAAGATCAAACAGGTGAGACCGTGGCACAGGCGTTCGAATTCAACGTACCGGCGAGGTATGGAATACCGCACAGCGTTATCACCGACCAAGGTCCGTGCTTTGAATTAAAAGCGTTCCAGGCCATGCTGGCCAAATGGGGCATCCAAAGAAAACGCACCTCGCCTTACCACCCGCAGACCAACGGGATGACAGAACGGTTTACCCGAACTATGAAAACATGGATGAATTGCACAAAGGTACCGTGGGAGGAAGCGTTACCGGAGGTGCTGCTGGCTTATCGAACCAGCATGCAATCAAGCACCAAGGTTTCACCGTTTGAATTGCAATTTGGCAGAGAACCAAGGATTGCAATCGACACCTATTTGGCAATCGACTGCGAGCGCGAACATCCAGCCCTACAACACCGAAGGCTGATAACAACAGCTAGAAGGGAGACGAGGGCTCGGCAATTACGCAACAAGCGGAACTATGATGCGAGATATGCTGCAGACAAATGGAGACCATTCAACCCAGGAGACCAAGTCAAGCTACGCAATAACGATCCACCGTCACACAATGGACCCGGCGCGAGCAAGTTCAACCAACGCTGGAAAGGTCCCTATACAGTGATCGACCAAAAAGGGACGAGCTGCCGTGTCGACAACGGGGTGGTGAAACGCTGGGTAAACGCATCACTTCTACGTCCATGGCATACAAGGGAACCACATTTTCGAGAGGGGGCGGGTGTAGGGACGCGGATCTCAGTTCACACGGAGTTGCCCCGGAAGCAGCAGGAGATGGGAACTAACGCGGAGAATGGGAACGGGAATCGTCAACCCAGCTCGTGGCCTACGATGCAATCCGGGAATGGGTCGTCAGCGACAAACGATACCGCGGCCACGCCGGAAAGAAAAAGAGGCGACATGAAAGGGAGCCCGATTTTCCCAAGAGATATGCCGGTATCTACGGCCCCAGAAATCGGCCCGACCAGAGCAACACAGCCCCGAGCAAGCAAGTCGAGAGCTTTGGTACCAATCCAGTCTGGATAGGCGGCGACGCAAGGGAGCAGAAATGTGGGCGGAAAACGGGACATTCAATGTCCAGGTCGGATCAGCCAAATGGCGCTTAGTGGACACCCCTTCACGCGGCGGAACGTGGTGCGTCGTAAGTGGGAAACGCGGCTATATTTATGTGTGTGCGTGGGACATGTGTGCAAAACCTCTCGGCGTGCAATAAACAGCGTTCTCCCCTACCGTGTCGTTCTCGCTACACTATGTCAATTCCAGCTTGGATAGCTGGACACGGCTTGCGGAACAGACATGTATGTAACGGAAGAAGCTAGCCTCCATTAACAATTTTTACTCACCTGCACCCTTTATCATTCGACTCTGCGACTCTTTCGCATCACTGACCGGTTTCAACGACTATTGCTGTTACAGTAACAAGCCAATCGGTCAACCAAGGAAGAAAGTTGGCTGCCAAATGACTGCGAATAATAGAGTGCAAAGTCGGTCTGTACGATGTATAGCCGGTTAGCACTGCTGTTCATCTGAAGCTACGGCAGTGTTCCAGGATGTGGTGGGTTTTTGCCTGGCAAGCGTACCCCTATAAATAGCCACGAACTTCCGCTTAACCACACTGCAACGTGACGTATATGCCAAAGGAATACAGTCACAGCTGAACAGTTCACACTTTGCAGTGTTCACTTTTACATACAACCTGCGCAGCTGCTTTTATTATGAAGATTGCTTTGATGGAGCACAGAACATTCCGATTTCTTAATGATCATTGCTTGCACCAAAACCTTGGTTGGGCTCCTATGCTCATGGATTATTTCATGACGAATTCACTCCCAACTTGTACCTTAACGCAACAGTTATGACCGATTTTTACTCGCCCCAGCGCCATCACGTTTCTGGGTCTGACTATTATTTGACAAAAGGCTCACTTGTATGGACCAAATTTTTCTGTTATATCTTTCATTAAAACGAAATGTTTTACTATTCCAACGAAGCTATGCTAGTATGCACATTTGTTCTGGCCTTCATATGGGTGCCTCATTTTACCGAGAATATGTCATTTATTTATTTATTTATAGAACACCAGAGAGTGCGCTCAACGTGCTGCTTGACCGAATTCGCTTCAAATCCGTAAACAGATATTTGACACTGGGTTAAGTCAATGTACCGGAAGTTTGCTGGGCAACTCTTTCTTGCAAATCGGCAGAATGTATTTTCGGTACTTATGCTCTTGAGCTAACGCTACAAGTACTTTTGCATCAGTTCATATACCTCCCCACTGAATACACGGAGGACAAATACCGTCTAAGTGGGGCTTAATTTTGGCCAAGTCATTGGACTTCATAGGTGACATCACTTACAGCTCCCCTTAGGTGCCAGTGATCATGCCTGCTTATCATCCATTTGTGTTCTGACCAGACGTCAACAAAGCATCGCTGCGCCTTGCCCAAACATAAGGCTTACTAACCATCAGGCAATACGTAGCAAGGCTTCTGGGTTGCGTTGCGAAATCTCGGTGGTGGATACATTTCGGGCGGCCTGGGACTATGCTATGTCTTATCTCATGGAAGTGTCTGCTTCCTACATCCTGCCTGTGAGGAGAATAAAGACGCTGCAAGGGCACGATCGTTTTAATTGCATCTTTATAGCCTATACGCACCGGTTCTCCGCATGCACAGACATGTCAGGCATGCTCTTCCTGTATCTCATTTCCCCCGTCTCAAGTGTGATCGGTCCACCTTGCCTGATGCGCCGTTTGTAATGGCCTGAAAGTAGCTACATGTAAGCATGCACCTATTTGGTGGCATTCAAAAAGGCAATACACCGTCACTATACACAAAGGTTCTATCCAGTACATTGAATAAAAATAAGGGAACGCAACCATAGCTCCCCTTAGGACCTACCTCGAGGAAAGGTAAAAACGGCCCTATTAAGGGCTCAAAAATTTGGGTGGGTAGGGTGCTTCTCTAGACACTCCGCCAGCCATGACGCCAACATTAGAATTAGGGTATAGGCCCAGCAGTTTCGCTTCCGTTTCTATGCGTTATAGGTGTTTTGTCTTCACCCTTGTAGGCCATCACGCAGCTTCCACGTCACCTCCTACATGGTATAGCCTACCACAAGTAAGTTCAGACGTTAAGGGGCGTCACAGTTGATGGCAGACAGTCAACCTGTTTTCCATCGTTCCTGCTCATACTCCATTGCTATGGTAACATGGCACATGTCTACCGTTTCTTTATTCGAAAACACCTGCAATCGACAAATGCACTCATACCCCATTACTCAGTGATCCGCTTTGTGGACTTGATGCATTACTCGTCCGCAGCACTTTGATTGGGCCTGAGCCGCGATTCAGTTTACAGTTTACGTTCCATTTTCCTCCTCTCATAAACGCAGACAAACTAATTTCATTGGGTTTGGAGCCCTGTATCCTTTCTTGCTACACTTACAGGTAAATTAACGCTGGTACAATATGAGCATTCAGGTTACCTAGGGCCCTTATACAATAACGGCAAAACACTGTTATTGCCCATTAGTGATACCGAGATTTCCGTGATCAACGCTTACTGGCCGTCCCCGATGTTGCACTTGTTGGCAACCATATACTAGCGCGCTATTACTTATTCAATCTCATTGTTTATGTTTTCACACCGTTCCCCTATTTCCACGTATGCCACTGACATTTCCCTGCACTGTACTTGTATGCATACACTAGCAGCGCGATGAGTTCCATCACTCTTACGCTTCCACTGAAACTCACTCTAATCTCCCGCTTGAGATGACAGCTTCCCATTGGGTACAGGAACTCACTCTTTTAGCCTAGCACGGCCAAGTGGTTCTGCACCCGGTCTGTCACAGTATGTTGGTCAGCAAGCAACCAGCGATGTATTGAAAATGTTCCCATTTTATTTAAAATATGCCATTTACGAGATAACAGTTAACGAACGTGCCCAGCATCTACGTGGGCAACGCGTGCGTTAATACAACTATATTCTAGAGTGGCAAACCCACAAAAGACCAGGTGAATAACATGCATGAAACTAAAAATGCGCAATTGGTGTAAGCTGTCTTCGACCAACTGTGGTGAGAAAAATTCCGGAATGTAACATCCGCCAAATCATGGGACTTACGTTACACAAAGCTATGGATATTTCCCGAAATACATATATATTCACATGTTCGAAGATATATATACAAGCGTACACGCATCTATCCAGATATGTATAACTATCAAAATAAATAAATATATACATAAATATAATTCCGAACATATATACATTTGTATATATGTCCATGCTGTTTTATACATATATATTTTTACACAATTACACATACACATTTATATATATTTAAGTATATGGGTGTATATTTATACATACCTTGGCGCATTCTTAGTTATATACTTATACACATAGTTAACTCATCATACTTATATAAATATTTAAATGTACATCGTTGGCGGCATCCGGTCTCGGATTTGCCCATTACTGTGGCCGGAAACAGGACGCTTGCGCCTACAGAGGAACCATGGGTGGCTTGCGCTGCACCACGCACAGTTCCAACCATACACCCTATTTCCAGTGCAAACTCGAAGGAATAAGACCGGGAAACATGTGGATGTAAGTCACGTTTCATCAACGGCGTTGGCACACACTCCTACAAGGCAAACACAAGCACGTTGTATTTGAGGAGTCAAGCGAACACAAGGTGGTGGCTAGACCGTAATATGCTCCACACTGTGTGAATAGAACCGCTCTATGAGCCTAGCATCGCCACAAGGCCCGTTCACCCAGTCCCCTCCAGCAACCACCAACTGTCTTCTGGAGCCAGTATGAACGATGTAGTGGGTAATAGACAGGTAGGCACCTTGTCGACCTTCACTTAAAGTGCAGCCACATCGGGGATAGCAAGCAACAGCCAAGCACTTGAAACGACAACATAAAATAAAATAAATGGAATAATGCACACACATAAGGTGGCATAACTCTTCGCTAAATTAGCATATGAAATAAGTTAGTTAGCAATGCAGCCGCGATAAGGAAAGTTGTCTACAAGTTATTTAAAAAGACTACAATTGCAACCGAGTTATCGAAGATAAGCGCAATTAGCGTAAGCAAAGTGCCTAGTTAATAGAAGATTATTCAGGTCGGCGGAGCAAACCAAATACAGAGGAATAAATGTATCCAGCTTAAAAATACCTAGTTGAGGTGTAAGCTGGTCTAACCCAACTGCGTTGAAGTAGCATCAAGAATGCAACAACAGCTACAGTTAAAAACACATGCATATGTAGTTATTTAGCATATCCACGCTTCTATATATATGTATATATTTTTGTGCATATTAATGTTTGCGATTGTACATATATTTACTGATGAAAAAACACCACACCTCAACACGTACTAGTTATTAGAACCTGTTCCTTTGGCCGATGGCTAAACTAAAATATTCAGCACCGTCACACGACCATGCTGCTTTACCTTCATGGATACCAGTAAACAAGAACGCGAAAGACCACTTTATTGCACAACCCGGAAAGTCGATGAAGCCACGCCATTTAGCGTTGCTTGGCCCAGGGTATGAAAGTTCTCGATTTGCGCATTAAAAGGTACATCCTTGGCAAACATCTGTTCCTTATTGGAACTTGAATTCCCAGAAATGCAACATCGACAACGACCACGGGGACAATTATTATCCCTGCGTACCAAACACGTGGGTTCCATTGACTATTTGCTTTACTAAGCTACAACTTTGGTATATACATATAAACCGCAAAAGCACTTCCTTCCATCCACAACAGAGGCTCCTACACTTCGCCTACACTTCCTAAATTTGTAACATTCCTTTGGTCCGGTGTTCCAAGATCCGTGTCTAATTAATGCAGCAAGCTGCAGTGCAAAATAAATACCCCGTGGGCGTTTGTCCACTCGAGCCGCCTAGTAAGAGGCCGATGTAAAGGTGGTAACTAAAGAAACACGGAAGAGGGAAGGGAATGTGCTGGAGTGGAAAAGGAAGATAAAGGTAACAGGGAGCGAAACATATCGACCTCTTACCTGTTAACGTGTTACGGTGACGCCCCCGGAGAGGCCACCAATTCCTGCATTCAAATAGTGTGTGACCTTCATATACACCGGTAGTTAGCACTTCCATTTATTATAACCGTTCTCGTAGTGCACTTTGATTTCCATTACCAATTTAGTGCCTGTCCTATAATATCAGCAGGAATAACAGTAAATGATGCAGCATTTCCAAGGTTCTTTGATTTCACCGCATGCAATCCCCGCGAAAACCTTTCGCGCCCTTACAAAAATGGGTCATTCCCTTCTGCTTGTACCGCTGCCACGTATACCACTAGTCCGATTTATATCTTTGAATCTCTAGTGGACATCGGAATATTATTGACTAAAGGAAGAACTATGACGCAAGTTTACTCGATTGTGCTGCCATTGAGGTTTTGCCTAAGCTTGTCATTTGCCCCCGCACGTGAACATATTTGGTAACGGTCCTCGAAGAGGGCAAAAAACGCAAATAGAAGGACTCAATAAAAAGACACGCGAGTACGCATGCGTCATAGTTCCTCTTTCAGGCAATGGTATGCCGATGCCGACTAGAGATTAGAGGACATAAATTCGACTAGTGGACAACGTAGCAGCATCACAAGCAGAGGCATCGAGACCGTCTGATTAATCGGAAACAGCTGATGGTAATTTGGTGCAGTGCAGTATTTTGTACTGCATGCTACCGAGGAATGCTATGCAATATATTGTTAAGGCTTATTAGGGTTTCCGTTACTGTATATCGAGTTAGAAGAACTAAAAGTGGTGCCACATTATTTTCTTTGTATATTGGTGTGTTAGTTGTAGTGTGCAGGTTTTGTTGCGGTTTCGCTGCAATTGCTGCAATGGCTGTGGATGGCACCAGTTCTTTCTGTGTTACAGTTCGCCAACATTAAATAGCATTTGAGGAACTCGAGGAAGCTTTGAAGCTTTTTCAAATTTAGACGGAGACAATTTCTTACAAATAAGCTGTTTTGACCACTGTGACATCTAAAAAGATGTCAGGTCAACAGCTATCCGACGGGATACGGTGTACCGAGCACAATATCGTTGTGTACATTGCAACAGGAAAAATTGTTATAGTCGGTAAGTGTGAACCTTTTTATGTGTAATTCATGTTGCATATATATGTCAGCCTAGGTTGTAAAGCGAGCATAGTCAACAATGTTGAAGGCATTTACTATGAGATAGGTAGGCATTATTCGGTGCATAAGCATACTTTCCACTTGAGGAATCCAAGTTTCTACGTTAGTAATCAGCGGCTGAAACCCGAGGCCTAGCGGCAGGTCTTTGATTTAATGTAGTCCTTCCGTAATACCGGAGGACTACGAGGCATGGTGTTAAAATATATAACAAACGGTTGAATCGACAGGACCGCTATTTTATCCGCCAGGGTTTAGGCATCACACTTAAGGAGAACAATGTAACTGCGGTTGCGGAATTGTTGAGTAAGCATGTCGCTGTGCGCGTCGAACGAACTGGTTCGCAGATGCGATTCCTATTTTTGTTCCTACGTCAATTACGTTCGTAGTGGCGAAATACGGACGTGCTTCTTGCAGTTGCCACGCCTCAGGTGAACCGTGGTGGTTACAATTTTGGCGTTGCATAGCAATTGCTGGTTTTGGCGTAGGTCGCAGCGTGTTTTACGCCTTGATGCCTAACGCGACGGCAGCTGGTTACCTGGAGATTGTTTGGGCGATGGCAGAACTGTTGCCCAGTACTCATTAAGCAAAAGCAATAGGCATGTACAGGTGCCCTGGGGCAACTGAAGGCGTTTAAGTTGATGTATCTACGGGCCATGTTGGTATGGTGCCGGTTACATTTCCTGGGAGACGTGTCAAGCAAATGCCAGTCTCTGTCAACCCTGTAAACGGCCGACAGGATTTTGCTGAAACAGTGGATACCCAGGTTAGTCTACACGAAGACTGAATGACAAGTTAAGTTGCTGCTTGCTGCTACAAGGGTTAGAAGCAAAGTGGCTTCCACATACCTCTGTATGCCTTAGTTGCCCTTCGCAGGGAGCTTGGCGTACCATAAATTGTGCAACGTGCACACTTTGGGTGCTTTCACCACAAACAGATTGGAAAACGCAAATAACACTCAAGACGGGCTTTGGCGACAGAACATCACCATTGCAACATTTTGAGGCAGTTGTTTGGAGAGCACGCGATGCAGAATTGCGTTGAACCAAGTTGGTAGCCAAGTTGCGGATGCAGAACTCACTTACCGTTCCGGGAACGAGGCAGGTGAAGGAGTCGGTTTCTTGTCTGTCTTCTTATGCTACTGGCATATTTATGGGACGCATTTTCTCGGAGATGACGACGTCAATACGACTTTATGGCACGGTGTATGGGTATTAAGTAAGGGGAGCGCAGGTACACCGTTGCGCGGGATAACGAAATGAACTATGACTGCTCGTTCGTAAGTCAGTGGGATATGCCATGCGCACGCATCGTGCGGGTTGCTGGCATGTTAACCGCCGACATAACCGGCTTATACACAGAAGCCGTTGGGCAATGCAAGACAGTCAGATTCCCATCCCTGAGTGCGAAACTTCCTCAGGGGAACTTTAGACGATGCCATCCACATCGGCCTCACCTTCGGTGTTGTCGCTCAAACAAATGTGATCGTGGGCCAACGGGCTGTTTGGTGACAACCCTTGCCAACACCGGTTTCCTTGAGGCGGAGTAGTTCTAACGAGGCAACCTGAATACGTTGCTACTTAGGAACAGTTTGTTGCCAGTTGGAAACTGCCTTTCTAAAAACCACGACCAGCCTGACGCCATAGCAACACCTGACGGTCCCAAGGCGACAAAAAGGAAGCAGTCGCTTTCGCATAGGGTTATGGAACCCAGTAGCAGTCAACGGAAACCCACCCGCTGTACTTCTAACACATCCCTACTGTCACCTGCTGTGTACAAAACTGCCAATATACCCGCCAGGGCATGCAATATGCAACCTGCATACAAGAAAGTAAAGGCGACTATCAGTTGCGACATCAAAGATTGACCAAGAACTAGCGGAGCAGTCGTTAATTGTGTTGGGTGTTTTAAATGCAACAAGTGGCATCACCAAGTATGTGTGGCGTACAACGGAGACGAAGAGCAATATACGCGCGTCGTTTGCATGTGAGTTTACTTTTCCCTTACCCATTTCCTTTGATGCACGCTCATGAGAACCTCAACCCAGGCCTTATTTGGGTCACGCTCTGGTACTAGTGCAGCATGCTTCCCCGATGGTAAAGGCTTCTGGGTACGGGTTGGAACATACCGCATGGCAGCCAGTGTTTGGCCCCAAGAACGACCATTATGGCGTAATGTTTATTTGTGTGGCAAGAGAACGCAATTCGGTGTGGCAGTTCGTGTATGCCGTATGGCAAGTAAACGGCCGCCACGCATGATTGTTCAGTTAGCATATGGTGAAACAGGTAATAATATGAATTTTCCTCTCGACTTATATGCATGCACGCATTACTAGGTTTTTACCTTGTACACACACATCTTTCTATGGTGCTCTTCGCAAGTTTCCGTACGAAACGCCCATAATGGCATCGTCCGTTAGGTATGTTCATCGTTTATTTCATACCCCTATGACATGGCACGGAATGTAGCCCGGACCTCAGAGAGCCACTGTATTGACGCGGCAAACAAATACAGTTCTGAAAACCAGAGTGAGCACTTTGCGTGGGCCTGAGGAACACTTCCACTGCGTAAGCTTCATCATTACCGTTGTATTACATTAAAAAGGTATTGCTGTGTGACATTAAAAGGAGTCGGTGACAGCATTCATTTACCGGCGGCCAGCTTACGTGCGTAGTCAGTTAGGTCTATGGCATACGGCAGCAGCGCTGTGGCGCTTTCTGTGAAGCCAAAAACTGTTTTATGCACTAGAGGCCAGCTTATGTGGGTAGTCCATAAACTCCATTACAAATGGAAGCATTGGTGTGGCCCTTTTTGTGGAGGTGGCAGCCGCTTTTATTTACCGGCGGCCACGTTGTGTGCTAAGTCATTTAGGTCCATTGCATAGGGCAGCATTGCTGTAACTCCTTCTAGAAATCGCCCGTATCTAATAATTACTGGCGGATACCTTATAGGAGTAGTCAGTTAGCTTTAAGGCTTATGGCAGCATTGCCGAGACGCCTTCTGTGGAGCCGGAGACATCGTTTCTTTACTGGCCGCCAGCTTAGTTTTGTAGTCGGGTAGCTACTTTGCACCTCGCATCATTGCTGTGAGATATCACATAGAACCGGCCACATCTTCCCATTAATTAGATCCAAGGTATATATATAGTCTAGTAACTCTATTGCATCCGGTAATATTGTCGGGCGACGTTAAGCGCACCTGGCCACTTCTTTTCCCTCATGGCAGTAAGCGTCAGGGATTTGTCTTCTAACACTGTTGCACCGGTTGGTGTTGCTGCGCGACCTTCCCTTCACGCACCAAGTTTTACAACTTTCATAGTTTTGTTCTAGTAACACGTGTACGACATTTTTGGGACACCATAACAGCTGCATACCAGTACCCGCTGCAGTAGTTAAGTCCATTTATTGCAATTTTTACGAAGACCGTTATGACTAATTTTTCACTAAGAGGAATTTCTCTCGTTTCCGTTAAGTTTCCTACTCCGGTTACCACATATTTATTACAGGGCATACCTTTCTCTCCGCATAACCCACACATATATTCATGGTCAAACAGCGCCATTTAATACATTACTTGGTACCACTAGCAGCGAATGTATAATAAATAAACGCCATGACCGCATGAAGTTTGCAGCTGTTCGTTTTCGACTTTTGTTGGTTATTCCGACGTTTTGCTACTATTCAGTAGAATATTTAGGCCATCTGGCTTTTAATGTTTGCTTGTTTCTAGGGCGAATTAACGTATTTAACAGTGTTTGAGCAAACCCTGAAAACAGATCTGCAATTACCACTCTCACGTCAGATCCAAGTAAGGCAATGCGAACAAGGCAATCTGTGCATAGACCTGCTAACAAATTTGCTAACTCAGCTAAGTCACAACTTGATATTGATGACTCAGCCCCAACTGCTGACTGCAGGGTAATCCTAGCAGACCCCCTGAAGGAAGCACATGATAAAATTAACTTGTTTGAGCTCGAATTGAACGCACTCAAAAGCAACATCTCTGTACTGAGCGAAACCCTAGCAAACGTGATGCCACTAGCTCAGCTTTTAGAAATCAGGGAGATCAATGATGCAAATGAACTCAAACTAGCAGAGGAACTACGTACACACATTGCTAACGAAGTTTCCGAACGAGTTTGTCGCACAACTAACGTAATGATATTCAATGTCACCGAAGCAACTAAAGTATCGAAGGTGAAGCACACGCTCACCAATTTATGTAACATGGCTCCTGACTCCTTCGAAATAAAACGTCTGCGAATACATCCAAATATAAATCGTGTCATATAAGTATCCCTTTAGAGACCAAGTACTGGAAAAGACTTTAATAGCAAAACGATTCCTTATGCGAGAGTCAGCCAATTTGCTGCCTATCGTGTTCAAGCCGGAAAAATCCCATCTGCAAAGTGCATTGGCATCAACCAATAAACTTCCGCCTAAGCAAAGGGCGGTAGTTTCCTCCACTGCGACTGGACTTGCTACCTCACTCGCAGTAGATCTTTTTCTGTCGCAACAGCATGTGGACCCAATTGTGACAAAGGCCTACAGCGCTGAGCTAACTTCGTCCAACTCAGCGAGGAAGCTAGCATTCTCGTTACTGCACTACAGTTGCTTTTGGTCAAGGTGAGGCTGATGTAAATAAACCGAACGATTCCGACATGTGTGACACTGTTACCGTACCTCTGACAGAAGAAGCAATTTGGCAACACATCCAACAAACCTATGAAAAGCACCCCACTGACAAATAAGGCAGTCTCACGCAACCGCCCAAAACGCAGGCGCCTTAAAAAGCCCGCCTCTTGCAACTCCTACTTGTCGAGACATCAACACAGTGTACGTCCCAACGGAAACAGGTAACCCCTACACACCGTGCTACCTAATAATTGCTCAACTCAGAATAGACAGATTGCACCCTTAAAGGCAATATCTAACAAGTATGTAACACTGTGAAAGACTACGGCTACGAACCAACTACTGAAGCCCCAAGAAAGCCATACTTGCTTCGAACTCCAACTGCTCGCCATATAAAAGAAAATGTCCTCAGAACAAGCCAGAACATGCGTGACTCCCGCCCCGCACCCGGTAGCACTGACGCGAGCAACAACCCTGCCCCACTTTGCCACCTAAGCCAAACCAGCCTCTCAACCGGAGACTGTCCAATATAACACGGTCCGCTGGCCCATCCACACTCTACTCCCGAATGCCGTCATTTCCGCGGTTCTACCAAGCTGAAAGCAACTATAATCCACTGCAGGTACCCCGCTACAAAACTGCTTCTTATAGACACTCCGCGAAATAACGAAACATAACACCCCACCCTCGACTGCAAAGCTTAATCGCCCTCGCCCTACAAGTCTGATGATTACTGATCTGCCTAACACGTCAGTACGCATTCTCACTCCTATTTTATGGAATACAGCGGGCAGCGGCTCGCTACAACTCGTGAGACTGTTGGACAAGGCGGCCCTCTACCATCTTTAAAAGCTCTTAAACATCCCACAGATGCCATTGAGCAATCCCTACCAACCCCTCTAACCCCTCATTTAGTTGCCGGCTCATGAAGAACCAACACCAGAAATAGCATGCATTATCAGTCCCTACCACCCAAGCAGAACATGCCCAAAAGTTCCACCGCTGCGCAATTCAACGGCCCCGGCTTAATAGCAACGCAAGTTTTTGCTTCCCCTGAGACACTTCTTGCCGCAACTACGAGATGTCTTCTACGCATCCAGCCGACGACCTAAAAAGGTGACTCAACATTGCATGCAAACATGCCTGCAACCATCTCCGAGTCTTGGAATGCGATACAGACACCGCAGTAACCAAACCATTTCTGGCAGAAGTATGCCCCTCAGGGCCGCTTACTCACGGTAGTCCATCGCTATCTTCTACTGCTTATGTACAACATATCCATGCCAATACCTTAGTCATCGCCAAAAACTTTTCCCGACATCCCCAAACCTGTCTCCTCTGCTTCGTTTCAGCATGGTAACCAAGCAGTTCCACTCCTACAACCCGGCCTGCTCTACGATAATGCAGACAGTAAAAGTTTGTTTGACCTCTGTAACCTTATAATGCTTTTCACTCCAAGTGATACAACAGCAACTATACCCTCGCAAAAAACAGATTACTTCTGTCTCTGATGATGCAGCAGATGCTCACTCCTGCAACGAGGCACACATTTTACTTATTAGTAAAGCAAGGTCCATCGAACAAAAGAATCACCTTATCAACCCCGTCCATATCCTATCCGGCCCACAGGTAGTGCTCAGCACAGAAACGTGACACGATTCTAACGCTCCCGATGCACAGCTGCGAATCCCGGACTATACCTTCTTCAGCAATGGACGTACCAACCACCGTGGTGGCGGATGCCTCATTTACGTGCGTGACAGTTTCGGGACGCCATCATTACAAGAACCTTCAATCGACCCTCTGGAAGGCTCGGTTTGTATTCAGACTACTAGGGGACAGCATGATCCCTTAATTGGCTGTCTGTATAACCCTCCACACGCTAACGCAATCGGCATACTCAGTCTAGTGGAACTCTTCACAGAAGTATCCTTATTGCCTACCTGCTACAAGATAATCGGTTATGACTTCAACATGCCACAATTGGCTTGGCAAATGCAGTCTGCAACACCCAAATACCGTGCAGTTGTAGACACCCCATACGCATTTGGGTGGACTCAACAAGTGAATGCAACCACTAGGCACAATAACACCTTAGATTTACCTTTTACAAACGGAGTTGCTCATGCATCTGCTAGCGTGCTTGACAACCTTCCTGGATGCAATCACAAAATAGTAAAGCTCTCTTTCCAACTACCCATCACTCGTCCCCCAGTAGCTAGACCAGCGTGTTCTGTTTGGCCCTTTCAAACGCATCAACTGGACAAGATTTCTCTACTGCTGGATCCATCAGCTGGGACGTATTCTTTCTGGCTGCAGATGCGGACACTGCCTCTTCTGTACTATGTAGAAATCTCACTTACTTCTTGGATACGCTTGAACCTATAACGAAACAAAAAGCAACGCAGCCACCGCAGGATGCAGCTCCCCTCGCAAATTACTCGTCAAGCTCAAAAATCTACCTTTTAAATACAGCAGGACCCAAGTATTCTTCCTCCTTAATGGCATCAATGAAGTCCAGCTGGAGTGGAGAAATTCTCTAACTACCGCATATCTGTTCGAAGAACACACTGCTCTAAACCCTCTCAACCGTAACAAAGCCTGCAATTCTTTGCTGAGGCGAAGAAGCAACCCCGTTTCAAATTCGATCAAATTGGGTATTCGTCCAGACAACTCAGTTACTAGTAACCAAGCTGAAATATGTGGGGTCATGAACCGCTAATTCTGCGAATCTTTTACCTCTGCTAACCTGACCCTGCCTCTTAATATTCCTAGTTGTACCAACGATACTGCGCGCAGTACCATTTGATCTGCGCCCCATTATTCGAGAAATTCAGGTCCTCAAATTATCCATCCATGTAGGACCTGATGGCCTCCCATCGGATCTGCTAATACCAGGTGGTCTGGATACAGCCGTCCTCCTTCTTAACATCTTTACTCTTTCCACGAAACATGGAACTTTTCCCAATGCCTGGAAACATGCAGTAGTCATGCCAAGACGCAAAAGAGGATGCCGGCAAAACCTTGAAAACTACCGACCCATTAGTCACACACCGTTCACTTCACGAGTGATGGAGAGGATCGTCAAGGAAGAGCTCCTACGGTTCTTGACTCATCGTAATCTAATCAACAAATCTCCACAAGGATCGCTCCCGTCCAAATCCTGTTAAACATGCCAGCTAGAGTTTCTGAACTACGTTACCGCCATGGTGAGTTGCAGGAAAGCTCTGACCATCATCTTCTTGATATGAAAAAAGGGCTCGACCGAGTCCCTGATAATGGACTGCTAGATAAATTGGCTTCTTACGGTATATCGGACCAGTTGCATGCTTGGTTCCCTTCCTACCTCTCCCGTCGAACACAGTCGGTGAGAAGAGGAGGCTTTGAATCCTCACCGAGACCAGTTACGAGTGGTGTGTTCCAGGGAAGTGTACTGGGCCCTATACGCTTCCTACTTTAAATCAACAACGTATTTCAAGCATGAATATGGAAAGGAGTACCTGTTCGCCGACGGTAGCAAAGGCATATTCTCCTTTGATCAGGGTAACCTAAGGGGTGGTCTCCTCAATATTCAGAATGACCTTAAAGCATTACTCTTGGTGTAACACACGGAAGCTTGTTTTCTCTCCTTCAAAGTGCAGCGCCCTGTCGTATAGATGCACTGTACCGCCTAGTGCGCTAACATGGAATGGCGTCTCACTAGGCAACTGTCAAGTCGTATGGGACTTCGGCGTTCACTATTCAAGCTTACTAAATTTCTCGGAACAAGTTAGCTATAGTATAGCGAAAACCAGATCCCTTATTGTTTATATCAGCAAGACAATGCTCGTAACCAAATCCAGACTCACCATATTCAAGGTATGCGCTAGATCTCTTCTGGAATACTGCTTAATAATATTAAACAACTCCAGAAGTAGTGATCGAATGGCAATTGAGAAGGTACAGCACTCATTCACAAAGCGCCTGCTTTGCCCTTCTACTCTCAACTACCGTGCGCGCTGTAAACTTCTTGGTATTGAACCTCTATGGTTACGAAGAACGAAACTAAACCTCGCCTTCCTATTCCAGACGATAAACAACCCAAATACGAACCCTGAAGGGCTTATTCAACAAAACGGTGACTCTCGGTGTCCACTCCGCCACAGACCCTTAAACATTACCCTGCCTACAGCCCGCACCAACGCGCGTAACAACTTCTTTCTCTACAGATTTGCTCAGGTCTGGAACAAGCTACCATTACAAGTTAGGGCAGCCGAGAATACTGCACAGCTCCGATCATCCCCACATGGGCACCTTGCTACCTTGCCTACATGCGAACTCTTTAATACCAATATACCGAAGGATTAACTTTAGGAACTTTGCCCAGGGCACCCTTAAATCCGAACACTCAACCTAAGGGACATAGATCCTCCTTTACTCTCTGGGACTGTCTGCGTCACATACATTTGCTGTTTGTTGACTAACTCTGGGACACCGTAGGTATCCACCAGCTTCTAGAAGTCTTCACACAAATGCCATTGCTAGCCGTCGATACTCTCTCCCCCTTAGTACCACTATCATTTCTTCGTATTACCTACGTCACCACGTTGCAGCTGCAACGATACATTGCAGATAGCATACAACTTAGCGCAAGGAGCCACTCCTTATCTCTCTAACCCTTACTGGCTTGGATTGTTTGCATCACATACCTTCGCTGGTTGGTTGACTTATTCTGCCACTGTAGGTATCCAACGGTAATTAGAAGGCTTACTGCCAATACCACTGTTGGCCACTGATACTCTTTCTCCTAGCGCCACTATCTGTCACTCTTATCTTCCTCACCAATTAGCAGCGATTCTTCTTAGGCTACATGCCTCTTCTGCGCAGACCTTGAGCTTGCTAGGATACACTCCTTGTCTTCCCATCATAAATTCACTTGGCGTGTCTATATCACTTACCTTCGCTGACTTCTTGACGCATTCTGTTACCTTGTAGACATACACTAGTGACGAAGCGTCTTGATGAAATGGTTACATGCGACCAATGGTAGTCTTTCCTAGAGCCACCATCTGTCGATCGTCTTAAATTCGGCACCACTGTTTAGAAGCAGCTATCTGTCGTAGGCCGCATGCATTATCGATTATCCAGAGCTTGTTAGGAGCCACTCCTTATCTTAATAATCTTTATTAGCTTGGCATGTCCGCATCCAAGCTTTCCGCTGCCTTACCACCAATTGAATTTTAGGGCTCTGTCGTAGCAAACTATTTATTTTTAACCTTTTTATTTTGCGCTTCCTATCGTATTAGGCTGGCTACTTGCTGTTCATGCACCATGCAATCACCATCAGCCTTCTAACTTTCTTCCGTCTTTCTCCACGCAATTGTTGCCCCATACTAAACTGATAGTTCGTGGTTTCCTCACTGGTACAATGCTCTTGTCACTACACAGACGTTAGCAATCTACCCATACGGCTATTGATTCCATAGGACCTTCAAAAGGCACTGGCAGCATAATCATCGTTGCAGAGTGTACATGATTTTGTCTCAACTCCAAATGTTGTAAAATAAGACTTTAACAATGTTTAGCTCTACGCCTGTTCTTGCGGTCTTCTCGGTCGTCCCTCGCTTTCCCTTTGCTCTGCGGTCCGGAAATTATTGGAGATCTGTGATTGGAATGACGAACAGGTTGCGCCCGACGTACGTACTAACCGACAAGGATCTACACGGAGCATGGCTGTGTACCAAAGGGACTCCATCGTCATCACCACAACCCTTGTCCAGTATGAAGAGCTGAACACGTCTTCACCCACCCGAAAATCATATATCTGAAGAATCCAGACAGCAGAAAGTTTGAAACTTTGCTAACCTTGGCACACAACAAGAAAGCCATTCGTGATGCTCCTATCCTCAACCGACCTCAAAAATTATGGAGGCCCTGATCAAGCCATCTGTCCAGCCAACAGAGGCAATTGGAAGCCATTTGACTGCGAATAACCGAACCTGAAATCAATCGTCAAGCGGCTTTGCCAGTTTTACATCAGTGATCAAAATGCTTTACGGCAGTGTGGCGGTGCGTGGTGGGTTTTCGCCTGGCAAGCGTTCTCCCTATAAAAAGTCACAAATGTCTGTTTAACAACATTGCGACGTGGCGGATGGGACCCGCCACTGAATAAGGGCCCTGCCCACAACTAATTACTAGCAAGTTGACTAGACTCATATTTCAACTTTCCCCGACACGTGCAAGAATATGATACTCTCCAACTACATGTACCGTTTCACTGCACTTATAGTGCCTTGGCCGCTTACCCTACGCACGATAAAACATAAAGTATCATTTGATACACCGCTGCCTGTAAACCTTGATCATGAATGATTTGGTGTGCCATAAATGTGAGAATAAACTATTTATATTTTTAATTATTTATGTATTACGTATTTTGTACCACATGATTGCCTCTTTATCTGTTAGTCATCCGACAACAACCATTCAAACGCATTTTCCTGTAAGTATGCCTATTTATAGCCTACCGTTTATTTATTTACTTAGTTACTGTTAATAACTCATTCATCCTAGTTTAACGGAAAATTTATGAACACCGTTGTTTAGGGTACAATATATCGCATCATAGCAAGAAATTCACGGGTTTCCACAGTTCCGCCTTTCACTTGCCTATCCATGGATTTTTGACAATGTTTCATGCAACTGTAATAAAATAGCATCTTTTTTAGCATGAAAACCTTAAATATCTTCACCATTTAGTCTCTCATTTCCCGCTCCTTACCTAGTGCCGATTTTATCATGCACCTTACTTATTTACGCTCAGTATTTGTCCTTACAAAACAACACATTAAAACCAAACCTCATGCCAGCAGAAAAAACAAAACTACTTTTAACTACGCATCCATTTTCAGACATTGTTCACATGATGCCCTTTCAATTGTTTACCAGGGCAAATCAGTGACAATTACGTACCCGAGTACCCCGGTCAATAAATTAAGTTCCCGCGTCAAATTGATTCAACCCACCTCAGCAGCATACAGAGTGTCTTGTCCGCCAATGGGGAGGAATGAGGTTTTGACAGTGTGATGAAGGTACACTAGCTTTTTTCTTGATAAGGGAAATATCTGGTAATTCGATGCATGAGTAGTTATTGTTACGTGGAAGTAGTTGGTAATCAGCCAAGAGCTAAAATGTGGCTCATTAGAAGAAAGAGCTGAAATGCGTCACGGTGGTTCAGGAGCTATTTGATTATGCCATGTTGGCTAAACTAGTTCACCACCGAGAATATAAAAGTTGTGTATTACGTATTACGTTCAAGTTCAAGTATCGTAAAGAAAACAACCATATGATAATCTCGCGAACCTACTATCTATTGAATATGGAAGAATAGAGAAGTGAGAGGTGTAAAAGGAATGATGGAAAACCTAAAAAGATTTAGCACACCTTGTCCAAAAATATACTGCCCACATGCTCCAACCAAGCAGTCCCCGCCAGGCAGGTTTGTGTGAAGTAAGAGTGAAGGGCAAGCTAAGCAACCAAGTGGGGTATGTCAACTAAATAACGCTAATATCATGGCGTGAGAAAAACTTAAAACAAAGGAAGGGAACGTTGAAGATACAAGTCTGTTAGGAGAATGGTAAGGTTTGGCACTGCCAATCAAGAGCATCTAACTGACTCTCGAAACCCTCAACGCTAGACGCCCTGTCGACCTGATCCGGATGCAAGTTTGAACGTTCGATGAGTCAGCGGGACAAGTGAGTTCCACACCTTACCTGTCTAGAACGCATTTGGTGCAGCTTTAACCGGTGACCACGGAGACTAGTAAGCTTGACGGTACTAAATAGCCAGGACGAGCCTGTACTGATCTCACCCGTCAAGTTACGGTGAGGAGCAAGTCTCCTCTAATACTGCAGTAGTGCATTCAGTATATCCATAAGCTAAGCAAACGTTTGGAATAAGTTTGGGAATCATTGCTCTAACCTCGTACCGACTCGCAAAGCCCTCTCTAATTCCATTTTATCCCTTGGAAGACCAGGTGGCCAAGCCTGGATACGGTATTCTAAGTGTGGTCGCACAAAAGCTGAGAAAGGCTTCACAAAGAGGTTGGCCGTTAGGACACAGATGGAGCAGCGAATAAACCATATCATGCGAAACGCACTACGAGCAGCCTTCCTCCGATTGTCTCCAGAGTGAAACAATGCGGTGTGCGTGATACCTAGATCAACCTGTTGAATGATGACAGCCATTTCACTTCCATCAACCGCATAGCTCATTGGGAGACTAGCACCTCAAATGCGGAGGATATAAGCTGTCGCCTGATTTATTGGCATCAATGTAAAGTTGACCAATCCCAGAGCCTGTCCAAGGCACTCTGAAGTGCCTACGAGCACGCAGGCGTATCCATAATGTTCCAGAGCTTGTGGTCATCAGCAAAGAATAGCAACCGTACTTCAAACCGCTGGGGTATGTCATCAATATAAGTTGCGAATATCAACGGCCTTAGAACCGAGCCCTGCGGAACGCCGCTAAGCACAGCTTGTCCACGCGAAAGGATACATAACACGCGTACACACTGTTCGCTTGCTTGTAGGAAAGCAGAGACCCGTTTAAGGGCGGCACCAGATATCCAACACGAGTTCAGCTCCAACGAGAGTCGTCGTTGTGAGACGGTAACAAAGGCTTTCGAGAAGTCAAGCTAAAGCACGTCGATAGCGTGACCGTCGTTTATTGCCTCAGCGCAGCTTTCGCTGGCTACACGTTTATGTTCAGGCGTGGAAGTAACTTGCGCAATGTGTTCTGTGCCACACTGAGAAGGTTAAACTTAAACAGGTGATTCTCCACAGGATCCGTGACTAACATTTCAAACAACTTAACTCCTGCTCTTGTCAAGTTTACAGGCAGGTAGTTCGCGGGCCGAGCTCTGTCAACGCATTATAAATCGGACAGATGTTTGCCTTATTCCACTCCGAATGAAAGGCAAAGCTGTCAAGCGATAGTGTAAACATGCAGTTTAGGGCGCCGCTTAGCTCAGCTGCCAATGCATGCAGCAGCCTCGGATGGACTGAATGAAGGCCAGAAGCTTTGGAGGGATTTAGCTCTTGCAATAGCCCGAAGGCTTACGTCTCCTTTATGCTGCTTTCAGTTAAGCAAAGACTCGCCGGGACTTTTGCAACCAGCTCAACCTGAGGTAGAGAAGCTTTACGAGAATTGACGTCGGTATACCTTTCTCCAAGTTTACAAGCCTTAACATAAGCTGTATGCCCATGGGTCTCGTCCGCTCGTAGTAAGGGCAGTTTGGACGAGTTTGTGCCGCTGCGCCCTTTTATGTAAGCAAAGAACTTCTTCGGATTTGCAATGGCTGCGTCTGCCAAATCCTCCGCTTACTGAAGATTAAGAGTCCTAACTGGGTGCTAAGCGTTATTTCTAACCACGCGATAGCTTTCATAGGTGTTGCTTGAGGAAGCCGCTTTGTAGGTTCGCCAGCACTCAGAGCGTTTTCTGAGCAAGTATTTAGCAGTATGGTCTGTCCAAGGAGGCTGCACCCGTGTCACCTGTCTCCTACTGAGTGAGACGTGGGGAGCAGAGATCTCGGTGAGGTATGGCTTAAATTTCTGATAGGCTGTCTCAAGGGTGTCATCCACGGTGTTCGCGCACTACACAGCTGAGACCTTAGCACCTGCCCGCCAAATATTTGGACACGTCTCGGCGGTAGCTTGAAGAACTTTTGGTAGAGCATATCGGAAGTAAATACAGACGTGGGCACCGGCTCCTAGAATACCGACGTAATTTTTATCCCTTACGAACTCGTGTGGATTCACAGACGTGCTGTCCGATGTGGACGGAATCCGTCTGCTTATAGACCCAATTGGTTTGTCCGGGATCTGATGTAACTAAAGTTGCAATATTAGTTGGAGGAGGTTCGAAGCAACTGTGCCCACCGCCGAATTGCGAGGTAGATCAGCCCAGCAGGCTTCAGCTTTCTCTGGTAGAAAGACTTGAGTACTATTCAGGGCACAAATCGGTACAGATATAATGGTACCAGCTATTGCATACATAGTGCTGCATGCCACCAGACTCGTCCTTCACGGGCTTTGAGCAGCTCCCGCTGCCACATACAGCATTAGTTTCCTTGAACAACGCAGCCAAAGATACATTAGAGCTAGTAGCTATTGAATCCATCATGACGCTTTCAATGGTTGTAAAGCAAGTAGCAACGGGTCAAAACGCCAGGCCTTTACCTGCATGGTAGTCAACCTAAACAGCTACGAGGTAAAACAAGGTACAAAACGGAGTACATAACAGGAAATACCGAAAAAATAGCCAGAGCCTGAACCCGAAAAGGTGGACGACATTTAGCAAAAACCCGAAAAAGGGGACGATGTAATCCGGGGAAAACGACGATCCAAAGTTATGTGGACCAAGCGAAACTTGACAAAAGGCTAATTTTTGCACGGCAATTGTAAACGCGGTTCCGAAACTGTGATTCAAAAGTAAAAACTTAAAAAGGCAGCACGCACTACAAGTTTAATTTGCCGCCAAGGAGGATCAAGTTTTGAAGAGGGCAAACAAAAATGATGCACTGCCTTCCTCTGGGTGTGATCAAACTAAGGGAAATAACGGCCATCAACCGGTTGGGGCATTAACCTGTAGGTTGCCCTACGTAGGCAGTTCCCCCATGGCGACTCCGGAACTGAAGCTGGAAGAAGCTACTGTAGGCGCGTGTTAACCCGTCGTAGTTTATGCTACGTGCGTTTGGAAAGAAGTGCGGCACGCATGCAGAGCGGAGCTGCCTACATTCATAAAATGAACTCGCAGAACGGAGAACGCAGCAGGACTAAATAAGCGGGATAAATCAGGTTCAACTTTTACAGGCCAAAAACGTTTCCTTAGCAGTAGGGACTCTCTAACTTTCACATATGAGGCGCTGAACAATTTAAGAACAACAGTGAAGGTAGCACATAGGTTTGCTGAATGCCTCAAAGGAAAATTCTTAAAAATGGAAACCCTATCCTGCAGCGATAACCTGCGCCCATCTAACGAGGAAAGCATAAACCTGTTGGCGAATACCACAAGCGATTCCCGGATGGTAGCGAAAAATACGCTCTTCGACGCTATGCAAATCATCGTTATTCAAATGGCTCTCCCCTGTGTGTTTATAAATATCACATAAATAAATAAATAAATAGTTTATTCTCGAATTTGTCGAGACACGCCAAGCAAGGCATGATCAACATTTACATGCAATATTGCTTCGCAACATACACCTTGCTATGAATGTAGTCAGCAGTAAGCCGAAGGTTGTACAGGCTGCGGAAATTTTGTAAGTAATCATGTGGGATAGAGTCTTCATTGAATGACGGAGCGTTGGGTTCTAGCGTGCGTAGTGTAAACAGTCAGGGCACTATATGTGTAATGAAAACGATACATATAAGCACAGTGTAACTTATTATTGTAAGTGTCAGGGCAATATTGAATTATGATTCTGGTCGACTTGCCAGTAGTTAGTTCTGGGCAGTAACTTTATTCGGTGGCGGGTCACATCCGCCAAGTCGCAGTGTTGTTACACGGGCATTTGTAGCTTTTAGTAGGGAGAACGCTTGCCAGGCGAAAACACAACACGTCTTGAAACACTGTCAAATTTGTTTGTGCACTAATATACAACTGGCAGACCAGGTTGTCGACTGATTTCACACTCAGATATCCGCAGTCAAATGGCCTTCAATTTCCTCTGTTAGTTGATTAGGTCTTTTGGACAGGGCCGCCATAATAGCTGAGGCGAATCGAGGATAGGGGCTTCAGGAATTAACGTCTTTGTGGGTATCCAGGTGGGCGAAACGTCAGTTTCTTGCGTCTGGGTTTTACAGGAGTACGTATTATGTTTAGGAGTGTGAAGTTTTTGAGTCCAGCTATCATCACTGGACAACGGTCATGGTATTGAGTGCAGTTGTATCCATCTGTTGTACAGACATATGGTTCATAGGTCATTATGGGTTGTTCTGTCCCGGACAAAAGCGGTAACTCGGTCCAATCCTAGATCCCCAAGTAGTTCCAGACCTCAGAGAAAAAGAAGGTAAGAGACAACCAAGGCCGCAACGAACAGGCGTGGAAACAAACATTGTTAAAATCATATGTTATAACCGTTAGCGCGGAGACAAATGATGTAGAATGTGCAGCAATGATTGTGCTGAAAGAGTCTTTTGAATGTTTTTCGAAAGCAATGGCCCTATAGGTTGGTTGCTACTATCTAAATGGAATACAGAGCGCTACGCCATTAAGCAGAAACGCAGGATCATTTTCCTATGATGCAACTATTGCGTGGGAAGACAGAAAGCAGAGTTCAGGGACCAGCGTTGTTTGATTGGTAGATGGACGGCTGGTGGCCAGCCTACATCGAAAGAGATTCATAGGTCAATTGGTGGTAAGTCAGCGGATAGATTCGACTCAAGCACTGAGTAAAAATTATCGGGGGATCAAGGCAGAAAGACGACACGAGGGTACTAGGAGTATAGTGCTATGGCCTACTGAAATAGTAAAAGCCTAATAGAGCTAACCTCCTACAAAGGTAAGTGTCGAAACCTTTGCTGCAATAACGGACCTAGATTACTAGGTGAAAATGAATGGTTCGATAGAAGTAAAGTATTCTAGATCAGTTAAAAGAAAGGGAACGTGCGGAACAAAGGAATACGCAGTGTCGCGCGGAGAAACAAGTCATACTAGGGTGCTAGGAAAATGGTGAGTAATGAACACCTAGAAATGTGAAGCTAACGGGCGTCTGTGGGCTGACCAGGTGAGAAGAGTGAAGAACTAAGAGGCTAAGAAACATTAATTGACGAAAGGGTAGGGAATAGCCGGAACGCAAGCGTAGAGTAAGGTTGCTTAGAATACCAGAGCAGTGTGGTCTAACCGCAACAACTAGGTTGCTAAGCTAATAGTACCAAGCTGAATACTGCCAGAGAATGCTAGCCCGAGAGCTGGAGGATTGCAGGTAATAAGGACTAAGACAATACATCGAGTAAGGGAGAAATAAACATTTAGAAGGATGAGGCACAACAGCGGCTTCCGCTGAATACATGGATATGCCTGCACGCCAGAAGAGAGCTAAGAAAGGTTTCATGAAGGAAGGACAACGAACGGAGGAATCACAGGCATACGTTAAGGCTCTTAAATAGTTTAGAAAAAATAGGCGAAGACGCGGCGACGCGCACATAATAAGGTCATGCTGTGGTGCTAACGGAATAAAACTAGGGAAGACTGAGCCGGGAGAAGCCAATGAGACTACTGAACTACTAATAATTAGGTGTCACAGACCAGTGACAGCTGTGCATTTAGCAAATAGCAGCTGTGCACTGACCGGATGAGGTAAAGAAGGTCGCCAGACGAGAGCTAGCAAGGTCGAATAAAGAAGGACAATAGACAGGAAGAATGCAAGCGTACAGTGAGTTGATTGAGAGAGTCATATCATATAATGCTGAACCACGGCGGTGGATAAGTTCGCAATTCATGCTATGGTGCTGGGATACTACTACCTTGGAAAGAGGCTGGGAAATCTAGTCCAGTGGCTGGACGCTTGCAGGTGAAAAAGTCGAAGACGTTACAACAATTAAGAGATATGAGAACGTCTAGAATAGAGAGGCTAAGGAGCGGCTGAGCGCTGACTTGAAGAGTTGGAAGGAGTGCTAGAAGAAAGCTGAAAAGTTTATATGGAAGGACATCAAACAGTCGGAGTGCATGCATACATTAAGTCGGCTGAGGACATCCCAGCATATGAATCAGAGGCGCGCAGATACTGAATCCTGTTATCGTGCAGAGGTGTTAGGACTAAGGTAGACTGGGCTGGAAAATGCCAGTAATAGATCTAGAATCCTACATGAGCAGGTGTCCCAGATGTTGCAGCAAGCAAAGGATAAGTGGACGTTTAGCAGGGAGAGACAATGGAGCAACTGTGCGCAGGCCACATGAGTTATGATTTCTCCACAGAAAAGAGTTAAGAAAGGTCTTATGGAGAGAGGACAGCGAACGGATGAGGCGCAAGCATACCGTATGGTTGTTAAATAGTTCAAAGCATAAAAGGCGAAGACGCGGCGACGCGCAGATGATGAAATCATGCCGTGATGCTAATGTAATAAAACTAGGAAAGCCTGAGCAGGTAGAAGCCGGTGGGAGGGCTGAACTACAAGTAATTGAAGTGGATTACAAAGCTAGTCAGACAGACAGGCCAGTAATTGGCTGGCATTTGTTTGTGACGAAGAACATCACTTCGCACTGTGACAGAGCGCCCGGGTACTTCTCTATCTGGAATACGGATGAGGGTTGGGCGGATTAAATCAAGATGGCTATGCAACCGAGAAAGCAAACAGAGGTTGACATTGTTTACCGGCCCGGTAGCTGTGCGGACGTCATGGATGGACTCTGCTGCACGTTATCCACCAGCGGAAAGCCTGGCCGAACGTGAGTATGAGGAAGACGTTTAAGTCCTTGTTAACAGGCCAGCGATCCCACGCCGTTACTTCACTCGTGAAATGACGCCGAAAGGAATACAGCCGTGTACGTTTTACGCTCAGGCACACCGCTTGCAGTGGAAACCGCAGTGACGTGCGAAAAGGAATGAATGCATACTAACATGGCATACACGGAATGCAAGGAAAGAAGATAACGTGCCAAAAGTGAGTAAAGTTGAAACTTAACGATTGTAAGAGAAATTGGAAGGGGAAATTTATGAACCACCATTTTAATTACCGGTATTGCAACTCTAAAGCAATGCAACGTAATACGTGCCAACTTTAATGTACCCGCAGCCGTGCATACGGGTGTACTCAGGCTCACCTTGGTATGACGCACAAGTCTGATGAAGCCGTCGTGCGCATACATGTCAAGTTATCCAATCGACTTAGTCGAGCACGGCGCGACGTCCTCCTCCTGCTGGCAAAGAACGCAGACGGTGCTGTCCGCATCTGTCCCACCCTTTGTCCTCCTTGTACGCCACGTAGTTGTGCCGTACCGAGCGGAAGTTCTGGTTTTCAACTTACGAAAGTTAAAGCCGCGTGACATCCTGCTTGTAGCCGCAACCTCCACCACAAGGGGCAGCACAGGTGAGTGGCGTATGTTAGTCTGCCGTCAACGTCAAGCGGCTAAGTAACCCAAGCCCCTGCCACCCCAAACGGACCCCTGGTTAAGGTCGGCCTTAGAGGCAAACCTACTGGACTAAGAAGGGTTTGAGAACCCCACTCGGGCAGCAGCATCGGAGGAGGCCGCATCCATTCGTTGGACGCTGGGCAGGTCCTCCCAGGACAAGTGCTGCAACTGTTCCACATTAGAGGATCGGGCACACACTTCCACATTACTATCACTCGTCAGGAGCTCCCGGAACATGTGGGCAGTAATTGGTTGGACAGGGTATGGTGCGGTCTCTGTTTTTACCTTCTAAGTAGTTTGATTTCTGAGTATGGCTTTTGCTCTCGTTTTCGCCGTCTCTGCATTTCGCATATCTTTTGTAACAGCTCTTTGTTAGGTGCTGTTGATTACCTTTTATCAATCAGGTTTAATAGGGCACCACGTCACTTGAGCATTTCTAAGCCATATGCGAACACGTGTTGACCACTAGGATATGCTTAAGAAGGCTTCTTGTTTGGGTTACGAAATCTCGGTTGTCGATACAGTTTACGCCTCCTGGAATACATTTAAGTCTCTGCTTAGCTTAATCTCTGCTCCCTACACCCCCCTTGCGATAGGAAGTGTGCACGAGCACGGCTGCGGTTAATATACACCACTGGCAAGTGCCTACTGCAGAACCGTTCCAGGTGATTTGGGAACTGACGTGAGGCACAATCAACCAGAAGTCATGACTGAGACTGCGAGTATTCTTATTTAGCTTAATTAAATGTGGTTTAAACGTAATATCTTGAGCTGCTACGAATACGGAACCGCTTTCATGCAGACTCCATGGATTAAATTCACCGGAAGCTTCCGTATGATTTGGAGATCGAAGGCAGTGAAACGCATGCGATTATGTTCCGGAACTCACAAATCAACTGCACATTGGCTTCCGATGGGAAACCAGCTCTCCTGTGTCCTGCGTATAGAAGAGGCGACAGGTGTCCGTCGGGCAAATATACGCCAGTCCGTCACACTTTCGTCTTAGTCAAACTGCAAGAATAGCTGATGACAGAGTCCTTGGAAAAGCACCGGTTTAGAGTTATGTACTCAACAGTGCACAACACGGATTCCTAGAGGGGTCTCCGTGGCTTACGATTTTGTAGATGGCCAGCGAAACTTGGGCCGAGGTGGTGTGAAATAGCCAACTACTTCGCGCCGTCTGAGGTGCGCATAGGCATCGTAGGGATACCGCTGTTGTTGTTGTTGTTGTCACGTCAGGATTTTCTGCTGTACTTCCTCTTCATTTTCCGTTAACTATTTCTGGCGCCGACCAACGGTTCCGCTGTTGATAACAATATAATCTAATTCTAGCCAACTCCGCATCTCTTGGTATTACTATATGGAACATGAATGATTCGTAACCGCAGGTAATCATGCATTCCAATTATAACTTACCTTCGGAACCCAAGTAGACATGCGCCGCCCCTGGAGTCCGGGTTACCGCTGCAATTGTTCCTCCACGCACCTCTTGGTACTACCATATGAAGCATGCGTGTTTCCTAGTCACAGGTGCAATGAAATTTCAATGCGGCCATTGCTTTCAGAGCCCAAGTAGACAGGCGCCGCCCTCTGCCGTCCTGATTGCCGCTGCCACCGGCCCTCCTTCCACCTCTTGGTACCACCATATGAAGCATGAAATAATCCTAGCCACATTGATCAATTCGCTTGCAGAGCTTAAGTGAACATGGGGCGCACCCCGCCGTCGACATTATCGTTGCCACGGGCCGTCCTCGCACCAACTGGTACCACGATATGTGGCATCATTGCGTCCCAGCCAAAGGTTTTACCGTATTCAAAGGAATACATTGCTTTCAGAGACATAGTACACGTGCGCTCCTTTCCGCCGTCCTGATTACCGCTGTCACTGTACCGATAGACAGTGCGTTGCCACCTCCCTGTCACGTACGTTTAGTTGCCGTCTCCGGCCACAACAGCGCGTCCGGTCTTTCTTCGCTTTTATAAATAAATAAATAACTACTTTATTTTCGAAAATGCGAAGTACAACTTTTGAACGTGATCCACAGACTGCCATATTTAACATGATAGCATGATTAGCAACACCATGTGCACAGTAGTACAGTTGGAGGCATTTGTGTGGGCCCATATGTCCCAAAGGTTGTACGGTCTAGGTCCACAGAATGCGAAATGTAAAGATAAGAAACAGATCACTAATGTGGAGTAGGTTGAGAAGGCACTAGGCCAATGAGGTACTGTACACAGTGCGGGTCAGGTGACTGAAGCATGGAGAAAAAGCCGCAAAAATATTTAAACATAGTGGCATGCAACTACGCAGATATGTAGGCGTGTTCGTGCGAGAGCAGCTATACGCACAGAATTTGTAAATGTGGTATCGGACAACTTGCCAATGTGTGATGGGTGCAGTGACTGTACTGAGTGGCCAGTCACATCCGCCACGTCGCAGTGTGGTTAAACAGACAAATGTGACCTTTTGTAGGGAAAAAGCTTGCCAGAAGTAAACCCACCACGTCCTGGAACACCGCCGACTGGTGAATATGACATTAAAAATATTGCACCCGACCGATTACCCTCGCGGATATACGCAGTCGCGTTTCGCCAATTTGTTTCCCACGGTTGTGTAGTCTCCTTCGGAGTCGACCGCAAGTGGTTAGAGCCATTGAAGTCGGACGACTCAGGTGACATGTATTGGTTTGCTTAGTTTTCTGGGTTCATTTTTTTCAAGATTGCGAAGTGTGGGTGATTTCTTTCTTCTGCATTGCTTCCGTGTCCATGGGTGCGACGCTTGTATGTCCTTAGAGGTATTCCATGCAGGTTTGGTTATCCTTTAGAACAAGGAGGAGAAGAAAGCCGACCGAGCCAGCTGCCAAGGAAATTTAACTGGGCTATGTTAATGTATAAAAATAAAATTTATGGTAACGTTTTGCTGGTTGAAAGCGATGGAATGACCAAATATGTTATACATCATATCAATCGTTTTGCGTGCAAGCACGATCCCGATATTTGTTGAAGGTGAGAGGAAAACGCTGTGCAAAGTGGCCTGGCGTACGCAAAACTTGTCCTATGTGGCAACCTTGAGTATCAGGCGTTGTTAATCGGTAAATGAGACGAGGGAACCGGAAGGACATAGGGAGTGTTTTAATATGCGCTTATGATATAGCTTGAGCGATTGGTTGACAGTGGTAGAGCTTATCGTTCGTACAGGTGTGAGAACCAGTTGCGTTACCACACCGGGTTTGAGACTCATGAAAATAACAACGCAACATGTTCAGTAATCGGATGCTAGAGAAATAGCTTGGTGAAAAGGTTCGATGGAGTGGCAAAGTTGTGAGGAGAATGGGCTTTGTATACTACAGCTTTAGCGAGAATACGGTTGCAAAGCCAGTCCTAAAGGGACCTGTAATAGCGAAACACATAGGGACTTCTACGTGCGGCAAAAAGTCAAATAGACGGCAGAAAAGGGCGCTACTTGGAGTCGGGTTAATTATGAAGAAGAACCTGCCCGCTGATAGGACTTCAAAGATAATAACAGGAGCGAAAAGGACTTGAACCCTACGGCTTTTAGCGAGAAAATGGTCGTAGAGGCAGCGCTGAAACGGGCCAGGAATATCAGTAGTGTGAGCAGCAGCCCCATAAGATGCTAGGTGTGCCACTCTAAGATGGACATCCACGGCGGAACGTTAAAGTCAAACAGATTTCTAGTTATACTACACTGATTGGTGCGTTGCTAGCAGCCTGCTTAATTACTATGTAGCAGCAGCACGCTCTATTATGCCCGGCATAGGTTGATAGGTGTACAGTGTTGAATACAAGAGAGGGAACAGACAGCATTACTTGCAACAGCTGTAGAGAGAAAACGACAGTAGTGCCGGCTCCGGAACTGACCATGGGTAAGGGATTAATACAGCCAGCACCGCCACATGCTAAGTGTTTCATCAAAAGAGTTGCGATTTTGACCAGTAGATGTGCCGAACAAATATACAGTAGAGTATGGTTAAACCGAGCGGATGAGACCCGAAAAAGTTCAAGGACTCTGAATCCGATGCCGTTGGAATAAGAACGACACCAGTCAGATAAATGGGGATGTGAACACTACAAAGAGTACGGCAGCCAATGCGCAAGAGCATAGAGGACTTGGTTTGATACCTTCAGGCATTTGGATTCCAAGAAACAAAACGCAAAGTAGCAAAGAGAATTTAGTGAGGTCCGTGATGTTGCGCTGACGTTAGTGCTACTTATACCACCATTGAGCCGTTGCGATTTGGACCAAAAGAGATGCCAACCTAGAGAGGGAGAAGCTACTGTTTGCTGAGACGTATGATAGGGTAGCCGAGAGGCAACCCTCAAGCAGAAACCGGAAATTTTAATTTCGGTAGGCGGGAGCAAGCCTACAGATAATGAATCAGACGTGGACGAGTAGCATGTGGCTGTTGATTCTACCAACGAGAGCTTTACCCAATGGAAGTCGATGAGCAAAGGAAGAGAGGCCTTGATTTCAGGCCTATAGGCATGTAGAGCCACAGATGCCGGACGGGTCCAAAGGTTTAGGAATGAGAGGCACGGCAGCAAAGAGACTCTAGTGAGGCCAGGGATGTTGCACGGAAGTTAGTGACACCTATACCACCATTGAACAGTTGTGATATGGATCAAAGAGTTGCCAAACCAGAGGGAGACGTTAATGTGAGCTGAGAAGCATGATATTCGAGCCGAGAGGCAAAACTCAGTCAGAGACGTGCAACATTAATTTCGGTAGGGAGGACCAAGCATACAAATAATGAATCAGGCGGAGACAAGTATCATGAGGCTTTTGCTTTTACCATTGGTCGTCGTGGTCAATCACAGACGTTGCGCAAAAGAAGAGAGGCACTGGTTGGAGACCTGGGGACATTTGGAGCCTCAGAGACCGGACGGGTCCAAAATGTTTAAGAATGAGAGTTACAACAGCGAAGAGAATCTAGCGAGGCCTGGGATGTTGCGCTGACGCTAGTGGTACCTGTACCACCATTCAGTTTCGTTTACATGTTACTTTTCTTAGAGAACGGACCAACGACCCTTTTCAGGGCCACCTCATGTCACTCTGCCTCGTCGTCCCAAATCACAAATGAAACATGCAAAGGCTGCAGCCTCCTTGCAGCAGACCACAAGGTTACAAGTTCTGTGGGTGGTTCCGTAACCTTCCGCCGATATGTGGGCCAAATTTTCCATTATGACTTGTGACGCAAGGCTGCAAGCGATGCGGACAACATGCTAGTCCCTTAAGAACATGGTATCTTTTAGTATCTTTACCCTTTAGTACAACGATGCGCTTGCAGCTGTAACCGTAGGTTGTTCCTAAAGCTTGTTTCCCCATCTCCCTCCGCCTTGTTGAGGTTTACTCTTTTGCGCCCGCGTTTCGCCCTGTGATACCACACCATGAACCATTTCGGAGTATGCTCGCTTGGCCGGTAATGAGCCTTCGTAACGCTCCTACCTGCAGGAGAATATTTGCATACGGTTTGGGCGTCCAGTCTTCCACCTTATAAAAACCTACACCCTTAAAACCGCATTGCGTATATCAGTAGCACGTGGTCCTGTGTATCCGTTCCCATTACACTGATATTCCGTTAGTCCCAAATTTCACATGCAATTCATTATGTCATGTCACTCTTCTCAGTAGCGTGTTACCCTATAAATAACTTGCAACACATTTAAAGGCTACCTAGTAGCAGCTGCATCTTCAGTTTATATCAATGAACATGGTGGTCGACGTCTTATTTATCTATTAAGGTAACACTACACAAATTACATCGTGCTTAATTCCCCGCATTCATCAGATTAACTCAGTTAACCTTTTCGAGGCAACATTCGTTAAACATTTAAAAGTTTATAAAACCCTTTTTCCCCCAAAGCTCTTTACCCCAGCACGGATAAACTATCGCCTTCCTTGCATACATACCAATACCTTATGCAAAGTCATATTTCTTGCGGGAATCCACAATCTTGCACTTAAGATACCTAGTGGGAAAGGGGCAGTTGATCAGAATAACGAACCGCTGCAGTCCTTATTCATTATTATCGTATTCCACTGCGTCCGCCATTGGGTACCACGAAACCCTCGTAAATTAAAATGACCCCTTTTCTTTCCAGCAACATAATATTCCCAATAACTTCCATTTCTCTTTTCTATGCATTACGCATCATACATGCAGGACGCAATACACATGCGCACAAACCCATATATACATATGTATTCCTTACTTACGAACCATCCAGTATCCCTTACAAACCTTATATATATATACATATATATATATAAACCGCCTTATATATACGTACCCATATACATATACTTTTGTGTGTGTAAGCATTCGTTTGACATATTTCTACAAACCTGCACGCCTAGTTCTAAACCACACCATACCCAAACAGCTTTATAATACCGCGTTTAAACATGCATCCGCTTACCTACCAACATATATACAATAATACCAAATGGATAGCAATACTGACATGCACGACTAACCTATTTCAGTTTAAATCATGATATATATATATATGTATATACATAGCGCTTGAGAGAAAGGGTCATGTTTACACACACACACACTTCATTATCTACGGATTTGAAATACGTCTGCACACCAGTTCGCTCACAGTTTTACCACTTGGGCAGGTAACCTCCACTACCAAACTTTGGTACTTGCAAACCACATGTTATACATGGACACTCATATATTCCGGAAATTTGGCCATGCTAGCATTAATTTCACTTTACGGAAACATAGGGCCGCCTACCTTAAGCGACTTAGCACCTTCAGGTGCGCTTTTACCCGCTTGCGTACATTTATAATGTAACTTTTCACGTGTGTTACAGATTCGCAATTAAGCACGCCACAGTACAATTACCAGATTTTTGGAGTTCCAGACCTCATTATGCACCCTTTCAGCAATAAATAACCTTATTAAAACCCATACATCTGGAGAACTCAGCACCAAGTTACATGATGAACAACAGCCCGTATTCGAAATCTCGCCATTGGCGGACTCGACAGTCCCAGCAGCAAAAGAGACAAGCACGACGCGATCACGTAGCAATTGTTGCATTCCTGATTTCTGAATTTAAACAAACAGTAAAATATGGTCGGTAACCGAAGTGCTAAAAACAAGGATAAATATAGTGTAAGCATAATATGGCTAGGTAGCTGGGCAGTGCCAGTTGCGAACCTTAATGACCGCGAAGTAATACAACGTATGCGAAAAAGAGCTTACAATGGTAAAACTACACAAGAGGATTACATGCATCGAAGGCAAGAAAGGAGGCAGCAAAAAAGCTTCCTGAATCGTCAGTGTGGGAAACGTGGGCGGACCTAGTAAAAGCACAAAAATGGAGTTCTGAGCTTTCATAAAGGGAAAACGGGATCACCAAAGTTGTAGTGCAAAGGCCAAACTAAAAGGGCGTAACAACATAAAAGCATTCCCCACTCTATGAAGTAAGAGTGCTGGACCCGAACTTTGGTAATTCACGCTCCCCAGCAGGCCGTCAGTTAGTCATACAATCCGGTTTAAAGACAAAAGTTAGTCGCCATAATACTTCTGCGAGTCGGCTCCGATGATCGATGAACGGGGCTAGCAGGCAGATGCCGATCAACAGCACAACGCGCGCAGCAACAAATAGTGGGCGAATCAAAATTTAAAACAGTCTTACCGGTTCTTGGTCACTTGAAACAAAACTGTACAGTAATAATGAAAATGTGAATAGGAAGGTACAATTAAGAAGAAGGATATGTACGGTCGCTACAGGCCTAACTCCAAGGTGGTCGGCTAGACAAACACCGTATCTGGGGTAGAAACTTCTAAATATATAATGTCCGCAAACAGCCAAGGTTCGGTGAAGGTCGTCAGGTCTGAGCTCGTAGCTGAAGCAAGCATCTCTACTTCATCAAACTTAGTTCTCAGACTGTACATTGTCGAAACGTACACACAGTCCGTTCTCATGCTCTACTCTACTGGCTTTAGGAGAATTGGCCTCCAACGGGTTCCCGGGGTTCTCCGGATCACGCAAAAATTTACGGCGCGTTGGTCTGTGTCGCCATTTGCTAGGCGGTCCCGGAGCTCCTCAACCGCTGTTTTCGTTTTAATCCGATCTTCCGGAGAAAGATCTCTCAAGACGTGTAAAAGCTCACCTTCTAAACGTGGAGTTCTCCGGAGGATTCATCGGTATTCCTCTTCGCTTTGGCCTGTTATCTGGAAGGGGCGTACCTTAGACGGATCCGCTTGCCTCCGGCCCAGGCCATGCACATATATAACGTTTATCCCCGTTGCCCGTTTTCTCCCGAGATTTCCACAGATACATCCGCCAAAACATGAAGGTTTATCCACTGGGACTGGTCGACCCACCCTCAATAGCCAGCTGGTTTACATGCTTGATCTTTTCTCCGGGAGATGTAGAACCCACACATCGTTCCAAATGGAGCTCTTTCCGCTATTCTGGAGAAGCTATTTCCACGGGGTCTAAACAAATGGGTTTAGCTCGCCTCGTACTCACATTAGAACAATTTACTCACCTGGAATAATGTAGTTACATGGATCCACTGTTCCACAACCGAAGACTGGCAATTCTGGCGTGATTACCTTCAACGCCACAAACATTCCGATACTCCAATCATTTCACGGACAGCATCGCGCGCGTATAAGCGGCTTTTCCGATGATCTTTCATGGAGTTCTCACTTGGCCATGGAGACAATTACACTTACATTTGAAGGAATTACCAGTCCACTTTGCGGAGAATTGCATCTTTCATGTTATGGACATATTCAGACACAAGAAACAACTGCACTCACCGTCCCTATGACAAGTCCAGCATGGATAGCTGGACACGGGTTGCTAGCCGGACAATATAATAGAAAAATCCGGCCTCTATTAACAATGTGGTTACTCACCCGCATCATTATCATTCGGCTGTGACTCTTTTACATCATTGACTGGCTTCAACGACAATTGCCGGTTCAGTACTAAGCCATTTGGCAAACCAAGGAAGAATTTTGGCTGTCAATCGACTGCGAATAATAGGGTGCAAAATCGGTCTATACGGTGCATAGCCGACTAGCACTACAGTTCAACGGAATCTACGACAGTGTTCCAGAACGTGGTGGGTTTTCGCCTGGCAAGCGTTCTCCCTATAAAAAGCCACAAATGTCCGCTTAACAACACTGCAACGTGGCGGATGTGACTCGCCACAAAATAAAGTCACTGCTATGCCTTTCACATTGACGCAGTCCTCAGCCTCCTACATCCAACCTGTGCAACTGATTTTACTATGAAGAATGCTTTAGTAGAGTACCGATCATCACGGCTTCGTAATGGTCATTGGTTGAACTAAACCTTGTTTGGGCTGCTGTGCTCATGAATCACTACATGGCAAATTTACCCCCCACTTGTATCTTGACGCAACAGTTTTTGCGCGCTACAGCGCCATCGTGGTCATTGATCTGACTATTATCTGACAATATGCTCGCTCATATGAACTACATCTTTTCGTTTATTCCTTTCATTGGAACGAAATGTTTTAATATTCCAAAGAAGCTATGCTTGTACGCATATTTGATCATGCCTTTAGAGGTGTGTCTCGTTTTACAGAGAATACACCATTTATTTATTTATTTATTTATATTGAATAAAATGGAAAGCATCCGCTAAAGGACCCTTAGTCGTCCAGCACCCTTGCTGCAGGGGATCTTTGGTGGATTATGGCGCGTTCACAATGATAGGACCTCGTTCATGAGAGGGTGGTAGAGCGCGGCCAGAGACCTACGGCTGGGGTGACGCACTGTCGTTGATAATCTTTTCCGACTTGTTGACTTTGTAGAGAGCAGATATAATTTGGGGCTGGGAAGCGGCTATTTAGGGTCTATCTTTGCTATAACATTACCAATAGTTTGGCTCCGACCAATTGGGACAGTGGGTTTTTCACACCGCGGCTGCGTTTGTCTCATTCGGGAGCTAGCAAGGTAAGGCATATGTCAAAGTCTTCGATTGGGAAGCAGCTGGGCCTTGGCTTCGTTTACCCTTGGAGGTAGCCTCTCAGGAATTAAGTGAACACGGAAATGTGAGGAACCATAGAGTCCAAAGCAGTGAAAGCTCCAGTTTTCCTCGGAGTAGAATGTGAGCTCAGAAGTGGCAGTCCGGCTTGAAAGCGCTTATCGTTTAATGTAGTACCGCAGCGGCTACAAGAAACAGTGATAGCCGTAGTAGTGTATCGTTTCAGAGACCCAAGTATTTCAGGACAAATGTCGCAGCAAGCAACATGCATCCATCATTCACACACAGATTACTTTAGGCCTTGGAAAGCGAGGTCACACCTTTACTGTAGCTCAAGCAATTGGACGTTATAGCTGACTACCCGGCTAGCTTTTCCCACTCGATAAACCGAAGGCAAAATTCACTAGGTCCTCGAAGTTAGGAAGGACGAGGCTATTCGCAGGTCTGAATTGACAAGACGACAGGAGACGCGATGATTTAGAGCAGGGTCAAGTTGTGTAGAGACTTGTTAACCGCGATCAGAAATGGAACCACAAGTGAAAATGATTGAAAATTTGAGGAATGCAGATTCTGCTGTCTGCAGGAGCAGCAGCACGAGAGATGCAGGCGAATTCTGTATATGTTCTCACTAATGCCATCAGTGAATTGTATTATGACGCGGATTCCGATTAATCTTTTGCAGCATGGTTTTAAGGTTGGAAAAATACGTTGTGGAGTAACTTCCGTCGTCAAGATGGGTATTGGAAATTGCGTTTGTTTCTGCGCTAGCTCGGCAAAAGTGAATATTCAAGCTTCCTCTCACCTATTCTGCCCAAACCTCAAAGAAGCTAAATTTCGGCGAAGCGGTGTCAAAGCTCTGGGTAATAATTGGTGAGTCAGCTTCTCTCTTCAGCATTCCTTAGCAAGGCCTAAAGGTTGTCAAAGGGGAAACGGACACTTATGGGGTGCCGGCCAATATAGTTACGCGTACGTGTGAGCGTTTTAGATTAAGGTCTTTAATGGAGAAGCAATTTAAATGTCTCATTTTCGTCAGGGCCCCGCTGTCCCTTTGTGTCGCCTAGGACCGCACGTGACTTCTTGCTAAGCTTGATCAAGACCCAGGGTTAACACCAACGACTTGCTGGTGAATGCAAGCGATTGCTTAATGTGAAGCACGTAGGCGCCCTGCTCAAACAATGTCGCACTGCATCGTCCGACGCTTTCCCGCTGTGAATTTTGCCGGGAATGCTAATCGAAGTAAACCGTTCAAACGGGCCAGTACAAAGCATCTACTGTCTGCTGGTCATCCATCGAATGGCAAATTGCGGTTTTTCCGTCCTTTCAAACGTCGCCTATGCACAAAGTGCCGTAAGCGTGGCTATAAATTAGAATTCTGCGGCCATGCCCGGTCGAAGAAGTTGGGGAAGTGCCACCTTCGCAGAACGCATAAAACCATGGTGCAGTATTACTGCTGGTAATGGCCGCGGGTCGAAGTGCACCTAAGCTACGAAGCCGACAGCAAAGTTATCCCAACGAAGCTGCAATTCAACACGACCTTAAAGATCACAATCCTTACCGGGCACACATGGAACCATATAAAGAGGCCGCTAATGTGAAAGCTACCAAGAATAGCCCAGAACGCATACGGTGATGGGCTAAACGCAAATGCTACAAGCGCTTTTCAAGGTCCCAACGACTGGTTGCTTTGTTTCGCTCTTGACTTGTGGTACATTTGTGGGATTTGTATAAGCTTGTCATTTTGGTACTGCTTGTATTTTGCCTACTTCGAACCCTTTTATTCCACCCTGCTATACTTCAGCTTGCTGACCATCCCTAAGTGCTTTTGCTCCAGCTTTGACCCCAATTTTTCCATTACTACACTCTTTACTATTATTTTGCGTTGAGGCCTGACTCGCATTTTCGTCTCAAAATGACCGGGCTAAAAAGACTTAAATCGCTTTTCCGGACCGTAAGTAAAGCGGGGAAAAACGCGATCAAAACCGCTACGGGCACGATCGTGCTACTCTTTGTTATGGTGGTGGACATGCTTTCTTCTATGCGATTGGAAAGAGCGGAACGGCAAGAAGGGTGAGCGCAGTTGTAAATGACCTATAACATGTTATAGCCATCCTCCGAGTGTTTAGTGGCTTTTGCAAACCTGATTCAACCCGGAAACGAAGTGGGTGACACTTGTGCAGACACTGCAGGGAGGTACAGCAATGTAATTAGTACTGAGGTCCTGGAACGCATAAACTGCCTAACAGAGTTAGTCGTTCGTAAGGTGCCAGACCGGCTTAAATGCACATCGATTAGGAAGACATTGATGCATAAATGCGGCCTAGAACCCAACCTAATAAGTTTCACCATTCTGAAGAAAATGGCCATTGGCAACAAAGGTTCTCTGCTGTTCAAATTTGATACTAAGAGTTTAGTCTGCAAATGCTTACTAAAATGCTGTCTGGTCACGCAGGTCTGTCAAAGTAAGGTTCATGCTTGCATAGACTGCCATGCAACGCCGCCGCGACAAATTAGACGCGTCCAATGCTCTTCATAAGCGAAGTCCAGGAAAAATCCTTTACTTTCCGCACTGTCACCACCCCAGCGCCCCCGCACCATTGGTTTGCATATCTCTGCCGATGGGGCTTTAATAGAGATCCTGCAAATGGTACAAACCATCGCGCGACAACAAAAAGGCCAGGCCTGGAGACTCTGAAGTCTTCGGACTCCGACAGCTTGGGGTGGCAAGCAACTTCCTGCATGAGAAACTCGGAGCTAGTTCGACAGCCTTAAGAGCCGAAGCGATTTTACAGCTCGCCTCACTGGACTAGGACGACAAGTCCTAGAGACACCATCTTCGGACATGGCAAACGCAGCCAGCTGCACACCGACAACCGAATGACCCAAACTCGGCCGACGAGTGGTCAGCTTGTCCCCTCGTTGAAGTCGGCACACTCTGGCTCCCCGGAATAAACAACCTCGCAAGTGGATTACAACACTTTTCTCGCCTTTTACGGACGCGTCCTACCTACCCGCGCAGAAGTAACCAAGGTAGAAATGTCACTGCATTCGGACTCTGTACAGAGATACGTGACATTTAGTATCATTGTGTTTAACCTTCCTGATGATGCCTCCTTAACTGAGCGATAATTGCACACAATGAAGCCGCAGAAAGGTCGCTAGAGACTGAGCGAATAAGCAAACGAATAAATTTGCAGCACCAATCAGATGAAGTGCTAACGCAGAATCAATTATACGTACTACTATGTCACAACGTGAAGGGCTGCGGAAAACTACCACTTTCAGCAGGTTCTAGTTCAGGCCAATGAAACGATGTCGGTTATGTGAGCCTACGACAGTTGGGACGGCTCACCAGAACAGCGGACCAAATTCCGAGTTGCGAGTGTCCACAATACCCAACATTCACGGTTAAGTGACATGTATCCACAGGAACAAATTCGTGTTTAATAATACAGTGACGCCTAGAGCAAAAGGTAGCCGCGAATGGACAACGCCGAGAGGCTGAGTCGATATGGGTAGATTGCCTACATCTAAGTTGAAAACAACGAGTTCGGTTGTTACCTTAAAAGGCTAATTGCCACCGGGTTCCGGTTGTGGCAACGGGATATACTTTATGGAATATCGGTGGATGAGTTTATGCGCGCGACCTCTGCAGTCAACGTAATCGCAGTGAATTTCTTTTAGGCACAGCGGCTTTACAAACCGTACCTTAAATACTCGGTACAATCAACCTGAGAATTGACGATGAAGCAGTGGTACGGTTAGTAGGATCACATTGAGAAGAACAGCGCAGTGCAACCAAGCTAAGGCAGTTGTATTTTGGACCTCCAAATCTTGATGAAATGAAGCCTGCCCAACCTAAGAGAAAGAGTACCTCACGGATCAACCCAGCAGATGATACGCCCGAGGGGCGAACTCATCGTAATAACTTAGCTGCTCATTATCAACCTCGTGCAGATCAAAACTGCTACAAAGCTGACCCACCTAGCAGCTCAGTGGAACCGAGTTCTGGTTTGGGCAATGGAGGGCGCAGTACTTTGGGGTTCAGCGTTCCAGATGCTGTCTTGGTGGTTGATTTAAAACGAGCATTAATCGCGGTTAACGGCTTTGCGACTACCTCTGTACGGGTTAAGAGGATCACTAAACTTTTCAATAAAATGGCAACTGAAATCCTGGGCACTGTTAAGGATGAAGCTGCTCTGAAACGACTTGTGAAAACTGCAAGCAACTCCGCAACGCAACTATGCTTAACCAGCTGTATCTGAAACTACCAAGACGCGGCATGCTACAACTTGCCTTGGTCATTGAGAACATGATCAGACGTTCACTTAGCGTAAACAATGCACACAAGCTTAGCACACTGGCCGGTAGCGTTTCATGCGACCATCAACAATACCGCATAAGTTCAGATCCCAGTACCATGGCTTCATCTTACAACAGGACGCAACTGGATCAGACCTTCAGGCCAAACAACTCACTTGATAAAACCCCACAACAAGCGCCTATTTTTATATTAGTTGAGGATGAGCCGGGACAATCTCACCTAGAAGCCCAGCGATTCATTACCGAACAACCCGCTCCTAAGTCTACTCACCCAGTTCCCGCATCTTCTCCAGTTGGCTTAGTAGCAATTAATGACTTCTTCGCATCATCTATAAAAGTAGGAGTTCCCGACAGTTTTTCGCACTCACACTTATCAATACAAGTTCAATTAGTAATAAGCAGCACGTTCTACGTCCATTGGCCGTCTTTACGGCACCGGACTCAATGTTCGTCACTGTAACGTGGTTCCCACAATGCAATGTCAATTATTCCCACACACTTCCTGGATATCGACTGTATATGCAATCTCGGATACACAAACGAGGTAGGGGAAGTGCCAGCTATCTAACACAGAATTACCCAGCACGAACGGAAAGCATTACAACTGCAGAGACCATGGACTTCGTATGGATAAAAACCGATATCATGCGAGCCACAGTATCATTTGGAGCCGATTAGAGACCATGAAGCATCACAAGTGCGTAATAATGCGGTCATGACAACTTTCGAGCAGCCGTCGAACCATCTCTGTGAATACATAATGGTCGCAGGTGATTTCAACTTGCCTGGTTTGGACGGTTCCCACCCACCGCTCCTATGGAGTATGCAACTTTACTAGCTTGCATCAACCTGGGCGGTTGGAAGCAACATGCTTCTGTCCCTACCATGGAGAAGCACATGTTGGACTTGGTATTCACTATGGGCACCCCAAAACTGAGCGTATCAATAAGCCAGGAGTTCCATGAACTGCGGATAGCGTCCTCCGGTCGGTTATTTTGGCTGTGTTGACAAGATCACTTTGTGTTAACTTTCTGCGTTCATTGGAAGTATTTCGTGGAAATTGAGCTACAATTCAGTTTCATTTCCGATTCTGAACTTTCCGACCAGAAATACTTGTATTTCATCGCTTGGTTTCGGCGATCTTGCTATCGCCACTTTCTTCGTCAATTGGCCGCCATCTTGTTTTCGGATTATTCACAATGTCGAAGCAGTCATCCTGTGGTACTTGCTCCAAACTAGTCGGATACCGTGCAAATGCCCTCACGTGTGCATTGTGCCAAGTTAAATACCACATTTCATGTGTTGGATTATCAGTTGAGCATTTTCATCGTCTTCGCGAGATCCAACACGATTTCGTCCAAACTATATGTGAAAATTGCCGAAATCAGATACAGCCAGAAAGAGTAAAGCCGACGTGTAGTCCTCAGCGTTTCGTTGCGAACAGCTCCGTGTGTTTGGCCCAACAACCTAGCGCGAAGAGCCTTCAGGTTTCGGCTCAGTCGTCCTCCTCTACCCGTGCAAACTCACTGACACGAAGTCCAACCGTTGTGAGAAGCCCAGTTGCACCTGGGCTAAATTGTTTAACTTTGTTGTGTCCACTGGACACTGATGTCCCAGCAGGTAAAATTCTGAATGCGGAAGACCAGTGGAAAGATCAGAGGACGAAATTACGAAGGAACGTTGGGCGTTTACGTTCTGTAAGTCAACAGTTAGCCAAACCACTTGAGGCTGGTAGTATACTCCGCCCTGCAAGGCCAACCTCGTCCGACCAGAGGCGTTATAATCTCGTGATCTTTCTTGCACCGGAGTCCAGTGATCCATCACCCCAAGTGCGCTACGATCACGATGTCGAGTTTTTACAGGGTCTAATTGATAGACTCCTCGACGCTGGTGAGACAGATTACCCGTCTTGGAAAGCAAGGTGATCAAAAAAATCGGCCTATGAGAATCACATTTGTGGACGAAGCCAGTCCAAGACTGATCATGTCTCGCCTAAGTAGGCTGAAAGGTTTGAAGATTTGTGTTCGTCCCGACCTGGACCCAGTAGACAGGGAGCTGCTCAAGTCTGCCAACATTGAGTTGAAAAGACGCACTAGTGAGGGGAAACAAATCTTCGTATCGTAAATTTTCGGGTGGTTTCCAACAATCCGCGAATCAGGATAAACAGGCTGCTCGCACTTCAAGCACGCCCGGTGGCTCCGGCTGCGGCCTGCGAGTAGCCTTCACAAACGTTTGCAGTATTATGAATAAGCGCAATGAGATTTGTTGTTTCGTTGCGTCTGAGCGGCCAGACGTAGTGGGACTCGCAGAGACATGGCTGCATGCAGAGTTATACACCTAAGAACTTGAACTCAACGGTTACTCGTGTTACCGATGCGATAGACTAAAGAATGCCCACGGTGATGTCTTACTTTACATCCGGTCTTCCCTGCGTGGGAGACTTGTTAGCACCTGCCGAAGTGACGATGGCCTGTGTGAGCTACTTTGGTGCTCCATCCGCCTCAGGAGCGGAGAACTGCTTGTGGGCGCAGTTTATCGCAGTCCCCTGAGCCGTTGTTTGGATTGGCTGCCCGTTCTTCGGACCCACCTGAGTCGTCCACACTTTCTGCTTATGAGCGATTTTAACTGTCCTCGAATACGATGGCTTGATGTGCATTTGATGCCTGGACATAGTGAGGTTGAAGCAAAGTTCGTGGATTTGGTACTTGAAACTGGTGCATCGCAACACAAATGCCAGCCAACACGCATATCAACACGTTCAACCTCATTCTGTCTCGACCTGATGTTAACGAACTACGAACAACGAGTGCGTGACGTTAGAATCCTGGAGCACCTGGCTACTAGCAACCACTCAGTATTGATAGCTGATATGGAATTATCTTTGCCGTATTCACATCCGCTGCAACCAGCTCCCAACTACTGGAAAACGGACTTCGATGGTCTTGCTCGAGCCGCGAGCCAACTGGATTGGTCTCTGTCACGAGCTGCGTCTGTGGAAGATTGTTGGATATTTATAAAAGAGCGAGTGACATTAGTGTGTTCTCAAGTTGTGCCATTGAAATGTAGGAAGGTTGGACCGATTAAGCCTCATTGGTTTGATTAGGAGTATGGAAACCTGGCTCGGAGGCGGCGCAGACTGTGGGACAAATTCCTTCCCTCTGGCTCTGCCAATGATTACGAAGGGTATAAACGTCAGCGGAATCTCTGCAACAGTGCAAAAAAAAATAAACGCCGACGCTTTAAAGTGCAGCTCGCATTAGCCGCGAAAACCGCCCCAAAGAGAATCTTTGCATACGTGAAGCGACGCCTGAAGCCGGCGGGTGATGTGCCAGTGCTGGATGGCACGGATGGACAACCCCTAACCTCCAGCACTGAGCGTGCGTCCGCGCTGGCGGCGCACTTCGCTTCTATATTTGCGAATAACCAGGTGTCTGTTCCGAGTTCGACGTGTACCGCTTTTACCGAACTCGATAGTCTGCATTGCGGCGTCGAAGAAGTGGTCCAACTACTCGCCAACCTTGACGGCACCAAACCTGCCGGACCTGATGAGCTTCACCCACTGGTTCTCAAGTCACTTTCAACCATCCTCTCTCCTATCGTGACTGACCTTTTCAACAGGTCGCTGTCCGAAGGTTCGTTGCTGGTTGACTGGAAATGTGCGGTGGTGAAGCCTATTCCGAAAGACGGCGACCCTATCAAAGTAGAAAATTACAGGCCAATTTGTCTGACACCTATTTTGGCAAAGGTTGCTGAGAAAATCGTGAAGAAGAGATTGCCTCAATTGCTACAGTCAACGGAGGTCCTAACGCCCGCACAGCACGGTTTTATGCAAGGTCGCTCATGCATTACGAACCTGCTTGTGACGAGGCATGAGTGGTTGAAGGCAATTAACAAGGGGAAGTCCGTCGACGTGATATTCATCGATTTCAGTAAAGCGTTCGACAAGGTCAGTCATGAGGTTCTCCTTCACAAACTCAGCATGTGTGGCGGCGGCGGCTCACTGCACCGGTAGATCCACGACCTTCTTGTTGGACGAAAGTGGAGGTACAGGTCGACGACCATCTAACTGACTGGTACCCCTCTACAAGTGGCGTGCCTCAAGGCACTGTGCTGGGGCCCACTCTGTTCCTGATCCACATCAACGATCTACCGCAGCTTCTCCGGTCGCCGTGTGACTTGTTTGCGGACGACATGAAGATTTAGAGAGAAATCGACGCTCCCGTTGACTGTGGCCTACTTCAGCAAAATCTCAACCGCTTATCCGCATGGTCTGCAGAAGTTCTTCTCCCGGTCAACCCAGCCAAGTCGGTATTTATGAGCCTGGGAAAGGGTGCTAACGGCCGAACCTACACCCTTGACGGCCAGACGCTATATCCCACACCCTCCGTGAAGGACCTAGGTGTACTCTCACGCTACGATTTGAAGTCCGTGGACAACACAAACAGGCCATATCGTAACCGACTGCGCATGCTTTGGGCGCTCAAACGTAGCTTCGGCACATGGTCTGAAGAAGTTGCCACTCGCCTGTTCTCTTCTATCATTAGACCAATGCTAGAGTACGGTTCGCCCGCCTACCTCCCGATTACCAGAGGCGAGGCACCAAAGATCGAACGGGTCCAACACGTTGCTACCAGGCTGCTCCCGAGTTTACGTGGCTTTGGGTTTGAAGACCGGTGCGAGAAACTAGGACTCTACACCTTGTCCTACCGTCGGGTGCGAGTCGACCTCATTATGACCTACCGAATTCTATATCTCGGTGAGTTCGCCATGTTAAGGCCGATGCAGCACTTACGAGGGCCATGCATCCCACGCGGACGCAGATACAAACTTGTTGTGCCGGATATGAAACGTGTTCAAAACCCACTGTGCTTCGAACGGAGAGTGGTAAACATTTGGAACAGTTTGCCCGAACATGTGATTGAGTCAACATCTGTGCAACAGTTCAAAACGTTGTTAGATTTGCATTTTGCCTCTATTCGATTCAGAGAACGACTGCACACTTACGATGACATATCACATTTGTGAATCCTGAAATACCATAAGTCAAATATTTTAAATATTACATGAGAACGATAATGATATTCAACGTTGACAACTTTTATAACGTTTTTCGCCATATTGCGAAAGAGTTGTACAGAATCCATTTCTACTTGCTCTATAATACAGTATTCAGTATTCAGTATTCAGATCATAGAGTAGGACACTTCTCGTTGTGTATAAAATGTTCCGTCACTAATCCTGCTAGACCAGATACAAAGCAGCTGCACTGGCTGGTGAATTCCATAAATTGGGCTACGCTTATCCTATTTAGTAGGTCGCGAAATTAGCAGGCCTTCTGTTTATCCGACTCCCTAGAGCAGTCTGCTGGGAGCTTTGGTAGGGATGTTCTTTGATTACCGAGGAGTTGCAGGGGGAGTTGCATGGTTCCATTTTCCCTTTTAACAAGCCCACCAGCCAAACAAAGTAGCTTACTAGAATGCGTCAGCTACGGCGCTTTTACTGTAGGACCTTCAACTTTGCCTATGACATGAGGACAAATAAACTCGCTATTGCATTTTCAGCCAGATCTGCGCAAAAGCATACTGGACAAGCGCGGACAGCCATGAATAGTGTTAATAGAGCCAAGCAACCATACATCTAGTAACTTGAGGGTAATGGAAAAGATCTCTAAAAGAACTCGCATGGACTTCTATAAAGGAAATCCCGAGAACAAGCCACCTGCTGAATTTCTGAGTGCTCAATCCTGCGCTACCTGCCAGCTGGATTTTCTTAACATAGTTACCGGAGCGGTGGAATCGGAGCAAGCAATACGCACGCTCTCTTTGAATATGCAAAAGGCATTCGACATTTTCACCTACGCACCAACTAAACAATATCAAGGATTATGGCGTGGGGAGTCCTCTGTTTGACTGGTTGGGATCATACCTAACCGGGCGCACGCAATCAGTGAAAATAACACATGCCTAATTCTCCCCGGCCACTGTCACGAGCGGTGCCATAAAGGGAAGCGTTTTAGGTCCAACCCACCTTCCCAGTTATTTAAATGATCAACCTGCAACAGGGTAACGCACGGCCGGCCGTTTGTATTCGCTCATGATATGAAAATCGTCTACACCTTCCCCAGGTACAACCCTATCCGCACTCGACAGCATAAGAGAAGAACTAAGGGCAATACAGTCCTAATGTCAGGAATGGCAACTGACGCTGCTGAATAATCGGGTGCGATGACCTACAAATGCTTACTACCTAATGAGGCGCTCACGATGAACAGCATTCCAATTCAGTTTTATCCATCCGCAAAAGACCGGGGCCTGCCTTACTCCATCCGTCTCACCTTTTCTGAGCAAGTGCACCTTCAAGTCGCAAAGGCTCGACAATTAAACTTCCACATAAGCCAGCACATAAACACCGTCGAAGCACGCCTAGAAATTTACGGGAGTTACCTTCACCAGATCTTGTGGTACTGTACTTTCATATGTAGCAGCTTGCGTATGTCGGACCCCGTTTTCCTTGCTATAGCCCAACAGCTGTTTACTAAAATGCTCGCCTCATAATACCAGTTGTTTAGTTAGGGACAGCGGTGTGATCAGCTCAGTCTCCAACTCCTGTGACTGCGACTTACTGTCCCTAACGTATGCTTCCTGCACAAGCTAATACATAACTTTATGCATAGTGACCTATCAAGCCTTAAGCATAGATATGGGATAGCAAGTAACTATAGAAACAGGAGTAGCACTATTACTTCGCTGAGAGCGGAAAAGAACTTACGATCTCGTTTGTCCTTACTTGCATACATAAATATTTGGAGCAAACTATTAACAAGGCTGCGAGTAATCCAAAACCCGCAGGCTTTCAAAATGGAGGTGTGAAGGCTCCTGTGCCTGGATAATGCAAAACGGCTCTTTAACGTCTGTGACTCGGACGATTGCTTTTTGAGACCTTGCCGAATGGAGCATGAATAACCCCGGTGTACCCCGGTATAGCATCCTGCGTTATCCAGAAGAACCAACGGATACATTGCTGCGTAGCATTTGTGTCAGCCTTAGCTTACTATCTGTCCTTGCACCTCTGAGATCTCGCCTGGATCAATTGCAAGATAAGACTAGGAGCTAAGGCTGCAAATCCGAGTATTTAGCTTACGACACCAAATTTCCTTTTTACTTGACAAACTTCTAGCTCGTCTGCAGCCACGCAAGTACCAAGAGCCCTTTTGGCAGTGGTAAGTGCAGCTGCAAATGTGGCCTATTACGTCCAATTAGTATCTTTACTTTACGGTTGTCTACCTCGCTTGCCACCTTACTCCGACGCAAATAAGGCAAAGTTGGCATACTACTCATAAACAGAGTGGCAACTCCGCTTTTCTGGTGAACATTACCGCTGACAGCGGTATATTATTACTCTATAACTTACTTTACCCATCATCCCTTTGCGCGGAAAAGGTAAACTTAAACGGCAAATCTTACTTACACTCCATACCCCTGTCTACAACGTCTGGCTTTCAACTGGGATCAACTGTAAACCTTGAGAAGTAAGCTGCAGTCCGTTTTAAACTGGACGGTCGTACATCTCCCGCATAAGCAGATTGAGTCACGACAGTTATCTTTTATCCTCTTGTGCCCCATTTAAAAGACCATCTTCAGTTACATCACCCATACTTCTCTCCGCCTCCCGTTCTATTATTCTTCCCTAAAGCCACAGATCTTTGTTGGCCACCGTGTTTCCAAAGTCACAGATCTTTTTCGACCAATTTACGACCCACACATTCTTAGCTAGTATTCGGCTTTGCTATAAATGTTACCGAGCGCAATGGCAAACCCATCTGATTAGCCGGATTATATACCTAAACCATAACCTCGCCACCATTACCGTGCCTCCATTTTCATTATTCTTGCTACGCCCAAAAGAGTTTGTCCTGCGACGCCGAGTAAGTGAACTAAAGTTGGTAAGCGCTTATTTTGCCATACTTCCAACAATTAAGACTCCGGTACGCACAAATGTCCTGATTGTCCATGCAGAACATGCATCCCCTGGTATTATCAGAGTCCAACTGAACCCATCGGCATTATTCCACGCAACGATACTCATTACATCCCACGCTTATTTGCCTACAAAGGCGCGTTTTATCAAAATAGGGGAACTTCACTAGCCCTTATCCGTGTAGTAGAGGTTAGCATGGGGATGGCGCCGATATTAGAAGTACACATAATTCCTACCTAAATCAGTACAAATTATGAACACGTCTAGGTTGAGACCAAGTTTCCGGGTCAAATGTAATGCTCACGGTCAGTTGGGTCATGGTCTTGTTGGGCGGAGCCTGGGATACTGGTCGGTAAGCAATGACACTTAAGACGTGGCAAATACGACGGTATAGAAGTCGGTGGCTACTGAACCCAACGTATATTGTGCAGGCTACAAGAATAGGAAGCGAAGCAGACACAGCGAGAAACGTGCCGCGTGGTACCCACCAAAACGGTTTGTGTGAACGAACGTGCAGTCAGTAAAACAAGTGGACGTTTGAAAGGTTAAAACAACCGTAAAATCTAATGTTACAAAATACTGAAAGGGCTTGTTTTCCGCTGCACAACAAGGGCCTCTCCTAGAAGGCTGAAGAACGGAAGCCTTCGATGGAGCTGTTAGTGGGGAAACGGAAGGTGAGGGCGGATGCGAATATTTGCAGGGGCTTGAGTAATGGCTCCCAATTGGGGTGTGTAGAACGTTTAGCTGGGTCCAGCCTTTTGTTGCTCCTTATTTACGACGATCGTGTGGACCAGAGTGCATCATCGGTGGACTGTCGGGGCGGGCTGGTCGGAGTGCAAAAAAACTGGCTTGCCCAGAAGAAAGGCCGACAGGACCTTCCACTTACTGCAGACCCTACGCTGCGCTTGGGAGGTGTCACTTCCCCACCGCAATTTAGTTCATGGGCCTCGTCCCACGATGAAATGCAGGCGTCTTGGTCGGCAATGCCTAGGCGGCGTTTGGGGACCAGTCCGTTCGTGGGTGTCTGCGGTCGAGGGCGACTGTCTGTCCTTGGATGAGGAAGGGGACTTTGGGACGGCTGGCGAGTCACTCGGGGGTTGCGTTGAGCCGATTGGCGAGTCTCTCGAGGGTCGCCTGGGCAGTTCCGGCGGTTGAGTTTCTGGAAGCTGGAACTCAGAGGGGGCGGGCAAGGGTCAAGGAAGTGGCTTGCCGCCGGAGTGGGAACATGGCATGCATGATAAAAGCAAATACGCCTTTAGGTCTTTAATATGTTTTGGGGCTTTATTGTCGATTTTGAAAAAGATTTATGGATGAGACGCAGGATAATCACTAAAGACGAAAAGGCATGCTAATGGAAATAGTAAACGTTCACAAAAGCTGAAAAACGGACCGGACGTTTAACCTGTCCATTGTTTCGGTCGGTTGCCTGGGGTTGCAGTGGGATAGGTTGCGGGTCGTGCGGTATGACGGGGTCCGGGCTATCCAGTGCTTGGGAAGTCATCACTGCTGCGGGTGCTTGTGCGAGAGCATCAGGATGCGTTACAAGTGGCTAGTCAAACAATGCCACTTTGAGTCGGCCGATGGACACAGTTGTTCAGTGACCATTCTGGTCTAATGTAAGATGTTTCGGAGTCCCTTGCATAACTCTGAAAGGGCCAGCGTAGGGAGGCTGGAAAAGAAGCCGCTCCGCATCGGTGCGAAGGAAGACGGGGGTGCAGGTAGAGAGTCCGCTGTGCATGTGCGCATCTCTAGTTTGTTCGCGAGGCGGGGTCGGGCGTAGTGACCGCATTCGTTAAGCTAGGAAGGGCGCAAAGTTAAACCGCCGCATGCCCAACGATGCGGGAGGTGAAACGAATCCTTCTGGTAACTTGAGCGTTTTGCCGTAAACCAGCTCTGCTAGTGCACATTGCAAGTCAGCTTTGATGCTGCTGCGAATACCTAAGAGTACGAGCGAAACCTTTTCGCTCTAGCTTGGGTCGGAAGAGGCCAGAGCAAGGCTTTAAGCTGTCTATGGAAGCGTTCAACTAACCCGTTGGCTGCTGTGTGATACGCTGTTGTATGAATTCGGCAGCAGCCTAAAAAGTTGCAGAACGTATCGAATTATGAAGATTCGAAAGGCGTTCTTTGGTCAGTTGTACTGGTGGTTGGGCGTCCGTAGTGCGAGATCCACCGGTCCAAGAAGGCCCGGATAAGAGTCTCAGCTGCGCAGTCAGTTATGGGAATGGCTTCTGGCCATCTGGTGAAGCGGTCGACACATGTAAGAATGTATACGAATCCGAGTGAAGGAGGCAATGGATCTACCAGGTCTAGGTGTACATGCGAGAAACGAGAGTCCGGGGCAGGGAATGGACTAAGTGGGCTGCGGGTATGACGATGTACTTTGGAGCGCTGGCGCTGAAGGCAGGCTCGAGCCCAGGTACGAAATCTTTGTTTACGCGTGGCCAAACGAAACGTTCGGTGACCATTTTCAAAGATGCACAGATATTGGGATGTGATAGTGAGTGCAGTGCGTCAAAGACTGTGCGTCTGAAGAAGACGGGCACGAGGGGTTTAAGGAAACCTGTGGAAGTGACGCAGAGAATGGTTCTTTCCGTGGTGTGGAGAAGAACAGGTTGCACGTGCAGCGAAGTGGACTGCAGTGTGAACTGTATGTCGTCGTCTTGCGCCTGAGCCGATGCCATGGTGGCATAGTCGACAGTAGGCAAAGACTGGTGAGTGAGGTTGACGCGTCAGAGAGCGTCGGCAACGGGATTGCCGACACCTGAGACATGACGTAAGTCAGCAATGGGCTGCGTGACAAAGTCTAGGTGTCTTATTTCCTTTGGTGAGTATTTGTCGCAAGCAGAGTTTAAGACAAAGATAAGGGGCGTGTGGTCAGTGTTGACCGTTGAAGCGCGGTCTTCGAGTGTGTGCCGGAAGTGACGTAACACTAGGTAAGTGGCGAGCAGTTCTTTGCCAAACGTGCTGTAGCGGGCTTCCGCTGGCTACAGACGCTTGGAGAAGAACCCAAGGGGTTGCCATTGCCCACCAACGTGTTGTTGGAGGACGGCTCCTACCGCGACGTCTGAGGCATCAGTCGTAATAGAAAGGGGCGCAGTCGATTCGGAATGAGCGAGGAGGGCTATGTTGGAGATAGCATCCTTGAGCTCGGCGAAGGCTGCCTGTGCTGTGTCAGGGAAAGCGAACTTACGTTCATTTCCTCTGAGTAGTCAGTCAGTGGCTGCATGAGCTGAGCGCAGCGCGGAATGAAGCGTCGATAGTAGTTGACCAAACCACAAAATCGACGGAGGTGCTTGAACGAAGTCGGAGCTGGGAAGTCCTTGATTGCCTGGATCTTATCAGGAAGGACTTCGATACCAGACGATGAAACGAGGTGGCCTAGGAATTCTACCGTTGATTTGCCGAGTTCGCACTTAGTCGGGTTGACTGTGACACCGTGTTGGGTCAAGCGCTGGAAGAGAGTTCGAAGATGCTCGAGGTGCTCTTGTTCCGATGAACTGGCTACTAAATATCATCGAGGTAGGAATAGGCGAAGTCTAGGCCACGAGTGACATCGTGACTGAAGAGTTGGAAGGCTTGTGCGGCGTTGCACAGTCCAAATGGCATTAAAATTTCCAACAAACCGAAAGGAGTGATGACGGTTGTTTTTAGGTATGTCCTTGTCTTCCACAGGTATCTAGTGATAGGCGCAAAACAGATCGATCTTGCTGAAGATGGTCTTACCTGTGAGGCATGCAGTAAGGTCCTGCAAGTGTATGATGGGATACCTATCTGTTACGGTTAGGTGATTTAGTGCGCGGTAAACACCGCAATGGCGCCAGTCACCAGTTTTCTTGGGGACTATCTGCAGGGGCGAGGACCAAGGGCTGTCGGAAGGGCGGGATATTCCAAGTTCAAGCATGTGCTCTCCCTTCGCCCTAGCTACCTTTAGTTTCTCAGGCGATAGTCGGCATGGATGGCATGACACAGGTGTTCCATTCGTCCGTATGTGGTGCGTGACTTGAGCTGCCACGGGCAGAGCTGCGTTCATTAGCTGAACGAGCTTGGGATACTGAGAAAAGAGATTAGCGTAGCCTGGCGAGGTCTGGGGAAATGCAAAGACCGGGATATAAATGTGACATCAGCGATGATACCACGTACCCTGATTTTTGGTGCTGTGTCGATTATCATCTAGCGTTTCGCATCGATCAAGAGGGCGACATGACTGAGAAAGTCAATGCCGATGTTGGCAAAGGGGACTGCAGCGACAGTGCATACCCAGCGGAAGGTGCACCGGACCTAGGTCCAAGGTAAGCGACCAATGATAATAGGTGGCTAATGGCGTGCCATTGGCGGCACTGAGGCTCGTGGAAAGAGAAGTGGTAGGCTCACCTGGCATAGGGGGATAACACTGAGTTCCGCCCCGGTATCAACTAAGAACTGGGTATCGGAGGCATAATCCATAATATAGATGAGATGACTTTGGGCTTTGCCGACGTTCGTGGCCAGTACAGGCCGGCGTGGCGGATCATGTATAGCGGAGTAGCTACACGGCTGTACGCGCATACGGGCTTTAGTACCGAGACGCGAGTGGTAAAAGCAGTAACGCGTGGCATTAGATTTTGGGCGACGAGGAGATGATCCAGAGCGGTTGCGTTTCTTACGGTTTAAAGTGAGTTCCTCGATCTGGCACTGAAGCGACGCTTTCTGCAACGATAATGCTTCCATTGCCGACGGCTGGCTAGTCGCGTTTGTCAGTGTGGTTGAGCCAGCGCAACGCTGCTTAGGTGCTTTGGTTTCAGTCTCTGGCTGGTGCGGTACAATGACGAGGTCTTTTAGACCTGCAATTGCTGTGACCAGCAAAGCTCTTGCTACCGCCAGGATAGCCTGAGTGCTTTCAGGAAGGCGTTTCGTCCATGGCTCGTGGAGAATCCGTACGTCCGTGTTGGACTTGCCGCTGAGCTGTTGCATTTCGCGCAACAATGCTGAGGGCATCCAATCTCCTAGTCGCAGATCACTAAATAGTTGCTGCAGACGAACCTTGTCAGAAGGCGTGATTCGCTGAACTATAGCCTGTTTAAGAGTCTTGTATTGCATTACTAGAGGGGGCAAAGTATGCTGTCTCTCACCTGCTAGCTTATACTCTGAGGAAGGCAAGATATTAGCTGATTATACGTGAAAAAATCAGAAGAAATCCTAGGAATATAAAATACGAATTCTAGGTGCAAAACCATAACGAGGGATCATTCGCCCAAAAAGCGGGAGAGGCTAACGCAACAGAATTGACCATGGCAGGCTTACCGGCGTTAACCGCGCATGGATACGGCTTATCTTCTAGATAATCCATTACAAAAAGCAGAGAAAAAATGTGGTAGGTGAGAAAAGAATATGAGCACCAGTAATAAATCACAAAAACACTGAAACGAGCTCACCAGAATGAAAATGCAAAATGGCGGGCGACGTTTTCCTGACAGGGGGTCACCAATTGTTGGGGGAACTTGGAATACTAGTCGGTAAGCAATGACAAGTAAGAGGTGTCAAATACGGCAGTATAGAAGTCGGTGGCTACTGAACCCAACGTATACTGTGCAGGTTACAAGAACAGGAAGCGAAGCGGACACAGCGAGAAACGTGCAGCGTGGTACTCACCAAAACGGTTTGTGTCAACGGACGTGCAGTCAGTAAAACAAGTGGACGTTTGGAAGGTTAAAACAACCGTAAATCCAATGTTATAAAATATTGAAAGAGCCTGTTTTCCTGTACAATACAGTCGCACAAACCAGACATTTGGCACTCCAGTTTATCTTCACTTGGCCCCATATCTTGGCTTTTATCTGACTTGAACATTCGCCAGTCACTGTTGGAAACACTAGTAGACTGGATATATGATGAACCGAATCCACATTTACTCGCTATTTATGCCACCGTAACATTTAATATTTCATGTTTTCTGACACTGGCAAGAAAGCTAGCCATGTGCCCGAGACCCCTGGCACACTAGCTAGCTAGAGTACCCGCTATGTCGTACCACTCCTCACCTTATGTTAGCCAGCACTTCGAAGTTAATCTTTTAACTGGCTCCATTGCCCACCCTGCGTCATGCGTAGAGGTAGGTGGAAAACTAGCTCCCATTTCCTGCGTACTTTGCTGTTCCTGACATATACTATTCTTCATTTATGTAGTCTGTCGCACTAGAACAGTTTACACCGAAGTGATAGCTTGAATAACCTTAAAGCCTCGTTTTGCATCGATGTCACCTATACCAAACTTGGAGGGAGGAAGCCAATAAAGTGCAAACAGTTGCACAGTGGAGAGCCGCAACGCATGGGGTCCAATAAGGTTTTATGCCTAGAATCCCTTAACCATAGAAAACAAACTTCTTGAGGCCCTAATCATGTAGATTCTCCTGAATTACACGTTTAAAAGCATTGTGCCCTATCTTTCGGATGCTTTTTCTTTGTTCTTCACGATAGGCGTATGTAGCTTATTGGCAGTAATGGACCTTGTGTATGAATGCACAAAATAATCTAAAATTGATAAATCATGCGGGATTCTACTAATGCATTGATGGGGTTTATAGACTCATTTTAGTCGTAGAGACACTGTGATGTCCTGGCTTATCCGTATAGACCAGACTCAAGTAGTCTCGGGACAACATACACAACGCCTAAAAGTTAAATAATTTTGCAGCTCTTATAATATAGTGGGTTTCTTGACCCACTGGCCTCTGAATGGGACACACGGTGATCTTTTGACCATGGTCCAATCACCAGAAGTCACGTAATTTCGCTCAGGCTAGATATTCTATAGTGCCTTACGAGTGTTTCCCCGTCTGCTTTTTTACCTATTTGTCCAAGTTTATTACGTACCCCTGTAAAGTGTGTTTTGGGGCCATTAAGTCGTACATCGTAAGTACCGCTAATTTGGAGCTAGATTGCACATTTCTAGATACGCAGTACTATTGTGCTCATGTAACATTAAGCTACATTTTACAGTTGTTCTTTATTTCACCATATATGCTTGAAAAGTTATGCACCATCTGTAGCAAAATGTTTGGATACAGTATTGGAAGCGTCACCACAAATCGAGGAATAATGCAAGGACTGTGATAGACTTGCAATTATGGCGCACAACAATCGAGCGATTCAATCAGAACGATATTTAGTTTTTATTCCAAAAGATATTATGCCAAGAAAATTGTCTACACATTTGACTGCGATAAAAACCATTGGATTATAGCGTTGAAGGCAGGTAGCTAAAGTTGTTCAGATGGCGCTTGAACTGTGCGCTGAACTTAGCAATTTTACTACAAACGATTCGGCACCAATCGAGGTGACATCATCAGTGCGTAGTTGAGTGGCATGCAGTAGCGAAAGCATTGTGGAGGCGCATCAATGAGAGTGCGCTGCATACGTTTTTATACCGCCGTGGTTGCCTGTGGAAACGAGCAATCCTACTGGCTGGGAAGTCGATCCGCTTTCAGGTTAGTTGATGGACAGATGACGTTTGACCTCGACCCATTGTGTTTCGTGGCCTTCGTCTGCTTGCCCTTGTGAACATGTGTGTCTTCAATTCTGGTTGTCTAGTCACGCGTTCCATCGGAATCAATCGATCGAGATATCGGTCGTTCATCGGTAGTGTTGCGTATACTGCGTCTAGTTCGATGTGTTGATTGATTGAATTCGTTGTAGAGTACCAGGCTTCCAAGACTCCCTCGCGTGTTTTGTACTTCCACGTGTTGGGAGCTTTAGATTCTCCAGCAGGAAATAGTGTCCTACTTTACCTTCATGCGCAAAAGCATTGAATGCGGATCATGTCTTATGACGTCCGCTATGTGTTCGCTGATTCGTGTATAAAGCTTTCTTCCAGTTTGTCCGACGAAGGTGTTATTGCACTCGCTGCATTTTATCTGGCAGATGACATTGCATTGGTCGGCTTGATTGACTTTTTCTTTGGGTCTTGAGATCAAGTTCCTTAGGGTGGCACCTGCGTTTTTGGCCACAGAGATGCCATGTGAATGCAACCATCTTCCTGTGAGTTCGGAACCGTTCTTGATGTAAGGGACCACCATCCGTTTATTCGCTTGCCAAGGTGGCTCCTGCTGCTGTTGCTGAGCCCTTCGTTTCTTTAAGCTCTTTCTGATGAAATTGCTCGGATAGCCGTTGTTTCTAAACACTTAATATAGATGTTCTTTCTGTTTCCGCGATTCGGCTGTACTGCAGTACGTTTCCGCTCTTTTGAACAGGGTTCGAATGCAGCTTTTGTTCTGACTCATCGGATGGTTACTGTGGTAGTTGAATAAGTGGTCCGTATGACTTTCCTTTCAATATACGCACGTTTGCAGAGAGCCGTCGGTATTCTTAGTGAACAGTACTTTCATAAATGGTTAATTGTTATCCTCCTCTAATTTAATCATTAATTTGATATCCTCAAACGTGCTGTTGAGCAAATCACTCGTGGCCTGTACTCTGTTCCGTTTTACAATGACAAATGTGTCGTCCACATATCGCATCCAGAGTTTTGGGCTGATAGATGGCAGTGCAATACGCTTCAATTCCTGCATTGCGGCTTCTGCAATCAGCCCCAAAATTGGGGATCCCATTGGTGTTCCTCTCAGTTGCTGTTGCACTTGTCCATCAAAGCAGAAATAACTGGTAATGCAGAGGTTCAGGAGTTCCCAAAAGCTTTCAGGTCGTACGGTTGTCGTTGGGCTTAGTTGGTTCCCAAGTAGTTCCATCATGTTTCCTTTGGCTGATTGGTGACCGATTGAAGTCAAGAGTGCGGTGACATTGAATGGAAGCATCATTTCGTCATCTACTATTCTGACACACCGCAGTTTGTTGAGGAATTGTTCAACATTGTTGATGGTATGTTCGGATGCAGCAACCAAATGTGTCAACCTCCACCACCAATCCTTTGCTATTTTATATGATGGGGTTCCGCGAAGCGAGACGATTAGTCGCAGTGGGACTCTACCCCTGTTTACTTTTGTTAGTCCACAGGACAGTGCAAGGTTCTTACCATCAGCTTTCATTCTCCATCTACCCGTGGCGGTGAGCTCGTTCTTTGTTTGCAGTTTCTTCAGCGTTGCGTTGAGCTGGTTGACTAGTTTTGTACTCGCATCTTGAGCGACCTGGCGATATGTAGTTGTGTCGGATAGCAGTTCTTTGGCCTTGTTAATATACTCCGGTTTGCCCATTATCACTGTCATGCACTCTTTGTCCGCTGGTAAAATAACAATGTCCTCTTCTTTCTGCGGACGTCTGAGTGAATCCAGTTCCCCCTTGGCTAGAGTCTGGTTGACCGTATTCCGAGTTAGCACTGAGACAACTGTCTGCCGTATTTGTTGCTGGGTCTCCTCTGACAGTCACTTTGAGTACAGTGCGTGTGCTAAGCTAGCCAAGTAGTCTTTGGGGCAAGCGTCATTGAGGTTGAAGTTGAGCCCACTGAGCATGACAGAGTCTTCAGTTGCAGAGAGGTGGCGGTATGAAAGGTTTTTGATCCATCGTTCACTACTAGTGCAGTCATTTCTCTTAGTCAGATTGTATAATTCTGTGTTCCACTCAACCTTGCGTCGGTTCTTTGCGCTTTGTGCACAGATCGCCAAACACAAAGCGGCCGTCAGATAACATGTTCTGCACTCATTGCTTTCTGCACATGAAGATCAAGGAGGCCATTATTTCCATCCGGAGACTGTAAAGCTCCTAGCACATGGAAGTACAAAACACCCAAGGGAGTTTTTGGAAGCCTAGTACTCCACAACGAAAGCAATCAATCGACACATCAAACTGGACGCAGTATAAGCAACATTACCGGCGAACGACCGACAGATCGATCGATTAAATCCGATGGAACACGCGACTAAACCACCCGAACTGACGACAGAGGCGCTCACAAGAGCAAGCAGACAAACGTCACGAAACACATTAGGTCACGTTCGAACGTCATCTGTCCATCAACTAAGCTGGACGTGGATCGAAGTCCCAGCCAATAGGATTGCTCGTCTTCACGGGCAACCATAGCGGTATAAAAACGTATGCAGCGCACTCCCACTGATGCGCCTCTACACTGCTTTCGCTACTGCATGCCACTCAACTACGCAGTGATGATGTCACTTCGATTGGTGCCGAAACGCTTGCAGCAAAATTGCTAAGCTCAGTGAACAGTGTAACCGCCAGTCCATACGAGTTTGTCGTTCGAGTTCATCCGTTAAGTAGTTTTATTTTTTATTCTACCTTCATTATTTCTAGTTACTTTTGCCTAATTGCTGTTCGCTTTATAACTTATTGTTTATTTTTTCTTTAATTGTTTCTTTATATCTTTTCGCTTCTTTTTTGACGTCTCTGATATTTTCGCGTTTATTTTCTTTTTCCATGAACGTACAGTGTATCAGGATTATTATAGCACGTATGATGTGTAATAAAGCTGGAATGAATATGGTTTAGATACGGTTCCTGCTTTGTCGATACTGTGTTTAGAGGGTTGCCTTTTCCGGGAGCCCAGAGAGCGATTCCAGAAGACAGATCGCGTTGCAGGGAAACTTTTATTGGTTCAGCAAAAGATTCCCTGTTAGTTAGCTATAAACGAACGACACCGTGGACGCTCTAGCTAGGGAAACGGAGCAAACACAGCACACAGAGCATTCGCGCGTTGCAACCGAAGCGAGCGCCAAGCAAAAATGGCGATGAGCAAGTAAAGCATTCAAACTCAGCAATCAGTTAAACAAACCACACCGGTTGCCTAGGTGTACAATTATAGAATTTTCGTTAGAATTTTACACAAGCAAAGCGGGGAATCTCCAGACTGCTACATAGCCCTCTCCCCGAAGGGACTGTGTATGCAGTCCTTCGACCTACGTGAGGACTGTCCGTCGCGGCCAGCCTTCTGCGAGACCAGGTTGTGAAACCTGATGCAGCTGCTGGGGGAGAACCATGCAATCGGACCCTAGCGGGCTCCCACCCGTGTCCTCCCTACAGTGTCGAAACGGTAAAAAATACTGTTTGTGGGAAGAGAGTTAATAAAGTTCACGTAGGCGGTTGAACAGGAAGTTCGTTCCACTTGCAGTTGACGCGCGGGGATCCAGCGAAAAGTGAAACCGAAGTGCAACCAACCGACGGTGTATATGGAAAGCAAAACGAAAAAGCAGCATAAATGCATAGCAATACACAAAAGAGTGCAAAGCGAAAAACGTGCAAGGCGGTTTTCGGTTTTCAAAATGTTTTGCTCTTTTTTGGTAGTTTTAAAACGTTTTGGTCTTTTATTGTGGATTTTCAAAAAACGTTTAGTAAGAGCAGAAAATTGCTAAGGCACGTTTTACGTAAAATAGTAAGTACTGACAAAGTCTGAAAAACCAACCTTAGGTTTGAGCTCCCTACCGCGTTGATTGAGAGTAGGGCGGGTAGGAGTGCTGTCGGTTGTGGGTGTCGGTTCTGCTGGAGCGGACTGACTCTTCTGAGGTTGCGGTGCGAGCTTTGATGGCACAGGCTGTGAAGGTGCTTGCTGCACCGAAGAGTCAGACTTGTCGAAGAATGCTGGCTTGAGTCGATCAATGGTGATCGTCTCAGTGGTATTGCGTCATAGCTTGCGTATGTCGGGATCAGCTTGTTGGGCAGCAGCCATAGCGGATAGATCAATGTTGGTGCTAGGCGATAAGCTGATCTGTTGAATGCGTGAAAGCGCATCCGCGACGGGATTGAGAGCACCTAAGACATGTCGTACGTCTGTCGTAAACTGAGAAACGTAGTCTAGGTGTCTAGTTTCCCGCGGTGAATACTTGTCCGTTGCGCCATTTATTGCGGAGATCAATGGCTTGTGGTCGGTGAAGACCGTAAAATTTCGAACTTGGAGATAATGACGGAAATGTCGGATACCTAGGTAGATAGCTGACAGTTCTCTACCGAAGGTGCTGTAACGCGATTCGGCAGGTTGTAAACGTTTCGAGAAGAAACCTAGAGGTGTCCATCGATGGTCGATGAATTGCTGAAGAACTGCACCGACGGCAGTGTCGGATGCGTCAATCGTCAGGGAGAGTGGTGCCGATATGTCTGGATGGGCGAGAAGCGCTATGTTGGAGATAGCGTCTTTGAGCTTCTCAAAAGACAATTTAGCGTCGTCTGTAAAGTGAAAAGAGCGTTGTTTTTACCGCGGAGCAAGTCAGTCATTGGTCGAACAATGCTCGCGCAGTTAGGAATAAAACGTCTATAATAGTTAACCAGGCCAAGAAATCGGCGTAACTGCTTGAAGGAACTGGGAGCAGGGTAGTCCTTCAGTGCCTGGATTTTGTCTGGCAGAGCTTCGATACCAGAGGCAGATATGCGGTGGCCAAGGAAGTCGATGGAACTTTGGCCAAGCTCGCATTTATCGGGGTTGACGGTAACCCCATGCTGTGTTAAGCGCTGGAAGAGAGCGTCGAGTTGACGAAGATGTTCTTCCTCAGAAGAGCTCGCGATAAGAATGTCATCTAGATAAGGATAAACGCCATCGAGTAATCGCGTTGCCTCATGAATGAAACGCTGAAAAGTTTGGGCAGCGTTGCTGAGGCCGAAAGGCATTCTGAAGTACTCGAATTGGCCGAATGGCGTGATGACTGCTGTTTTAGCGATGTCATCTGGCGCGACAGGTATCTGATGATAGGCGCGAACTAGGTCGACTTTGCTGAAGATAGACTTGTCAGCCAGAGCTGAGGTCAAGTCGTGCATGTGCGGAATAGGGTATTTATCCGGGACGGTAACTTTATTAAGTGCCCTGTAGTCACCACAAGGGCGCCAGTCACCGGATTTCTTAGGCACCATGTGTAATGGTGATGCCCATGGACTTTTGGACGGGCGGATGATTCCCAGTTCGAGCATTTGCTCGAATTCCGCCTTAGCAGCTTTGAGCTTGTCCGGGGCTAGTCGGCGAGGGCAGGCCGAAACAGGTGGGCCGTTAGTGCAGATGTGATGCGTGACGTTTGACGTCACAGGAGGCAACTCGTTCAGAACGCAAACGAGTTTAGGGTGCTTGGTGAAAAGTTCTAGAAAAGGCTGTGAAGCTTGAGGTAGGACACGAATGGGAGTGATAGCAGCCACGTTGGCGCTAGTCCCGATAACACTGAGCTGTGTCCTAGAGTCAATAAGCTTCTTCCGTTTAGTGTCGACGATGAGATCAAAGCGTTGAAGAAAGTCTATGCCTATGGTGGCGAAAGGCACGGCAGCAATTAGGAAAGGCCAGCGAATGGTTCGCCGGAGGCCTAGATTGAGCGTTAGCAGCTTTTCGCCGAAAGTTACGATTGGTGTGCCATTGGCGGCACGCAGCTTGGTCGGCGATGGCGAGACGACCTCATCTGGGCTACGGGGTATAACACTAACTTCGGCGCCAGTGTCGACTAGAAACTCGGTGCTAGAAGTTAAATCCCTGACGCGGATGAGGCGACTTTGGTGCTGGCCGGTCGCGTCCGTCGCCGTTACGGCCGAGAAGTTTCCCTGCTTTTCGGCGAATTTGCAAGGCTTTACACATTTACGAGCTGCAGTATCAAAACGCTGGTGGTACCAACAGCCAGCTTGCCTGTTGCTGGACTTAGAATGTTTGCAGGGCGATTTTGATCGGTTAGGACGACGACGGGTCATAGTAAGCTGTTGAACCTAGCGACTAAGTGTCGCAACTTGTGTTTGCAGGGCTTCTATAGTTGACTGTAGGCCAGTGATAGAAGTGCCCTGGGACGCGACGGCATTCACCTTGCTGGCGTCTGCTTGTGGCTGTGATCGCTCAATAACTCGATCCGCTAAGTCCGCTAGTTGAGTGAGCGAAACGGAGCTCACTGTAGCGAGAATCGCTTGTGTGTTTTCCGGTAGCCGTTGTAGCCATAGTTCGCGAAGTAAAGTCTCGTCCATGTTTGAGGAACCAAGGAGTTGCTGCATCTCCCGTAGCAGGGTTGAGGGCAGTTTGTCGCCCAGCTGCAGATCCCTGAAAAGCTGTTGCAGGCGAACGTTCTCAGAGGGCATAATACGATTAATCGTGGCCTCTTTGAGAGCCTCATAGCTTTTTCGGTCTGAGAAATGATGACGTCACGAATCTGCATTGATATCTCCTTGGGGAGATAGGACAGGAGTTTGCAGTACTTTAAGTAGTCGGAAGTGATTCTGTGGTTATAAAACTCGGCCTCAAGATGAGCGAAGCACAAAAGAGGATCCATGTCCCAAAAAGGTGGTACGGAGAGGGATACAACGCTTAGTAGAGACTCTATGTTATGGTCTACAGATTCCATGGCTTAAACAATGACACAAAAAATAGGCTACCGTATGCAAAAATAAAACCAGAAAATATGAAAAATAAATGGAACGAGCTCACCGGAGAAAAGTTCGAAATATCCGGCGTTGAGAGTTTTCCGGATCCCGGGTCACCAATTTAGTGGGTTGCCTATTCCGGGAGCCCAGAGAGCGGTTCCAGAAGACAGATCGAGTTGCATGGAAACTTTTATTGGTTCAGCAAAAATTTCCCTGTTAGCTAGCTATAAACGAACGACACCGTGGACGCTCTAGCTAGGGAAACGGAGCAAACACGGCACACAGAGCAGTCGCGCGTTGCAACCGAAGCGAGCGCCAAGCAAAAATGGCGATGAGCAAGTAAAGCATTCAAACTCAGCAATCAGTTAGACAAACCACACCGGTTGCCTAGGTGTACAATTATAGAATTTTGGTTAGAATTTTACGCAAGCAAAGCGGGGAATCTCCAGATTGCTACATGTGCTCAAGATCATGGCGTACATAAACGTCCATTATTACTCATTCAAATTCATGTGGTGCCTGTACATTATGATCTGACCTTTGAGGGCACAGCTTCTATCCAAGTCTAGAAATATACCTTAATTTTTTAGTTTATTAGTAGCGTTCAACGGTTTGGTAGGAACAGGGACATTTTGCAGGTCAGATAGGATAAATCTGCACCTTATTGGACTGGGCTGAATTGTAAAGCTGCGACTGTCCGGTATCCCATTGAATTAGACCTGCAATGGAATTCAAGCGCAGCCAGGCGCATTAACGAAGTCGACCCAAGAGGGCACACTTCTGCAAAATCAAATGTGTGACCTTATGTTTCAACATGGCCTTGGCCATTGCACCAAATGCGCAGCAAAGCTGTCCCCAAGAACAGAAGCAAAGCTAACCTTTAAAGCTAAACTTCCGGTTCCGTATGCAGCGACGCCAATTTTTGAGCAAACGGTGGGACGATTAGAACGAACTGACATCATCTCAACGGTAAACTACACCTCAAAGGCCGAATCCATTGTCTCATTAAAGAGAGCGAATGGCAAAGTAGGCGTCTGCATGGATGTCTCAACTGGTTTTAACGCTGCGCTGGACAAGCACCAATGCCTATTACCATTACCGGAAGATAACTTCGCAAACTGGTAGATAACAGGTGCTTTACCAAGCCTAGTTTGTTTGATGCACACATTCAGGTAGATGTTGCCGAGGACTCGAATGAGCTGTTGACGATCAACACCCACCGTGGGCTATATCAGTGCAACCGCTTGCTTTTGGCCTAAAAGCGGCACAGCCATATTTCAACAGCTAATAGATAGCAGGTTTGCAAGAGTTCGTGGGGCCGCCGCATACCTGGATGTCATCATCATAATGGATCAAACAGCGGAGGCATTCTTTGACCACTTGGAGTTGCTTGGGCGTAACCAGTCTTACGGTTTTCGGATTCTTGACGACAAATATACTTTCTTCATTCCAACCACCAAATATTTCGGCTTCATTCCTGAAAAGAATGGCCGTCGACCAGCGCCGGCAAACATCAGGGTATTAAGGAAGATGCTTCCACCAGCGGGTGTTCAATGGCTAGGTTCCTTCTGTGGGCTCAGCAGACAATACAGCACCTTTTTTTGCCCGAGTTGCAGCGCCTGTGTGCCTTAATGAACAGTCTTCTCACCAAAGACCACGTATGGGTCTGGACGTGAGTGCCAGCAAACCTTTAAACGAAGCAAGTCATTACTGGCCACAGACTTGTAGCTGCCCTTTTACGACCAAAGTCAGATCATTTTCACAAGAGCCGCATCAAATCACGAGATTGGAGCGGGTTATTTCGTAGAAAGCAATTGCACACGAGGCAAGGACTTTGATAAAATCCGAGTAAAATACAATCAGATTGAAAAGGTTGCCTAAGCTATAATCTTTTGATTGAAAATGTTCCATAAATGTTATATAGTCGCTGATTCATACCACTGTCTTATAATAAACTATTGCTAGCCGTCGTCGGCTAGAAAGGCTTCCTGCCTACACGGCTAACCCTCTGCAACGCTGGGCGCACACTCTGATGAGTTAAGCTTTTGTGATCTGCTACGGTTCTTCCTTTAGGGGTTGCTCGTGATGGCTAGGCCTTTCCGTGAAACAATCCTTCCATTTGAGGCTGTCGTCGAGGATATTTCGTCTCTATGTGGTTTCTGTTTATGAGACAATGTGGGAAGCCGCCAGAATGGAAACAACTTTCGCTTCGTCGTACTTATTCCTCACGGTCTCTGGCACGTCGGACTTATCCTGTGGGACAACCTCCTCTAATCTATCCGGCGCCCTTAGTGCAGCCTCCTCGATGGACAGCGCACGATCTTTAGAGCCAAACACGCTATCGTACATTGATCTAAGTTTATCCTCCACGGATTGCGGAAGACATCAAGCATGACTGACCGAGACAAATGATGCACTTCCAAATCCTACCGGCCCAATCAATGTGCATCCAAGTTGGGCTCTAACTGTAAACGGCTTGTTTCTCCCACTGAAAAGTTGTTCTAGGTGCAAGTGGGCCGCAGGTACATCAATTCCAACTAAAATTCACACACAGTTAGCTCGGATCTCACCAAATTTTATACTCTTGAGATGTGACCAACGACATGCGACAGTTTTAGTAAGAAATTTGTCCGGTTGTAATTTCAACTTCTTTACACAATAGGAATGCGAAACAAGAAGCACGTCATCACCACTGAATGAGCTCAACTGGAAACCAACATAGTTTGCGTCAATCAACGACGTACAAGCCAGGGTCCTAGCTTCTAGCGATTTAGGCGAAAACTCTATTTCAACTTCACGTAACAAAGCTTCGTTTACTAAGATTACATCTGACCCAATATCCAGCAACGAGTAAGTTCCAATGAATCGCGGAGCACCTTGTAGACGCACAAGTACTATTCCCAGCCGTAGTTCCTTTCTTGGCAAAAAGCAGAACAACAGCTGCTAGTTTTAGCACTGGTCCTCATTGCGTTCCAGGTGTCGTAGCGGGATGACGAGCCCTTCAACCCGAGTGCTTACATCTGTCATCCGACGTGCAAGCAGTAGCCAAGTGACCACTGCCGAGACCTTTATAACAACCTTTCTTCTGGTTCATTAATTCCTATCCATCAGGCACCCTGGAAGCTATGAGTTTCTCGCGAGTCGCAGTGCCATGTTGGCAACCGCAAACAAGACAAGCTGAATTCGGCTCCAATCTGAATCTAGCACACTGTGCAACGGGTTAGGCGAACCTCGGGGACAAGGCGGGCGTAACTCAGGTATTGATGCCATCTCTCTGAATCTACCGCGCATAATGCGGGCTATAGAAAAGACGAACTCAGACAGATCTTTGAACATGATTGCTCTTGCAGCTTGCAGGGTGGTATCAGCTATGTACGTCCATCTTGTTTTCATACACGTGGGATAGATTCGTACACCTCTTTCAATAGGTGCAACCGAATCTAGGTCAGTGAGGAACCCCATCTTGTTCAACGCTAGGTGACAATTCTCCATCTTTAAGGCGAGACGAGAAATAGCCTCAGCATCTTGTACAAACGGCCTTAAATCCCTTAAGTATCCACCAATATGTGATCTGGCGACCACATGGTTCTGAGCAAATAAACATAAAGGATCTTTCTAGCTCGAATGTAAGCGCGGTCCGGAGGCAACATAACACGCTCGCTGATAGCTTCGTGCACCCAAGTTTGACAGTAGTGCAACAAATATAGGAGTCTTTGCCCATTATCCTGAACCAGCTTCCAAACGAAATACTCAAATTGCTTCACGAACATCAATATGTGGCAGGATTGATATCAACATATTAAAGTTCCACCTTAGGGAAGTCCAGTTGACAGCCGACACCAAAGGGCTGATCAGCAACAAAAGGCAAGGGTTTGTACTTCTTTTGGAGGCTTGATATCGTTCAATAGTATTACTGTATGGTTCACAACATTCCTTTGTGTCGTCACATGGTTATGGCAACCGATTAACAGACCCTTTCTTTTCCTGTATTAAGCGACTATACCCTCCACTACTACTTCAGCCATCAACCGTTTTTCTTTCATTCTTTTAGTTTCAATGCAGTCTTCCAGGCATCAAAGTCAATACTAACTACACTACTGTCCCTAGTCTTATTACTAACCGGCAAACTAGAGCGGGATTTAAGATGGTCCGCGGCAACAATACATTTTTCAACTTGCCGAGTTTCATCAAACTTTCCAGCAATTTTCAGTGCGGACCGATACCTTTCTGCCCCGTGTATAGTAGCGCATGACACATCAGTAGTCAACTTCTGATCCGGGGAAGGACTCAGGCTTGTCCACATTCAACGATTCTGGCCCTTACGCTCATTGGCACACGCGTTGCGCATCTGGAAATTGATTGAAGATTATGCCATTGTTATCACCATTTACCTTTCCGACTAACTCCTCGGCAACAAGGACAGCTGTCACTCCCCCGTGACCCCATCTCATCACAAATACTGTTTCAAACACTATACACTTGGGTGGATGGATACCACGATGGGGTTCTGGAAAGGGTTTGATTACCTCAGCAATTCAAAGGCATCAACCTTACTTGCTCCACCCTACCAATCTGTACCCTACCACCATGCTCAGCATGATTCCACTTTGTACATCAACTGACATACTGATTCTTCACCCAGCAACAATTATACCAAATTATGGCTGTCAACATTTGCGCGTACGTCCGCATAGCAACACCTTACCTAACACTGGCTTTGCCAACACAAGGTCATGCACGCACACGCTTGACGTGCGGTCTCTCGAATCCTTTGGGTTGTTCATCTCTATCTTCACTCCATTTGCTCGTAGCGTTGTCACTGTACGCACATACGAACCGGCTCGACGTGCTCTTTCCAACGCACAGGGTACTTCGAATCAGTGCTTTACAGACGACTATCTCATGTCAATTTTTACGTTCCCGTTTTTGCTGTTGTGGTATTCAAGAGGAATTTCTTTCGGTTTGCATCCTGCACCACAACTTGTGACCTAATTTTGGAAGCCCAAAATAAGGGCTCTTTAACAAGTACACGACTGCTTTTGTCGATAGCTTCCTAAGGCAGCTTCAGACGGAAATATAAGGGCTCTACCGCTAATAGTTCGAATGTGTAGCAGTCACGGATTTTCTGCCACTTAAAATCAACCAACTGGCCACCTACCACTAGCGCCATTTCAAGAAGCGTTTTGGGCAGTTCGCCAGCATATGCTTCGGTTTGATGCCTGTCTGGATTCCACCTGCAACCGCTTGTGGCATGCCATGAGGAACGCCTATGCTGACCTTAATGCTAACCGGTGTGTCATTATAAAGGTGAGACAATAACAAAACGTTTGGGATTGGTGGAAAGATCGCGTTCCCAAAGCAATGGCGTATGCAACTCGGAGGCCAAGATTCAAATAGTTCACTGAGGTGCGTTCTGTTTGTTCTTAATTTAATCACACCGTTTCCAGGGATTACCATTTTTACAAACATTAAATTAGACGTGGATTTTCAGTTAAGGATCAGAAGTTAGCACCTCTGATTTTGCTTCAGTCTATCTTACTTCGGTTTCATTATCATGTCTACAGTAAGGACCCGCTCGATGAGGCAAAAATGTATTATGAGCCAGGATGCTTCCATTTTAGTACAAAATCTGAGAAACGAACTAATGTACTTCGCACCAAGCCTGGAAGCACTAGTAAAGAAAATACTCAAAGCCGTGTATACGCTGTGGGCAATTCCCTTGGACTACATGCTGACCTGAGAAAGCCACCTGAAAAATGTCCATCCGTAGCTGAATCTGCATACGCTGAACTTGCACTAAAATTCAACATGCTCACGTCGATATTGCAACCTTGGCAGAGTCTAGCTTTCTTGTTCGAATCGCCCCAAATATTGATAAAATATACCTCAGGAAGTGCAGTTTACTGATGAACTCCATTTCGACCGAAGTACACACTCGAGTACGCCGTTCACGCAGTGCCGTGCCTCGTAATGTGCCAGACCACCTATCACTAAAAACCGTTCAGAAAGTGCTTTGCACCGCGTGCGGTATGCAATCTTGTTGGTCCAGCTGCAGCAGATTAAAGAAGATGTAATGCGTTACGCGTGTCCCATACTTTTCCAGTTTCAAAAGGAACTTATGGCTAAACAATTCATTCAAAAGAGCAATATCATCGTGCTTAATACGACTTTTAAAGGTCTGAAAATTATGGAGGAATAAACCTCTCTAAAACGAGAGATAAGGAAGAGAACATCTGAGGTAAAGCAGGATACCTAACAGCCATCTGCACCCCGCATCCATTTGATAGTGCTCCACTTAGTGGCCACGACAAATGTGAGAATAATACTCCGCTTGCTGTAACTAAGGGCAAAGCGGTGAATGATAAAGTGATCATGGAAATTAACGAGGAATCATGTGGATATGTGGGCCACTCTATTGCATTAGCTGCTGTGTCCGGTAGAACACTTAATTCTCACACTTCGGAGCTAAGATCAACGTCAGATGCAAAATTGGTCACTGCAGGGGCTCCACTAGGCCGCAGTTGCTCGGCTAAGCATGATAAGCCAACCAAGCCCAAAAGGACTACAATCCACAAAAATAGTGATTGCATGAAGCTTCCAATTGGATAATTAGTTCTTGCATTCATTTAGGGTTCCCTAATGCTCTTTCCTCTATGCGAAGTGACAACAATGGGGATCCGCGAATAACAACTGCATTACGTGTTAAATCCCAATTGCATGCGAAACCGCTACTTCAAACTTCGAACTGTCATGTCCCACCTAACGTCTGCTATGGCCGGTGTCCAAGCTCATCGAAAATATCGATGGATCCGGTCATATTGATCGATAGTAAAAGGACGGTTGACCTAGATTTATCGCAACCATCACTGGGCGACTCTGTATCGTCATTTTTTAGATAGACGTACATCTTTTGTTCATAAAGTTAGGGAAGACTTGCCGCCATCTTTGCACCTTACAAACGGTGTAATTGGGTACCACGACTTTCCGATTCCATCAACGAACCACACGGCTCATGCTGTTGTTGGTGTATGGATTAACACCAATGTGCCTCTAGCGCATATAGTGAAGCCTCGTATATCGAGCGCAATTAAGCGGAATTTACCCATAGATAGAAATGACAGCAAATTACTGACTTCTATCAATGCTTTACGTGATCAACAGCCTATTAGAGACATGATGCAGAGGACACAACCTAACTCTCCAGTTCCCACAGGCTATTACAACAATCATTGACTCTTTCCCACGAACCATTTTCTAGGGGGGCATACTCAGTCTCAATCCCTTCAGCTGTGGTCACCTCCAAATCACTTTCCATCGTTAGCAATACGCGCACGTTTTCAACAATTTCTAACCTGGGTCCAGGCACACGGCTTGAAACCCCAGTGTTTATAACACAACCTAACCAATCTTCATCACATCTCACATCTAGCTCAGTATTTCTGATAAACATTCGTTCTCCTCACTCTAACATTCACACACTACGCTCGTTTGTTTTGGTGAATAAACCTGATATAACATTTATAACTGAATTTTGGTGCCATGATGGCATGTCTGACAATTAGTTAACTATTTTCGGATATATCCATTTTATGAGAAATCGAGCTGGCCGTCGAGGTAGTGGCGGTGTAATTTATTAGAAAAAATCGCTCACAGCAGCACCCTTCGAGAACCCAGTGCTAAACAATGTTCAGGTGTCACTCTGACTCACTGTAATTGTTAATCAGCAGCAGCTGCTTACGGATGTATACACAGCACGCCAAACTGTAGCAAAGAAGATATAGAACTTTGACGCTTGCGTCTGAATGCGCCACTAGCCTATCATTTTCACATAAAATTATTGGGGGTGATTTCAATCTGCCTTCGATTTCATCGCCCATGGGAACCGCTCCTTTGAAATACCAAAATCTTATCTCCTGTGTCCCAATGAATGGCTGACAGCAACACGTCTCCCAACCTACCAGAGGTGAAAGTACTCTGGATCTCATTTTTTCATTAAACACACCTGCAATCAGGGTTAATGTTCTTTATGAATTTCCGGGGAGCGATCCTCGCGTGGTCAAATGCCGCCTAACCCTACGCATGGATGATGTGCAGTAAACAATGCATTATCGTCTGTTCAGTTCCGTCAACTGGGATACTTTCAAGGATCTGGTTCGTTCGATGAATTGGGATAAATTCTTTCACTCTTCATGTCCTCAACATGCGACTGACCTGTTTCATAGTATAATTGGCTTCTTCATCGATTTAGCAGTACCACGAAAATATGCTTACCAAACTAAACATAAATCCGATCGCAAGGCTTTGAAGGTAGCATGAAAGCTTCCTAAAGTTCGGTCGAACTTCAAGTTAACTGCTGAGTTTGCACTATTATTACAGCCATCGAACCTCGTCGAAGAACAGAGGCATCAAAATGACAAAACTCTCATTCTAGAAAAGTATAAAGCTCTGGATGTCCCTAGCAAAACAGCTGAGTTAGCCAAACTATTCCGTGCACTAGGTTTGCGTTGTGGCAACAATTCCAATTTTCTCACCGCGCTTGATGGAACATACTATGACATACCGGGTGATATGTGCGAAGTTTCAGTGCTTAGTTTGCCGAATCAATGCTCAATGAATCACCAGACACACCAACACGTATCATGCCGCACAATAATGAAGGCCTATGCACAGTGGAATTCACTATAGTGAAAGTCACTGGTTAAGTCTCGCTTATGCTCCTCAACCTGCACTGGCCCTCATAAGATAACCTTGTTTAAAAAAAGCAGTGGTAGTGACTTCATTCTGTTTGTGGTCAACATCATTACACTCTCTTTCAACAACGGAGTAGACCCTATTCAAAAGAGTACTTCTGTCGTTATCCCGCGACATAAAAATGTAGTTGACTACAAGGTCAAAAATATTCTTCCCATTAAGCAACGCCAATGGTATCCAGAATAATGTAACGAATAGTAAAAGCTGAAGTATCTATATTCCTGAACAATGCTAACCTCATCAGCAATGAACAGCACGGCTTCATGCAAGGTAGATCCTGCACAACAAGCCAGACCGACTTTTAAACCACATAACGGGTGCCAGTGACGACGGAAACGGTGTCGTAGTCCTGTTACTAAATATACAAAAAGCCTTTGATGGAGTGTCTCACAGAAGCCAAACATTTCTCCTTACTAGAGAAGCATACTGTTCTGGAATGAGACCTGTGCATACTTTGTGGAAACATTAACCGTAGATGTCACGTTGCATACAACCCGACAAGTTCGTAACCGACTAAAACGGCCCGACAATGCCAGAGTGCAACTTAACCAGTCGGCCAAAGACCCGAGGTCGTAGCAGCTCGAGAGCTGAAAAAGGAGATGGAGGAGTGGAAGGGCGGACCAAGTTTAATAAGCCAACGTACGATGGCTTACAATGCAGTCAGTAAAAGCATGATAAGATGGCACCGTAAATGACACGCGTGTACCAATTCGGACTCAACGAAACTTAGTTGACGTACTGCACCCATACTAACCAAACAGAGATTTGATAAAAACCGGCAGAACAGCTTTGGAAAGCTGCAGGTACCTCATCTACATAGCGTGAATCCACACAGCCATCACCAGAAAAGGACGAATTATGTGGAATAACGGTACGAATGCTTCCCACACAGTGGCGGATTTAGAAAATATGAACCATGAAAGAAACACTGTGTGTGTGTATGTGACAAAATCTTTCCGCCATGAGGCTTCTTGGCTGCCGCGAAGGTTGTTCATTGGTTTCCATACCAGTATAAATGGGACGGGTGTGGTCTTCGTTTTTGAATTCATTGCAATGCCATTTCACTCATCTTGGCTCTTTTAGGGGTTAGTGGCCCTGCCACACCAGTTTATCAGGGAAATGCTTGTTTATCTGCGGAGCACACTGCAAGATCGTTTGTTCGTGAGCCTCCGTCATCAGACATTGACATATTAACATAGGTTCCGGTGGATTTATTTCTGATCGCTTTGCCATATCATGGGCGCAGGTATTCCTACTTCTGCGTGATATAAATCCCAACAGAGCTGCTGGGATGGAAGACGTAACAATTCCATGAAGGACATAGTAGCAATCCATATAGTAAAGAGATCGTTGAAACTTGAGTAAACTGACATTATTGTTTCATCTTCCTAGTAACTTCTCGGTTTACTTACAGCCATCGTCCATGCTTGTTTTCACCATCCACTCGACTCAGGCTCGATGCGCTGGGCATTTATGATAACAGCCAATACGTGTTATCCGGTCGCAAGTTACGTCTATTGTGGCCTTTTACTAGGTGGCTGTGACATGTTAGCCACGGATTGGTTTTGTTCAGGTAAGTGGAAATTGTAGGAAGATCGTTTTTGCAATTCATGGGTGGACAGCAATATGCACATAATCTTATGGTCGTTTGTATTGCCACTCTGGGATCGAGCGACCGTAGGACATACTTAACGTGTCAAACGGCGATTTCACTAACCACGTGTTGTAATAAATCTCAACGGAATGAAGATCATTTTATTTTTTTCTCAGCAGTGTGCTCTGAGGCCTACTATGCCGATTTTGTAGGCAGTCTTGATGTCGGCGACTGATAGTGAAGATAATTTCATCACAACTAAACGCGAAATAACGTCTAGTACTTTCAATTCAAAGGTCAAAGAGTTATGTGAATAATGTATTCGGAAAAATAGTGATTATAGGTTTACAGTACGAACGTTGGATTGACTATTTCTGCTTTTTCGAACCTCAAAAATATGTAGAAGTTTTACAGCACTGGAGATCACTTACCATAACCTTATACTTGTAGGGAATACATTACTACACGTTTACTCTCCAGGTTGATCTAATCATTTTGTTGTCATTGACTTTAAATCCCGTGAGAACGGGACGACTGCTAATCACGAAGGTTTCCGAATACAGTGGATGATCAGTAGATCGTTCGTAATCTTAACAAAAGTAATCTTATGTTATCCTTAACCCTCATTAGACCATATTGCATGTTGGCGTGGTCCCTATGTCAGGTCCGCGGCAAGACGGCAGTTGAGCAACTCTAGAGTATTGGTACGAATATGATGCACGGGTTAAGGCATCTCTCGCCTTCCAACAAGCTGCTCAGGTCACAAACGATGTTACTGTAGTGTTGGTGTCTTCGGGGCATCGTGTTCCTTATGTTTGTTTTACCTTAACATTTCAGAGTGGCGAGTCTTCTGCGAAACTCGGCAGTTGCATACAACCCGATCTGACCGGTTTAGCGCTAACCTTCATGACAGGGTTGTCACTTATTATAAAGTGCAACCCAAGGACATGGGACTAACACCAACGTAGGAGTTAGTACGTATATCTGCAGGTTCAGTTCTTTCATTTTGGTTTTATCTTCTGTTCCCATTCCAATGACTACTCATCTTTTATTGTTATCAATACCTAATTTTAGGCTTTTGTACATGTATTTCCACATAGCACGTGCGACCGAAAACCTCTAGTGAAGTGACCGTTGGAGCACCATGAGTGGTCGTTTATTTCTGGTGTTGCCCTAACCTATGCCGTAAATGCATATTTCCGGGGCACAAATATCGTGAACACATCGGAATTCAATCCCCAAGGCAAAAAATGCCGCACTGAAAGTTTTTTATGACCGAATTTTGTTCCTCATGTGTTTTACTGGGTCGACCAGTGGCATAAAAAACGTTCGTTCAGCAGAAGCATCTCGGTCTTCCGCACAGATCAAAAGTGTGATTTTGTTAAGGGCTAAAGATTCCATATTCATTGTACATTGTACATTGTACATTGCGTAATGTACTTTGGTTTTTATTCCTTTGCGTGTGAATTGAGGACAAATTCAAATAAGGCGTCAAGGCGTCCATCTGTTTGTCCTTCTGATTTTTCTGCTCTCAGTGTTTATTCTTATTGCACGTTACCGGTAAAACGGGGACTAGTAGCACAGGTTGTGCGAACATTGATTGATTGATTGTGATGTGAATCTCTTTCCGTGGTTCCAACTTGATCCTGCAAGATTTGTCCTGAGTGAACGGTGTACAGAAGAATGATCTTCTCAATATTCCCGTCCCCCTTGAACTTGGCCAGCTGCAATTTCACTTCTTGCAGTGCCGTTCAAATCGCTGATGGACTTGTGAAGCCGTATTCCCCGTGGATGTAACCACCAACCCACCTGATCCACCTAAGCAAGTTGGTCATTTCCTTTCAACAAATCCATCCTTTTTGGGTGGAAGATGCTAGTTTTAAATCAGCTTGGCATGACGGAATATTGCAAACCTTCGAATGGTGAAGATCAACACGCCTGTGCAGCCCTTGACGTGTGCCTGGAGTTGTTTGGAAAGGCACGCAATCCATTACACACTTCATAATGGTGACTGAAAGTAACCGGCGAAACTGATCATTTCCGTTCCAAATGGATTGGGAAGGAGATGGGGCTTCTCTACAAGGTGGGTGATAAAAACACTCCAGGGGAAATGTGGTAATACATCGTTTCTTGTACAACATACGTTAGATGGCGTTTATAGCTCCGGCTTGCGGTTAATATATTGCCGAATGTGTCTCCAACCAAACATGAAGGCCACCCTTACCAACAGCCTTGTCGTGGAACTGCTTTCGCGTGATGTGGAGGACAAATATCGCCTACCCGTTTTGTCCTTTATCGTGCGATTAGTAGTAAGCGATGTGAATACGTAAAAATTCCACGCACAGGTTCCATTGCGCGCCGAAGTTATGCTGGATGCGAGGCGTCCCGCAATGGATCCGACTAGTGAAAGCGCAACGGCGGTACACAAAGGAGAGAAAGCACTGGATTAGCCGTAAATTACAAATATATTTATGTTGAAAACGTGTATTTTCCGCGAAAATAAGTATAGCAAATCGTCTAGCCTGTCGGCAGTTAGCAGGGGACAAGGGGACGGTGGTGCGTTAACGCAAGGGGAAAACTGGGAAACGCACCAGAGCGAGCAGGAGTATGCTACAAACGTATTTTCTGAGTGATCTATAGGTTGCCGAAAATTGTCCCGCGCGACTCATCTTCGGGCACTTATCGGTCACTTATCAAATGGACTTCGGTCATTTATCGGTCACTTACAATTTAACATGAGTGACAGATAATTGACTGATGGGTGACTGAAGTTCGTCCGATGGATGACCCATCAGTGGCTAAAAACGCACCGAGTGGGACAATTTTTCGCAACCTATGGGCAACAGATAAAATCTGGGAGCATAACACCGCTCGCACTTTTACGTTTTCCCAAATTTCCGTCTATGTTATTGCACCATCGTTTCCCTTTCCTCTGCTAAAGGCCGACACATTTGGCGAGTTACTGCACTTTTTTCGCGGAAGGCAACTTAAGGTAAACAGTTCTACAAGTAAATACGACTCGATACAGTGTGGGCAGGGATAATATAGTTAGATGAGCCACGATGCAGCGTTTCTGATTACAGGTACGGTATCCTTGATACATCAGGTTTGTTGCTGGATCCTGTTAGTAACGCCAGCAAGGCGAGTTAAACTTGAGGATGGTGTGGATGCAACCCGAATCATCCAGACAACCAAATACAGGTTACAACTGGGGGTATCCATGCTTTTTTTCAACGTAACGCACTGGTTTCCTACTTGCGCTTGAGCTCGGTTTGGAGTGCATTTTCCAATGATGTCTTGGGCAGTAAAGTAATGTCCTTGGCAAAATAAAATTCACTAATTTTGCTGACGTTTGTAGTCTGTATGTGCAGTAGAGCAACATTGCGCTTGTCTAACAATCGAGGCCTTAACCGCATGGATCTAGACCAAGACGATCTGATGTGAGGGGCAAGCAAATCTGTCAACTAAATATAGTAAAGATGCATCGGGGACATTTTTAATGACGAAGTGCTACAATCCATTTGTCTGTTGCACAAGGCTTGGAAAATGATTTGGAAACGATGTGGTGTTCATTCACACTAATAGCAAATGTGTTACGAAACGAACTTTATTTTGCCGCGAAAAACGCTTGAATTGCGCGTCTTTCGCGAAAAATCAACTTCTGGCATCGCCCTACTGCAAACAACGACAGCACCCTAAGTGCGAGCTTTGGAAGACATGCAAATCATTTCTACAGGGAAGAGCTAACTATGTAATTTAAACAGCTGGCTACTTAAGTGCAGGTAGAAATGTTAGAAGCCTACAGCCATCTTCCCTGGGACACAAGTAGATTTCGAAATCTCCGGCATCAGCTGCTTGGACGCACCTGTATTTCCCTCCTTTGGAAGTGAAGACAGAAATCCGGAGCTAGCATCGCTATAAAGCTGTGCTGGCCTGTGACTGATTAGTAATCCCTTGCTTTAGCAGTTAGAACGTTTATGTTTTCAGAATATCTCGATAATTAATAACTTAAAAGTTTGGACAATGCATATTTAATATAGTAAAAGTAAAATTAGTCAGTTAGACAACCGAAAAAGTAAATCAAAATGTGGACTTACGAAGTCAGAATCCCAGATACATAGGAATGGTCAACATCAAGCATACAATTGGTGTGCAAACGGTCACCGATGCCCGATGTGGTTGTCCACATGGGACTATATTTGTCAAGTCTGCAATAAGACATGTAGTACTAAGGTTAGTTGGAACGAATGTCAGTAAAAAATTCACCTGTAAAAGAAGTGAAGAATCGGTCCGAATGAATAAGGAAAAAGGATGGGGAGTTCTACAACGTGTGCATTTAAACTAAAAGTGAGTGATTGTAAAGGAAAGAAAAATTCTTTCCCGTTGCTTCAGGGTAATATCGGTCAGCATTTTCAATATCGTGTTGCATTTTGATGTGTTAGGACACAATGCTAGTGCAGCTTTTAGTTCTGATTATATGCACAAACTGGTCATTTTCAAGCTTGCACGGATGACACGTGGACGGCCTGCGTAGGTTAGAAAATGTACCACAGAGTAATGCAGACTTAGTTCCCGATAAAACCGTTAGAGAAATCTTAGCGCATTTATTTTCACTGCATACATCACATGAATATCTCTTCATTAACTAGTAACGTATGGCATATTTCGCCTTAGTGAAATATTTATGGAACCGCTCGCGCAACGCTGCTTCCAGATAACACTTATCTTTCATGTACAATTTACTTGTTGGCCGATTGTACATTATTCTTTCCTGTTTTAATCGTCATTACAACCGGCTCGACACTCGACAGCCTTGTAAGTTCTCGTGCTCACGTGTTCGCTCTCCCCTCGCTTCATCCGTCCGCTTCTTATTGTAGCCCATCGAATACAATCCGCTGTGTCCGACTCCAATTGCCTTCTGATATCCGCGCTTAATTTCGCGCAACCTTATCGGACTAGTATTAAATAGTCCTACAAATGGGTGACCCCTATTTGCACGTACGAATTCAATAATTTTTCTCGTTTGTATATTTTTGGTGAATTCGTTCCTTTTTCTCGAGTATATTCTGTATTTATTTGTTTCCTGCGTAATTTTAGTACTTTTATCATGTTTTTTATTCATCGTTTATCTTTTCGACTTATTTCGAGAGTGGCATATGAGTCGTTTCACAGCGTAACCATGCTTGCTTTGGCTGTTTCAAGTTTCATGGAACATAGCCCAGAGGTTTGGTTTAAGATGTTCGAGATCGAACTGGAAAATAAGGTCATTACGGCGGACCGTCCGAGGTACAATTAGCTCGTCCCACGCCTTCCTTCGTCGGTTGTGACGATGGTTGAGGACATCCTACCCTGCCCATCGAATGGGGCAAAGTATGAAACAATAAAGCAAACGATTTCAAAGGAGCTACAGCCCAGCGCACGAGCACGAATTGAACAGCTCAATGTTCTCAAGCTTGGAGATCGCAAGCCATCGGCGTTTCTCCGCGAAATTCAGCGCATCTCTGGTCCCTTATTCTTGAGCGAAGAAGGGATAAAGGAGCTGTGGTTTGCACGTCTCCCAGAGCCATTGCAGGTATTGCTGTGCATGTTTGTAGATACACCACTGAAAGAATTAGCTACCAAGGCGGACGCTGCGTCCGAACGTTTTCCGCAGCAGACGACCAGTAGCTCCGGTGACGTCTTCTCACCGATGAAAACCGAATCCTATATTTGTTCCCAGTCGTCAGGCGGATCTGACCCATAAGACGAGGAAATTGCGCTACTTCGCAGCAGGATAGCAGCACTGAAGACTTCGAAGCAGCTTGTGCCACGGTCAAATGCTGACAACGTTTTGGCTACCGTTCATTCCTGCTCATATGTGCCTGCACCGAGTACGTCTCGTTCGGCACAAAAACGCAACATTTTCCCTGCACGTTCTTAGTCAGATAATACCAAACCCGTCGAAGAAGTTTGTTGGCATAACCACCAATACGGTGGAAGAGCTAAATGTTGTCGGTCTCTCTGCATTAGGCACCACCCAGCTGCTACAGGGAAAGCGAATAGCCCGCATACTAGCACGACCAACGTATCCGTCACTAACCAAGCAAATCGCCTGTTTACGTTAAGGATCGACGTTCTTCCATCACGTTCCTCGTTGACGCGGGAGCGGAAGTCAACGTCATCCCAGCGACCGCTAACGACAAGCACTCAGAGCCTACATACAATTTACGTGCGGCCAACGGTTCTCCGATGGCTTCATTCGGTCAGCGCATGATAAACCTGGACCTCAATCTTCGCCGAAATTATCAGTGGGTTTTCATGGTTGCGTCTGTATCCTTCGCAATTATCGGTAACGACTTCCTCAGACATGTTGGCTTTCTTGTTGATGCTGGTAGCCACAAACGTTTAGGCGACCGTACTAAACTAGGGGTTGAAGGCATTCTTACGGACGCCCCGATAATCCGTCCCGTTTTTCGAATCGCCGATGTACAAACTGTTTATGCGAACCTACTGCCTGAGTACCCGCGACTGGTACGACCAGCTGCAGAGCTTCCGCCAGGCACGACAGAGGTCGCTCAACACACTGTTACGCTTGGTCAGCCAGGTAGCGCACGACCAAGACGGCTTGCTCCTGACAAACTACGGGCAACACGAGCCAAATTTGACCACATGCTTTAACTCGGTCTCGTCAGACCGTCCAACAGCCCATGGACGTCACCTCTGCACATGGTCCCGAAGAAAGTCATGGGAGACTGGCGTCCTTGCGGCGACTATCAAACCTTGAATACAGTCACCGCGCCTGATCGCTATCCGATCCCACACATAGTGGATCTCACCGCGAGTCTGGCGGGTAAAAATATCTTCAGCAAAATCGACTTTGTACGCGCATGCAAACAAATTCCGGTAGCCGAAGCGGACATCGCTAAAACTGCCGTGACGACTCCACTTGGTCTCTCCGAGTTTTTGTGCATGCCATTTGGACTAAAGAATGCCGTGCAAACCTTTCAGCGCTACATCGACCAAGTTTGTCGCGGTTTAGACTTCGCTTACGCGTATCTTTACGACATTTTAATCGTAAGCTCTTCACGAGAAGAGCACATGCGCCACGTACGAACACCTTTTGATCGTTTATATCAACACGGGGTGACGATCAACGCAGACAAGTGTTCGTTCGGTGTTGACTCAGTAAAATTCCTCGGGCATCGTATCACCTCTGCAGGTGTCATACCAATGCAGGATAAAATTCAAGCCATCATCGAGTACCCCGAGCCTCCTTCATTTCAAACAGCTCAGGCGTTTTGATGGGCTTGTCAACTTTTACCGACTGTTCATACCCAACTGCCCCGCGCTGATGCAACCCCTCACGGACCTTCTCTGAGGGAAGCCCAAGAAATTCGAATTTCCTGCCGCAGCACGCCCTGTTTTTAAGACGCTGAAAGAGGCCATCGCCAACATAGCTTCCATATCACATCATGATCCGTCCGCTCCACTCTCCCTTAGTACGGACGCCTCGAACGTGGCAGTCGGCGCTGTTTTGCAGTAACGAATAGCAGACACGTGGCAGCCCTTAGCGTTTTTCTCCAAACGCCTACAACCTACCGAATCTCACTACAGCACGTTCGGTATAGAACTACTAGCCGTATATCTAGCCATACGTCACTTTCGACACGTCTTAGAAGGCCGCTCCTTTGTCGTCTTCACCGACCACAAACCTCTGACTTACGTGCTCGGCTCGACTACCGACCGATACTCTCCTAGAGAGTTGCGCCACCTTGACTATATCGCTCAGTTTACTACCGATATACGGCATGTCTCAGGTGTGCACAACGCCGTCGCCGATGCACTTTCTCGCATTCAATCTATCTCCGTTTACGCCGGACACTGCTATCGACTTGACAGCCATGGCCACAGCACAACTCAACGATCCTGAGGTGGATCTACTGTGCAGGTCTTCCTCATTGGACATACGACCCGTTCCGCTGACATCAGCAGACGGCATTATATTCTGCGACTTATCTCTGGGCACGCCGCGCCCAGTCGTTCCATGCGAGTTTCGGCAGACCGTGTTCGACACGTTGCACGGCTTGTCTCATCCAGGCGTTCGTGCTTCGGTTAAACTCGTAACCGCACGTTTCGTTTGGCGCAATGTTAATCGGGACGTCTGTACTTGGGCAACTGCTTGTCTTCCCTGTCAACGCGCGAAGGTGCAAAAGCACATGAGAAGCCCATTAGGCACCTTTCCGACGCCAGACGCACGTTTTCATCACGTGCACTGGATCTCGTAGGTCCTCTGCCTCCTTCGAATGGCTATGTGTATCTACTGACCTGTGTCGGTCGATTCACTAGGTGGCCGGAAGCTATTTCCATACCTAACTGCTCTTCGGAAACAGTAGTGAAAGCTTTTCTGGAGCGCTGGGTATCTCAATACGGCTGTCCCGCCATCGTGACCACCGATCGAGGGTCACATTTCTCGTCGACCTTTGCCACTTTGCTTACGGATTTAGGCTGTCGCCACGTCCAGACGACAGCGTATCGTGCGGCCGCTAACGGCATGGTGGAGCGTTTTCACCGCCAGTTGAAGGCAGCGCTACGTGCGCACGCAGATCCTTCATGGTCTGAAACACTGCCCCTCCTTCTCTTAGGCTTAAGAAACACGGTTAAAACCGATTTCGACGCCACACCAGCGCAGATAGTCTACGGTTGCACGCTGCCGTTGCCCGGGCAGCTGGTAGCACCAGCCCCATGTAGTTCCACTTTTGACTACGGAATTTAAGCTGATCGATTGGCACACCAGATGCGTGAGCTACGTCCACCCGCTCCTCGATCGCAGAAGACACCAGTGTACGTGCCCGAGAAGCTGTCTACGTTATCACACGTCCTTCTTCGCGCAGACGGAGTTCGACAGCCTCTTCAGTCGCCGTACATAGGACCTTGCATAGTGCTACATCGTGCGAGTAAGGCGTACACTATTAACCGCGGTGGTCGACACGAAGTCTTAACCATCGACCGTCCAAAACCCGCCTTTATGTAAGAAAACCCTCGCCTACGTCGTCTAGTAGTGCTTTGTGCGGCGTCACAACTCACCACACCAGCTTACAGCATCCTAGTGCAGTTCAACCAGACCCACGATCTCGGTCTACAAGCCGTCCCTACATCTCCCGAATCTAGTCCGCCGCCTCACACGACCAATCGACGTGGTCGGGAGGTGCGTAAGCCCGTTCGTTTCTCCGACTATGTACAGTGTAAATATTTTTAGCTTTATAGATATTGTATATATTTGCCCCATTTTTGGTCGATTAACGTTTTTAAACCTTAACTATATTCAAAAACCAAAGAATTTAAACACGCAGGTCATTCGTTCGTTCTTTTTGGCGTATTCTTCGCATGCTTTTCTATTTTCTCGTCCCTACATGCCCCAAACACTCCCCTTCTATCGACTGGCCCACACGAGGAATGTTTTCGAGGATTCTGACGCGAACGCTGGTCGTTTCTCTACGGAACGGTTGTCGCTTCTCCGCGGGACGAGTGTCGTTTCTTCGCGGAACGAGGGTTGCTTTTTCTTGGGACGATGGTCGTTTCTCCGTGGGACGAGGGTCGTTTGGGCGCGGGGCGGGATGCGACGGGGGGATACCACTCCCAAGCGCACGGTTTGGCAGCAGCGGAGGTTGAGGTTCTGTCGGCCTTTTTCTAGGCTAGCCAGTTTTTGTAGTCCGACAAGCATGCTCCAACGACTCGCCGAAATGCACCCTGCCCTGCAATCAATAAATAACAAATCCCAGACGGCACAGTGGACTCCGACTTCAGGTGAACACCCATTTACACTAACGCTCCCTCATTTTTACTTGGCACGATTTTGCCTTACGAACCTTGATTCAACAGTCCTTTACGAAACAGAAGGCTTTCTATGTTTAGCCTTCTAGGGGAGTAGCTCTGTAGCGCCCAAAAAGATAACGCTTATCTTTCATGTGCAATTTAATTGTTGATCGATTGCACATTATTCTTTCCTGTTTTAATCGTCATTACAACCGGCTCGACACTCGACAACCTTGTAAGTTCTCGCAGTCACGTGTTCGCTCTCGCCTCGCTTCATCCGTCCGCTTCTTATTGTAGCCCATCGAATACAATCCGCTGTGTCGGACTCCAAATTGCCTTCTGATATCCGCGCTTAGTTTCGCGCACCATACCGGACTAGTAGTAACTAGTCCTACAATATTCGCAACCAGTTGATACACATAGCAACAATTCTTTCTTGACACAATAGCTTCATCAGGCCAGGTCAATTGATATGTAGCACAAGGAAATTCCTATAGCATCCATTGTTATTGGACTGTCGAAAGAAATCGACCTATATCTGCGGTATATCATTGATTCATGACCCTTCACATTGATTATGTCCTCTGCCTGATATAAAATGTCACCAACGGTGTATTACTTTATTGGGATTGATAAAATATATGCGTCCAAAGAGAATCCTTGCTGTATAATTTCTTTCGTTTTAACAAGAACGGTATCCGAAATTTCCGCTGTAACGAACTTGTCTTTTGAATGTCAGCGATTTTTTGGAAATTCTGACTTTAGCTATCTAAAAAATTTAATGTTCATTTCTCAACATCTGATAAGGAATTTAGGAAAAAGCAATCTGGTTTCGAGAGTTAACATGTAAAAGATAAAATCTTGGAAGGTTGCTAGCCGGAAGCAAAAGTTTCTTGGAAATACTTCTTAACAGTGTTGAAACAACAACATAGCTTCATGATGAATGAGAACACATCGAAGTCGACTTATTTTGATGTTGCTTTATATCACATTGAAACATGTGTGTAGAACAAGGTTCGTATTGAGCACCAATATTTAATTGGGTAATACTACCCTGTAATGATGGCGCGTAATATTGAGAAATTCGGTAAAGTTAATATCGTTTCGCAGTTTATTCCAATGTATTTTGTGATGTTTGAAGCAGGTAAAACTACCTAAATGGTTTGTAAGGTGGGCACTTTGGTCAAGTCAAAAATTCTTTACGCTTGATGAGCGAGTGAATATTCAGCTACAAAACACACAATCTCGGCAGTATACTAAAACATTAATTACTCATGAAACACTACCATACATAACGGTTTAGTAAAGGATAAGTAGGAATGCCATCGTGTCGTAAATGGGCTGGTTAGTTTTGGGACGATGAAACTGGCGTCTAGCAAAAAGCGTGATAAGAAAGAAATCACCGAAGCGCTGTAAGCTAAAGTGCGCGCACATGCCAACTTTTACCTTTTCCTGAATACCGCTTTAACGAGTGTTCAGACAAAGCGTCATAAGGTGGATGACTTGTTTTGGCCAATACCTTTGACGCCAGGGGTCTAGAAAATTGATGTGAGTAGGTAGAAGTAAGTTGACCAACTTAAGCTTCGGAACGCTGCTGCATAAAGCTTAATGTTTCAGTGACATGACAACTGACTTCAAGTGCTTACCAAGTAACCAGGATGAAAAGCAGGAGAATAGAAGGTCCAGTGGAGAAGAATATAGGCATTGATATGCCGATGTATCAATCCAAGGTATACAGAGGAGGCTGTCATCCGAGATGCCCAGAAGGACAACCTTCCGGCTTTCGTGCAGTTTGCATTAGGACGAAGCGTCCAACCTAAATCACAGTTCACTATCATAAAAAGATACTTCACTGATGAAGCAGTGTGTATTTCATCGTCATCGATATGGCGCTTAGGGTAATGCGCAAGGAGTTGCTCTTACGTGGCTCCGCTGTGTAGCAAAAGGAACATCAGGCAACTTTGATGCTTTAAGATATAGATTATGAGCTTTGGACCTGACATTGAGATGGTTCACCAAGTCATGTACCATGATAGGAAAAGTGGGGGTTCGATGATCAATATCCAGGAAGCTATCGACGGAAGGGTTTAATACATTCCTTTCTTCAAGGACTGAATTGAGCAGACGTAAGTAAAAAAAAGAGAAAATAGACATATTTACTTATGAAGGACAAAGAAGTTGATGATCTGTTGGGAAGAGCATCTGTGACTAAGTTGGGTACTCTGAGTGCGTCCAGCAATATTATGTAACGATAATTAGTAGTCTCGATAGAGCAGAAGGTGCCTGTTAAATATCACAGGAACACTAAGTTGAAAGTTGCAGCGACAAGTGAGTATTCAGTTGAAATTGACAATAATAATACCTGGGCTCGAACGATTTTATTTTCGGGTACGTCCCACTATCACTTCCAAGAAATATGCGACGCGGGACATATATGAACGCACTGAACAATAAATTAGGACTTGCAAATCCCAGAGAATTCAGTTGAGCATAATTGAATAGTACCAGACATAAAAACAGTCTAAACATACTTTCATGATTTTGAAAAAACTACCGCTGTCTTTTAATCACCATATTTGAACATACTCGCGTTTCCGAATGCGAGAGCATGAAAATTTTGTAATGTTCTCCATCTGATCTTGAGTAAGATCTGCTAATCGTAAAACCGAAAAGTACCTTATTCATTTATTTACTTAAATAGCTGTTTGCGAACACGACAACTGAGGTTACTAGATGGTTTCGAAGCAAATCACATGTTTCTGCGGTTCCTCAGCGTGTTATGCAAAAATGTGAAGAAGCTGGATACATGCGTTAGATAAATGAATTCAAAAGTACCTTACAACATACATTCAACATCATCGGCGTAAAGATCCACCAAGAAATGTCGCACCTCATGGTATGAGGTAGGTTTAATCAGTGCAAGATATTTAGCTTCTTGCAACCGTTTATTAGCACAACACAGTCTGCGGCATTCAACGATTTCACAATTGACTCATTTATAGATTTTCTGCGTGTTATTGTTGGCAGCAGAATGCATGATTAATTCGGTATAGTGTAGTGACTATATAAAAAACACTTTATCTGCTTATGACCTACCAAACTGCTCGCGCAACTACATGCTTTTTAAAATGCTGTTTTATTATCATCTCCATAACATGAGCAGGACGCGTAGGAACCTGACAGGATATCGTGGTATTACACTGTGTCGACGCGCCTTATAAATTCGATTTCTTGTACATGACAAGTTGAAAGTTAATTAAACTTCAAATGATGAAAATAACCTCAACTCTTACGTTGCCCTCATTCGTTGTGTTCTATAACTACTTACGCTTTTCAATATAAATTGTTTCGATAGATCTGCAGTGCTAGAATAAATCGCTGATAATTCACTCATGTGGCTACAAACGCTTGTTTTAACTTCGCTTGACATAAAAGTCTAGAAAAATATGAGGTGAAACATTGAGTACTCACTGTCGTAACCAGGGGAAAATAAAGCATCTCATCCTGTTTTCAAGAACTATATCGTAAGATCGACAGTCCTTATAGCTTCTGATTGACAAACCATATGATCTGCTAAAGTACAAGCTATAAGATCAATTCCACAGTTGGTGTGCACATTACGGGACTCAGTGAGCTCTACCGTTTGCCTCACAGATGAACTTCAAGTATGGAGCTCGGCACCGTTAACAACAACTCGTCCCCCCGCCACCCGCGGTCGAAGGTGTTGGTGTCACATACTGAAGCTCCACCAAATCCTTGCGCATCATCAAAGTTTCATCAGGCATATATCATCGCATTTTCGGACAGCCGGGCTGTATTCGTCTCGGTTACTCGAAGATGCCTGCAAAAGCAGGGGTATACCGACAATCCTCGAGTACTACACTTCCACTTCTCTGAGAAAATGGTGGAACATGGTAAGCAGTTTCAGGTTTTGCTTTTACTGGCGAGGTAAAATATTGGCGCTGCATTACAACTTCTTTGGGGTTATACATTTGTATTATAAAGTTTCTTACAGACAATCGCTCGACGGACATTGGCTACACTAGTGACGTCAACTTGCATGGTAACGATCCCTGGAGGATTCAGATTATTATAAGCTGTGTGGCGGTTATAGCAATTTCGTCGGTAATTCAATAAAGATTTCTACTGACCAAGTTCCTGTGTCCCGAAAAGATCGAAACGTTGCACAACTATTCGGTTCTCTTCATATAGATACCATGCGGATTTGCATATCTCTGTCACTGTGTTATACCGTTGGATAGACCACTTGTGTACAAGTATACAGTTTGGGCCTAAAGCCATTACCTGACATCAGAGTTGTGTCGTCATCAAAATGATTGCTGTCCAGAAATGACTTCAGGTTTAAAAAGAAACAAAAATAAGGTGGCGTAAGGTCTGAAGAGTATGTTGGACGAGGAGTTATTTCACAGCCATAAGGCCACGCTCTCTCTGGGTGACTGATTTGTTATGAGCAGTGGCATTGTCATGGAAGAGCAAAAAACTATAGTTAGTATCTCGATTCTCCTCTTCCTGATAGACATCACTAGTTGTTGTGGTACAGAAGAAGAGTAAGTTCTGGTAGTACTGACAAAAATGATAAGGATATCCATCATTATTACTCTGTGATGGTTAAAGAAGTTTGTGAGCATGACATTGCTGACGGAAGGTTGGACACATACCCACTTTGAAAATGGTGAATCAACATATTTTCATTGTATTGCATGGGCTTTGGTTTTTGAATCGAGATGATGTGCCCATATTTCATCTTGTGCAACTAGTTTACTAAACAGTTGTGCTATTTTTGCGGACACATGCTCAAATTATTCCGAGAGCCTGCAACACTTTTGCTTTTGGAAATGTGTGGGCAGCAGGCGAAATTTTAGATACACTACTTTGCATATGTTCAAATGATCATGGATAGTTTTTCCCAAGGATCCCACACTAATCTTGACATTTGAAGCTGCTGTGCGACTAGATATATGAGGATGGAGAATGGCGGGCTTAATTCTTTGGATTTTGTCCTAATCAATAGCAGAAGTAAGCGACAGATTTCAGGCTGTATGAATTGGAGTCCTGCCAGCGTTAATCTGACGATGTCAGTTTTTAACAATGTCATTTGATGCTGTATTACTGTCATATGTTACTATTACTGGATCATAAGTTCCACACAATGTGAGGCCGTTTTAGAAACGATATTTGGTAATTGATAGGTATTCAATTGGCTCTACTGTACAACCCACATTTAAATCAAAACGCTCAAAGATCACAGTTATTATGGAGCCTTATTTTGATATGGTTGGCAGCATCCGGTTTCGGATTTGCCTGTCAGTGTGGCCAGCCACAGGACGCTTGCGCCTACAGAAAGACCATGGGTGGCTTGCGCTGCGCCACCCACATCTCCAACCACACCCCATATCCAGTGTAAACCGGAAGGAATAAGATCGGGAGATATGTAGATGGGAGCCACGTTTCATCAATGGAGCCGACCCACACTCCTTCACAGGCAAACACAAGCACCGTGTACTTGGAAATCAATAGCACACAAGGCGGTGCCCGAACCGTAGTCCGCTCCACACTGAGTGCATGGCACCACTCTTTGATCCTAATACGGCCACTAGGACCGTGCACCCCGTCCCCTCCAGCAACGACCAACTGTCTCCTAGAGCCAGTATGGACGAGGTAGTGGGTAATAGACAAGTAGGCACCTTATCAACATGCACATCAAGCGCAGCCACACCTGGGATATCAACCAACAGCCAATTACTTGAAACGACAAGGTGAAATAAAATAAATCGGATAATGTATACAGATACGGCGGCATAACTTCACTAAATGGGCGTCTAAAATAACTTGATTACGAACGAATCCGCGATAAGTTCAAGAGGTTAGAAAGTATACTTTAAGGAAATGCAACAAACACGAAAATGTTATCGAAATTAACTACCACTAGCTTCAGCGACGTGTGCACTTTTATAGAAGATAGTACAGGTAGAGCATAATATGAGAAAGAAAAGCGTTAAGACAAAATTACAAACCCACCACCTGAAACAAAGAGACTTAGCATGCAAGCACGCGGTTAGTAAATCGAATGCAGCGGACCTACAAACGCTGCGGCGGTTCTACCTACGTTCTCTGCAGGACCCGTCTTCGCGAAGTTGCAACCCTTCACTAATGCTGGCAGTTTGCAAAAGAAAATCTTTGATGAACGACCCACGTAAGTGCAGCATGACATTTACCCGCAGAAACTCGAAGTATTACGGAAGGTTTTGCTACAACCTCTTTAGTGTGCTAGGCCTGAACAAACAGACAAATTCATCAACTTGGGCGCAGTATTCCTGCTGCTGGATCATTGGTAAGGCGATTTTCTCTCACGATGTCAAAGTGGGATCAGTGTGCCCCTATTTTAGTTATCCGTAACATTGTTTAAACGTTTCACTCCTGCTGAAGGGTAAAACGTAAAACGCCTTTGTTTACGCAGCGCAATTGTGTGGAACAAAGTCTGGAAGTCACGTTTGAATGTGATGTGTTGACTTCTGGCTTTTGAAAGGGATTTTCGTGGAGGCATTCTTGTGTATGTTGGAAACAACACTCTTGTGACGACAATGATAGGGGTCAAGTCCCAAGCAAAGCGAGTCTCCGTCTCGGTAAGTATGAACCACTGCAATAACTGACGTGTGATTTGATCTCGTTCTGCGTGTGTCATGTGAGCGAACATGTTGCACGTAACTCGACGTTAGGGGAATTAACCGTGCTGTGGTTAGCTTGCCACTTGCCGACACAATGCTGATGCATTTCTTTAAGAATGTCATGCAGAAATTTCCCTTCAGAAACTTTTTGAGAGCAGGAACGGACAACGTTTTACGGGATAACCTGAATTCAGATTATTTCGTGTCTTCTCATTCAGCCGCTTACAGACAAATTGTGGAAAGAGTAAAGGAGTGCAATTGAAAAAGGTTCAATAAGGAAATCAATAAAACTGAGAAAATCAAGGTCATCGCCTACATCTTACCGGGGCAAGGCAAGACTGGCCACAAGGTCGACCTGTTTGTAAATGTTAAGTTTCATTCGTCGGATGGCAGAGGCTTCAGCGAAACGAAGCAAGCTGATAACCTTGAATGCGTCATATGGGTTTTCGCGTAAGGTACAATGGAACGGATGCTAAGCGATTGAGCTGGCAGGGAGTTTAGGGCCACTATTTGCCAGGTTCCTTGGAACATGTTCCATGATTCTAGTTGGTAATCTTCTCTTTGTTCGGCCAATTTACATGCTACCGCAAGTATAGGTGAATTGGTAAACCTATGCGGCGGTAACCTGAGAGGGAGACCTATCCAACTTGGATTCATGGAACAGCTTCTTGGATTGATGTAATAACACGAGCTCGGCTGCATCGAAGCACCTTATTATGACTTGGCGTAATCGGTTGCAGAATCTGCTTTCTGTTCCCTTTTGTACGCTAACGTGATGAAGACCTTTTTCTTTGGGACATCCATTCGTTTTTCTTTCATAGCAACCTCATTCCCGTACCTGTCAATGAATTTATTCGGATAGCCGTTATTTCCTATGTAAGACTCGATGAATCGTAACTTAGCGTCGATTGACTCCTCAGAGCTTATATTCGGTGTGCTCTAACAAAAAAGTTCGAACTTGGGATCGTTCATAGTTCATTAGGCAGTAACTGTTGAAGTGTAGGTACTGTCAGGTCCAGCTAGGTTTCCGATAAATCGATCTTATGAGTGAACCATCTGCTCTTCATTTAAATGCATGCCAAGAAAATGAAACTAATCCTCTGCTTTACTTCTCATGGTGAACTTGATATTAGGATGGCATTTGTTTAACGTTGCCAAAAGTGTGTTGCTTCAATGACATCGCGTAATAACTTACTCTCCAAATGACCCATAAGGAAGTCAGCTGGAATCGGTCTGAGGGGGCTACCCATTGCAACGCCTTCAATTTGACGATACAAATCCCCATTAAAGCAAAAGTGGAGGTCTTCCGTAAAAATGTTGAGTAAGGTCTTCAATCGATATGCAGGTATGCCAACTTTTCCGCATGCATACTTATGATGCTCAATGTCTCATCCAAAGAAAGGTTCGTGAAAAGGGAACAGACATCAAATGATACCATGTGAAATTTGTCAACGAACTCAAAAGTGCTTTTTAGACTGTGCACCACCAGCTCAGCACGTACACGCTCGAGTCGCTTTGCCAATCATCGTGCCAGTTTCTGGTGCGCTGTCGCAACCACTGAAAGAATAAGACGCAGTGGAACCACTTCTTTGTGTTCTTTTTGCAATCCATACCTACGAGGAAGTCTTGAGCCTCAGGGGCGGAGTTCCGCCATAGTTTTTGCGTCTATTAGTCCCACTTTGTGTAGTGTTCGTAGCTCACGCGGTAGCAAGTTCTCTCTTTTTCCGTTCTGTCTTTCCCCTTCAGATTTCTAATGAATCTACCCTCCTTCGTGAGCACCGAATACATATTTTAAAGATAATCATTTTTACTAATGCGGATAACCCCAGAGCCGTTATCAGGTCTCAGTAACACAACATTCTCATTTCGGCGTAGATGGTGCAATGAATCAAAATGTTCCTTCATGCGAAAACTTGGTTTTTCAGCCTCTGTGATGCAAAACTGGTTAGCCAAGTCCATTGTCTTGAATTTAAGCCAACTACTCGCGCCTGCGGTTGAAGGAGTCAGACCAGAAAGCTGCTCTTGCAGGCCTCACTCTCAGGTTACCGCCGCATAGGTTTACCATTTCACCTATACTTGCGGTAGCATGTAAATTGGCCGAACAAAGAGAAGATTACCAACTAGAATCATGGAACATGTTCCAAGGAACCTGGCAAATAGTGGCCCTAAACTCCCTGCCAGCTCAATCGCTTAGCATCCGTTCCATTGTACCTTACGCGAAAACCCATATGACGCATTCAAGGTTATCGGCTTGCTTCGTTTCGCTGAAGCCTCTGCCATCCGACGAATGAAACTTAACATTTACAAACAGGTCGACCTTGTGGCCAGTCTTGCCTTGCCCCGGTAAGATGTAGGCGATGACCTTGATTTTCTCAGTTTTATTGATTTCCTTATTGAACCTTTTTCAATTGCACTCCTTTACTCTTTCCACAATTTGTCTGTAAGCGGCTGAATGAGAAGACACGAAATAATCTGAATTCAGGTTATCCCGTAAAATGTTGTTCGTTCTTGCTCTCTTAAAACAATGCATTTGCGTTGACCTCCTGTCTAGCTGTCCTCTGTCCCTTGTGAATCCGGTGTCGCGGATGCGGTGGTAATGAAATTGCTGACTAAATAGCTTTAGAGGAAATCTAATTAGGGCCTACTGCTTAGGGCCATTGCACAGGGCACATAGGGCCTACTGCTTAAAATTACGGATACATTTTACTGAAGTAGCGTGTGCTAAAGATGTATTTACTTCATACCCTGCGCTTACATTTTTGCGGTCTTTGTGGTCAGTGCCTGTCACTTTTCCATAAAACTATATTTATTTATATGTGTGGTTGACGGTATCCACTTCGGATTCGTCCGTCATTGTGAAGTCCATGGGGACGGCAAAAGGACGCCTGTGATGCACCACCCACAGTTTCCTCCACACATCCCACACCCAGTGTAAACCTGAAGGAATAAGACCGAGAATATTTGGAAGGGAACCACGTTTCTTCAAGGGATATGACTGATGTTCCTTCAATGTGCACAGCGATCGTATTCCCCACTTCTTTGGGAATCATGCGTGTCAGACTACACAAGGTGACTGGCTATAGCATTCTCTGCACTGATGGAACCACTTCTTGAGTCTGGGAAGGTCACGGAAATCATAGACCCCATCACTCCAGCAAAGATTAGCCGTCACCTGTTGCCAGTAATCCAAGTGGAAGGTGTTAGGAAGGTAAGCACATTGTCAAGATTCACATCAAGCGTAGCCACACCGGGGATATCAATCAACAGTTAACACCTGAAATGCAAGAAACTCAATTTACATTCACACGTACAGAGCAGCTGCAGCGGTGATTTAGCACACGTATCATATCAACGATATTATTAGCATGGAAGAGTAAACTAGATGGAAACTCGCGTACCTACCAAACGCTGCGCTGATGATGATTGCCTGTTCAACTGACAAGCGACCTGTTCATTGTTGGGCACGCGTGGCGGCGTTGGTGACTTACAAAACCATGTTGATCAAGACTTTCGCGACTGCATGGAATACAGCACCATGCGCTCGATATCGATTGGCTGAACACCATCGGTGCCTTTCACTTCCGTGCGCGGAGTTTCTTTTCTGCATACAGCAGTGATTTCTTATACATCTGGGCAACCACACATTTTATATGCTCTCGTCATTGTCGTCGATCTATTGCCATCGCTTCCCAACACTTGACCGCAACATTAGTTCGTGATACAGTCATCTTGATCATGTACTGATGATGTGAACCTAGGTTCTCACCGTATCGCTTCTCCACACACAGTTGGCCATATCGCAGCTTTTACAATATCTGCTTCGAATCCATGCGGTGAACATGTCCGAACCATCTCAGATGTCTGCAGATGTACGCAATCCATGGCATTCGTGCCAATGCTTCAGAGCGCCTTCGTGTTACGAATCGGTTACCTCAATGGATGCGCGCAGTACGACACAGACACTGTTGATGGAAACGCAACAGCTATCTGAAATCTTTCATGAACATTGCCCAGGTTTCGCTGTCGTATAGAAGAACGGACAGCACCATAAACTTCTATGCAATCAGCCTCGTCCCAGCAGTAAGCTGGCAGTGATTACACACTCGATTCTCTAGCTTTCTAAATGCAGCAGCCGCCTTCGATAGGCGAATGCGTACCTTCATCAACTTCTGCAGGTCAGTAGCGAGTATGTTTCACATGTAGTAATTCTGCAAGTGATTTCCAAAGCGTCTTTACTAAGCTGGATTTGAGACACCCATGAGGATTTCGTAGCTGGTAAAGATTGAAAAAGACACAACCTTTTCTTTAAGGTTTGGTCCTAAGTTGGCGGCTGTCGAAGCGAGCACCGTCGTTAAGCGCTGCAACTCATCCGCGATATGGGCAAACAACGCGCATTCGCCAGCAAACAGCTAACTACGAATGGTTGTCTCATACACTGAGGTTCTCGCTCCGAAACGATGTATGTTCAGCAATCCACCAGAAATACGGTGCTCCACACGGACACCTTAATCGCAAGCAGCATCAAAACACAAGACATCATTGCAGTTAGCTAACTACTAGACAGACCAGTGGCTACGATTCAACCTTTCTTCACATCAGAGACAGAGGCAATTATCCGAGGTTTCTCCACTGATTTTCACCCTCGCCCACATACCACTCTGCAGATATTCAGTTATACTTATTAATTTGCTTGAGCAACCAAAGATACCCAACATCAGCCACAGTCACTGGTGGTTCACCTTGTCAAGTACCTTGGGATAATCAACAATCTGTAAATGCAATGGCTGTGTCGCTTTAGTCATTTCTCCGACAATTGATGAGCCTCGAACTGCATATCCGTGGTATTACAGTCTGAATTAATTAGCAATGCTCCTTCGCTGCTTGTGGTTTAACGACCTCAGAGACGAGGCGATATAACAGCATTCGTGAGGTTAATTTACTCACATAGGCAGCCGATTGACACTATGACAATTCGTGGTTTATGGCTTGCTCAATTTGCCGTTGTACAGTTGCAACACATTCTGCTATGCTTGCTCTCACCGAGGCTATTTTGGCGCCCAGGATCCTCACAACTACGTCTGTTAGTTTTTCATACTTCGGGAACAGTGCAGTTACGATAGTAACCACTGGGACAGTTGATTTCAAAGTCAACCGAGTTCACGATTGAGATCGCGAGTCGCAATCCAAGACACATGGCGGGTGCTGCAAAACACAAAAATCTACTTCTAACCGCTGTGTCAAACACTGCTCGAGGAGTTCAATTGCCTAATGATCATGGCGATAGCCACCAAGGACTATGAGCCGAGTTCAACTCCCACCTTTGCTATCCCTACCTGATGAGTCTAAACAAAGACGAAAACGTCGGTCTTGGAGTGCAAGGATGAGAGTGAACCACACCGAAACACTCCAGTTCGCTCATTGTTCCTAGATTCAAAGACAACGCCTAGATCCAAAGACAACATCTAGATCCAAAGACAACGTCAAGACAATGCCAAAGATCAAAGCCAAACAATGGTACTCTACCGGTTTACCTGCTTTTGGGGGCTAGGTACATTGGGCGCACGACCACGGACTTTGCAAAGTGAATGAAGGAACATTTACCAATTTCGCTCGTCACCCAACAGGACAAAACTAAGTTGAGTGCAATAACTAACCAACTGATCTGCACCGGTCATCTAACTGATAAGCACAATTCATTTGAGATCCTGTATCGAGTACTGTCGCAGCTATACCATCGCTCGGGAGCACGGCTACTTGCTGCCGCTGAAGCGGTATGCATCAGGTTGACAAAACCTAATCTATGCATTCAGAAGACGCATGTCCAAGTATTACAACTACCCTGGCCAGCCACTAATTAAAATGGTTCGGACCTCACTCAGAGGTGTCACATGTCTTCAGTCACTTGACCACATGATCTGTTAAGTATACCACATAAAATGTTTGTTAAATCAATAGTTGCTCTCTGTTTTCTGAATGAACTTCTCTTCTCAGTCTATATTTCTGTACCAAGATTGACAAATCGCAAAAAATTGTTCGCTTTAAGCGTCCCGCTGGCGTTTCATCTTGCAATCTACTTCTGGAGATATCTTGCCGGCTCCGACGTCTTTGCAATTTCGCAACCCAGCACGTGTCGGTGGGTCGGCAAGATCCAGCTTCATCTCGGGTTCCTGCAGCTCTCGCAACATTTCCTGGTGAATCCCTGAACTGTTGTTCGAGAGACAGTTGATTTGCTTTCTCCTGATCTGCATTACTTCGGCGGTCTGTGTGCAGATAGCGCATGAAGTCGCATCCACCACTGTCATCAGCAGCTGCAAGGTGGATCAGTATACCGCTATTAAGCAGTGAAATAAATCCTCAGGTTAACGGCGTTCGGTGTAGCACTCTATCTACTGCGTTTGCTGCGTCTATCACGCGGAAAATAAATGTACAATTTGATCCTCACAAACTTGTGAGCAGTGCCAGCCTCATCCATCATGCATACTTCGCATATTTCACGCTGGCGTACGATGACATAGTCAAGCAGGTGAGGGTGACCACTTCGTGGGTAACTTCAAGTAGCAGAATCAGTAGCACCAATTGCAAACTGGGTGTTTGTGTTCGTCAAGTCTTGAGTGACGCACAGTGAGAACAGTCGGTCTCCATTCGTATTGCGTGTGCCAAAATCATACGGCCTGATTACATCTGGCCATAACAAGGCATCAAGTCCAACAAGTGCGTATAACCACCCAATAGGAATAGCCGTACCACAGAGGACAGCTAAGCGTAGCATCCATTCCTCGCGTCCTCAGGATAACACGTGTTTAGACAGTAAGTACTAATAAATTAGACAAACTTACCTCTTCCTAGTACTGATCGAATCGTCATCAAGCTTGTCCTGATGCCAGTAGGCTCCCCCACCAGTGACCGTTTGGGCCGTCAGACAGTAGAAATCGTAACCCGTGTTTACATACTGCCGTGGTGATGTTTCTCACCCAGTAGAACGTGTAACCAGCACTATCCTCGTGCAGTGCACCTTCGTCTGCAAGCTGAGTCCCACTGAGTGATTCAATACCAAGGCCGTAACGCGCGCTCCATTGAGAAAAGTGCAATGCGTCGCTGTGGGTGCTTATTCTACTTATGGCCGAGTAGTGCGCGCAAGTTCCTGTCCCTGATGTTGGGCGCTATGCGCGAAGCCATGGCGACTTAGCAGGGCAATCGTTCCTGTGGTGATCTTGACTAGAGGATGTAGTAGGTTAGGTGAAACTGGGACGAGGAGAGTATGTGCCGGGAAAGAAGATAAAAGGAGGGCGTTAACAGTAGCATTTACACGCCAGTCCATTTCGTTTTATGCAGTAGATAAGACGAGCCTTTTCGCAACCCACCGTGGCTCTATTGCCGATGGAGCGTAACGTTATCCGGATTGGTGTATATCATGATATACTGCCAGGAAGTCCACACCTGAACAGAATAAGGACTCGGGTTTTTAACTTATGTGTTCGATAAAATGTACTCCCGAAAGGCAGCATGCATGCGAGATAGTTCACTGAACCTACTAAAGCGGAAGTTGTCCTGACTGTTAGCTAGAATAAGGGTGCAAACCAAACTCTAACCAGTGGTCAGCAGGAGGAGACATTGAGGACATGAGTCCAAGTCAAAATATTAGAAGTATCGGGTCGACAACCTGCTAAAATCTCGCCGCCACACACCGCAGTTAGCCATGGACTCTGCCTTTATAAACATATGTATTTTGTACATGATTGCATATGTATTACTGAGGGGGTATTTTTCTTACTTCGGAGGGAAGACTTTGTTTACGCTTATGAGATAAATACCCCTGTGCTCGTTATCGGCATCGCGAATATTTTGCCCAACAACATAGTTTTATACGTATTGGAATCAGCGCCACATGAGGACTATCGCACTTAAAATCAGCAAAACATGGTTTGGCCAATCTAAAATTCAACCAATGAAACTAGTCAAATAGGTCAAAAATGAGGTAAAAATTCTAAATTTTCAGAGCAAGATACAAGACCGGTTGTCGAACTGAGCGACCGAACTCACCGGGTGGTAAGTAAGTGTAATGAACACTGCATGTACTCCGATAAATAATTTCAATGAATCGAGAATATAAGTGGTGGTTAAGAGATAAACGCATTGTTTCACCTAGCTGAAAATTATGTGACAACTCGGTTATTATCATGGTACAAAGAAGTAATTGCTTTTATATCATGATTTGATGAACGTAAATTTCCACTTCCAAGGATCGGGCTAATTGCATTCTCATATTCATTGGAGGAATATGCTTAGTTCAACGCTCATATCTCCCCTAGCTTTTACTTACTACATTTTCACATAAATCATTAAGAAATTATTTGAAAGAAAGTACTTGGTTTCTTAAAGTTCATTCCTTACTGATCTCTACTAGAATTGGTGGATCAGTGAACACTAGAAAATAACTTTCCATCCTAATGTGTTAGTTAGTAACTATTGAATGGCAGGTGTTGATGTTCAGATGGGTACCTTTGAAGTAGTCGTTGTTTGCATGGATTGTGACGCGCTGTCAGAAAGTGGACCGCGGTTCGCACTGAAGTACAGCTTGATCAATTTGGTCGTTGCTACAATAGCTGAAGCAGATGGAACATCGCAGTCTACCAGAACAGGATGGACAAGGAGCCCCGAAACTGCACCCCTAACCGGCATTTTAGAAGGAGAATTTTACTCAGTCCAAGGAGAGGTCATGGTACTGTAGGTTTGCAGACTATCTACAAGAATTTGGTGATCCAAGGGGCAGAAAGCGTCAAAATAGTAGACACAAATGACATCAGTTTCGTTTTACTTATCCTCGTTTCGATCCAAATCGCAATTGGCTAGTTTGGGGTACGTGACCGTTGATGTCGGAAGATGGTTGACTTGGTGCAATTATGCTAAACGTTGCTAAATAGCCTATTAGTACCGGTGCTATGACTGACTCCATTAACATTGTCAACAAGGGGAAGCGAATCTCTGGGCTATCGTTGGTGGGTACCCAGGGGGTACCACCGTAAAAATTGGGGTAAAGATACTCTGCTTCCACAACTTACTGAAACAATAGCACAACGGAGTTATCACGGATCTGATGGTGAAGGCTTACCAGTTTTCCGTAAAGAATAAGACCAAAAGTGGACTTGTCAAAAGAAAATAAAACGCAAAACGATGGACTAACCGCAATGTTTAAGTGTGCACATTATTTGGTTAAGTTGCCCAATGTCACGGTAACCTGAGTTATGTCATGTAATGCAGATGTAATATAGTATGAAGTCGAGTTTTGAATTTGCCTAGCATAAGAGCAGATATAAGGACATGCGGAAGTAAGTTCCACGATTTCTATACACGGAATGAGGAAACATTCCGGCGGCATTCCAACCAGTTACACTGCGTCTCTGGCTTCAAATGGTGACCTCTCAGGGAGGTATTGTGGCTGAACTTATATAATTCTCGGCATGGGTTATGAGAGTCCCTAAGGATCTACTACACAATTGTGAGATCACCTAACAAAAGACCATATTGTTCACTAAAAATTCCTAGAGTTTAAGCCTGTAATGGCAAGGGAGTAGAGCGATACGTTAATAATGTTTGTAACCTTCCGTTGTGACTTCACTAGAGCAGTGAGATCATACCTTTTTCAGCCGTGCCACACCTGATTGGCATTCTTTGATCTTTTGCAAGGAGAAGGTTGGTTCAAACCGGCCAAGCGCACTACGCAGTAGGCTCAGAATTGACTTGCTTTCACACTGCCGTCTCAGCCTGCTTTGTATATCTGAGATCTTTCTGCAGGAGCACCTGGAGATCACTATCAAGAGAAGGACGCTACAAAGCGTATTCCCCTAGTCGCTTTTCATAGGCGCCCGGTGTAGTATTCCTAATATTTGTACTTGGCAGATTTAAACCCAAACATGTTCTGGGTCAACCATTCGTAAGCCTTTGCGGGATCACCTTGAAGTACTATTTGGTTGTTTGCTAGTTAGATTGTCCGCCATATCTTGAGGTTGTCCTAAAAGTCAACACACTCGCGAGTTCGTTTATGAGCAAGAGAAAGAACCGTGGTCCAAGTACCGAGCCTTGAGGGAAGCCACAATGAACCTCTATCAGGTCTGACAGGGTGCTACGAACCCGTGCAGTGAAACGTTGTTGTACTAGAAATGAATAAATCAAATCCAGGATAAGGTCACCAGTCACGCAGCTCCGAAGCTTCTGAAGAAGAATCCGGTGATCAAGACGCTCAAATGCGTTCGAGAAATCAAAGTAAGAGGCGTCGAGTCCTCCAACGTCGAAGGATTCCGTCCAGATAGCACGGTTTTGGCGCAATCCATGCTGTTCTTGCACGAAGATAGTTAATTATGCATAATTGCATCCGCAACGACAGACTGTATGAGTTTAACAAGTGCAAGAAGAAGAGTAATCGGGTGTAGTTAGCAGGGACAGCACCATTGATTCCTTTGTAAACGTGGTGAATACTCCACGCTTCTACGTTTTTGGGACATGGATCTGGTCGACAGAGCGCTATAATTGTTCAGTCAAACTGGTGACAGCCACCATCAATAACTTGTGGCGTGAGCTATCCGGATCAGGTGAACTGTCCCGTTTATTGACATCAGTCACTTCTGCACATCTGCGGCTGTGAAGAAGATGTGGCTAAAATCTGGGGGTAATGTGATATGTGTGACAATGATATGAGATGGCGACTCGTTTATGAAAGTGCAATGGAACTGATGTCTAAGAGCATTAGTTGCTTAATGAGCAGTTCGCGCTTGTCCACAGACGGTGTTTAGAGGAAGGATGACATATGCACTTTGCTAAGGTTGTTAACATGCCTGTTCATGCAAATCTCTTTGAAAGGATAGGGGTAATGCTTCAGTCATCCTAGCAGCTTCACCTGCAGTGCTTTCAGGTAACAACTGTCAATTCCAGGGGAATTATGGGTACGCAGACGCAGCGACTTCCACAAGGCTTTCGCTTAAATAAAAGTTGTGTAAATATAGGCGTCTAGGGGAACGGGAAAGGAAGGTAACACGTACTGGTAACAATTAGGAATATTTGTGTAAATTTTAGTCGCAGAACATTTTCGATATCCTGGAAGGTTTGAACACATCCATTTGCTGAGATTAGTGAGGAAAACCATGATTCACTTTCCGTAGGTTGTTCACAGTTTTGCATAGAAGCTTGTTGTTAGCCCAAAACCTTACAGCAAGATATTAGCAGTGTACTAATTTGCCCTCATGGACAAGTGTGATCCAGTGATAGCGCTGCATTAAATAGTAGTTCCAATTACTAGGACAAGGTTTCACGTTGAACACACGCCATGCTGCATTTCTTACCACCATGAGTTTTCGAGCTCGACTCCGCATTAGTGATGATTTTGGCACAGAAGTAAACGTGGATGTCATCAGATCTCTGAACTGGTTAATAAAAGCCATCCAAATATTACCATCGGAATCTTCATCCGCAACCCTCAGTTTGCGTCTCCGACGAACTCTGTTAGCATGTCGTAATTTCCCTTTGTTCGCACTAAGCCAGATTGTTCCACCGAATACTCGGCCAGACCCAGATATTTAAGAATTAAAATGACGTGCTCCTTCTAATTCACAGGACTTACTACAGGTGGCTCATCATTCATGAGCTTTCCGATCGTAAGCAATAAATCAAGCACTGACGGTTTATTTCCCACTTTAAATCAAGTGATAAAACTAATATGCCTAATCAGTAGAATCGTTGCAATAAACGCTTATAGCTCGACCTTGAGCTGTTGACTGGGGCTGTTGCAACTTCCGGATCGTGAAAAATGTGGTCACCTGACAGGAGAACACGAATGCATGGTGGTCGCAGAACCCTTCCCAAGCTTGATATCAGACGGAAGTACATTACAGGGATGGACATTGTGGTCGACCATAGACTGTTATAAGGCGTGTTCTTGTGTCTCAGTCGCAGTCGGTATCAGATTGAGTCCATTTACGGTCTCCAAATCGTTCATTAGTTCGCACTGTAGCTCACTGATTCACCTACCTTGCTGGCGCGATCGTTTTAAACAAGGGACATGCCATGGTTTCAATGATATTTGTGGACAATCTCACTGAAAGGATGACTTCTCGATCGGTTCCAAGTAGATTCCAAGTGTTCAAATGGACGTGCATCTATCGCGATTTCGGCAAAGCTCTGAGTGTAACCAAATTATATTTAGAATGATGGTCTCAAGCAGATAATGCATGACTAAGCCAGAGTTTAGCAGTCTTATTAAAGAGACCTCGTGCATTAAGATACATTCAAGAAGGTGTCTGACGTCAGTGGTGAGTAGAGGAAGGGGTCTTCACCGTGTGATGTAAAAAGGGGGAAGAGATCAGCCATTAATCGTTTTTTAGGTGTTGCTGCGACAAACTGATTTGTGTCGGAGTTGGGATTTCCGTCATTTCCTCCATACTAGCCTTTTTGCTTGCAACGGAACTTTGCACAAGTAGATATTGGTGGTACGCAACAAGGGGTACACTGGAAAGGCTGGAAGTTTCAACTGCATTCCAATCGGTTATATAGTGACAAACTCTAAATAATAGTGTCTAAAGTTGAAGTTATGGGATGGTGGTAAATATGGTTGCGGTTCCTCAGGATTTGCTGAGCCAGTATGAAGTCCAAACGGATGACATGATACCGGTCGAACACATGCTGACTGATTTTAATTTAAGTTGAGAAGATAAACAGAAGAGGCAGTCAGTGTTTTGGATTATCTTTCTTTGTATGGTTTCCAGCTCGACGTTACTATACTTCTAGCAGAAATGCCGGGCCGGGATTGTATATCCTCCTTTGGATCGCACATACCTTTAACGATCTGTAATGCCATGGAAAAGTCAGACAGGTCAAACGTGCCGATTGCCGGTTTTCAACGCCTTTTGGGATTGTTTTGAGCAATTTAGATGGTCTAGAATACGTATTCCCGCGTCATTATCCTGGAAAGTTTTCAACTACCTGTAAAATGAACGATTATATACGGTTTGTCCATGCTGACACACTTGAACGACCTCACATTTGGCCGAGTTAAGCTGGAATAAAATCCTCATGGAATTGTCGTTAAAATCATTTAGATGACGCTAGAAGAGATGGCGATTTTCCTCATTGCTATTAACCACAATGATCTTACATGGCAATGGTAAAGCAGCAGGTTCAAACGATAACATTTTCGTGGTCGTAGCTTAATATCTGCAATTATCTTGACCCTAGCACGGACTCCTATCAAATTCCGCATTACATCTACCTTCAGTTGGAAATAGTGCTCTACATATGCCTCCGCCGGAGGAGGAAGCAGCTAACATACCCAAGAGCTAGTATGCCGAATCCATAGCTGTGCAACCTCCCAACAAATTCTTTTGTGACTTTATATTGTGTGTTCAGTTAAATATTCTCTCTGGGAAACATCAACATAAGCTATGACTACACGATCACTGAGACACAATAACTCATTAGCTATATGTTATCCATCAATCGCTCTTCATTTGTAAACACTAGGTCCAATGTACCTATCCTGATTCCATTAAGAAGAGTGATATGACTATAAGGTAAAACGCTTGTGATCAATTCATGTGGATCGGTTTTTAATACTCACTGTTTGAAGCTGCTATCATCAGATGATGTACATTGAAATCGTCAACTACGAGGTTATTCCCGTACTCTTTGCGTGTTGCTGTATTCGGGAGGAGTATCAAGTGAGAATTACGCTGCAACAGTGGATAATGAAATGAAGACCAATGGCATCTATCTTGAGTATTCTAGAGCTTTCAACCGTTTAGATTGCCGCATCCCTCTAAATAGGCAGCAATACTACGGTACTTGGAAACCTGCCCTTGAAAAGATCAGAAATGTTGTTCTAAAACGCCGGCTGCGAATGGTGGTTCGTGGCTCATTTTGCAGCTTACTGAGGTAGACTCCGGTGTTCCACAGCTTTAGTGATGGAGCGCCGTTTAGTTTTGGTGTTCATAGAGGAACTGCGTATGTTACCGAATCGAATTGCTTGTGAGTTGCTAATGAGATCAAGTTTTGACGGACTGCCGTTAATCAAGCAGATTACGACCTGCTGCAACAAGAACTAGAAAGTACTTTTGTGCCGTCAAAGACTAAGATGCTTCCTGCAGCGCGGGCAGGAGCTAAACACTACATGTGCACCACAAGCCCACTCGCGCATATGAACATAACGAATATATATCGAAGACCGCCTCACAAAGCGCAGCGCTAGGGCAGTGACGCAAGATGAATTGGGCCGTTCGGTGTATTGCTTGAAAGCGTCTAAAACCGCGAACTGGAACGTTGGTTCTTTACGGATGGCGTCCAGGCGGTTCGGCCCCTCCAACTGCCTTTAAATTATCAACATATATGTAAGGTCTCCTGATGAGTAAGCGGTTCAGGCCAAGTAACCCTGGTTACGACACGATCAAACTGTACTGGAGATCCCACGGCAAAAAATAACCAAAAACTTAAGGGGTTATTCCATCTGCCGCGCAAACCACGACCCGGATTCCTAGAAGTGTACAGCCAGTTGACGCTGTCTACGGACTGATCAATTTCTGGCCTCAGATTCTGAAAACCGTAAACACGTTTGCTGCTACCTACTTAAACGTAGCCCCAACACAAAGCTGAGGGTTTACCAGCTGAATCTGACCACCAAATGCAGCCAAGTGTGCTGCTTCCGAAATTATTTTCCCTCAGGTTTTGCCGGCCTTGTAACGCTCTTCCAACTAATGTCATTTCTTTTTTAACGATACTTATGGTTAAACAACCTACTTAACTATGCCTTACACCACCTACATTACGTGACGTGAATTCTACTCATCAAGTCGCGAAATGACGCAGGCAAACAGCGGGCTCACTAGCCCTCACGAAATCTGGGTACATGGATTTACTGTGTTAACAACGTAGGTATACGGAGTCAACAGATGCCGGTTTTACACAACCGTCACATTTTGTCAACTACTCCATTTCAAACGGAACATGGTACAAGACTTGTTAAGTCTTATCATTTTAGAAGTATTGATACCTTTGTTTCATTGTATTTTCATCTCATGCCTCTCTCATGATTTTGCGTTTGGTACGCCCTGGACATGGAAATTGTCGGTTAAACTCGTTCCACCTGAGCATAAGCTCAGCCTAGATGTTTGGTAAAGCCTTGATTATAATTACCTTTATCCTGCTTCTAGCGCTTATGCCATTGAAACTGTGGTCGATTTACTTGTCTACTTGTGTCCCTTTGCTCACGGTACTTAAGGCATTCCTCAGCAGGTTTGATGCAGTACCTAATGGGGAGGATTCGTTTGCGTAATTCACTAAGCGTGCCCACTCTAAGGTGAATTTGGTAGTCTCCGTCTCATCAAGGTTGTCTACTAGCTGTTCGTACTTAATAACTAATGAAGATAACTTTACGTTTTACGATATATGTGTACATAACGCAGCACCAAGGTGAGTCTAGCAAACTATCGTGTAACCTTTTTTTCCAGGTACGGTTGGGACATCTAAAATCCATAAACTTGCAACGCCTAGGACACGAAGACTCCTAATTGGACATGTTTGGCAAATTAGCCACATTCGGCTTTAGCCTGGAACACGCAAGGTACTACCCCATTGAGCAACTTTTACTATCCATTAAGCTGGCGATCCCTTGATGATTAACGGTTGTCTCGCTTGTCCTCAATCCAACTTAGCATCACGTTAGAGCAAGATCACAGAGGTCGAGATGCGTTGGGTTGATAGTGAGCTAGGCTGTTATGGTCTTTGTCTAATGTACCCGTCGGATGTTTAGCAATGCATCCGTGGGGCATATTAATATGTGGCGCGATAGACGGTGATGCAATCATAGATGACATGGAGTATTGGCCGTGCAACTAATAAAGGTTAAATAACCTTTGGCTGATCGATACAGTAATTAATTAGATGAATGAGAAATTCTTCGAAAACCACTAAGATGTTCTATTCAATTAGACCTAATATAGTGGTTGCAGCTAAAAGTAGAGCAGGTTTGTCCTGGTGGGTATCGGTGAAGTACCATTCTAAATGGCAAGTTTAGTTAAGTGTGAGACGACCTATTACTATTCCAAAGCGCATATTTTTGCGGGTTATTACACATTGATTTATAACAACTGAGTGTAAATCCAGAAATATATTATAAACGGTAACGGAATAAAGCTAAAGAGACGAGAGCTGTGAAAATTGTGCGGCTGTAGGAGAAGAGACGTACTTCTGACCACATTTTAATAAAAATCGTTACCATACTCGGTCGGATAGACACGACTGTTTAAATACATTTGCTAATGGAAATTTGGGAAAAATTGGCGTTCTATCACAGATGCCATCTTAGTATCTCTTTTACCGATGTTAGATGTTGCCTGCTGTATAGACATATAAGACTGTGCAGCATAGCTGAAAAATGATCATGACGAATACCCACAGTGCAGATAAGCCAAAAACTCTTACAAAAGGCTATTCCCACTACTTAGCAGTTCTTTACTCTTACGCCCCAATCTGAGGCAAGCCATTCTTGCTGGATTAGACCGGCAACATAGGGAGAGCTGCAGACTAATAAGGTAAGTTTAAGGCGAGTCTGCGCAAAAGCTTCTGTTATCAGTTCGAGAGGACCACTTTGAGGTGCCAGTGGCACCCACACAAATCCGTCAGCTATACCACTAAATGCAGCACACCAAAATCAAGTAAACTTTTATGGGCAAGATGAACGTCATATCATATAGGAACAAAGCAGTTTGTCTACTGGATAGGACTGGATTTTGAAAGTGAAGCATTTGCTGCAGCCTGTGTACAGCATATCTCCTAAGTGCTTTATGAATCTTCATCTCAAGGGAGCCATAGGAGGACAGTTTGTCCAAATCGCTTGACTAAAAGCATATGATTATACCAACAGTTTACGACATGCTGGACAAGCTGGTCAATCGATAAATGCACTTTATGTCAGCTATAGCTTTTATGTTGAGCCATTCTGCACAAAATATTTGACGCCATTTCGCCGCATAGTATACAGGATTGACGACACCTTACTATCAAACGCATTGTTTATGTTTGCCCTGCTTAGTAGGAGAAACGATGTCCCAGAGTTCACACTGGCAGCAGTCCTGAACGACAGCGTTCCAATATAACGCAAAATGTTATGCCGCGAATACTTCACTTGCCTTTGGATTCTCTGATGAAATCTAAACAAATATGCGCAAGCTCAATTTACGAAAAATGGCCATCTTAAAAAGCGGTTAAGCAAGAAGAGTTTGCAACCGATAAGCAAAATAGTTTCATTCATCGTCTCTTAGATAACTTCGTATACGGCAACTAACAACGATTAATTAAAGGACGTATACGTACTGCTAGGTGAGAGCATATGAATTCCTTTCTTGGGAGCTGAGTTGGAACTTACGCAAATATTAATACAGTAATAGGCCGTAGCCAGTAAGAGCACAAAAGTGCATGCTGCAGACAAAGTTTTGAAAATACAAGCAATTTGGCAAGTCTACCTCTCAACGTCATTTGATGGTTTAGCAGACGAAAAGATTACGATTAAATGTCGTCAGTAGTTGTGGTTTTTGTTTAATCCTCGCAGTTCTATTGAGGGAAAATGAATTCCTTGTTTTGCCGTTTCAAGCAAGCTTCTGGGCTTACAAAAATCATGAAACGTTGTCACTGCTATTAGAGCACCTCGACAAACAAAGGCACACATTTCATTCGACCAGAACATAATTTATTAAAAAAGTAAAAACAAAATAACAAGTCAAGGAGGTACTTCTGGGTGTGTTTCTGTCCACGAAACCTGATAACCATGCACGTTATTCTATTACACCACTAGGATCATGAACATGTAACCGCAGTTAAAACAACCACGCTCAGCAACCAGCTAAAACCACTGAAGCAGTACTGAGTACATCGATTGATATTTAATTAAGCTAGGGCTAATTTAATGACTTCGAATTAATGTACATTAATTATCCAATGGAATTTGTCCTGAATTTTCCTGAAGCTCATATCTAACAATTAGGAATGCTACATCTGATATAGTCATAACTACTCTCATTACTAAAGCTACAATTAAATGATATCGCATCGATCGATGACGAAGTGTTTGAAGCCAAACTGCTCAGATTGGTCTCAACACACCGCCTAAGCTACCGGTAATTCGACTTAATGTAAACGCAACTAATGATTAGTGGTAAAAAGTGCATAACTTATAAAGGATCCTAGTGAGCCTTAGAACTTAGCATTGAACTGCTTCCACTGAGCAGTTAACATTTTTCCTTCAGGTTAATCTTTCTACATGCTGTATGTAAAGCAAGAATTACATGCTACCTTCTGAATGGGTCTTAACACATGAAACTCACGGTGTGAATCAGAAGTTAACGAACCGTAATAATTGGTTCCATCCTGGGACATCTGGTGGAAAGCGGATACCGAATTAGGACCGCTGATGCCTTCGAATTACTTTATGTAGTGAAACCACGGTACACTAAAGGGCTTAAAAAGCAAATCTTACGGACGGCCGAAGCGATTGCGATTAGAATATTGCAACCGGAATTATGTAAGCAGAAGGCCTTGCTGCAAGGGCTTCTTCTACCCTGGCCCTAGTCAGCTCGCTAATTTTTGCTACTCCAGGCGTCTACAGTGGTCGGATGATGCACTTGGCATCCCACCGATCAACTAACACGGGCTTTGTCACATGTGTAGTTAACGGATTTTATTGATCCATACTTTTGAGTTTCTGTTTGTCGTGATTCCACTATTCCCACCACCTTGGCTTCACCAGCCGTTTACTTTGTGCTTTTCCATTTTATAATTGTAAATGCCTGAGGAGATTTATCGGAAAGAGTACTCTTCGCAACGTTGTGTTCTCGTATTTCCATGGGTATAATCTACGAATTGAAAATGTTTTTTAGCTGTGGCTACATGACCAAATTCTTTAACGGCACGTTCCTCCATCTTAAGTACGTCGCTTGTAGTCGAACATTGGGCAATAAGTCAAGAATTAGTGTTCTGATTCAGATTATGATTAAGATTGGGTTACTTCTAGACCATCCAGTGAGTTAGTTTTGCAGCAACCGCTATGACATTCACCCGCATGATCAAGGGAGTATTTTTCGCGCTATCTATTACCAGTTACTTTGCAAGTTATGCCGGACTGCCACCAGATCTCATGGCTAATTGCTATAAGACACTGGCAAGTTAGCGCAAGTTGTTAGCGGTCAAGGGTTTGGTTCCGGATGTAGACGGAGTATGCTCACCATTGACGAGTCATAGTAGGATGAAACGGCTGTCTGATGCGCGCCGGATTGGTAATTGTACAGTCTGGCTTGTGAATGCTGGGAAGAATCAGAACACACGAGATTTCCGATTAATTCTTACTTTGCGATAAGACTTTAGAGAAGCTTGTTGATACGAGAAGTTCCGTTACTTTGTCTTTTTGCAGTATTTCTCGTAGCAGACAAACCCGAACTTTATTCATTGCAAACTATTTGTTACCTGAAAAAGAAAGTGTAGTAACAATATGTCATCCTTTTAGGGGGCAATGGATCCAGAGCAACTCAAGAAAGATTGCAACTTGGTCCTCGATGTCATTAAAGATTATTGGAAGGACCTTTTGAATAAATCGTTCCCCGTTCTTCCTGATTTTCAAACAATCACTCCAGGCTATCTTCAAGACGTACTACCAAACGAGGCACCTGAAGAAGGAGAAAATATTGCATTGATTTTGGATGATTACAAAAAATATATATTACCTGGAGTAATCATGCGTCGCATTAATTTGTGCAAATATACTGCTGTTTGCTTTTGCCTTTTAGGCTGAATGGTGCAAAAATATCTAATGGTAAAGAGCCACAAAAATCCAGTTGGTTGCGTAGTCCCCACGTCCTTTGGGCTATGGTTGAGCTGAAGTCCATTTTTGGTGTCTGAACTAATCTTGTTCTTTTGCTTCTGTGGTGCTAAATTTCACAAATAATATTGCCATCAGTCACAGGCAGCCCACTAAATCACATATGTCTGAGGGACATCTAATATAAATCTGGGGAAGTGTACTTGGCGAGCTAGTGCTCAAAGAGGAACAAGTGTACTTTTCGGTCTGCGAGTGGATTCCACTCTAATTGGCGCGAGTAACTATCTCGCACGCTTTGTATGGTTCAATCAGCACTGTTTTTGGATACGTGTTGCAACCTATTCACGCTGTAAATAGCAAGAACACAAGGGCTAGTAGCTGCAGAAAATCCCTTGCTTAATCTGAGGATTTTGACCGATTATTTAGAGGAATGGAAAACATATTTTATCAAGACCCTTTTTAATAGAGTGGTCAAACACGAAAACGAGAAGACGCAAAGTGATTTATCTTCACAGATAATGCTGCCGACTACACTAATTTTTAGTTAAGTCAATGGCAGTAAGCTATAGGACTTATACACGCCAAAACTTTTGAATTACTTCCCACACAACTATTTAAATAATCATAGAGTCTGCAAATGCTTTGTTACGTACTGCAGATTTGCACTAAAGCCAAATCATTTCACTGCTACAATCTATTTCGAGTTGTTTACTTACAAATCCATAAGTTGTCCACCTAAGTGTATCGGATGTGTCCCATACCTCATGAAATGCAACGACCTATTTTTGTGTACATTAAGCAGATAGACAAAACTGTTGCAATTTTCTTCAGGTCTTGCATTGGCAACATCCGGATTTTCACGGGTACTTCCCAACGGCATGCTCAACTCCATCAATTCTTGGTGACTTACTTGCTGACTCTGTTGGCGCGCTTAGTTTTAGCTGGGTAAGTGGGAAATGTGTGGTTTATTATCATAATTGCTTACTACACCTTTTCGATCACCCCAGACAAATCGAATGTATATCATCCAGCTGATTAGATATGGTTAAAAATGATGATCCCGGAAGCCGGCAATCGATTAGGTTTCATTCTCCGCCGGCCAACTGTATAAATATGATTTAGCACCTTCTTTTAGTCATGGTTGTATTCCGATCAAATTTCCAATAAGAAACTCTGGGAAACAGATAAATAAGTGTGCTAACGAATCGGCAGTTTTCTTTCACTCTAGCGGCAGTTGCCTTTTTATTTGTAGAACTGCAGAATACATACAACTGATGATTGATACACGCCGCATCTTGTACCCTGCATGTTGCACACGGTCAGTGTAGTAGATTAATCTCGCATTCTGGTAGGACCCTGGTAGAATGCTTATTAATTATACTTCTGTCGCTGTCGCTACATGAGTATTATTCATAATCGGAAAACCTGTGGGACAGACGAATGTGTGAAAAACTGTGCCAATAATGATGAACCAAATAGAGCCGAACTTCAACGACAAGGATAGGTATTAACTTTTTGTGAAGTCTTATTCCTTTTAACCACGCCAACTTCCTCCTATAAGCAAAAACATACATTGAATTTGTGAATTAGCCACGTGACAATTATACTAAATAGCGTCTCAGCTTACGTCTAATTCCCTCAGACATTTCAAGGGAAAACCCGTTGTATTTTTCTAGTAAACTAGCCACTTTGAGAACATTCGAGGGAGTCACTAGGTGTCACTATCCCATTCGTACCAAACGAAACCCGTGTTTGCTGGTCTAAACCATTTCTGTTAAATTATATAAAACCCATATACACTGGCTTCTATTTTGTTAAACCTCACTCAGAAGACGATTGTACTACCTTCGATGGGTTCCTGACTAATCGAAATACCATTCTAGCTCAGCGTTATTCGATTTTCAAGTTCGCCCGAATTCTTAACTTTTTCTGTCACTTAATTATATTCTGGTGCTCACTAATGTAATAAGCAAATGTACACTGCGCAACCAAAATCCACTTCAGGGACAGCCGACTACTTTAATACCTCGACCATCCGCTTAAGAAGGGTTACAGATGATTATCTGTAACACCCTCCTTTCAGTAGCTACCTTATCATTTTGAAAGAAATATGAGAAACCCACATACGGTGACCAGGCATAAAAAATTGCAATTTCAGTCGCATAACAGTAACTGGGGTTAAGAGGCTGTTCATCAGTCAGTTGTCAAGTCACATTAAATCAAGCGAGTTGGCACTTTGCACTGTTGACTCACAAACATAAAAGCTATCTTTCGGTTTGTAACGGTGCATTACATTTACATGGCACACCAGACTTTAGTTTTACCTTAAAGTTTGAGCAGTTATGGATCAAGCCAAGTATACTGTCCGCACATTCCGTATGCTTATGCCTTATTTTGTTTCCTTAGATAGAGATAGCAAGGCCTAAAACCAGGGCCGCTGGGACGGTAGTTTCAACCTGTAGCTATCTAACCCGGGGTCACGACGGAAAAGGGGTGACACAATAATTAACAAATGGCTCGTGAGCCATTTTGAAATACACATTGTGTGATTAGATGGCGACGGTATACCGTGATAGAGGGTGAAACTAGCATCCAAATGGTCCCGGGTTCGAGGCCTTCTATCTCTGACTGGTTGATCAAATAAGGTCGAAATGTGTCGCACGACGCAAGGTGTTTGGACTTGCAGCACCCAAATTCCAACTGCTTCAGCTCTCGTCCAATTGACTACATTGAAAAAGATTCACTTCCAAACGAATCATGATGCACATAGAATTTGTACTTCGTAGTCAGATCACAAAACGAGTACTTCGAAATGACCAATCACTTTGTGTATTCTCCACAGGATGGCTCCAGCAGAGCGCCTGTCTTCTGCTTTGTGGTCTGTGAGCGACATGTCATGTATATACGCCAGTGAAATCATTTGCTGTCGTCTCGTTCTTCTGCACTGATCACTCTTCCGGCAGACCTGTATCCCAAAAAGTGTAGAAGAAAGAACCATATTTAGATCTTTGCTTTTATACAGCTTTTAGTTCTTACAAAGCTGTTGCGCTTATAAGAGCATTATAATCGCCGCTGCGCTAACAACGCAACCGCTAACGACCACACTCATCTTCTGTCTCACTGTGTCATATTTATTGTTTACACGGTGTATCCATCCCTGACAAGGCCGGTTGTACACGGTTTGCCTGAATTGTTTCTTATGTGAATATATTGCAGTGTTGCATCGACAAGATTCTCAAAGAAATTCTGGCGAAGAAATACAGTTGCACGCGTGTTGTATGCAAATAAAATGCTTCATCCTGCTGGTCGTTACCAATTTGATTAATTCATTATATTTGTTTTGTACTTTTAGTTGACGATCCATTAACATCACGGTAACCCGCTCTATAACAACAATAACTCTATCAGCGTCTAGATTCTATTAAGTATCGCAACGCTCTCTGCTTTTTAGCTTGCATGTCCAAGTGCCACAGAACTGGAGGTCATTGTTCTTAACTGGCTAGCAAAAGCGCTCGGGCTTCCAAAGAAATTCGTTTATCATTCGGGTCAAAATGAAACCGGTTGCCGTGGAGGTGGGATAATTGAGGTGATTTATCTATATTTGTAATGTTTGCCAAAGCCTGCCCAAACGCTGTATAGTCCTACAGAATTGCATTCGGTCACGAAACACGGATTCACACTTACTTCTTCTATACGAATAAAATCTGTGGTCATATTTTTGCTTGTTGAAGAAAATGTCTGATAACCAACCAATATATCTACGTTGTGGTGCAACAGCATACTAAGGCTGAATACAAAATTTGTGTAAACTACATTAAAGGGTATTACCAGGAAATTAATGATGACATCATGAGAAGCAGACAGCGATGTTGCTAGTCTGCTGATTTATTGCGTGCCCACATCACCGAAAAGTGGTAGTTGGTTCGGTTGCAATAATGTCATATGCTGTCTATCAACTTTCGCTTGAACTTGTGTTCCCCACTGAATCTAACCTTGGTAAGGCCCACATCCACATTTTCTGACATGAGGTGTTTCTACTAACTGATAACTTCATTTCACTGAGAACAGTCGATAGAACCGTACTTTTAATCGCAATCTGTTACCATATAAGCAAAACCATAAACTTAGGCTCTGAACGGTTAAAAACCCTCTTTCATATTTGCGTATTCAGTGTAGCGCCAGTGTTGCGTCTCTCAATATCGCTATAGCACTTCGAAACCGTGCAGCAAAGCAAAACTATCAAACTACGGCTGTCACTGAAGAAGATTTGCAGTATGGACGGGGTCCGGGGGCCATAGCAGACCGTTCGGTTGTGTATCTATCGGACCAGGTGAGAGTAGCAATTTGTTTGATTTTTGCGAGTCCGCTACAGTTTTGCACATTGTGAATGGATTTGAAGATAAAGCTACCAATATATTATAACTGAACATTACATGCTTCTGAACATAGGCGGCTGAACTTTTTTTCTGCTAGGATAGTGGCTTTTACGTCCTTGCACTAGCCGACCATTGACCGTCCTTGTCTTTTGCACATATGGAACTTTTGAGTTAGCTGTTGTTTTCAGTCACTGAACGATTAAAGAATCATATAGGGTACACCGCCAAATTGTGACTGCTCATGTAGAATGCCATGATTGAAACTTTTGTGAGTAGGGTCGTCTTAAAAGTGGTTATACTCTTCGATATTCTTTGTAGATCACGAGGCCATTTTTGTGTTTTCTATCTGGACTAGTAATTAATAGTCAATGTAAGACGACTTCGGTTTGTTAGATCGCAGTTTGTGGTTAGTTGCTATGCCTGTGTAAAAGTGTAAACCCGTTGAGTAGAAAAGGAAAAGTGCAATAATGTGATTTGTAATTCGTAAGTATTTCACACAAACCTCACTCTGCACGGCTAGCAAAGTAGACTAAGCCTTGCAAGTGTTTATGGCCTAACTAGCTGTGGTGAGAATCACGCTTATTTTTAACTGCCAGTCCATAATGGAGAACCGAAGGAACTGTACCTGCGTTCCTGCGATGTAAAGTGGTGTATAATTTCAAGAAACAGAGACAAACCCAAGTGAGATAATGGCCAAATTACTTATCATTCATATACACAAGATAGCTTACCTGTTTTTCAAAGTCACGTAGATGTAGGAGTACAAAATTTGCATGTTTTTCTGAATAGACCAAACGTGCATTATCCGTTAGAACATTAACTAACTATGAGCCGAGGCTTAGTTAAATCGGTAACTTGGACTGTATCTCATGAAAATCCGGGAGCAGGTGACACTGAAAATTTAATTAGAAAGGTGGGGACCATAGCGCAAGCATTCTGGATTGCTGAAGGCCAAGAGCTGATGAACGTCGTTCCGGTCCATTTGAACTATGTGGTGTGAAAATCAAATAATATTCTCTCCATAATTTAATAAGGTAATTGTTTAAAATCTCCAGCCGAGTACTGCCACCTTTACCACTTAATTAGCCTCTGAGTAACAGTTAAAATTCATGGCTTTTTCAAAACGCCTTCTGCCTGACGTGAGATTAAATATTAAAAACCGTCCTACCAAGCTTTAGGTCATGCAGGAACCCCAAATTAAATAGACTTATACGAAGCTATTAGGACAGAGCATTCATTACAGTAGGATTCGAGATGAATAAAATCTGATCAGTCCTACCGTATATTTTTCCAAGAAATTATATCTGTGCTTTACCCTTAGGTCCCAATTAAAATGTTGGCGCACGGTAATCCTGACATGTTCTCAAAATCTCTTAGTTTCTGACATGGAATTGGTCACTGGGTTTCGTAATGGCAGGGCTGTGGAGATCTCAATCCACAGTAGTACCAATGTATTACATTTGGCATTGCTGTGACAGTGATATTTGCTTGTTGTTCTCTTGTTTGTGCTTATAACGCAGGTGAACAGCTCAGTGCTTCGGGCGGTGGAGTTGGCACTACTTCAGCCACGGGTAATCAAATCGAAGCTTATCGGTCACAGATTAGTCATGAAAGTCGAAGATATCCAAGATGCCATCGAGGTGGATCGTGAAAAAGGATTCATTCCTCTGTTTGTAAGTATGAAAGTTACTGCTGTTGTTAGAAAACTCAAACTGATGTAGTGATTCTTCGAATAACAGAGGTCCTCTGCTTCAAGTGCAAACAACATCCTTGCTTCTAATAACCACAGATGACCGTAATTAACGTAACCAATCTAGATTTTATGGATATGCCACTAATGACTTCTTTATATCTGACAGGCAATCGGTCAATGTAACGAGTTCTAAACGCAAACTGGTGCCTTGTTCTTACGAAAACTTGCTTGTTCATTTTGCACTGTGGTTTAGTAGTGGACTCCTGAAAACACGAATGGTATTTTTCTCAAGCCAAATCCAAAAATACAAATATATTTAACATGTAAATGTGGCCTATAGTCCGTGCTCATGCGGTTGCATTATGGCTTATATCTTCTTATCTCTGTGGTTATTGAGTGACATGGATCAAAATGACATTACTTCAGGGTAAAAATAAACTTGAATCTTGTTCCGGATTTCGGAGAATGCAAGCTCGGACTATGTTTGGGTGGCAGTGTGCTTGTGCACTACACATGTAGCCACTTATCTATCTTATAGTAGACGGGGAATATTTTTAAATCAACTGTTAAGAGAGATTGGAGCGAAATGATGCGACAGAACACATAATGCTATGTTTGCTAGGCAAAAGAAACCTTAGATGAGATGGAACCTAGAGCGCACCTGTCTTCTTTGTGTAATTATTAAAGCATTCACTGTCCTTGGAATCAGCGGTCCGTGCTTCTTGACTGCTGTTCATCCCAGCTAAAATGAGTAAAGAAAAAAGAATTTAAGTAAAGTTGCAAACAAGGAGAGAAAGTGTCCAGGCTTAAGTATTTATAGATATATTTGCTGACGAGGTTACGTTAACCATATAAAATGCTTAACAACAACCCTATAGTTTTCTACCTGCTGCTAACTAAGTGAATAGGTCGATTTCAGTAGATATGAAACCCACTAAACCAATGTTAATAGAATGTTTGGCCATTTAAAGAATCTGCGGTCAGAAATTTCGCTGAAATTAACTTTTGCGAAACAACATTTTCTGATTAAAATGGATTTAAAATACTAGTGGAATGGAAATAAGACGGACACATACTAATGATCGTTCGCTATCTTCATTCAGAGTGGAACAAGCTCGGAGTCATTAGCGAAACACACGCTAGTGTAAAGTTGATTTTATAAAGACATCTGCATAAATCTTCACAGATGCAAGCGATTTGCAGAAATTGCCTTTATACCTATTTTTATAGGCCACCTGCTTCCTGAGTTGTTAACTTCTGTAAAGATTGTGCTTGTCACGATTTGCATTTGCGTCTTCCTTTCCTTGATATGCAGGAAATTCGCGCGGATTAACCTGCGCAATAACGTAGACACAGCAGAGAATAAAGATAGTGGCATCATATTTGTTTGAAGGAGGTTGTGTTCAGGCTACAGTTGCTCAGCCTTTGATGGAATTAGGAATTAATAGCGGTAAATATTTTTGGAAGGCCCCGCCATACACAACGACAAAAGGGCGTCGTTTAAACATGTCCGTACTGTCGATATCCTTGTTATGCGGTGGCTTTGATGTTAGGGGCCGTATCCATAACATACTTATAAATGAATATTAATTTGAAGGCAGGATATTCATCTGTGTATTTCAGTTGGATCAATATTACGCAGCGCAACATAATCTAGTAAACAAGGATTCACACGTTTAATACTTTTCGTTTTGCAGAGCGGTAACAAAAAGTAGTATTAGTAAGAATATTGATTTTAACCCCCTAACAAGACTGGATGAAAGAAGCTTAATTTTTCCATTCCTGCACATGTATCGCTGTGGAAAACATTCATTTCTAGCCGCCAACATGCACCACCATTTATGCTTCGCTATAAATACTGGGGTATTATTTGGTCCTAACATCTGTTGATACAGGACAATACACCATAGTAACCTCAGCTATCACTCGTATTTGCGACGTATTCATTTTACTACACTTAAATAAAGTTCAAAATAGCTTGACCCAATTAACAAATGAGATTGACTTTCTTGCATTTGGGCACTCTTTAGTTTGCTCTGAGATTTTGGTTTATTTACTGGCAAATCACTTTTGCTTTAAGTATTCGATGAACCTAGCAATCGGTCATTCGCCATCTAATTTTCAGTGTATCGCAACCCTTGGTACCACAAACACATGTGAGTTTGATGATCTGGAAGAAATTGGACCTCTGTGTAAGTTGTGGGATGTAATCGCGTTTACTTGATTTAATCCAATTATTTAACACCCTCGTAATATTTTGTTGTGTTGAAGTACTCAACATACTGTATCATGGATGAAACAATTTTTGTATTTTCAGTTAAATAAGTCAACGCAAGCTACTTCAACTCGATAAATTCAATCTTGAAGACATATCAGAGGATTTACACAGTGTAAAGGAATTGAGGCGCGAATCATTGTTTAATTGCTCAGCATGTTCTGGATTGGTCACAGCTATGTTCATTCAACGGCCAGCCACACACCTAAGAGTTGAGGAGTAAAAGTTTGCTTCCTCTTGCGAGGTGGCCATTTCCGCTACCCGGTGAAGAGCTAGAACCCTTGACACTGCTTTCCCAGACATGCCACTAAGACTACCAGATCTGCAAGAACTGTTGTAGCAACGGTTGCTGGCAACGATATATCGCAACATATACTCAAGCGCCTTCCTCATTAGCCATGTCCAGGTACATGACTGGCCATCCGAAAAATACAAATAGATGCGAGGTTGGCTTGACGTGTGAAACGTTTGAAAACGAATTCAAGTCTTTACTGTGTTAATAGATGTATATTATTACCATTAAGCACAAGTACACTAGTGCCTCATAACTGCTTGCCTACGGCATACACAGGAAATACTCGCCGTTAACAGAAACAAGAATGGTGCTTTCGTGGACTCTTGTGTGCTATCGGACCACAAATATCGCCGCACAATCTTATTTAAAGTTTATGCAAATCTCTTAAATAGTACCGTCCAGTTACCTTAAAGTGGGAAAGTATGCTTGTTGATCTTGCGGATTGCCATATCAGGAGCGAACTGGAAGCAGACAAGGTTTATGAATCAAATTACTATTTAAATGAGATACTTAAGACATCGCAATTGACGACCATGTTGTCTCGTCAACAGGCAAACCGTTTGGAAGACAACGTATAGAGACTAAATCACAACCGTTATTCATTAGCCAGATCTGTCATAATATCAACAACGTCCTAACTGAGTTCGTGTTTAGATAAGATTTACAGCAACGAACCCACATACTCGTGCCAATTGAATTATGAACTCACACAAATCGAGCCAAAATTGTAGTTGGAGCAGTTTTCACTGGATGAGGGTTCATCTTGATGACCAAAATGCAAGCATATTTTTGGCTTTCTGTCTTTTAGGCCAAAAGGAAAATATTTGGCTGCACGTTGACGCAGCCTACGCAGGTTCCGCGCTTCTCTGCACAGAATTCCGCCACTTATTCCGCGGTTTAGAAGTAAGCCATATGGTTTTTCTACACTACTACTTATATTACCACCAAGCAACCGATTAAAACAACGAGCCCAAACCAGTTGTATCATGAACTGATTGGAAACAGTTCATTTTCTCTTACTCGCTGCTTCAAAGTAAAGTGTTTACACTACAAAGTATATTCATCGGCACCAGGAAATAAGGTGTCTAGTTATCTTGACCCAATAATATTTCTTCTTTTAGCAAGCCACACTGAGGCTGTTTCATACGTCGTTCCTAAACATCAAATACAGGACGGGGTTACGGCATTACACTCCCTCCCTTGCGCCGAACCAGTTTACGCGCAGTACTAATCCTCCAAACAGTCGTTTCTTATTTAAGCACGACCGGTTTGCTAGTCTTGAATTTCTTAGCTCTTTTTATTCCTGGTCACTTCCTTTTAGAATCCATGCCACAGAGTAAAAGACAGCAATAAAGGTTAATATATAGCTTAGCTAGTTACGAAAAACGTCAAACCAATTGTTGGTTTATTCATGGCTTTCGGAGGGTCCGAAGCTAGCCGTAGGCTTCGAAATCAAACACAGTCTGAGCTTTGGACAATTTCGTTCAGCAAATACTAAGCAACAACAAGAATGCTCAACACAAAGGCCCGCGCAACGAACGAAATGAGGAACGCAGAACAAAATTCGAAGGCGTGTTTATGGGTTAATATGGCTAAAACACTGTACCATAATTAGTGGAATAAATTAGGGAAAGGCGATTAAAAATGTGGTAGTTTATAAGCACTGTAGGGATGCAATCTGCCATCATTCACTTTCCTGTGCATTTTCTGATTTGTGCTGTCTGTCTGTCTGCGTTTGCTAGCGATGAAATCTATTTTAACCACGGTAACCAGTAGTATACACTTGCAATTTGCTTCACGCAATGAATTTTATGGCTAAGCTCACTAGCCGCCCGTTTTATTCTCATAACCGGCTATTGTAACTCGTCCGAAAGAACACTGTTGCGTAGATGCTTGTGAAACCGCTTACAATCCATGTGTGACTTCTGCATCTACCTTTTTCTACTAGCAAAAGTTATTTCCATGCCATTACTTTGTTCTGTTCTTGGTTTTTTGACTACCATATGATCTTAAATTGTGGGATACACCATTAATAAGCTTGTTTTGCTGGGGAATATGGATCTTAGTGCTGCACACCATACCGTACTTTGATGTGCAAGGAAACAGCTGACCATATTAGCGAACTTAGTCCGATGTACGTCACATAGTGGACGGTGAGTAAACAGGTAGCTGTAAATGTCTCGGCTGCTTGGGTACAGAAAATAACTGTTAATCGGCATGCTACAAGCACATAGGCGACTGAAGACGATGAACTATTGTACAAAAGAAAGATTTCAAGAGAGATGATATAAGCTGCGTGTAAATAGTTTTTCAGTAATGTGGATATATTAAATGCAGTTTGGAGGTGGGACTTCGCAAATGCAGTGTTTTATTAGTGGCCTAGGATTTGTGGTTAATGGGATAACGAGGTGCTCAACTAATTCGGGAAAATAAATTGGCTGCGTACTAGAGAAAATAAAAACAGAAGAAAACAAGACTTCCCCCACTTCTATGAAAGTGTACTAAATTAATTGGTCGAATTGGCTGCAGCTGCCTGAGAGGTCACTGAACACATAATTAGATCAAGGACATAAGTAGAAGAAATGGGATCCGTGAGATTGACTTCAGTGCACACACAACCGATGAATGCTACCTTGGGGTTATCCCGAATACCCGTCGGTGAACGAGTACGAAATCGTTAGATCACAAAGTCTGTCCATATGAGTAGTTAATTATCATAGTAAAAGAGAAACATTTTAGAGCCTGATTTCGTTTTCTATCTTCCACTTAAAAATACTTGACGTAAGCTGTTTGCGTTTCAAATTTGTATTTGAGTCCGGAAGAGTATTTTAAATGTGTAAACGAGTGACGTGCGTGTGGCAGACTAAAAGCTGTTGGAAACGTAGTACGGCAAAAGGCTTACACAAGTGCGATGCAATAAAGATCACGACCTGCAGTCTACAATCACCAGAAATATAGTAAGTAAATTAAAGTAAAGTAAGTGCTTTATACAACTAAATTTGATGATTATATAGCATTAACATACCCAAACTGACAGGCATGAATAATAAAGAAGGCAACTGGCACACAGACGTACAAGCAGCTCGAACTGTATTCTACGGAATAAGAAGTGGGCTTCGGCAAGAAGCCTGACATCAGTTATTGCACGGAGGTAGCTACAATATTCGGATTCTGTTCAGAATTAACACATACGCTGAACAGCCTAGAACCGACCTATAATTTTCCTAGTTGCAGTGGCGTAACACTTGAATGGTAAATAAATGAATACTTTTTACTTGGTGCCGTCAACATCGTTTTATTGGGCAGCTTAAACGGGCTGTGGCTTTCCAATGACTTTCTTTGATAGCTATTCTGCATGAGTGTTTTGGTGATGAGCTCAATTTCCTCGGCTAAGAAATCGTTCGGACGTACACGTCTGGCGAAAGTGAAAAATGTTGTCATCGGCGCGCACTTGTGTGCTATCGGTGAGAAGCTGGTGAACCGCTCATTGGGTCCATTACCCTGCGATCTATAAGAATGTCAAGCTATGGAAGATGCCCAATTGATTCGAATTCACATGTCGCCTACAAAATAGCGCGAACACCATAAAATTTTTCTTCTAATCCAATTTGCATCCTCAATGAAACAATAGAACAATGGTTTATTACGGGTAAAAAAGCATGGCTTAACAAGTCCCGTAGGATAGAAATTATTGCAAAAATGAACTTTCACGACAAAGTGAAAAGCGTTTTGGTGGACGCACCATAAGCTTACGTAGAACAGCTTAGATGTTGGCGTATTAAACGTATAAATCCATAAATTCATTGCTTGGGAGTTTGACAAGACACTGTTTAATTGGGTTTTGTAGCCCCTGGCTAACAATTCATTAAACGAAATGTAACTTAGACAACGCATCGTCAACTGGTTAATAAATATCGCCAGCTTGGGAACGGAGACGACATAAGCAGGAAGATCGTACCAAAGCTGGCACACGCGGAGGAAAAAGAAATTCCTACGTCATTCAAGCCGGCTATACTGAATTGTCGGTTTCAGATGATGACCTATTAGGTTAGTGTTGTGGTTCAATTCCAGCAGCGGACGGCAAATGTGGTTTGGGTTCTTCAGAATCTGGTAAACCATTATGAGATCCCCCCGCAAAAGCCGATATCAACTGCTGTATATTCTTAGAGATTTCAGTCTAAGCTGATAGGGCAGATGAAAGAGGCCCCTGACGTACTTGTTTGACCTTGGTTGGGGAGTCCCAAGAGCAACAGGATCTTGTTTCTGCCACGGTTGCCACGCTTGAATTGCATATTTCACGTGCAGTCACAAGTAAGCGTTAGGCGTTTGGGGAAAGATTGAGGGTTCAAACCGACCGAAGGCTCTGAGAAGCAGGCAGAAGTGTTGATTGCCGATTCTCGTCAATTTCTCTGCATGTTTTGAACATCTGAGATCTTCCTGTACCAAAACACCCATGTCACGTTCCTGAGAGGCCTTCTGCAAGGCGTGGTCTCCAAGCTTGTAAGCGCTCACCGGCTGGTGATGCAGATGGATCACCTTGCACTTAGCTATGTTCAATTGAAGCAGGTTCCTCTTTGACCATTTATAAATGCAATCTAGGTCATGTTGGAGTAGATCGTGCGCTTCATCGTTACTAATTGCCCACTATATCTTGACGTCGTCTGCGAAAAGCAGGAAATTTGAGGAGATAACTCTTGCCGGGTCGTTGATAAACACCAGGAATAAACGCGGTCCCACCACTGAGCTTTGGGGGACACCACATTCCACCTCAATCGGGTTAGAGAGTGATCCCCTAACGCGTACTTGAGGCTTCCGTTGATGAAGGAACTTGCCAATCCCACCAAAAACAGGATCTCCGATTCGGTAGCTCGGTAGCCGTTGAAGTAGGATGCGGTGATCCAGGCAGTAGAATGCTTTGGAGAAGTCCAGATAGATGATGTCAACTCCGACCCCATCATCATATACTACCGTCCAACTACGTCGTTCAATCAGTAGGTTAATGGTGCATAACCGGTGTTGACGGAAGCCATGCTGCTCCGATGACAAGATGTTGCATTTTTCCAGCTATTCCTTCAAAGCCTCGGGGACAACCGCTTCTATCACCTTCGCGACACATGGAGGAGAGTCATTGAGTGGTAGTTTGCATGCTCTAAACGGCTAACGCATTTACAAATTTGGGTTATGATGCCACGCTTTCACATAGTTGGGACTTGTTGTTCATCAAAGTACCTTTGGAAAAAATGTGACAGTGGTTCAGCTAGCTTGTTAGCCACAGCCTTCAGTGACTTCCGGCGGATGTTGTCTGCTCCTGGAGAACTATGATTGCGCAGTGAGAGTAAGTTCATTAGCACAACTGATGGGTTGAAAAATACATTTGTAAACAGTGGAGTCGGTAATGTGCATGCCATTATGGGACAGGTAGAGGTTGCGAGTTCGAAAATTGGGGCTTATTGAAGCCACAGGGCATTAGCTGCTTTTTCGGCGCTTTGTATTCTACCGCCTATCGTGAAAAGTGGGGTGATTCCATGCTTCACTTTCGAAGATTATTGGCATGCCTATATAGCAGTTTGTTGTTTGTCATGAGATTTTTAGCTGGGCACAGTTGATAAGTTACTTTGTCCTCACGGAGAAGTGCAGTGCAATGGTTGCCATGGGTCAGGTAAGTGCCCAAAGTCTCTGATTGGGGTTAGCCTTGTAGGCACGCCACGCTGCATCCCTTATCGCCAGACATTTTCCAGTCCTGCTCCTTAGAATTGAAGACATTGATGCTCTGTTGACGATGTCGCTGTGTCTATCAACGAACTCTGTCCGAACGTTGTCAAGGGGACTGTTGTTTGAGAATTCCCAAGCAGCTGCGTCGGCGAGTTTTTACAATACGTGTTAGCGTGATATTGTACGAGTTAGTTCCGTGCGTTCAGATGGCTACTCTTCATAACACACGTAGTTAAACATTAGCACTACATAGTCACTAAGACCTAATGGACTAGACATCAATAACTTGTGAACCATGAGTTCTTCATTCGTGAGCACAAGGTCTAATATGGAAGGTTTGTTTGCTGTCCTGACTCTAGTGGGCGTGGTGACATAATTGTACAAGAGAATATTGGCGATCGCTTTATACAAGTCTGCTTGAATTGTTCATTTGGTGATGCCGATACCTCCCGTTCATATAGATTGAAATCCTCAGGGTTGAGAATGTGGTTGTACACAGTGCATCTTACTCTGTTCAGACCACGTATCAAGCGGGAATCCATTTTCGGGGTGGACGTTGGGGGGCGGTAAATGACAGCTGCGAGAAATGCGTCGTTGTGTCTTAGTCGGAGACGGCACCAGAGAGAGTCGGTAACGTGTGTTTCCAAATCACAAACTATTGCACATTGCAGATCGCTGCGGTAGTAAAGTAGGACCCGACCTCCTCTGCTGGGGCGGTCGTTCCGGATGAGTGACATTCCGGCTATCTCAACCTCAGCATCAGTCACCTCTTGGTGTAACCAAGTTTCGATAACAGAAATTAGGTCCCAAGCATTCGCAACCTGACGTAGCCGAACTTCGGTAAGTTTGCTCAGGAGCCCTTTGGTGTTAGTGTACATGCATGAAAGTTTCTCATATTCCTAATATCTGTAGCTTGGGTTGGTAGTTAACTTTTTGTTTCGTTCTCCGAGCTGGGTAATTTAATGACAAACGGTTCACCATTTCCCTCACTGGCATCGTTAGCGCACGCCTCCGTGAGGAAAATCCCACGGAAAGTGCCATCAGGACGTAGTGTTTGGAGTTGTCCTCGTCGATTTGTGTCCCATGACCTCAGTTTGTTCGATATTTGGCCGCCCAGTTTCAAGGTTTCTCAGCAATAGGTACACAGGATGGAGGTCAATGCTGAGTTTCATTGAATTCTCCGTAGAGAACCATTGTTGGAGGAATTCCCCACCTTCTCTTGTCCCTCCGTGCGTCAGAATTGCCGTTTTTCCCCAGTTAACATGGTGTCATTCCTCATCGAGAAGCGCTGAGATCTGTGACGATAAATAATGGTATCGTTATCCACGCTTGTGCATTTTTATTTTTGTGGAGAATTTGCTCCCTGTTTGACCTACATATTCTTTCTCAAAGTTCTCGCACTGTATCCTTTCGACGATATCTTGGTCTTCGTGTGCCTCCAGAATTTTTTAGGTCTAGGTAAGATTCTTTTCAGTCGCAGTTGGTATGTGAGCCATCATCATATTGTGCGGCTTGAGGAGTCTGGCTGTGATTTCCGATACGTTTTTATGTACGGCAAGGTTATGTGCTTCGTCGCTGTTGGTGCAGATGCGGTAGTTGTGCTCATTCGGTTTAGGTGTCTTTGGATGAAACTGCTTGGGTAGCCGTTGCGAATAAAAGACATAAACAGATGTTTATCTTTCTTTCGTTTTGCCTCCGCAGTATTGCAATGCGATTATCCCACGAAACAGGGACTGTATACAGCTAATTTGTGACACTTAGGGTGATTGCTGTTAAAGTTCAGGATTTGCTCGGTGTGTGTTGCTTTTCTGTAAGCTGATGTTTGTAATTCGCCTTTCACTGGTAAGTTTCTCAGATTTAAGCAATGTTTCGGAGGTTGTGAAACTCATACGTGAAGTTTCGCCGACCAGTGAGCGGCCGGCGACTAATTGTTTCTTCGATGTGTACTTCGTGAGCGTTTAACGCCTTATTCATCGCCCGTGTAGTTAATCCCGTGTCTAATCTTCTACGCACAGTGTAAGGTGTCTGGTCAATATGGTCTTCTACAGGTTGTATGAGCTCATTCGACACGCTACTGGTGCATTGTTCTTTCATAGATCCCATTGCGTTTGATTTTTGAGAGACATATCTTCTCTAAGAGGCATATCGTTGACCGTTTTCAGCACTAGCTCAGATAGTAGCCTGAAACGGAACACGTACCAGCTTTCTAGCAGCCGTGTTACCGTATGTTATGACTGAAGGGCCATCTTCAACACTCTCGAGCCACTTCCTTTGTAGTTCGGTGAGGTACGCAGCCGTGACACGGATTTCGCGAACACATCATCCAAGCAGAATGTTTCACGAATATAACACCACTGTTCTTTATCACGGGTTGTTATTTCAGGCTCATTAAATGCTTCCGTTTCAGGAACCCCGTGAAGAAGTATGGTTCTGGTTGAAGTTTTCTTCCGGTGGTCCTCTAATTTGCGGTTAACGCGATAACGCTCATCCCATGGGATGTCTGGAAAGATATGAATGGAGCAGTGTACATTTCTAAAACTACCTGTCGACAGTAGTACTGATTCTACTTCAGTGATGGAGTTTAGCACAACTCACAAATTTCTTGGCTGTCCGAAATACTTAGAGTTGGGGTGCCGCGTAATACGCACTGCGGGTACAGGTTTCAGTACAACTCCAATTATGCTACTAATAATATCCTACTGTTTGAGCTCATACAACTGCCTGCCTCTTTTTGATGTCCACTTTGATTCCGGGATATTTGAGCACAGTACGTTCAGTACAGGTAGTTGTTTCTTTACGTTATTCGACATGTCTCGGTTTGTGATTGAATTGCTCGGTGATGTACCGCAGGAAACCGGTGGTGCTTGTGCTAGGAAAACTCTGCTACGCTTCTCAGTTTCCGATCCAGTTGGGAGTGTTGTTAATTTTAAATGACGGCCCTTCCTGGAGGCAAAGGTAACCCAAATTTCGCTAGTACCGGCTTGCTCGTTTTCTATCCACTCCGTCGGAAGTTTGGAAGTTGCCTTAAGTGTAGTTACAACTATCAATCTGGGAACTGCATTAGTCAAATGTGAGCCACGTGTGGTATTGGGACAGCTGTTGGCGTTCTGGACAAAGCAAAGATGTAATCAATATCGGTTGTAAAAAAAGGGCAGCCATAGAAATCTCTATTTAAGTTCGTTTAACAATTTTCATAAAATTCAACCATTAACGGGTCCAAGGAAGTGGCGCTACGGAGTATTTTCATCAATAAACTACGCCTTAGTGACATGGACTTCTTGTGTTTTTAGCAAACTGTACAGCCATGGTATTGATCAGCTCCTAAGCTTCATGTTTTTAAATATTTACTGTGCAATTACAATTTGGATGAGACATTTCAAGGTGTCCATTAATACGTGCATTTACTTCCGTCAAGCTTTGCCGTTAAATTGATAGGTCTAAACTTGTTTTCATCACACAGAATGCATAGTACTTTCTGAACGTAATCGTTCTTTTTCCTGATTACTGTCAATTAACTGTCACCGACTTAACTGTAACTAATATCTAATACTTTGCCCCGTAACTCTTTTAAATGTCGGTTTGTGAGCGCAAAGCTTTTCTTTACTGTTTCCATGAGTACTTTGTAAACAATGACTTGCAGCTTATTCCCTAAACAAAATGACAGCATCACGGTTGCTCTACTGAATTTCAGCTGTTGGTCGAACCAATTCTCAAACTATGCTTCAGTGAGCAGCTGTTATCCCTTTTTGAGTTATTTTGACCGATCCCCATAGCTTGCAATTCCAATGGTAAATAGAAGCAATTCAAGACGTACTTACTAAGATTAAGTGGAACACCTTAGTGCTTCGCTTCCACCAGAAAGTTCAGTAAGCACTTTCAGCACATTTTTGTACGATCTAAACGACTGGCAATAAATGGACAAACTGAGCGGAAAGTGGACGCGCAGTCTATAGTTACTAACAGCACTTTGCTCCAAAATGCTTTTTACAGTTGTCAATTAACAATGAATTTATACGGTTTAGGAAGCAATGCCTTACATGCTCCATGGGGTGATTTTGCAGGGTTATTGAAAAATAAAAAACCAGTGGGTTATCTACGTTTAAAAGAGGGGCTTATCGTAGGTCTCACTGTAGTCCTGCGATCCGTATCGTGTCACAGTACAAAAATGGAACGGCAAATAAATCCAAAGTATCTTCCAAGGTTGGGATGGAGATGTAATACTAGGTAACAAAGTGTACGTGAATAAGTGAGTCATGCAAACATCTTTTACAGAAGGGTAATGATGGTTCAGAATTGACCGATTCTGGAAAAGCACTCCACAGATGACACACGCAGACGGAAAAGAAATTCCTGTGACAATCCAGCCGGCTGTACTGTTCTGCCAACTTTAGTGAAAGAGCTCTCAAATTGGTATTACCGCTAAGTTGCAGTAAAGAGCGGCGCACGTGATGTGGATTGTGTAGAATTAAGTACACAGTTTCAAGTCACCTCGTAAGTGGCAGTAACTTCCGCTGAATACCCCAAATCGTTCCAGCCTCTCCTCGTATCGTAGATGATGCATTCCAACAACGTACATTGATGCTCGAGGTTGCAGCTGCTCCACTGCACTAAGGTAGTGTTTTAGCAATGGGTGCCAGGCTTAAATTGCATATTCGACATGAGGACGACCCTGCGCACTAAGCATAGAGCGATCTATTTGCCGAAAGCCAGTCGTAACAGGCCCACATTTTGCTTACCAGTTTCGGAGACTTTCGCAGATGGTATAGAATAACCCAGATCATCCTGAACCTGTACTCCTAAATCACCTTTGGTGGCAGCTAGCTGCAGCACAAACGTTCCGTGCATGTAACCGTGGTTGCTCTGGTGTCATATGGGGAGTACCTTGCATGTACTCACATTGAATTGCAGTGAATTTTGGATGGGCCACTGATGTATAGTGTCTAGATCACTCTGAAGCAGTTGCTGGTCAATGTTACCTTGAACCTTGCGCCCAATCTTGACGTCAAATGAAAATAGCAGGAAGATAGATATAATTGCTTGTATGAGATTCTTGATAAGTACCTAGCACGGAGCCTTGAGGCACACCACATTCAATTTGTATAGGACCAGAAAAGGAGCTATGAACCGTGACCAATAATTTACGCTGAAAGAGATATTTGGCGTACCAGCTTACAATAGGGTCACATAACCCGTAACGCTGTAGTTTGGAATGGAGTATCCGATGATCTATACGGTCGAATGCTTTCGAGAAACCAAGGTAGATCACATAAATATCCTTTCCATTGGCAGCTGGCTGAGTCTAGCTACTCCGTGCTATTAGCAAACCCTTTGTGCACAACGGATTTCAACGGAAGCCGTGCTGCTTGGAAATAATAGAGTTTTCCAAATAGCCCACAAACGCATCGGCTATGATGGATTCCATCACCTTGAATAATATACGGAGAAGGGAAACTGGGCGGTAGCTCAGAGCCTCGGTTCTGCTTCCACCTTTATGATTGGTTGTCATTATTCCAAGATTTCACATGGCTGGAACATGGGGCTGGTCTAAACAGCGCTGGAAGAACTGAGCTAGTGGCTCTGCCATTTGACATGGTGCTGCTCCCAGTGCCTCATTGTGAATAGTATCGTCCCCCGGGGATTTATGCTTGCGTAGAGTGGTCAGCTTCTCCAAGACAGCTTCGTGTGTAAAAATGGTTTGAGTGAGTCCCGGCGGCGGGGCGATAAAAGCCGGGGAATCTCCTGAATTTAATACTCTCTGGAAACTGGGGTCATATTGCATCCGCAGCGCCTTTGCGGCTTCCGTAGCCGTTAATGGTTGGCAATCAGCCATCGTGAGTCGCGGAATTTCTTGTCTCACCTTCAGTAGATCAGTGAAGTGCTTTTACAGCAGTTGGTAATTGGCGCTGTAGGTTTTCGTCATGTCCCTCTGATGCACGGCTTTGTCCTCTCTGGGCACCTGAGTGCAGTGGTTTCGTTGGCCTAGTAGTTATTCCAGCTTTCTGGTGTTGGAGAAAACCCATATTCACGCTACGCTGTGTTGTGTACTTCTAGCAATTTTCAAGTTCTTCTCCTAACATAAGTAACTGTTCCACGTCAGTATCGGGTAAAGGAGCAATCATCGCCAGTACGTCCACTTTTGCAAATGATTTCGTAACCGGACGTTGCGAAGCATATGCAGTCCTTAAGCGAAGTTCAGATGGAAAGCTTCTTCGATTTTTGCGCCAATTATGTAACACGTCCGTCGCTGCCTATTTGGATTAAACCACGGGTTTTAGGATACTCCTGGAGCATTCTCTATAGTTTGGTGAGAGAGGTAATCTTGTGAGCGATCGCGCCGCAGCATTATCTAAGGAAGGAGTTTCGCGGATGAATCGGTGTCGTTCTTCATTTTGACTTCCGGCCTCTTGACTATCGTGCAAAGGAAGCTGTAGCGCACCATGGACAAAAGTAGTGTTTAGGCGATCAGGCTTGGTCTGTTCTTCTTTGGAATTCCTGTTCGACTGTGGCATGTTTCACGGAACGTCAGGATAGATACCTATGCCACACGATTCACGTTGCAGCGCTTTTGCAGAGAGCAGAATGTTTTCCACATCAGGTGAGGATTCTAGGGTTACTGGAATAAGTCTAGGCTCACCAAAGTGTGCAGAGTTCGGATGGCAAATAATTCGTACTAAGTTGGTAGGTGGGAGCCAGTGACTCCCATTGGTTTAGATCGTCGAACCATTTAGCTTGCAACGTAAAAGCTGCTGGTTCGGGTACCTTCGAGCAAACACTAATCTGGGCACCACTGTTAGGTCCCTTTTCGTTGTGCTTTAAGGTTGGGGCATCGTTTGTCCTGAGTTTGTACTAAGCAGTGATTGCTTACTGTTTGTCTCTCTATTCAAGTTAGTACGTTGTAACAGAAAAGACTGAAAGCGTGGCCTCTCGGGTGAATTCACAGCAATCGCGGCATATATGATTGATGTTCTAGGGGACTTAGGCTCGACAATAGACTACTGGGCTTCAGGCGCTGAGGGTTGCTGTTCGGCTGCTTTGTCCTATTCATAAACAGATGTCATCAAAACGGTTGGGATTTGAGTTCTCACACTTTTCGGTTGGTGTCCGATTTCAGTTGCCTCCGACATTGTTTATCTCCCGAAGTTACGATCAATTGTCAACTGGTGTCCTGCCGAAGATAGGGAAGACAACAGCGTTCGGGACCTGACTGATCGTGATTCAGGAGCAACAACTTGTGCCGCATTCCTTTGGTTAAACGTCCTTGGGTTTAACTGTCTCAGTGTTTCCTCCAACGAGATGAACTTACTGCTCATTCGCTGTTCGGCTTCTGCTACCGACCGTTTGCACATCTGGACTAGGACAGCATAAACTTGACAAATGGGATAGCCGAACATGTAGTACAGAACCAAAGGAGCTCTTGAGATCTATGCATCTCTCGAACCTACTGTAGGGATAAGCTAGCACCCTGCGGATGGTACCACTTTTAACAAAATAAGCGAGCCAAACCTAATTTGAGTACTTATTTACATTCACCTGACCTGAAAACATCTTTTGCTTGGAGCCAATTTGGCTGTGCACTTACCCGATGTTTGCCACTCAGCCTGGTGTCGTTACCTGTGTCATTTGGATGTCTGATGACTTTCCCGACTTCAGTGGCGGTATGCATCGATCAAACAAAAGTTAAAGTTGTAAAGGTTAAGTGGGCAATGGATGGAGTTGATTTGGCTGCGCGCCGGTTCCCGGGGTATGCCGAAAATAGCCAGGAATATCCACCAATTTAGCATAGACTGAAAAATATACCAAAGGAAGAATAATGGCGCATAATTCACAGAAAAGAGCATAAGACTGTAATCCGGATGCAAAAGTAGGATTCAGAGCACAGTAATTCAACAATCCGCGGCGTCCGTGGGAACAGCCAGTTTAGTTAGAGTAACAGAGGAACAATTTTGTGTGCAAATACGACAGAATTTATGAGGTAGGCTCTTTGCCTTGCACAGTGAAGGTTGGTTTGCGATTACAACAAACTGCTAAAGTGATTACGGGCAATCCCATGAGCCAGCTATTCACTGATTTTTCATAAAACTTTCTGAAAGAAAATTAAATAACGAGAACATTTTCAAGGGCTTTGGGATGCAAACTGGTTTTCTATAAGCTTGTATTCTGCTAAAATTTTGCCCTTCACACAAGAGCTTCTTCATGCCAGGCTTTAAGAAACAATTGTGTTAAGGGCGAAAGTTTGTCACAAAACAAGTCCACAGAAAACCAATTTGTAATCAAAATTTTGTAATTTATACAATCTCAGTCGGTTCCAAGTTTATTCTAAGATATTAAACGGAGAGAATTCCAGGCTGTCGTTATGGATGATAAGTGGAACGAGATATTTGTGTTCGCGCTACTTTGAAGGCCACCCATTAATTCGAATAGAATGGACATCTTCCATACCTAGACATTCTCATCGACTTCAGGGATAATCGGTTGAATAAGCGGTCTATTTACCGGAATCCAACATGGTCCGGCCAGTAGTTGCCGTTCGCCAGCTTCTCATCGATGGCCCACAAGTGCACGCTGGTGACAACATTGCTCACCTTTGCCAGACGTGTCCGCCCGAACGATTTTCTAGCCGAGGAAGTTGAGCTCATCACCAAAACACTCATGCAGAATAGCTATCAAAGAAAGTCCTTGGAAAAACACAGCCAGTTTAAGCTGCTCAATAAAACCATGTTGGCGGCACCAAGTAAAAGTGTACATTGAGTTACCATTCAGGAGTAACACTACTGCAACTAGGAAAATTATAGGTCGGTTCTTGGCTGTTCAACTTAATTACTTTGCTTTGGGTGCTCTGATTCTAAACAGGTCCCAAAAGTATAAGCTGTTTTAAAGAAATGTTCCCATCGGCACCAGACCATATCCTATCTACAAATGTGTATTCAACTGTAGATTCCGTTACATCGGTATAACCGACAAAGTTTTGACTTCTTGAATGAAAGAGCAATTAGCTGGGTTCAGAGCGAAGTAAGTCGATCCGACTTTGTCGATTTGTGCTCGCGTACGGCACAATTTGGTAAAATGTAGTCGGATTAATCCACTGTTGATATTTCGAATCTTAATTGAGTTCAGATAATCTTTTTGCATCATCTAAATACACATTTTTGGCTATTTGCGGAATACTTAGCGATAAGCCGGGTTAGGTCAAGTGTATGTCTCCATAAGGTACTAGTTTCCAAAATGCGGCTGTTGTGTTTTTGAGGCTAATACTTTTCGTAGAAAGTAGAAGTCGTGATTAAACTCCACACGAAAATCTGCCTCGACGGGGAATCGAACCCCGCTGCTCTACCACTGAGCTACCGAGGGCTGACGATTAGGTGCGGAATTTAATACATGACTTCTGCTTGATGTTCGACGTATTGCCAATGAGCTCACAGTAACTGTCTTGGTGTTGCAGATCGGCTCACTCACTCGTCACTTCCCAGTAGATCGAAGTAACTGTCCTTCCGAAGTCCAAAGGGCGATGGTAGATTAGTTGAAGGATGTTTGTGAGTAACGTAAGTTTCGTAGAAAGTAGAAGTCACGATTACAATTTTGAACATGTTTGGCTTGGCTATTCTCCGTGACACACACATACCGATTGCTCAGTTATCTTGTTGGTACCTATGAGAGGATACGAAATGCTGACATATACCAATGTTCCTCTCTTTATTGCGCTGTTCGAAAGTAATCTGAGACTGAGACTGAGACTGTATTTAAGAGCAAGTAGAAAGGTTTCTGTACAACTCTATCGAATTATGAAAAATCAAAATTTACTTATGAATTATCAGCAGTTGTGTCTGGTCCGTTAATCGTTTATCCGTGTTCGGTTAGAAATTTGTACTAGCGTCATCATTTCCGGACATACAATGTCTTCTTTTGGCACTGTATGTGCATCGTTTCACAAAAGCACAGGTTTCCAAAATAATCGGCGATGCGGGTTTTAAAACTCTTCACAGAATGGGCCTCTATTAATCCTTCTGGTAGTGTATTCCATAAGTTTACGATTCTTCGTTCGATACAAAGCTGATGTGATACTTTGTTCATGCTGGGGACCCTGAGTTTGTAACGATGTCCTCGGGTGTTACTGGGTTCTCGCAGGTGAAATATTAGCCGCAGTGTGGGGAAGTGATTCAAGTGTAGTACTCGATGGGTCATAATAAGATCAATTCTTACTCGACGATAGGATAGTGTGTAGAGTCCGAGCCTTTCACAACCTTGTTCATACGGAAGCTTTCGTAGACTTGGTATCATTCTAGTTGCGTCATGCTGTATTTTCACCAGTTTTTCAGTTTCCCATTGGGTTATCGGATGGTAAGCTGGCGCACCATATTCAAGGATTGGTCTAATGAGCGAGGTGAATAGACGAGGGAAGGTTTCTTCGGACCATGTGGAGAAACTGCGTCTTAATGCCCACAGCATACGAAGTCCCGCACGGTACAATTTCTCTGTATTTTCTAGTGATCTTAAATCATGTCGTGAGAGAACTCCTAAGTCTCTGACAGATGTGTTGGGATGAAGCAACTGGCCGTCCAAGGTGTATGATCGAGTGGCTGGACGTCTGGTGATACTGATGAACTCCGACTTGCTTGCGTTAAGTGGGAGTCGCATTTCAGTGGACCACGCTGACAGTCGCTCTAAGTCATGCTGGAGGCGAGCGCAGTCGTCCTGGTTTTCAATGATCCTCCAGACTTGCAAATCATCTGCAAACAGGACACATGGTGACTGGAGCTGCTGCGAAAGATCGCTGCTATGAAAAAGAAAGGATACTGGCCCAAGTACAGTTCCTTGAGGCACGCCACTGGTCGATGGGAACCAGTCTGTCAGATAGTCATTGACCTGTACTCTAAACTTTCGTCCCACAATAAACTCTTGTATCCACTGAAGTAACGTGCCACCGATTCCGTATGTCCTCAGTTTACGAAGGATTAGCTCGTGGTTCACTCTGTCAAACGCCTTACTAAAGTCGATGTACACCACGCCAACATCCTTATGTTCATTGAGAGCCCGAACCCACTGGTGGTTTGCGTACATCAAGTTGGTGATTCAGGATCACCCTTTTGTAAAGCCGTGTTGCGCTGGCGTCAATACGTCCATCGATTCAGAGAACGACAGCAGACATTTTTCACAACCATCGCGAGAACTTTGGATAATACCGAAGTCAAACAGATCGGTCTATAGTTCTCTATTTTACTCGGATCACCACCCTTTGGAAGCGGTTTAACTATCAAGCATTTCCAGTTGTTCGGGACGGATCCTTCAGAGAGCCATCTATTGAAAAGGTCTGTCACAGCTGGTGAGATGATAATCGATAGGGACTTGAGTATTAGTGGGTGAAGTCCGTCTGGTCCGGGAGGCTTTTCACCATTGAGGTTGACGAGTAGCTGATGTACTTCGACTGCATCACAATGTAGGCTGTCGAGCAAGACTTGCGCAACCTGTGCCGGTACTGGAACAGCCGCCGGTTTACTGGAAAATACATTGAGGAAGTGCGTATCCAAGGCATCCGCGCGCTCCGCGCTTGAAATGAGTGTCTTCCCGTCTAAGCTCTCTAGGACCGGTAGGTCGTCCCCAGGTTTTAGTTGACGTTTCAAGCAGGCAAATATTCGCTTGGGTGCAGTTGTGGCCGAGGATGCCAGCTCCTCTTCGAACTGCCGGTGTTTCTTGATCTTTGCGGCGTTACATAAGTTACGCTGTTTCTTGTACACCGCGTAATCTTCATCACAACCCGAGCTGATGTATCTGTCCCAGAGTTTACGACGTCGTCGCGATAACTGTCTGTATTCCCTATCAAACCAATGCGGTTCGACAGGTCCGAATTTCGGATACTTAAGGGGAACGAACCGAGTACAGAGCGAGTTAAGCTTCCCCTTTAATAATGACCACCATGCCTCAAGTGACGCATCATGGGGTAGTGTCCAATCAGTCTGACTTGCGGCTTGGACGAGTCCGTTGAAGTCCATCTTCCAATAGTTGAATGTCGGCTTCTGTTGATTGTAATATGGTAACGACAGTTCTAAGCTTGCTACAATAGAGCAGCGGTCACTGTTCGCCAGAGGTTCGATGACCCTGATCTATTTTAGCTTTTGCTCGCAGCTCGTCAACATTAGGTCCAGACAAGATGCCGAGTACGGAGTTCCGCGCGTCGGTTGGATGACACGTTGCGTTGCCCCGATTTCAATAGTCATTTTAGCGAATTGAACCTCAACGTTGCCATGACCGGGAAGAAGTCGAACATCTGGTCAAATTATCTTAGGTAAATTTAGATCCCCCATCAGTAAGAACTGAGGGCGGCTCATTTGCTTCTGTACATGTGGTATCCAATCGCAGCAACGGTTTAATGGGCTCCGGTAGATAACTCCCACTATTAGTTCTGCGCGCCTGAGACGGATTGTGCACCACAATTGCTCGCATAAACTATCCTCGCTCCGATAGGTACTGATAAGTTTGCCAGATAGTGACGATTTTATGTACAACAGAACACCACCGTGAGCCTTTGATTCTCGGTCACATCGGAAACAAGAGTATCCTGACAACACGACTTCTTGGGGTATGACGTCGGAGTTCAGCCATAACTCTGCAAGTCCTAAAATGTCCGGCCGCTCCGAGACAGCGAAGCGGCACAGTTCGTCACGTTTGTTCATTAGGCTGCACATGTTGACGAATGCGACGCGGAGGTCCTGGGAGGTACTGCGGGATGTGTCTGGAGGTTGAACAACCGGTTGATACGGGTTCGTACACCCTTCTTGATCACCCGAAAATTTACAATTTGTAAGTCAGTCTCACCTTCTTCTGTACGGCGTTTGAGCTCAATGACCGCAGTCTTCAAACGATCCCTGTCCTCGGGTTCCAAGTCTCGGCGGATGTGAACTTTTATGTCTTTCAGCCTTGACAGACGAGACAGTATGAGCTGCGGCATATTAGGATTTGCAAAAATGATCCTCGGAGGTCGGCATGACTGGTTAGTTTTCTGGCCAAGTCGGATTACTTGTTTACTCGTCACACTGTCCTCGCCCACATCCAAGAGTCTATCGATGAGCCCCTGGAGGAACTCAACATCGTGATCATAACGTATCTGAGCGTTTTCATCTTTTGACTCCGGTACGTGGAAGACCATGAGATTATGACGCCTCAACGAAATCAGTGATGAACCTAGAGGCGCTTAACTGATTGGGTTGTTGTTTATCAGCAGGTGACGTCTGAACTCGATTACGTGGGCCCTTGCGCTTTTGAGTGGTCCATGGATCCTCGGTGTTCAGAAGTTCACAGACAGGCTCTGAGAAATTTACGGACCGATCAGTGAAGCGGCATTTCGTAGCTTCTGAGTCTGAGTCTTCCATCGGTGGGAAACATTGAACCTGGGGTTCGGCCGGGGTCGAAGACGCTGGTGGTGGTGCAGATCGCGGAGTGACAATAGAAGGCAAAGAGACAGAGGTACTTTCACGAGGGCGTTTGATCCCACGTGGTGAACGGTTTGTTTCTATCTGAAAGAGAGATTTTCCCGTAGTTGTTTGCGGTCGCTGAGTATTCTGATGTCTTGTACCGCGACATTTATCACATATAACTTGAAAAAACTGATGTCGGATGTCGAGCGATTATCGAAACACGTCAACGGATAAGCCATTGCACGAAATATGGAACAAAACATCACAGCTGAAGCATCGAAGTGCATGAGCCTTATTTCCCACAACTTTCGAACACGAACCACAAGTAGCTTGAGACGGCATCACAAGCTAGAGCAAATCCAAGGTGTTAACCTTGCTGAAATGTGTCTTCCAATTTTATGGCCTCTGGCTACGTATACCGAGATGTGGACCGCATTGTGAATTTGCCAAAAAGAACGTTATATTGGCGGATGTTCTCGCGCCAGACGTTAGACAGGCAAGAACAAACGCATAACAGTGCATGGGTGTAGAAGAAATGCGAAACTTACTTTAGCGGAAAATAAACTGGGGTAATTAAAACTATTATTGGAAAAGCTGAAATCATAATTAACCGAAAATGCTATTCTCGTAAAACTAAAAATTGGTTAATTTTCTCACTGAAAGACCAACTGTGTTTCGAACTCTTATGATGAAGTGTACACTAGTTGTAGTTTTGCATTAGAGTTACATTTGAAATCACCGTTGAGTCAAAGCTCTTAGAGTATGGTTTACGAGAGAAACATTTAAATGAAATCTACCCAAGACTTCAGCTTTAAAGAACTAACTGATTCGACACGCTCCAAGTTTACGACTTTCGAAATCTGATTCACATTAATGCTTTTCTTTTATGTTGTGATCCTAAATTTTATAATGTGGTGGTCTAATATTGAGTCCGTACTGCTGTTTACTTCGTGATTGCGAATGTGTTAATTTAGCTCTGTTTAATCGAACAAATTCGGTTCGTGCCCCGAAGTTCCAAGGTTCCTATTACCATGAACGCTTTGACTATGTAACAAAATTAACGGTTACGAAAACAAAAAAGAAACACCGAGGAAATACAAACAACATGGCGTTAAGGAGGAAATGCTATATCAAGAGTTAGGTATAAAAACCCGGAGATTGAGGCGCTACTTACTACATGCCCCTAATCAGCAAGGTGCCGCTATCAGGTTTAAAACCTTATGCTACGCAGGCGAGTGGCCACTTCTAGCTTCAGCTCACCTGGGTGTAAAGATGACGAGGAATTTGCTTTTGAAGTGACGTAAACGGATATGCAAACGAATTGGCCTAACTAACGTGAGTGCCTGCATTTTAATGTAGTCAGTGAATCAACAGGGGGTTTCTTATTAAGTGCTGGACCTCAGAAATGGCTATCCTCTGTTCTGACTGGACATTAGAAACGCATGGATAAGTGGCTTTACTAAAAGACGTTCAGTTGTCTAGTTGTGGCCATGTGGCCATGTATCCAATATTTGAAGCATCGTGCGCCTTATCACAACGTTATGCACACTACCTTTGTCTGAAATGCTGATAACCCGTTTGCTTCGAAGTTGCTTGAGCCAATGAAAAGCCACATATGCTTTGCCAATACGGGAAGTACACTTCACGTTGATGCAGCCATCAGAGGTGACCAAACTACCAATGGGATTGCGACTTTCGATCACTTTCAATATTACTGCGGTGACACGTATAACTAGTGGCGTGCTCCCCAGTGGTAACAATGCTACGAAACAGCCTATTCAATAGCGTTTACATAGCCACTGCATCCCGTCCTAGGAGAACTATTTCGCCTGCATCCTCGAGATTTACCTTCTGGTTACATGAAGAATTTGGAATACAGTAGATGTTTGGAACACATAACCAATCTTTATTCTTGTAATCACAAAGGTGAAGTGGTAGAGATATATAAGGCAGTTTTACCAGAAACCTATTATCGCGGGAAACTGGAATGACTACTCTGCCTGTGGAGTCACGTTAGGAAGACTTGCGAAAAGAAAGAAAATTTGCTGGTACGTAATTCACGGACAGACTTTGCTGTAAGCTAGCAACATCGACAGATAAGGAAGCAACAGGGATGTTCGGCTACAGGTATGTCTTCGTTTTAATAATTGGCGATAAGCAAATATGTGGGTCGTATTTAGTAACCTCAGATCTGTATAGGATGGGGGAATAAACTGAACCCTTCCCAGAGAATAATAACCCCATTGCATGAGTTAAGTGAAACTACAGTCATATTGATGTTCACTGATATCCATTGGAGTAGGTTGTCTTCAGTGGGCATGCTGAGGGCAACATCGGCAACATAAACATTTTGAGTCCATGACCGATTTTCATCAGAGTTGCGAATAAGGTAACAATTATTGACAGTTGTGGAACCGACTAGTCAAATACCCGTAACGGCGCTGCTAGTTTGTATGCTTTTCTCAGAGACGCAACACAAGAATTCTGAGCGCAGATAGGGGGTGAGAGTGAACGCTGGGCGTGGACCACACTGACGCAGTTTGCGAATCTTGAAAGAACAAGTCGGAAATGAGACACTTGGTTTGAGCAACGAGTTACATGCCTTTGTAAAAGTGGCCAATTTAATGGTGGTGTCTTGCTCATTAGTTGGCGATGAGTTGTCATGTAAGGGCTACAAGATTAACTACTGTGGGTGAAGTAGCAGGAAGAATACGTCCTACTCTCCAACTGCCCATTCCGAAAGAGAGGTTTTGTTCAAGAGGATATACTTACTGCAAGCGACCCAATAACCAGTTCCATAAGGTATTGGGGAATAGTACCAGGTCAGACGTATGGTCGCTGTTTACCATTGAGAGCCGTTGTGGACCGACACACGTACAACTTTAAGTTTTGGATGCATCAGCATTTGTTTGCAACCCCAGTATGCTGCACACTTTCGGCCTTGACCAAAAGCAAATGGCAGTTGGTTTTGTAGCACTCGATTTACCTGATTTTGACTGGTATGCGAGTAACTTCAGTAAATTATTGAACAACAAGTGACGGTGCCCTACTGTCAGAAAAGAGGTATAACTAGAGTTCCTATATCCCTTCTGGGGCTGCATCCTGAACGAAGAAAACTGACCACACCCCAACCCAGAAGGTAATGCTGGATCTGTGTTTGGCTAACGCATAATCACTAACCTGATTGAAGCCAGTGTCTTCTAAGGTAGTTGACACCACCAGCCAATCTAACTTATAGGTATACTGGTAAGTAAACCATCGTACAATGGAAAGTTCCAGCTGAGTGAAGATGGTAGTGAATGTCATGACGTCGAAGTTCATGATGTCTAGGATGTAAAACAAGTGGACATTTTCTCGCAGCGGAATTAAGTAGCCAGGTGTGGACTAGCAATACTTATACTACCGGGTTAGCCATCCTTTGCAAATGTTAGTGGGAATGTTTGAAAAGAAGACTAGGGTATAATGATAAGCGGCATTGCATACCTTACTTCTTGGGCGCCATAATCACCGACGTTACCGCAAGTAAAGCCAACAACATATGAGCGATTCATATTATTCTATTCTGCATCTCGTATTTCCGTATCAACGTCGATCATCCATTGCGAGGCATATAACTCCACTATATACAAAGTAAATGTAATTAGTATAACTTTGTTCATTTTGAACGGGATTGAATTCCTGGCGCGTAATTTCCGTTGACATTGGTGTTTGGGGAATAAATAACTGCACACATCCTAAATATCCGCCGTAACACAAGGGTTAAAAATAATCGTGAATAAATACCTAACTACGTAGCTTTTAGTGGTTCGGTCCAGTTTGCTACTAACACGGTAAGGCGACTGTTCCCATAACAGTATAAAGTGGAGCTACTCAAGATGAAATGCACTAGCCTCAGGCTATTACAGCTGAACAACTGGTGACATTCTCAGTCATCTCAGCGATAGCGTGTTCAAGCATCAGATAACCACGTCTAAGCAGTAAGACATTCTCTTAATTTATCCATACGTTCTGTGAAGTAAGCGATAAAGTTTAGTCGAGGCTGCTATAGTTAAGCAAATGTAAACGTTAACAAGGTGGTTTACAATGACTAAGGTTACATTCCAAAGAATACATTCTGTAGCGGCATGCGACCACTCTTTCCCACCTACCTTTTATGGCATACGATACCTGTTAGTAAATGAATTATATTATTCATAGCCTAATGTCAACTGTCATCATGAACGGATGGCAAATTCCTAACATTAAACGAACTTTACTCTCAGTTTGCAGATTCCTTTTGCTTCAATCCGCACAAGATGTTGTTGGTACATTTCGACTGCTCTATTTTGTGGGTCTCTGACCAAAGTATCCTAACGGACACATTCACAATTGACGCAGTTTATTTGGGCGGACCATACACGGGTATGCCAGAATTCAAGGTCTGTCCTGTATTTTATTTTGCACATTTAAATATCACTGCGTCATTCCAAAACTCTTCTTTGTCTCACACACATGTATGGTCAACCTATGGTTTAGAGAAGGATAATTATAGGTTACTTACCCCGATACATCCTGAAGCAGCTCGGCGAACCAGTATAAAGTTTACTTGTACAATTTCAGCTAGAGCAAGATGAACATGAAACGGCTTTCGGATGAGTAACACCTAATTCCCGTACACTAAATCTGCTGTCCTATCGATCGCAGTTGTCAAGGTTCGTTTCATTGCGAATAACACTCCACAGTGAGATTGCGGGTCGTAATCCACTCACACAATTAAGGATCTCCAAATAACCCTTTAATGAAACAGTTATCCTGCTTCCTATGGTTATTAAACGTTGGCACCTTGGGTACTGTTGTCAAATTTAATGACCATTGGACCAGGAGGCAATAAAACCCATGTGGAATCTCATTCATATTTCCGGTCTAAGTGGATGAACTGAATTTGCCATTAATTGACACTTAGTCTCTGTTTTATGGAGTCTGGTAAAAGAAAATTACCGCTCGAGTAAGCTAATCGGCAATGCTACGCTACTCATCATCCGGCGGACCCGATGAGATCCTTCTTTGTGGTATTGCGCAACTAGAATCCTAAACCGTTGTCAAGCAGGAAGGAGTTACTGATAACGATGAGTTGTCCAGTATTACGTGCCTTAAAACAATAGAGGCAAACAATTAGCTTGTCATGAACCTGATTGTATAAGTAATACACGCCAACTTCATTTTTCAACTCTGTGTCACTAACTTACCACCCATCTAACTCCGCTTGCCTCTTGCTTGTATTGTGTTGCGGCTGCAGCGAACAATCTATGTGTTGCCATTTGAGTCTATGTCTTCTCACTGCGTTAATGCAATGCTACGCTTTTCCACCACTATTGCCTTGGTGTGGTATGAGAGAAAGCAATTAGCACGCCTTCATTATTCTCTACCCTCCCAACTTGTACACTTTCAATCAGAGCTCTTCCTGAATTGTATAGGTAGAAGTTCATCCCGCCCAGACGCAAGCAGACGACAAGCACATGCACGTAAATCACTTAAGACCATTTCCTCTCTCTGGGAGTCGTCAACATTGCTCATTCCATCTGATCTCTGTGTCTCTCGGACCATCCAAACCTCCATACTTATTCCTGAGTTATTTAACGCTTCTGACCAGAAGCAGATTATAGATAACATTGCACTTTCTCTCAACACCGTCCGTTGGGTTAAGGGAATGCCCAGAACATTTAGCTACACAACTTCCGACTGATCTTGCCAAGTGTTTATGATGTAGCCTAGGTAGCAGCGTTTCCTGAGCTGATTGAGGGCTTTGAACTCCAATTCCTTCTGAGTACCTTTACTACCTTTTACCTATACGTAGTATACCATAACGTAAATTGCAACCACACCTAAACATGCCGATTGCCACGATAGACTGTGTTTAACACCAATGAATCAATTGCTCAACTAACCATCTTCAACATGTGCTTAGACTTTTTATATACGGCTCCAGTTATTTATGGATATCAATTTACATAACACAACGAACTTGACTACTTGTTTTAACGTAGCTTGTCTTTCAAAATTAGATTACCTCAGACTGCGTGGAATGATCACGCGGCACTATTTAGGTGTGTAATCTAGAGTGGTTTAAGGCAACTGAGTTATTCATTCTTATTTTACCTTATAATCCCTGAGGTAGGACAACGGTAATGTGAGAATAATTTGTTCTACCAAGTAATCGTAAATCCTACATGACAAACTCTGCGTTTCGTTAAACATCGGTTCACAAGTAGACAGTGATTTCCACGGTGATGTAAGTCAAACAATAACATTGTTACCGCTGCGTATCAGCGTTACTAAAACTCTACTGGGTGTGGTCTCCGCGAATGTAACAGATAACAAAACGTGAGCAGCGTTTACGATAAAATGGGAGCGATAGTTGAAAATCAACCAACTGCAACACTGTTGTTACGTATTTAGAAATGCGCTCAAACGGTGTCTGTTACGAGTAAAACGCAGCCCTTCAGCCACGCGTAACAATCGATCCCGAATAGTTCAAAAGACAAGGTGTATAGTGCTAGTTACATATCGTTAAGGCAGATAGAAGACAGAGGTTGCGATATGTCAACATATCGAATATTTTCTTTAGGAGCAAACATAATACCAACAGAAACACACAAAGGATTATATACATAGAACAAATAAGCACCACCAATCAAAATGAGACAGTAACGACCATGGCAACTGAATTGGTTGCCTCACGAGTTTCTGTGCTCATAGCCTAGGTTGATGGGCCTTAATTAACAACATCTCACTAATTGGCGGCATTGAAGAATAAACAATGATATATTACAGGTAAAAAGGCGATTGCTTTACAAGTCTCGTAGGATGGTTGAAGTGAAAGTAAGCATAAGTGTAAATCGTCGATTTAAGCGTTTAGTGAATTCAAGTGACCCTTATTCATATAAACGTTGTAGAATGTGCACTGAATGGTTACTGTAGAATAATATGGGAACTAATATGTGGAAGGCATGTCTTAAGAACAAGAGAAACGACAAAGCTTACTCGTGGGCAGCTTTCTTGAACTGATTTACATTGATAAATGCAGTTGTAATATATCCGAAACTATATTCCACAACAGCAGTGTGTAAATAGTGAAGCAAAAAAGCTGAGAATGAGCCCTTTTTTTCGCATTTGTTTGACCTGGACATTATCGGGTTTTTGTTGCGTACTGACACTTTGAACGCTGTTTTGGGTTCATCTGAGGCGGGTTGTCATGAGGTGCTTAGTGAAAGTGGATGCCGGGCTCCGATTAAGCCACAGATTCGTCCCAGTTTGTTGCGTAATGGTTTGTCCCAACAACTTTGGCAAATTTAGAGCTACTTTCTGAGCTAAGCTAACTGACGGTTTGTCCTGCCTATGTTAATGTCACCGCAACCGCAGGTGAACTGATAAACAAAGTGAGAGGATAAACTACCCGAGAAGATGCTCTGACAGATATGAAGAAACAGTCCTCGCGTGGTATAACTGAGTCGCAACTGGGCTGTCGTGTAGGTTCGCGTTAGGGTGGACCGGAACTTGCGTTCGATATCATTTGCCACATAGTGCTCTTTGAACTGCAAAAAGAAATAAACTTCCTTTTTCTCAGCCGTCAACACCAGTGTTTTCACGCTGGGATGTCTGCTGTGTACTTGAATAAACTTCTCAGGATATCTATTAGAAACTAAATTCTTGCGCAGGATTTATTCTTCGGCTTGTAACGTTTTGGAGCTGCTAATACGTCTAGCCCGGTAGAAGAGTTTTCACTAAACCGCGTTTGTCTGCGATCGGGGCGAAACTTGAAAAATAAAGGTGCTGTCCAGTCCAAATCGATTTGTGGTGAACAGTGCGCTGCAATGTACTTCAGCCAGTCTCCTAATGAGCATATCCAAAAACGCTACGCACTTATGTTGTTCCACTTCATGGGATACCGACAGATTCGGGTGACTCGAATTCAGGATGGTCAGCAGCCATTTAAATAACCATATGCAATAATTTGTATGGGAATACTCCCTCTACATGAAAGCATAAAGCGCACTGTTGACTTAATAATAAAACCAACCTCCAGTAAGCGAATTTGTCAGCAATCAAAACGATAGAGAAAAGCTCAACCACGGGTACCATCATTCGGCTGTCAGCCATCAAAAGTGCATATGAGCAGTGGGACAAATTACATGATAACGTGTGCTGTCAAACATAGTGGAATGCGATACCTGTTTGGTAAACGAGGTAGAAGTGCATAAGACAGCCGTTTGGTGAATGCTGGAGTGGAACGCTCAAGGTCATAGTGCGGTCGCAAATATGCATGGGGTAGGGAGAAATAAAGACACCCGTACACGCAAATACGCACACACACACAGCGCGCAGGATTTGCCTTAAGGCGTCCAGCGAGGTAATGGGTAGGGGTAGGTTCACAAACTCAACAAAGGTGCACATCAATCGGAAAAAAGCATGGAAAGTTGTTAGTTGATTTCGCACAGGCGCGCATAAACACAGATACGACATAAGTTCAAGCGCATGAAAGAAAGGATAAGCTCATGCGTAAGTAACCAACATAGAGACTCCCTCACGTGACATGACTTAAGAGTTCCGTTAAAATGTTCCAACGTACAAAAGAAATTGGAATTTATCAAAGAACATTTTTGGATGAGCGAACTTGCTGATATGCGCATGATTTTCAGAACGCTATCAATAAACGTAGTATGACGGAAAAAGGCGCATAAGCGTGTTCACTAATCTACCGTGGCTCGCTTATGGTGAACGCCGGTCATTTACGGTTGTTGTCCCCAACATCCGATAGCCATTCAATGTCTAGCAAACTTCGCAAAATGCGAGTGCGCATGCAGCGACATGAATTATTCTCTCACCTTAGTGATGAGGAGGTATGGAATTCTCGGCAGACGAGTGATTTAGTGCAGCGCTCAGCTGAGTGCAAGCGTAACCTCGTAAAGACGCACCGACATGAAGCTGTTTTGATTATCAAGTGAGATGAGTACAGACCGCCACAACGTGTTTCCAGCGTCCGTTAGCTGTCAGCTAACTTCGCGCTGAGTGCCGAAGAACATGGCCCACCGTAGGCGTGGGAGCGAGCGATGGTTTTCTGTGGGTGTCTCGCTGGCTACGCAGCGAAGTCGGCGTAGGCAACCAAACCTGCGGCGCGAATGTGCGCACGTGATGGCAGCTCAGCTGCGGACGAGGTTAGGCCTTACAACCCTTGTCAATGTTCTTGACGCACAGGTAATGGAGCACGAGCAGACAATGTAGTCGAGATCACGTAACGTGCCTGTTGCTCAGTGCGCGCTGATTATTCCACTGAACGGTGAATGAAGTTTAAAAGCCGCATCAGCTTCAAGAAAATACAATGCAATGAAGGCAGGAAAATGTCCCATCACCGCCCGGTGCGTGTTTAAACTAGTGAAGAAGTTCGAGCAAACTGGGTGGGTGTGACATGAAGAGAACTGGACCGCTTCTTATCGCCACGGACGAATGTTCAGCTTGCGCTGTAGTCAGTGAAGTGTCAACAATTCCCGGTCACAGCATTCGTCGGATCGCCTAGCACTGTGACACGACCGGTTATGCGGTAAACTTGGTATTACTGGAACGAACATATTGGTGATGCCGTGCACTTCAAGTGCAGGTTTTGAGCCCATGCGATCCGGAGAAGCAGCATGAATTTTGCCGCTTGTTTCTGGATCACGGGGATATTCCTTCTGTTATCTTTAAAGATGAGGCATTGTTTCATCTGCATGGAATAATGAAAAATTACTCTTGGGATACCAACAACCCACGAAAATGTACCGCATCACGTATGCACCACAGTATAAAACTGATGCTTTGGGCTTGATTAACAAGCCAGAATATCTTTGGACCATGTTTCTTTTCCGCGAAGGGGACCGGTAGGTTGTTGTTTTGAAGTACTAAAGTCTTAGCTTTTCCTAGCATCGTGGTACTTGGAAATGATTCAGGCATATGTGTTTCCCCAGTTGGAAGCTGAAGGGGCATGCAGTACCATTTGGTGGCAGCAGAATGGTGCACCTGCACATTCTACTAAAATGGTGCGTGCTTACCTCAGCGACAAATTTGGTCACCATTGGTTCGGACGCGGTGGACCAATGGAGTGGCCTGCTCACTCACCAGTTTTACATCCAATGGGCTTTCGTCCATGGGGCTATCTGAAGCGGCGAGTGTACAAAATAAAGTCACGTACATTGGACCAATCGAAAGAAATTATTGTAAGCGAATGTCGCACAACCACGAAGGACACATCGAAGAAAGTGCTCGCCAATTGTATCCAGCGGATTCTGCAAGCAAGCAGAATGCCGGCGGAAATTTTGAACATATCCATCGCTAGCATAGATGATCGTTCCAATACATTTCTGTTAATATAATTATCCTCTTTCACAAATGTGTTAACGACTAAACTGGTCCAGTAGGATATAATTCTTAACGTCCAGGCTGTCCTTAAGCACATAAACAGCTTAGTCACCGAAACGTTCAATGGCTACTAATGGCGGAATCACTGAGTTGCTATGTGCTGAGGTTCGTCTAGCCTTAATAAAAAGCCGACTGTATGGTTGACTCAGTTTCAGGCTATTGCCTGTGAAGTTGGTGTTCGGGATGAGTTGCAGTAGGTGGCAACATGTGTACATGGGGTCGTTCCGTATCTGGTAGACTAAGCTAAGGTCTCCACGTAGCCACCTGTGGTGTCTACTGAGCACTTCGAGTGCTTTTAGCCGCTGCTCGAACATGATGAGTTTCAAGCGCTGCAAGGTCACGGTTTAGCCAAGCGTGCCAAGCCTGGATTAGTTATTCGACATGTTAACGCACGTACGCATGGAGCATCATAGTGAAGATGAATGAATACAAACTATCTAATTTCATCCGCAAGCTCACAACGTGCTGGTTACCACTTTTGGATTCTGACGGTCTGAAATAACCCACGTCGTCCTGCACCAGCACACCGAGGTCTAGTTCCTGAGGGATTGTCTGCAGGTCATATGTTCCAATATTCTAGATATAGGCGTGTCTATGGCGGATGTAGATAATGTGTCACTTGCTCAGAGTTAATGGTGTGAATTCCTCACAGGTCAATACCAGGTCCCATCTAGGTCGCACATGGAGTATCTTGTGTTCGTTCATTCTATTTATCCCCTGGGCCAACTTTTAACGTCATCCGGAAAATGAAAATTTTGAGGTGAGCTCGTCCCACTCCACTGGGTTAGAGTAGGGCAGAGATGTCCGGTCTCTAACATAGAACCGCTGTTCACGGAGAAACTTACCAATTCATCATAATACTGCATTGCCTAGGTGTTCCAAGTTGCCCATCATTACATCAGCGATGCTCGCTTCCATGACCTGGAAAAGGGCAGAGAAAAGGGTTACCGGACGGTACTTGGTGGGATCGGACCGACTTCTCTGAGAGAATTCGGCAAGTGGCTGGGCCAGGTGAATGGCTGCTGCCTGCAGTGCTTTAGGATGAAGGTAATCCAAGGAAGGTAGCTTTATCAGAACTACTTTTGCCATGAATTTGATGCTTGATATCACTGGTGGTGTTGGGAGAAAAGCAAGTGTAATGGTTGATACTAGTACCCCTTGGCTAGTAGACCAGTACTGGGCATTGAGGGGTTGTATGCCATTTTTGTGGGTATACCCAGCAATCGTACTGAGCAGTGCGATTCCACGCTGCAACTTTTGAAGTACATTCAGGTGTCTAGAAATAAAGCTATGGTTCTAACGGAGTTGTTTTGATAGCTCCAGTCGGTGTGATAACTTGTTCTCACGAACAAACTTTACATATTAATTGCTCAGACCTACGTAAGCTGTCAAATTCACCGCGTCAGGATTGTGTTTGTGAATCGGGCACGTGTTCCTACAAGGCCATAACTCTTCATATTTGGCTTATGATTAACCGTGTTGGTTTCAAGTTATTGTGAAAAAGGTTAGCTACGAATGCGGCAGAAACAGCTAATTCGAAATGTATTGCGTTTTTTCATGCACTGCATCGGTGTATTCGTCGTAACGAACGAAAGCATTCTTTACAATTCCGTGGTCGCAGATTCTCGTTGTGTGATTTTAGCATGCTACTTCGACATACAAGACGGAGTGCACCATAGAGATGGTCTAGGATAAATGGTTGAAAACCACATTGCTAGTCACCGAAGCATCGGAGCAAAAACTAATCTACCATTACATGAAACCCATATTGGTAATCATAATCCAAATATGAAGAGTTATGGCCTTGTAGGAACACGTGCCGGATTCACAAACACAATCCTGGCGCGGTGAATTTGACAGCTTACGTAGGTCTGAGCAATTAATATGTAAAGTTTGTTCGTGAGAACAAGTTATCATACAGACTGGAGCTATCAAAACAACCCCATTAGAACTACAGCTTTATTTCTAGACACGTGAATGTACTTCAAAAGTTGCAGCGTGGAATCGCACTACTCAGTAAGATTGCTGGGTATACCCACAAAAATGGCGGACAACCCCTCAATGCCCAGTACTGGTCTACTAGCCATGGGGTACTAGTATCAACCATTACACTTGCTTTTCTCCCAACGCCACCAGTGATATCAAGCATCAAATTCCTGGCAAAAGTAGTTCTGATAAAGCTACCTTCCTTGGATTACCTTCATCCTAAAGCACTGCAGGCAGCAGCCATTCACCTGGCCCAGCCACTTGCCGAATTCTCTCAGAGAAGTCGGTCCGATCCCACCAAGTACCGTCCGGTAACACTTTTCTCTGCCCTTTCCCAGGTCATGGAAGCGAGCATCGCTGATGTAATGATGGGCTACCTGGAAAACCTAGGCAATGCATTATTAAGATGAATTGGTAAGTTTCTCCGTGAACAGCGGTTCTATGTTAGAGACCGGACATCTCTGCCCTACTCTAACCCAGTGAAGTGGGACGAGCTCACCTCAAAATTTTACTTTTCCGGATGACGGTAAAAGTTGGCCCAGGGGATAAATAGAATGAACGAACACAAGATACTCCATGTGCGACCTAGATGGGACCTGGTATTGACCTGTGAGGAATTCACACCATTAACTCTGAGCAAGTGACACATTATCCACATCCGCCATAGACACGCCTATATCCAGAACATTGGAGCATATGACCTGCAGACAATCCCTCAGGAACTAGACCTCGGTGTGCTGGTGCAGGACGACGTGGGTTATTTCAGACCGTCAGAATCCAAAAGTGGTAACCAGCACGTTGTGAGCTTGCGGATGAAATTAGATAGTTTGTATTCATTCATCTTCACTATGATGCTCCATGCGTACGTGCGTTAACATGTCGAATAACTAATCCAGGCTTGGCACGCTTGGCTAAACCGTGACCTTGCAGCGCTTGAAACTCATCATGTTCGAGCAGCGGCTAAAAGCACTCGAAGTGCTCAGTAGACACTACAGGTGGCTACGTGGAGACCTCAGCTTAGTCTACCAGATACGGAACGACCCCATGTACACATGTTGCCACCTACTGCAACTCATCCCGAACACCAACTTCACAGGCAATAGCCTGAAACTGAGTCAACCATACAGTCGGCTTTTCATTAAGGCTAGACGAACCTCAGCACATAGCGACTCAGTGATTCCGCCATTAGTAGCCATTGAACGTTTCGGTGACTAAGCTGTTTATGTGCTTAAGGACAGCCTGGACGTTAAGAATTATATCCGACCGGACCAGTTTAGTCGTTAACACATTTGTGAAAGAGGATAATTATATTAACAGAAATGTATTGGAACGATCATCTATGCTAGCGATGGATATGTTCAAAATTTCCGCCGGCATTCTGCTTACTTGCAGAAACCGCTGGATACAATTGGCGAGCACTTTCTTCGATGTGTCCTTCGTGGTTGTGCGACATTCGCTTACAATAATTTCTTTCGATTGGTCCAATGTACGTGACTTTATTTTGTACACTCGCCGCTTCAGATAGCCCCATGGACGAAAGCCCATTGGATGTAAAACTGGTGCGTGAGCAGGCCACTCCATTGGTCCACCGCGTCCGAACCAATGGTGACCAAATTTGTCGCTGAGGTAAGCACGCACCATTTTAGTAGAATGTGCAGGTGCACCATTCTGCTGCCACCAAATGGTACTGCATGCCCCTTCAGCCTCCAACTGGGGAAACACATATGCCTGAATCATTTCCAAGTACCACGATGCTAGGAAAAGCTAAGACTTTAGTACTTCAAAACAACAACCTACCGGTCCCCTTCGCGGAAAAGAAACATGGTCCCAAGATATTCTGGCTTGTTAATCAAGCCCAAAGCATCAGTTTTACACTGTGGTGCATACGTGATGCGGTACATTTTCGTGGGTTGTTGGTATCCCAAGAGTAATTTTTCATTATTCCATGCAGATGAAACAATGCCTCATCTTTAAAGATAACAGAAGGAATATCCCCGTGATCCAGAAACAAGCGGCAAAATTCATGCTGCTTCTCCGGATCGCATGGGCTCAAAACCTGCACTTGAAGTGCACGGAATCACCAATATGTTCGTTCCAGTAATACCAGGTTTACCGCATAACCGGTCGTGTCACAGTGCTAGGCGATCCGACGAATGCTGTGACCGAGAATTGTTGACACTTCACTGACTACAGCGCAAGCTGAACATTCGTCCGTGGCGATAATAGGCGGTCAAGTTCTCCTCATGTCACACCCACCGAGTTTGCTCGAACTTCTTCACTAGTTTAAACACGCACCGGGCGGTGATGGGACATCTTCCTGCCTTCATTGCATTGTATTTTCTTGAAGCTGATGCGGCTTTTGAACTTCATTCACCGTTCAGTGGAATAATCAGCGCGCGCTGAGCAACAGGCACGTTATGTGATCTCGACTACCTTGTCTGCTCGTGCTCCATTACCTGTGCGTCAAGAACATTGACAAGGGTTGTAAGGCCTAAGCTCGTCCGCAGCTGAGCTGCCATCACGTGCGCACATTCACGCCGCAGGTTTGGTTGCCTACGCCGACTTCGCTGTGTAGCCAGCGAGACACCCACAGAAAACCATCGCTCGCTCCCACGCCTATGGTGGGCCATGTTCTTTGGCACTCAGCGCAAAGTTAGCTGACAGCTAACGGACGCTGGAAACATGTTGTGGCGGTCTGTACTCACCTCACTTAATAATCAAAACAGCTTCATGTCGGTGCGTCTTTACGAGGTTACGCTTGCACTCAGCTGAGCGCTGCACTAAATCACTCGTCTGCCGAGAATTCCATACCTCCTCATCACTAAGGTGAGAGAATAATTCATGTCGCTGCATGCGCAGTCGCATTTTGCGAAGTTCGCTAGACATTGGATGGCTATCGGATGTTGGGGACAACAACCGTAAATGACCGGCGTTCACCATAAGCGAGCCACGGTAGATAAATGAACACGCTTATGGACCTTCTTATGTCAGACTCTATATAGGCATTTTGCTCGCTGCGTGTTACTGTACATTTCGATACCCCTTGTTGTCTTTTTGCTGCTCTCACTGAAAGACAGCAAACAGTAATATTTTCCAACATTTTATGAGACAGCTATTTTGCAAGTTGCGTTGCTATCGACCAACATGCTTCGTTTTTGTTTCAGTCGTGCCTGGTTTTACATATTTTGAATCCATAGCTTACTGATCATCGGAACAAAGATATATGTGTTTTTGCGGTACGCTAGCTAGGAGTGTCCTATTTGTATTATTCGAATGAACCAAATATTATTCACATCGTTGATGTGATATATTAATATTAAAATGAATCAGGGTTTTGCGAGTGGGATTATGACATGCGAACGGAGTAAAGAGTTTTATGGTTAGTGCTTATTGCAAAGGAGAACGATTTTGCTTAAGCGTTTTCCTTGTGTAGTTAGGGATATTGGTTTATTGAAGCTAATTAACCTAGATATATCCCGGATTATCCGTTCTTGTTCTCACTGCGATATCTAGGCGTTTATTAAAAACGCAGCAATGGGCATCAAAAATAACTTCTTTCGGAAAATCGATCCATAGTGAATAGACCCGTACGGAGAAGTAACTTCGTCGGCAATCTAAACGTGTGTATTCTTGACCAAGATTTAAACTACTGCTCTCAGGTATGTTGTCGGGCAGAGCTTCAAACGCTAGATGCATATGTAACTAGGGCAGTTCAGTATTTAATATACTAATATGCAATTGCTCCGTAGTCACCATAGCCGTTAGTGAACATTCCAAGTGTCTTTATTCGTTCATCGCAGGGAATAAATCTCAAAAGTTTGGCATTTTTCGTTGTTGATGTTGCAGGTCTTCAGCACGCTGAGGGCACTCCTTAGCCAATTCGCTTGGCCTGGGTAGCTTTTACGAAATGAAGACTTATGCAGACCACGAGCGTCAGAGAAGTTGGCTGAATTCCAATACCCGAGCGCCCAGGTCAGGATACCAACACACTGGTTACCTCTTTGTGAAGCGGACCAGATTTGGCTGCAAAAACCCATGTTGTTAGGTACCAGTAAACCGAAGTCACGTTCCTGACGGACGGTCATTAGATAGCAGGGCTTTAGGCGTATGTTTGCCAAAGCAGGAAATGGACAATGCGGCACTTGTTAAGATTGAATGGCAGTGTGTCCCTCCCAACCTACACGAGGACCCTTTAGATCGCAATGAAATATATGGTGGTCGTCTAATAAATTGTTCGGAGACCAACCGTTAATGTTGTCCGAAAAATTTAACATTTTGTAGTGATAAATCTAGCTTAGCCGAAATAAAGATGCGCTTTGTTTACACCACAGGATCACCCAGGTCGTTTCTTTTTGGCCACTTGTCTGAGTTCATTGGCTGGCATCCATCTTTGTTCTCTCCCCCTGCTTAGGCAGAATATAGATACCCTTTGTTTTTACCTGAAATTCATCTTCGTTCGTTTATTCGGTGCTTAATCCGCTTGGTTTTTCATCTGTCTGTTTCTCCCGCTTGGCCTATCAGCTGTCATCATGCGATGGGCACTGAGCTCCAAACATGTGTCACCTGTGATCAACCCGTCTGGCTTTGACTAGGACAAAGACCGTGGCTGACTCACCCCCTGCACCCCGATTCTACTTCGTTCCCTCGCCTAGGTAAACCTACACGATTTGTGGTGCTGGTGCTGCTCGGCTTTCCAGACCACTGACCGGTTACCATCAAAGTTAGGTGATAGAAACAGCAGTAAATCTGAGTCGTATATTCCTAGTTTATCGGACTAGGCAGTGAATGTTCTATCAAATGGCAACAGAGTTGACTAAGTGACCAAAAAAGAAAAGGTTGTACGTGCTGTAAAAGCAGGTTGCATTGACAGCATCGCTATCCGTAAGAAATAGGTCCTTGCAATGTGGCTCAAATGATCCCATTGAGTGTAAACTTAATGAGCTATCGGAAGTTGAAGAGCGGGACTACGCAATACCGAGAATCGCAGAACAGATGCAGTCTCAAGGGGTCAGTTGGCCGTAAGCGAACTTGAGAAATCATTCTTACCAGAGGGCTCAGCTCTATCCGTTAAATGTACGCAGGCTCTGTTATCAGCGTCTACGAACTTTATGTTGTGTCGCCGCTGACGCCTTCACCCCACCACCGCAAGAAGAAGTCCAAAGACGAGCCAGAAGGAGACTTGTATACATGAAATCACAGTTACTTATATAGTTTGAAGGCAAAACCAAGGGAAGCTAATAAAGTACACTTGAGCCAACCAACTGAAAGAAAAACTTCAAATGCAACGGCGAATAAGCAACCATGTACTCAAGAGCAAATCGCGTATGTCCTTATAAATAGCATCATTGGACTCCAAGCGTAAAGCGATCGTCCATTTACAGTGACGGGCAATGGCCTATCAGAATGACGAAATGAAACATTTAAACAGAAGTCATGAACCAAACGAGAATAAGGAATGCAGACCCAAAAGTTGAAAACTAGTGCAATAATTGTGTGGCAACTACATATTCCTTTGACATGACCAAGTAGAACAGTGATGAGAAGGAAAAACTAATAGAATATGTTCTTGCAAATGGCGCTGCTGAGAAGGACATGACGATGACCGTCCATTAACTATGACGTGGATGTACCAATCGGACTAACCCAGTAGAGCGTTTAAACAACAGTCAAGAAATAGAAAATAGGAAGAGTAAAGCATAGCTATCAAACTCGTTCACACTAAATGAATGTCTAATGGTTATTCTTCTAATACATTATTAGACTCTGAACTTCGGTAATGCGGTCGGTAATAACTTATTCCACCAATCCAATGCTTCCTGTCGCATGATCAACAAATTATCCAAAATTTGTTTTTGAATGACTGTTTTTGACTGATTCACCGTGCCACTTTAATAGTTCGCTGAGTAAACGGATTTTCATTTACAAACAGGAGCCATACAATGAGTACTAACCACCTCGTCCAGCTAAACTGTGGGCATCAATGTACGTCTCATTTTGACCAACCGTTTCGCATCCAATCCAGTTATTTTAGTTATAAGCTTTAGACCAGAATCACCACAAATGACGCAACCGTCGGAGCTGTGTAAATATTGCTCTTAATACGTGTCCATAGGTAGCAAACTAACAACTTGCAAGGAGTATGTGGTCAAAGATAATGAAGTATTTATAATTTGCGTCAACATTTCGTACGGAGTTAATTATAAGACTTGCGTATATTTTGACTGCAAGAGACTTACTAGGGTGAATTTCCATTCAGACATATCGATTACACTGCAGTACCGTCGCAGAAAATTCGGAGTACGTGTCTTACGTAACAAAATATATCCAGCAGAAAGAAATTACTTCCCATGTTAGCGGCATGATACTATGGCGACCATGCTGCTTTCTGTTAGTTTTGTAGAAAATTAGACTGAATTGTTTTCCTTTAAATATTCTCACGTGTAAATTGCAGAACTGGAGTGTCAATTTGGGCAGGAAGAACCGTGCGTTGAAACTGTGGATGGTTTTGCGCAACTGTGGCCTCGAGAAGATACGAATACTGATGAGGAAGGTTAGCTACTGTTTTTCCCAGCATTGTTTTAACTCAGACGATGTCTGCCGGCGTGACATTTGATCAGCAACTTAACGTCTTTTCATTTACTATAGACCGAAGTATATTACACATTTTTTGACACACGTAGTACGTTACTGAGTTTCATCGTTCAGCCGTTAGGATAAACTGCACAATTAAACTTGCTGGCCTAGTTGCTTGATATTACCCCTGTGTCCAAAAAGTAAGTTTATTGATGGTTTGAAATATATAAAAGACTCACTCCGCAAGTATGTGTTATATTCTCCTACGTATAAGCCTTGGGAAGATATACGGTGGTTCCAACGTGTTTTGCTCTGCTCGTATAAGTGATGAAAGTCATTATCCGTAACATTCATTTCCGTACATTCAATACCATATTTTTGATGTTTTTCACGGTTCCATGACAATGACCTAACAATTTAGAGTGCCAAATAGGGAAGAGATAAAAATCGCAGGGAGCTCGGTCAGAACTGTAGAATGCTTATGGTAGTGTGGGGAAGCTTTTCGCCAAAAACGCTTAAAAAGTAACTGCAAAATGAGTAGAAGCGTAATCGTGATGTAACACGCAATCATCTGCAATGTCGTTTCGGACTCGCTAGACCCGATGTCGAAGTCGTTTCAAGACATTTGTGTAGAAGATCTCATTAACACTCTGTCCTGGTGGTAAAAATTCGTTTTACGCAATTCCATGGCTGTCGAAAAAAGTACGCATTATTTTCGCCAGCGCAGATCACCAAACGTTCACATATTGATGGTTTGTTGACAAGACTGGCTTTCCAGAAAGAGTCATCAATAATTTCTACGAGGGTGTGGCATATTTATAAGCTTTCGTTAAATTTTCGAATGACTTTTTGCCGGCTTCTTTTGTTTCACACAAAATTTAATATCGTACCGTTCTCCCCACCACAAACGTTACACAGTATTAGCACGTTATCTCCCATAAACTATTGTAGCGCAGGGATGAGTCAGCTAATCAAATTGAAACATGTCTAGACTTGCGGCTAGTTCCTCTATCTATGCGCCGATATTCACCAATGAGGTGTTACGTCGTCCAGTAGTACATAGGAAATGCAGTAGAATTAACTAAGGGATTTAGTAGTATTTAGTCATTTCCGACAGCGTTCATATACCCTGTTAAATGATGTGTATGATTTCAAGTTTTGGACAGAGGAGTCTCGTAATTGGTGCTTTTCATCTTTGCACATTAATGTAAGTACACAGGTTTGCAAACCGCTCAATTGACGTAACTGAACATTTTACCTTTAAGGTTTGGTTAATTGAGTACAGCATACTGTTGCACAATGGGTTATATAGAAATGAGCTGCAGTCGCTTGTACATACCTTATGCACAGATTGTTACATGCATTGTGTTTGGTGAAAGGAATCAGCGGGTTGCAATGTCCAATTTTTACCAGCATTTCGCTGAACTTTGTAAGACCGCCCTATTCGACCAGACAAGTTATAGTTCGAGATTATACGGATATATTCCCGACAGACTGGTGGTTACGCAAGCGTATATAGCACTTTTACATAAAGACCCGGCATAAAAGGTGATAGGTATGTGGTAATATTAGCAGTTTGATCCTTTCAGTGAATTAAAGCAACAGGTGCTTTTGGTTTGTGTGAGAGTAAAGCTTACACTGTGTGGTCAGCTATCCGCCATTTTTCGTCACACAGTCAATGCCAAAAGAAGAGAAACGGTCGGTGTTAAGTATGTATTTTACTGCTGTGCTGATACGTTGTTGTAATCTGCACGAAGCCCGAGCGTCCGAACTCTTCGGTATGCAAAAAGTCGCAATAAAGCTGCGGAGCTGGAAAAGGAAATGAAGGACCACGTAGATGGCTGGATAACGTTATCACAACCATCTAATTAGAACGACAAGAGAAGTGGGCAGAACCGTATTTCAACACCCGAGGGCAGCTCAAAGAGTACAGCGAGGCACAAGCGAGGAGCAGGCAGGCGTGTGTGCCAGGTCACGTCAACCGCGGGTAGGAAGCATAATACAAGCAAGGTTATATGTCCGGTGGATTTTCTCCGTTACTTCTTTGGGCTGCTTCCTCCATATATTCTACTGCAGCGGAGCATGCTGCAAAGGAAAGAAACGACATATTTGTCTGGCGCGCAACACAAGCGCAAATGAATATGCTACAATATCCCCTATGTTAATTGGCACCGTTCTCAGCACACACAGTTCAGCCTGCCGGCTTTAGCCGGATGAACTGAACAACCTTGGAGGATCCCGGTGCTCCAGGTTTCATGGTACGATAAATCAAGTTCAACCGTAGATCTTCCAAGATGAATGGTCCCAGCAAATTGCGATGGAATTTCGCTCGGAAACCCGTCGGTGTTAAGACCGCCTTAAGCCAAAATTCGTCATCCGGTTGGTATGGGCTTCAGAAAGCCTTGCGGTCGAAGTTAGTTCTCCGCTAGCGCTGTGAACCCTGCAGATGTGTTTGCGCGAACTGATACGCGCGCAGCAGGCTTGACTTCACCTGGAGTATGTTGTCAGATGACACAAAAGGCTCGTGGTTGGATGTCGGCAACAGTGTGTCCGAGGGTAGTCGCAGCTCTCGTCCCGTCATCACGAGATGCGGCGTCTTGCCCGTCTATGAATGGACAGCTGCTTGGTAGGCCAGCAAACACTTCGACAGTGACGTATCCCACTTTCTCGGTGTCTCACTATTAGCGAAAGCTTGTAGCAATGCTTTGACCGTAGAGTTCGTGCGCTCAAGAAATACATTTCCTTAGGGATGGTAAGCAGTGGTCCGGGTCTTCTGGATGCCAAAAATGTGACAAAACTCACTCATGAGTGTGCTCACAAAGTTTGATCCGCCATAAGGTTGCAACTGGAATGGTGCTGCCCATCGTTCCACCCAATCATCGGAGAACCCTTTGACCACACTCCATGCGTCTATGTTGTGTAGTTTAACCGCTTCATACCACTTGGTAAAACAGTCTACAATTACATAGATAAAACCAAGTCCTCTTGCAGTTTTTAGTTGCTGCCCCACAATATCGATGCTAACTAGCTCCTTCGTGAACCCAGTCATCATTCTTTGCAGCAGCCTACGACGAATTGGTCTAAAGATTTTGCTTCGTGCACAATCGGCACAAGAATGTCACTAATGTGAGATGTCGCGCCGAAAGTGTGGCCATTAAAAACGATGGCGCATAGCCTCGTCCATCTTGTTTTGTCCCGCATGTCCTAACTCTTCATGTATTCTTTACATCACTTCCTGATTTACGGCTGTTGGGACCACAATTCTCCGTAAGTAGGTTGGACGATTTTGGAAATATTTGATTCCATCAGTCACGCGTAAATGTGGCCAAAGCGACTAAAAGCATTTCGTCTCCCAGCTGGTAGCAGCCAGTTCTTGATGTGTCAGTCTGTCTTTGTTTTGTGCGATGCGGTCGTACAGTAGGCTTACTTCTGGGTAAGTTAGTCCACTCCTGGCTTTCAGAGGCGTCAAGGATAATTACAAGCACTCATGCGCTCGTTCAGGATGGACATGGTCCATGGTCCCTAGTAGGTATCCGAGATAACGCGTCAAATTTTGCATGCTTTATACTCTTGTAACTGTGCCTGTCAACTGGCAATTTGTCCTTTCGGATCACAAATGTTCTGAAGCCAGATCAAGGACTGGTAATCGGTGCGTACGATGAACCTACGGCCCAGCAGCTGGTGGCGGAATTGTTTGAGAAAACTCACCACGGCAAGCATCTCTTTACGAATGATGTAGTTGATACGCTCCTTTTTTGATGGTCTTCTGCTTTCATACGCAACGACTGTTTCGGTCCAGTCTGGATTGCGCTGTGACAGCACGGCTCCGATACCTGTGTCGCTAGCGTCCGTTTCTATGATGAAAGTGCAGGAAAACGGCAACTTATCGGGGCAAATAAGCACCGGTTCTTCGCACAAGGTGGTCCGAAGTGTCACAAAAGCTTCTGTGCTGAGCTGTTTGCCAAATGAAAATTTATCCGTCTCTACATGATCATGTAGCAAGAGGCAATGGTCGCGAAGTTGCGGACAAAAAGCCGGTAATAAGGAGCAAGACCGAGAAGGCTGCGTACTTTGTCATCGCTCTAAAGATAATAAACCTTCAAAAATTGTGTTTAATAATGTATCATCGTATGATTCGATTTCGCAGACATGCGAAATGGTAGTGTACATGCAATTGAGGCTTTTGTGTGATGTCCTTGATGCCCAAAAGGGAAAAGGAGGAAGCTTATTTTGTGGAAGGGGCTGTTGCGGTACATAATGCTACATGTTACCAAGTTACTATGGTTCACAATGCAACTAATGGAGTAAAATATGGATACTACTTTTTTCACCTATTCGCCTATGAAATTAGAGAAATAGGGGATATTTTGCAAACGGAGCAACTTGCCGTAAACAGGGTGTCAAGAAGTGACTCTGTTAGGAGGTTTAAAACGCAGTCTTATATATATATATTTATTTATTTGTACATATATATATACATATATATGTAGACAAATCTCCTACATTGAAATAGGTGTGTAGTCGCAAGGCCAAACAATAGGTCGCAACTACATAAAAGAACTCCCAGTCTATAAAGTAAAGATGTTGCACTTGGTCTTCGGTAAACCTCGATCCTCAGTAGGCCGTTAGTTAGTCGCACAATCCGGTCGGGAGACGATATTTATCCAGCAGAATAATTCGACGCAGTAGATCAATGAACGAAGCAAGCAGACCGAGAGTAGACAGCACAACCTGCGTAGCCGAGACCAGAAAGAGAATCGAAACCCGGAAAACTGTTTTATCGGTTGTTTATGTGAAAACATACCTGTAAAAAATTAATGGAAATGGGAATAACAAGGTACAATTATGAAGAGAAAAATGTACAATCGCTACAGATTTATTTAAATGCTCATTATGTTATTCATGGAAGGTTTGTGACGAACTGGCGAGTAAACATAAACCGCTAGCCTGTCGCTCTTCATTCCAGTAATCAGATTTCCGAAGCACAAGATTCAACGTGCGTAGTTTTTGGTGGCATGGAATATAAGGAATAACGGTTAATAAAGTAACGGGATTTGTTTAATGTGTACATAAATATTGAGTGCTTTTGATAAACTTTATATTTGCTTTTGACAACGAAAGAAACATGCTTCAAAATGAGCTGCGGTTGATAAACCACATCTAATTGAAAGTGATTTAATGGACATACATTTAACTCATCAGGGCATGGCATGATTGCTGTGTGTGATACAATGAAGGTGGATTCGGGAAGCACCTCCAAGTAATTACAATATGTGAGTAATTTTTGTTGAGAGTTGCTAAATAAATCTAGTTATGTGATATGTAAAGCGTGCGGACCTAATTCAAGTCAAGAAATCACTTTATGAACCCTGCATGGTTGAATATGCAGTTAACACACAGGATCTCGACAATGTAACAAAAAAGCAAATCAGTGGTAAAGTAATACGAAAAAGAACAGATAGATAAGGACAAACAACACCATAAGTTGAAAGTCGACTGGTTAAGTTAAGGATGACAGAGTTGGGGTCTCGCAAAAGACGCGAGAGGTGAGGGATGACTGACGAGCGGTAAGCTTGTGTGCGAGCATACAGTAGCTTGTACTTCTGCCTAGTAGATGAAGTTGGTAACCATTCAGATAAGGCAGTATGTAGGGGGGGCTTGTATTGGTCAATATCTTAGACGCCATCATTTCACAAGAACTGATGTGTGTAGAAATAAGTGTTTTGGTAAAAGTAGATATCGGCACATCGCTACATCGGGCTAAGTACTTTAATGAACTGACAATTAACATAAAAGGTTTACCCAAAAGACCGAGAAATATCACAGGGGAAAAGTAAGTCCAATGGGGAAGAAAACGGACATTGACAAAGCGAATGAGCAACTCAAGCGGAGCGTAGGAGGCACTGAGCATAGAATGACAACCTTCCGACTTTTGTGTAAGTTTCAGTTACTTAAAGCGCCCAAGATAAATCGTAACTCAACATCACACCCAGATATTTTAATGATAAGGAAGACTGCAATCCGTCGCCATCAATAAGTAACTTGTTGCACAGTGGAAGGAGCTCCTTGTACCTGGCTACTTGGTGGAAGAAAAAAAGAATGCCATGGCACTTTGAAGTATTAAGAGACAGGAATGGACCAGATATTAAGATCGTCCGGAAACGCTTCTAGTCTGAATGAACAATCAGCGCCTTTGTTATTGGTTGTGCAAATTTTTGTGAGTAGCGTAATGTTCGTAGAAATTAGAAGTCACGATTGTTGCCCAGAATGACATCGTCCGCATATTTTGTCAGAGTCACTTCGGTTGGAGTTGGCATAGAGCTGACGTAAGTAGAAAAGAGAAAAGGTGACAGAATTGCCCCCTGAAGGACACCCGCGTAGGTGAGTAGCGGGGAGAAAGCTCTGCCACTGAGTCGGGTGATCTGAGTGTGTTCAGCAAAATAATGACTCAGTAAATAGCTAAGGGTGGAATGTACTCCTTCGCTAAGTAGGTCTTATAGCAGTAATTAGCATTTTACTCAGCCAGATGCATTGCTGTGGTTAAGGAAACACATTCGACTTGCTTTATTCCTATTGTCAACTGATGACAGTACGGAATGTACGAGGTATGGTCACATCATCTAGGGTGGACCTCGAACTACCATAGGCGAACTGGAGGGGGTCCTCACAGCTCGTTCTGGACGGCATCATTTCGAGATTGACTTTCTCCAGGTTGAGATTTGTTGGATCCTTTTTTCGATATTGGTGTAATTTTGACACTACCCCAGAAGTCGGCTGTTTTGTGTTGCTGCATACACATTGTGTATATACTCGCAAGCGGTGTTGCCAAACAGTTGGCACATTCTTTGAGTAAGATAGGCGATAGCATGTCTGACCTACTAGCTTTATCGGAACGTAGCTCTTTCAGTAGATTGTTTACATTTGCACCGTCAACGGGAGGCAGTGGTTCAGCAGAACCCAGCACTTGAGCCCAGGAAAACTCTGGAGCTGTAGTGGTATTACACTTGCAGAACTCCTGATTCCATTTCTCTACGTCAATATCAGACAAGGGCGAACGTCCAGTAGCTACGCTACGCGTTTTCAGCATCCTTCAGCGTTCACGACAACTGCCGTTTCCAAGCACAGGGTGGACATAAACTTCGTTAAGATGGGGTAGTTCTTCCTTGATACGACCTGTGAAGGATCTTATTGAGGTAACTTCTTTATTTAAACGCTTTCTCCTTAAGTCGGCTTAGTCACTTCAGATGGGGGGAAACCTGTCAGCGCGGAGGTAAATGGTTTCCAAAAGACAACAGATATCAAAACGGAAGTTTAAATAGCTTGCCAAATTATCACAATACCTGGATAAATCATGGTCAAAAACAAACTAAAGTCTGTCGATGCGATCATTCAGCGAAGTCAGTCGAGATTGTGTGAAGAGCACTGTCTCCACCTGACACTTCAGTCATTTCAGCGAGTGATTTCTTGGTGGTTGTTCTTGCTTTAGATGACAGGTGAAATCTTGATTGTTAAGTGATCAGAAAGAAGTAAGGTGTAATATTAAAATGGGACTCACCGGCGTGAAAATACGGTATCGGACCAGCGTGTTGACTGATTACCACCCAACCTTGGGTGTGTTAGGAATAATATTGTGGAAATTGTTAAATAAGGGATTTGTCACGCCGTGCTGATGTGAATAGGTGATATAATATAATTGCGCGTAGTTTGCAACAACATTTTGCATTTCGTGTTTAAACGCACCATAAGATTTGAGGTTCCAGTTGCGTGATACTTCGGCTAGCATACGATATCACGTGAGACAGTCACTGTGGGAAGTCAACAAGTTAGATGCGTCCCTTATTTTTTGCAGTGTTTCGTAAATTCCTTTTCTCTTTTCATTCTTATCTTTTGTTCCGTATAGCTGTATTCGTTTCAAGGTTATTTATGTCAGCACATCTATTCGCCCATGTATGGGCAGCTGTAAGAACACTGCAGAATATAAATGTATTAATGCTTCATGATAATCCGAGGCGGTACATCAATTAGTACTATAAACGCATGTAACAGATACTGGCAACCCGTAACTGTACCTTCCATAATGACGTGTAGTGACCTGCCGCTTCCTCTACTTTTCTGTGTAAAATATCCTTACAATACAATAACAAATTGTACTTAAAAAACTTAGGAAGCTTGCCTGTTTGTACAATGACTAGGTGCGTTTTAGCCAACCAGAAGAATCGCATTTCGCGCGCTTCCGACTTTCCTCTTCGGGGAGCGTTTGCTGCCTCTCGCCTGGCGGTTATACCTTCCCCTAGCTAGAACTATTTTCCGATGACTTCAGCTAGCGGGATTGCATGTTTCGACAACAAACTTCTATCTCTCTCATATATTTGTCTGTTTCCCACGTTTCCATAAGGCGGGAAGAACCTGAGTTTGTAGTGAACGAAAGATTCGGCTTAATACCTGCTCCGGAACCGAGTCACACCTGCAGCAGTCTGGAGATTCCCCGTTTGCCTGTGTAAAATGCTAACAAAAATTATTATTTCTTTTGACACTTAGACCACCGATGTGGATTATCTAACTGGTTGCTGAGTTCGACTGCTTGACGCTCGTTCCAGTTGCAACGCGTGACTACATTGGGTGCTGTGCTTTCTAAGTCCCCTTAGCCAGAGCATCAGTGGTGTCGCTATTTTATAGATAAGCAACAGGGAAGCTTTTATTGTACCAATAAATGTTTCCCTGCAACCAGATCTGTCTCCTGGAATCGCTACGGGCTCGCGCTAAAGGCAACTTTCTAAAGCCTGCCCAATAATACGGTACGAGGAGAGAGTTGCAGTCATTATCCGGTGAGAAAACAGTTTTTGCAGCAGCAATGGGGGTCCTCGAATACTGCACACATTGGCGCGCCTGTATATCCGTGGGTTCTGACGCCATACGTGAGCACGAAGTCACCCAAACTTTTCCCCTAGTGTTACCGCCGTAACAAGACATGGTGGACAAGCGTCGACACATGGTTTTGAGTATGGTCGCACAGTAGCTGTGAAGGGCATCACAAACATATGGGCGGTTAGGACAAGGGAGGACCGGCGAATGTACCAAGTACCGTTTTTCCAACGCTGGTGATGCAATATAAGGCTGCTGGGATAAATCACTGACAGATATTGCGAAAAGCAAAGGCTGTGAAATGCAGACCGGAGGAAGGGCAATAAAAATCTCTCTGTCTAAGCAAAGGGATATGCTTTACTAACCGGCTTGGTTACAGTTGTTACGCCTAAATGGCTGGGATGGTCCGTAAATCATGCATAACTAGAAACGGTAGGAAACGGAATACAAACCAGGATGTTCATTCCCAGGCCAAATGCCCACGCGCTTGTGGGTGTGCTAGTGCACACTCGTGCCAACGCAGCGGATTACTAAGCAGCTGGGATGTAGGGGGACGTCACAAATGCAGTGGGAGCTCAATGAAAACATGCAATAAGGATAGGAATTCAAGAGTACTTCTTACCTTTGCGATACATGTGATGCTGCTTGGCGTACCACCATGCTTCTGCAGGAGATGAAGTTGTACTGCAACAACCTGGCAAGGAATGCATCTCCTCGCAAAAATGCATAATGCTGGGTACGTTTGATGCCCGTAGCTATATCTGAACACTCGCATCGTGTGATTCCGTTGGCGAGGTAGGCGTAGGTTCCACATTGTTATAGCGGAGGTAAGAACATTCCACCTCTCCCCATTGTTTTGTGAGTTTTATTCCACTCACCCCTATCCACGCCGTCCATTTTACGTTTCCCTAGAAACTTTTTCTGTTACCTCACCTTTGTGACTAGCTTGGGTTGACACTAAGTCTTATGCTTAATAGCTTTTCGCTTACTCTGTACATTTCGCTGGTTCCTGAGACACCGTATCGATCCTTCGCCCCCTGGAATGACTAGCTTTGATAGATCGATTGTCAGTCTTTCTGCATAGCATGTGATATGCCCGTGCGGCCGCACTTTAACTCGGCTCTCGGTTTGCCCTCTGTGGCCACTCTAATTCTCCCCACAAAATATTGTGCGTGCACTCGTTCGAAGCAGTTCGAGGAGCTCTACTCAGTGCTTCCAAACACTTGGATCTAACCTGTGTGGATTATATTCTTGCTCCAATTCCTAGTTTACGGCATATTCTTTGCCCTATTCTACTTGTGTAACTACATCAAATCGGTTTTCGCAAAATATTCTGGTCTCCTTCAGAAGAAGAAGCAAATGGCTCTCAAACTACGCGGCAACCATCTCTGCAAGTTGTAGTATAACCAAGTTACAGCCTTTTTGCTCCGCTCATAAACTGAACAGCACTAGAGAGGCTTATCAGCGCTCCACCTGCATCGTCGCTTAAGGCAGGGCGATTTACACACGCTGCCGCTTTGAGTGGGTCGAGTCGGTTGATCGCCGAACCCGAGAATCTGCGCGTTACGACCTCCATCTCCCTCTACCGCCTGACATTGGTGCCTTTGAAAGACGCTCAATTCGTGTGCGTGTTCTGACCTATTCGTGCGTCACCCCTAGCGCAAAGAACACTCATCAAGATGAGCGCTTAGCTAGGCGTTGCTGTAAACAATATGAGGAGGACTAGAATTCCAATGGTTAAACGTCGCCTATGTTGCGCAGACAATTGCGGTAATGTGCTTAAGGGCAGTCTTACCTGTCCTAGCTGCATTAGATCGTACCGTCCGCAATGTGTAGGCAAATTCGTCCAAGAAGTGAGACAGACAAACTAAATTGCTGACGCAATTTGGTTTTGCCCCACATGTCAAGTCATTTTACTTGTCAACTGTTTACCCTTGCTCAAGAAAAATGGCGATAGGGTGCCTGAGATAAGCGTGCATTTTGTAAATACTAAGATAAATCCCACGGAGGTAAATATGGCCACGATAATACCTCACTCAGCTAAAGAAGACTCCAAAGAGGAGAGCTAGACGCTCTAACCGTACTGCAGCGTCAATGGCTCTAAATCTACTGGGTCGCCTCACTCCCGTAAGTGGACAAGCCTCAAACATGCCTGCTTACATTTCTCCAGCAATTGATGCTTCACTTGGAGATTAAGCCATGACACCGACAGCTAAGAGCCGAAGGCCATCGGGTACAGATAACAAACTGGTAACGTACGCATCGATAGCCGTCGACAAACACACCACGAGCGAAACACATTTGTTCATCTTCAGTACCGAGCAAGCGTGGAGCAAAGCAGCTTTCACCGTCAACTCCAGTGGTGTCTTCTAAACAACCCGAATTGCCAACAAAAAATATAAAGCCAACACCCGCTAGAAGAAACCACACTGCGTTAACTCCAGTGTGCACCAATTTTCCCGAATCCAAATCTGGCACAATATAAGGCAAGTTACAAGACGATCGCAATCAGTGGAATTCCCTCGGCGATGCGAGTGGTATTCGGGTTGACCGTGCAATGCTGCAACGAGTAGCGGATCACCCGACCTCAGTGCCATCTGGTGAACCTCGAATTCTTTGAGTAACACTAGACGTACAGATGAGACAGAGACTGTCCTGCTCTCAGCAGTTCGTCTTCGTAACTCACTGAGCCGAGTGCGTATATTCCATGATCTGCCTTGGAAAAATCGATCAGAAGAAACAGTTGAGCAACTGGCATTCCTAATAGGAATAGCAAGAAAACGATATGTTTGCATGGCGTTCCCGAGCTTCTGTATTCTTCGGATCACGATGCGCAACCAGAGGACCGAGAGCAGTGGAGCTACATCAGCGAAGCATTTGTTGGCAATGTGCTTGCCAAATTCCTGACAAGTGTTCCGTCAGCACCTAATTACAAGGGCTGCGGTCCAAGGCTAATGAAAGTAATACTACACTTTGATGGAATGACACAAGTTCTGTTGGATAGCTGGTTAAAGTTACGAGCTAGGTTGCCAACGGAGATCCGGTTAAAGGCAGCAGGCGAACGGCCAAAAGTCGGAAGCAATTCGATGGAACTTGCAAACGCTACATGGTCTTCATTTGCACAGTCCTGCAGAGAGCCCGAAACAACAGGGCCCACGGCACACAAAAGGACAGAGCACAGCACGAGTAAAACGACTGTTCTGGAACGCTTAATAACGACATGCAACATGACTGGAAAACATAAACCAACAAGGATTAATTGCCGGCCACCTAACGGCCGGCTAAAACTAACACAAAGTTGACATGCGTCAACGCACTCCTGACAAGAAAAGCCCTATCTTGCATGCGCACAAACGCCCAAGGCCTTCTATGCAAGTTAACCGAACTTAGAGAACTCCATGCCTCACAACCGCGGGACCTCGTCATGATTACAGAGACATGGTTAAACCCTGACATAACTGATTCTGAGGTCAATTTACCCGGTATGTCGCTGCAGCGGACCGATAGAACCAGAAAGGTTGGCGGTTTTATTTGTTACTATAACACAAACCTCCGATGTGGAGTTGTCGATCACCCGGAAATCCGAACGCCTGATTCGCTTTGGTGTTGTATACCGTTGCAAAAAAAGGACACATGTTTACTAGCCGTAATTTATCGCCCACCAAACTCAACGTCGGAAATGGACTCCAAACTGAACCACGTTGTACAGTTTGCTTCGAACATGTCTTACACCCACATTCTTATCGCCTGAAACTTTAACCTGCACGACATAGAAACGCCGGCAACCGACGGCAAGCAGTTTCAACCCTGCTTGCAAGAGCTAATTGCTAGTCACCCTCAGTACAACCACGTAACTTCTCGCACCAGATTTCGAACTGCTAACAAGCCGTCGATACTGGATCTTGTGCTCAACATCGAAGAACTCATGGTTAAGGGGATAGTTACAAACACACCACTGGATCGTAGTAATCGTGTTCCTCAACTCTTTGACTATATATGCTTTGCGAAATACCCTAAAAAGGAGGATTATAAAGTGTACACTGTCACGCACCACAATGTGTTTTCTAAGCTTGTTAAGGATACATCTTGGACGTTCTTAACCGAATGCCCCCCAGATGTTGTCTGGGAAACCTGCACAAGGACATTTAGCACACTGGTTGCGCACGCATCGGAACAGGAGCCCTTCCAAGCCAGAAACAAGCATAAGTCTTTTCTGAGGAGCAGACCACGTAAATGTATGTCCCGAAGGGATTTGGCATAGCTAGATCCCCAGGACTGCTCGAATGCTGAAACCTGGACTGTATACGTGACACATCGTAACTTCTGGGTGTAGCTGATCCGCGAAGACAAGGTCACTCATCAGCAGGATTTAATGAAGCTATTCCGCACTAACCGAAAACTCCTACACAGGCACGTTAACGGCCTTGGAAAGGTGAAGCGGGGATTCCAGCACTTGTCAAGACTGATGGTTGCAGGCGATCAGCAATGAAAGCAGCTGAGCTCCTACGGCTTCATTACTCCCAAACTTCCCAGCAGATAGCGAGCCCAAACATTCTCCTTATTTCTAATACACCATCATCTGGTTTAGATATCATCACCTTTACTGCAGGAGCTATGTTGAAGAAGTTGTTATCCTTGCGTATCCACAGTTCTCCCGGAGCCAACAACATCCGACCAAAAGCTCTACAGGCAGTAGATAGTGATCTAACAGAATCACTGGCTGTTTTCTATCAGTAATGTTTAGAAGAGCACCGTATTCCACCAGTGTGGAAGCGAGGGTTCATCACTCCTATCCATAAAGAAGGTAGCTGCCCTGATCCCGCTAACTACCGTCCAATAACACTACTTCCCGTACTATCCAAAATGTTGGAATCAATCATCGTAGATGCACTGATGCAGTACCTGGAAACCCACAACTTAATAGCTCCAGAGCAACATGGCTTTCGTCAAAAGCATTTGTGTGGTACTAACCTATTACTTGCACGTAATAGCTGGACTGAAGCTTTTGATGATGGAGTAGGAGTCGATGTCATCTACCTGAACTTTTCAAAAGCGTTTGATCGCTTAGACCATCGCATTCTCCTTTAGAAGTCTCAGAACTACGGCTTTGGCGACCCAGCCATTAGTTGGATTAGCAATTTTCTACAGGAACGATGGCTAATGGTGTCAGTCTGAGAATCATTGTCTGATGCAATCGATGTGGCATGTGGAGTACCACAATGCTCGGTTCTTTGACCTCGTCTATTCTTGGTGTTCATTAACGATTTGGCGCGATCAATTGCTTCCGATTTCCTATTTTTTGCTGTTGACATCAAGCTATGGCGAAGGATCAGAGGACCGGACGACCACGATTTGCTCCAGTGCGATCTTAACACAGTGTCGAACTGCTCAGTTCAAAACGCCGTAAAATTTAACGTAGACAAGTGTCGCGTTGTGCAATTACGCCGTAGACTTAACTACACATATTTACTTGGGACAAAGGAATTGCAGAATAGCTCCCAGGAGCGTGACCTTGACGTGCTCGTACAGAGCGACCTCAACTTTTCGAAACAGGCCGAGGCAGCTACGAAAAGAGGCAACCAATACGTCGGCATGCCGCGAAGGTCATTCGGGAGATTTGACCCATCAATCTTCCCAATGATGAACAATTCCTACGTGCGCCGGCATGTGGAATGTGCTATCCAAGCTTGGCAACCTTTGTTGAAGCGCGACCTTGAGGCGTTAGATGCACCTCAACGAAGAGCAACAAAGTATGTAAAGGGTCTGCGCTATCACTCTTACCGCTGAAGACTGAAGTTGCTCGGAATTTTCAACGGGCGCTATCGAAGGCTGCGCGGGGATCTCAAATTAGCGTATCAGATACTGAGTGACCCCAAACATGTATGCCGCCATTTGCTGAAACTTAGCCACAACACGCAGCTCAGGGTTAACTGCTTAAAATTGAAGGAACAATATGGCCGTCTAGAGTATCGACGGAATTACTTTTCTCTTCGGGTTTGCCAACCCTGGAACGCAATCCCAGACTCAGTTGTATCCTCTCCTACCTTGGACGTTTTCAAAAGACGATTAGATGTTGCTCTTAGCTCCCAGCATTATGTTCCCCAAACTTCTCTATTGTGGATTACGACAAGCATGCTTCTCAACTGGAATTATGTATCAAATGGATCCACGTGAGCCACCATATTCTACTTTTCTCACTACTTACATCAAAGATCACTGCACTCTAGTGTGTTTGTGAGCGTTTATGCTTGATTATTTTTTTAATTTTACACTGATGTAATTTATTGAAAATTTCATCTCGGCAGACGTTCGGTAGATGACTCAGATATATTTTAATTTCATCATATTCACCTCAACCATCCTATGGAACGTGTCAAGCACTTGCTTTTATATCGTGGTAAATCATTGTTCATTGTTCATCATGTGACTGAGTTGCACACACCGACACTTGGTGGCCGGTTTGGCATGCGTTGTAAACATTGTTTGTTGCCCGGTCGTTGGTGTTCTCACTCCCGTTAGTGGGGAGAAGCTGTCGTGGGGCTCCGACCCAACATATAACCCTGACCTATAGGAGGTAATGCATGTGGAAGTTGTGGGTGGACCATGTGACCGCGGCAGCACAAGCGTGGTAAAAAAGGAAAAACTAAGGCGAACAGTTAAAGTGTAGACTTATGAACACTGACAGCAGGTGAAATGCTGTTGTCGGTTGAACGACGCGCACAGCTGATGATACCAAATGCTGCAGTCGGAGCACATGACCCAGTGAACTATCTGTCCGCTCTGTGCCTCACAGGCTGATTGAAGGCACAAAGCGCACTTGTCATTGTCTTAAGTAGCTGGGAGTTTTGCATGTCAACGACGCTTTCTTGGAGACTTATGCACCCTGGCGGTGTTCGTGCGCAAATGTCTAAAACGAAGTTGGTCGCATTCGTTCTCCTGATCGACTGACACATCTTGAATAAGGAATAATCCTTACTTACGGATTCTATCATTCCTGGTAAGTTCAGCGGTCATCACTGCTGCTTTAAGTTTTGGTCCCGGGGACAGGGTTGTTAAGGTCATCGTGAGAACTTTGGAGGTTGTGCAGAAACTCCCGCAACTGCTCTATCATCTCCACATACTTTGCATCCCCAAGGTTACAAACCTGCGCCTGAATATCACCCGAAAGCTGACTGCATTCGCGAAGCATTTGCTTCCGAGTTACTGGAGCCACTGTGGAAGTGGACGGCAGCGGGACGATGGCGGATGACATAGATGCGGTTATACCCAGGCGCTGTGCGTATGACACAACCCAACGGGTGTTGCGCAATTTCTCGTCTGCCGGTCGGCAAGCCGCGTTCGATGCATGCACAATGTGAGCACACGGAAGTAGCCGTTGTCCACTGAAACTACATTGGCATGTTACGTCCCCACGCAGTGACACAGTATATTGGCTTCGGTAATTTTGCATTTGAGATCTACCATTAGACAACCAAGTCACATTCACCTTCTCCTTTGTGTAGTGACATCACAACCCCATCCTAGCGTACCCTGAAAACTGAGAAGCAGCTTGTCCAAGGCTATCGAAGCAAGGATCCAATACGTGCTCAGACAAATCCGTTTTGCCCATCAAATCTTGCCACTGCGATTGGGCATCAAGCATGCGATTAATGACGGTGGTAAATAGATCTAGTAACATGGTTCGCTTTGAAAGACCACGCTTTAAACGCCTATTTTCATTCTCCACCCGTTTGCGTATATCAGCTGAACAAACAGGTTGACCTCAGGCGGTGCGCTGCCCATGATGAAACCAACGGCAACCAAGTCCTTACCAAGTGCGTGCGTACATCATTGTCGCGAGCTTGTATGGCTGTCAAGTACCTGTCGAACAACGAAGAGCTGCTTGCTCACCAAGTTCCTCACTCAGTGCTTAAAGACATCCTGTCCGTCAAAGTTTTGGCCGATAATGCGTTGCAGCAATGGGTCACATAACGATGTAAATGGAAACCGCACAGTGGGGTGCACGGATTGAAATGCATGGATATGCGCCATGAATTTATCAATCACCACTCTCCGCGCTGTTTCAGTCGCGGGTAACATAAGGCACGTGTTGCGCACAGCGTTCACATGCGATGCCGCTGTTTCATTCGGAAGCAAGGCGTAGAATAATGAATGTCCAACACCACGTATATCTACAAATATGCAGTGTCACAGTATGTAGCCACCGCAGTTATTCTGGTGTGTTGCATCATCCAGCTTTACCTCACTGTAAAGATCCACGAGGCCCGATACTTACCATGGAACGAAAAATGGGAACCGTATCTCCCATTTCTAATATTCACCGTTACACTGACCGACGCTCTCAAGTAACTCCACTACAGCTTTTGCTGAGTTCCCGTACACATTACCTCTCATTTTACGTTTTATGGTCCGCAGCTCGTGACGGTTCACTCTTCTATCGTAGTGCATGAACAAATACTTCCTCATCTCCCGTGTGTCCTTAAACGACTGCATCATACGATCGACGTGCGCTTCCGCATGCCACTGGAGCCGTCCGTTGCTAAGATAGATAAACGGCTTGCCCACATGAAAGACATGCATTTGTGCAACGCTAAACAATGAACTAAAACGGGTAAAAAAGCAAGTACTTGACAAGTCCGGTGGGGTGGTTAGGGTGAGGAAAGATAGATAAGGGTTAATGGGATCGTCGTTTCTGGCGATTTCAGGTTTATCTGCGCTATCGTATAAACGGTGTTTGAAATTAGAATGTGCGCACACAAAGCAATATGGGGAGTGGTTATTGATCACGTAATAGGCGAGAAAAACTAAAAATAGCAAGGATATCGCTTATTCGGGCGCAGCTATCTTGGGTCGACGGGATACAGAAATCCAGTTTCTATAGTATATATATATATTATACACAATCTGTGGTACAGATATTGTGCCATCGGAATCATGGCTGAATAGGAAAACAATATGAATAATAAGAAAAGAGCAACAAGAAATGCTTATTTTTGTCAAGTTTATCAAATTGTGTGTAAGCGGTTTTGAGTGACTAATTCTCGAATAAGGCTATGGCACTGTCCTCTCTTTTTTGTGCATTAGTGCCAGCATCTGGTGGTCATGGGCTGTAGCACGTAGTGTAAATGTGACAGAGTATCGTCAAGGCGTTTTTTAAAAAGGGATAGGATGGGTGCAATAATTACATGTCCCAAGAGGTCATTCCAAGGCAGTGACACTCGAAGGGAGAAAAGGTTTCGCCGACATCCCAGGCGGCCGTACTGCGTGACTACCTTAAACTGATTACCTCTTAGCGAGGTGTTTTGACTGAGTATCAGAAGGGAATAGCATGGGTGGTTGGGGTTTCTCAGGATCTGGTACACCATTATGAGATCTCCATTTAGACTGCGATAACGTCCACTGTAATTTTTGTGAGTCATCAGCCTATGGGTTGTGAAGGCTGATCTAACCTCTGACGCTCTTCGTTGACCTACGTTGTGCAGTATTGAGCGCGGCGAGATGGTGCATGAGCCAGGGTTGCCACGCTAGAATAGCCTATTCCGCATGCGGCTTCACGTAATCACCAAGCATTTTTAGGAAGACTGAAGGGTTAAACTTCCCGAAAGCTCTGCGAAGAAGGCCGAGGTACTGGTTTGCTTTCTTAGCTGCCTTTTCAGTCTGCCTCAAACCACTGAGGTCATCTTGAACCAGTAAGCCGAGATCGTACAAGTGAGAAACCAGCTGTAGAATTTGTGGTTCTAGGCGGTACTTATACATATTCTTGTGACGTATGCTGAGACCTTTGCACTTGGTGACGTTGAAATGCAGCATGTTCTCGATATACCATGCGTACGCTTTGTCCAGGTCCTTCTGTAACACTGTGTGATCCCCCACTGAATCTTTAGTACGACATACCTTTAGATCATCAGCAAATAGCAAACAGTTAGAAGTTAGCACGCTCGCGAGATCAATTATGAAAACCGGAGTTCAAGTACCGAGCCTTGAGGTACGCCGCACTGAACTTCGATGGATTCCAATAGGTTGCTTCGAACCCACACGTTCAGGTGACGTTGCAAGAGAAAGTCTCCTATCCAGCCTAGAACCGGATCGCGGATTCCATATTTCTGGAGTTTGTGGAGGAGAATGCGATAATCTAGACGGTCGGATGCCTTTGAGAAATCCAAGCAAGCTGAGTCGACTTCCACACCCGCATCCACAGATTCCGTCCAGCCTGCATGGGAAATAAACATATTAGTGCTACACACCTGATTTTGACGAAATCTGTGTTGCTCCGGAACGTGAATTTTGTTGTACTCCAAGTATCCCATCAAAGCATCAGCGACAGTGGACTCCATAAACTTGGAGATCACAGGAAATAGTGTTATCGGGCGATAATTTGCTGGTTCAGCACGACTGCCACTTTTGTCGATTGACTTGATGATTCCTTGCTTCCTCATCGTGGGGACGTGCATCTTGTTCATTCCTCGTTGAAAGAAAATTGCTGGTGGTGCCGCCAAACTTATGGCAGCAACCTTCAACGCCTTCAGGCGAATGCCCGTCCGCATCCGGGGAGCTGAACTCGCGCAGAGACGTCAGCCTCTTCAGTACAGCCGCGGAGGTAAACGGTATGTGCTTAAGACCTGAGGACGGCATTATCTGCTAAGGCTGGATGTACGATGATTGCAAGCTTTGCAAGTTACGGCGAAAGTTTTGTCCGTGGACGTTGGCCGCCTCATGTGCTGTTTGAGCTAACCCGCATGCTGTGTGCAGATTGGGAATACCGCGCTTAACACGGCGCATATTGTTTACGTGTCTGTATAGCAGTTTGGGATTGGAACAAAACTTTTCCACTAGACTTTGTTGGTTCTTCAGTTTGTTCTCCCGGACTTGTTTAACGCAATTAACATGAGCAGTAGTTCGGTGTCTAATTCCATTTGAAGTGAGGAAGGTAGAAAATTCGACGCTGGTAAACTCAGATCCCTTGTCCGACAATAGTGTTTCGGTGAGTCCAAAGGCAGCGAAGGTAGTGTGCAGTTTGATTAATGTACTGGTCAACGTCGTCTTGGCCAGAATGTAGGTATCAACCAGATTAGAATGAAATTCTACGAGTAACAGGATAATCTGGCTTTCAAATGGACCGAAAAAGTCTAGGTGGAAACGTTTTTAGGACGTCAATGGCCAATTCCAAGGCTGCAGCAGTACAGTGGTGTCACGTCTTGAGATTCGTGACAAAGCGTGCAACACTCAACCTTTGTCACAATATCGCTATCCAATTGGAGCTACCCTACATAGAAATGGGAATGTGTTTTAAAATTTAGCAATTCCTGGGTGCGCATCATGAAGTTCTTGCAGGAAGGTTGATCGCAATCTTTACGGAGCACCATGGGCACACCCCATAGCAAAAATTCGTTTTGGAGATTGATTCCAGTCATCCTATTATGAAAAGACATAAGTCCTGCAGGTATGTTTTCTGGCCGTCCAACATGAACACAAAGCTTTACATGCACCAATAACGAACCACTGTCGGTCTCATGACGTATTTCCGTGAATGTGCCCGGGGGTCTTGTTGAACAACTGAGTTAGATTGACAAGCTTTTCCGGAGTAAATTCCTCCAAACACATCGGGTATGAGAAGTCGACTAAGAACATTGGTGACAGTATTTTCTCTGCCACGAACATATTGAATTTGGCATGCGTAAGAGGATAGGATGGGGAACCAGCAGATCATCCTGTGTGAGAATGTTTTTTGAATTACATTTTTGTATCCCAGGTGCTGCATACGTGGATTGTGGTCCTAGTGAAGTACGATATTCTGGCCGAACGAGTGCGGGTGGAATCGGTGGGTACCGAAAATAACAGCTGTTGCCTTGCAAGCTGTCGTGTTTAAGTAATTTGTTTTGTTTTCGCCTCGATTCGCTTATCATTCTCACACTTTTATTTAGCACTAGCTGGCCCAGTCATGCGATCTTGCATTTGATTGATTGCATTTCGAATGTCTATCGATTTAATTGTGTGCCATCTATGTGCAGACCGTATTTTCCCTACATACGTTCCAGTGCTGTTCTGTTCTACTGCTTTTTCTTGATTCAACACCATCGATCAGAGAGCAGTTCCTTTTGGTTGAAGTTATGATTCATGAAGCGTAATTAACTGGCCACTGAGACTCAACAGGTAGTTTGTGCAACAAAACAGCCATAAGAATGTAAGCAGAGGCATCACATGAGAGGAAAATCGGCATTCGTAGGTCGTAATGGGCAAGCACGTCATCTGAAGCCAAGAGTTTCTTTGCTGCGTTGAAAGCATCCTCGTAAACCAGGTTCCATTTTTCTGGTTGATTCTTGCGTACAAGCTGATGAATTGGATGCTAATAAGAAGATTTTGATGGTACGAATGCAGAGAACTGAGTAATTGCTTTTAAGAAACTACGTAATTCGCTGAACTTTGTGAAGCATGGGCATTAATTGGCTACATACATTCACCATCTAAAGCCGGAGTTATGTGTTCAAAAACGATTTATACGGCCGATATTACTACCTTGGCCAACGGACACCGTTAATTAGTTATTTGGCTGTCATCCTACCTACTTAATTACCTTGTACTAATGAGCCTTGTGTACACATGTTTTTTTAGTTTACTCGGTCTACCACCTCTATCTCTGTCTCAAGTTATCGGTTTTGGCCATTCAAACAGTCAAGAAGTCAATCCCAGCCCCAGTTGACGCTATCTCCACAATCCCTGTTATGTAAAAGTTTGGGTCTGATGAGATTTACCGAAAAGAATTCTTTACCTGAAATGATTTCTGATATTGATTCATATTAAAAGATACACCCCATTGTTTGACAGTTTATAACCAAGGTATCGCCCAGCTGAGGAAAGAAACCCACACTTCTCCTTTTACAGTATCAGCCCATAGTCTGATAGCCATTTATGAACAACAACCAGAGTGCGCAGATGCTCAGCAGTGGTTCCCCCTGTATTTAGGAGATCATACAGGTAGACACAAGTATTTAGTTTATTTTTCACTAGTGTACCAACAATCCGTTTAACTACAGCAGGTGTAGAGCTTATTCCGGACGACATACATGTGCAACGGAATAACTCAATATGAGTGCTTAGAGCTGGGCGATCCCGTGGTTCTGTGTTAACTTCCATCCGTGGGTATGCATGGCTCAGATCCACTTTTGGAAAAGCATTATCACGAGAGAGTGACGCATACATATCTTCTATCTCTGGCAGCAGGTAGCGATCAAGCCGTGGTGCTTGATTGACCGTAACTTCGTACTCTCCACAAGTTCGTATAGTTCCATCACGCTTTAATAATAACACAGTGGATGCTGCTCTGTGTGAGAACTGAACAGGTTCAGTCGTACCTTCTTCTTGGAACCGGAATAGTTCCGTTCTGACTTTTCCCCCAAGTGCATAAGGCAGGGTGCGCGCCATCCAAAGTTTTGGCCTTGGCTTTGATTCAGGTGTCAGATGTGCACTGGAATACTTTAACCAATCAGGCGTGGTTTGATCAAACAAAGCTACGTGCTTTGACTAAATATCGGATATTTGCAGATGAGATTGAAATGAGTCAACCTTCGACATAATGATTGGCGGACGTTTGATGACCTCACGACCAAGTATCTTTGAACCTGGCCCGCCAGATATACGTACACGTGCAACGAAAGTTCTGATGACATTTACCGTCTGCTCGGTACATGGTAACAGTTGTGTTTTGGGTGGGTTCAGTTTCGATATATTCAATAAGGCATCCGCCCATACCAACGTAACTGCTGAACCAGTGTCAATTTCAAAATCCACAGACTGATTGTTTATTTGCAAAGACAAAACATACTGTTTTTCCGCAGACACATTGAAAGTAAAAACGGTTGTTGTGGTGATCTAGTTCTGATTCAGCTTCTAAGCTACGTGATCTTTCTCTTCGTGTTTAATTTCCATTAAAGTATTTCCTTAGGAAGGCATACTTTTTGAATGTGCTGACGGTCACTCGGAGTCGAGTGACGCTTGCCACAACGATAACAGCGGCAACCTCTGGCTATAGGCGTGAGGCAATGCACGGTCACGATTGATCTGGGAAACTTTGTTAACATCCTGTGATAAAGTATAGTCCACTGAGGAAACTGCCGTGAATTCGCGAAGGAAGTGGGCACCTTAGTAAACTATCGCGCAAGCTTTCTTCTATGTCATAAGCATTTGGTCTCCTGACAGCAACCGTTCTCGTACTTTTCCTCAAGGATACCAACAATTAGTGCTGGAACCAGCATTGCTTCTTTAAAACGATTCGGTGGGATTAGATCTATACACAGTCTGGAAAATCCGTAAGGAGACGAGAGATATGTTCATTCACAGATTCACTCGGCTGTTGTCTCGTTGTGTTACAATTGTAGCGCGCCGTAAATGCATGCTTCCGTTCACCCCACAGTTAATCTAAAAAACACAGTCGGTAGCTTTCAATTCATGTGTAGCTGCAAACTAGCGAAATATCTCTGGGCCTCATGACCGAGGTGGTGGCGCTGTAATTTGATTTTCGCAATATCATCAATATCTTTAGTACAGCCAAGTGGAACAAGAATATCAGTGTAGATTGTTAAACTGCGTTTAGTCTCACAGTGGAGGAGTTCCAAAATGCTGGAGCTGCGGAAACCGCGTTAGCCATAAGTTATCCAATTGGTTCCATCGCCAATGGTTACACCCGAGGGAAATGCGAAATAATAAGGAGCAATGGAAGTATACCTTAAGACCAGTTGGCCATGCTTGTGAACAAGGAGTTGTTGAGTAAGCAGAAAGCAATATGCACTGAGTACCAAGTCGGTGTTTTTATTAGGTAGCATGGGTTAATGTGGGCAGTCGAGGTAAGGAATGAAACACACACGTATCGACGCACTCACAAGCACATGCACGCACGCACGCACGCACTGCGCGCTCGGCAGAGGTTACATGACGCATTAAATGTTAATCGCTTTCAGATTCAGATTCAGATGGACTGGAACGATAGGAAAATCCCTTGAGTGTTCCTTCTTGAGCAAATCATTGAGTCAGGAAATGATAAGATAGTTCTTGATAGATCTAAAACGAAACACCCGAAACACACCCTGATCAACCAAATTACTGCCCACGTTCCCTGCACTAGCAGTCCGCGCTGTGTAGGTTACGTGAAGTAAGAAAGAAGTAGAAGGTAACTGGAAGATAAACGGGAACGAAAGTCATTTAAATGAAGGAAAACAACAAAGAGTGACGAGAATGACAGATTAAACACTAAAAGTTTGAAGATGGATATTTTCAGGAGAAGGGAAAGGTTTCGTGTGGCCACCCAAGAGCGTCTAACTGACGCTCGAAACCCTTAACCGTAGGTTCACTGACTACACTTTCTAGAAGCGAGTTCCAGCGCCCGATAACTCTACGCGATAACCGAGTTTCCGCCCTGATCCCGTCAGAACGCGGCTTGTGTAGCTTCATGGAATGACCGCGAAGACAAGGCAACCTAGCCGGGCTAAATAGCCAGCTCAAGTCCGGTCCAAACTTCCCTGTTAATATGCGGTAAGTAAGGATTAGGTCTCCTCGAAGCCGTCGGTAGTGCATTGAATACATACCTAAGCTAAGTAGACGCTCGGGGTACGATTGCCCCCGTAACCCCTCGACCAATTTGGTACCTACTCTCAAAACCCTCTCAAGCTCCATTTTGTCCCTAACAAGGCAGGGCGGGCAAGCCTGGGCGCAGTATTCCAGATGGGGTCGGACAAAATCTGAGAACAGCTTCACAAATATGTCGGCAGTTAAGATCCCGAAAGAACGGCGTATTAACCACAACATTCTGAAACCCCTACTAGCGTCCTTCTTCCAGTTGTCACCAGAATGCAAAGACGAGGAATGAACGGCACGTGGGTCTACCTGGTTGGAGACAAGGGGGAGTTCAACCCCACCGAGTACGTATCTCGAAGGTGGGAAAGTTGCTCCTATACGAAGGACGAAACACTTAGCTTGATTTATGGGCAGTAGCCACAAAGTAGACCAGTCCCAGAGTCTGTCCAGTGCATGCTGTATGGCCTCAGAACCCCCAGGAACATTTACAACATTCCATAGCTTAAGGTCATCAGCAAATAATAGGGATGATACTCAAAGCTCTCCAGGGAGATCGTTTACGTAGATGGAGCACATCATCGGTCCAAGGACCGAGTCCTGCGGGACACCGCTAAGGACCGCTTGCCTAAAGGATAAGCTGCGACCCACACTGTTCACTGTTCTACATTTCAGCTGATACATCACATCACTTCATGAACACTAAAAATCCTCAACTGGGTCACTGACTGACTATGCGTAACACTTATTAAAGCTCTAAACAACCCAATTAGTGCTACTCCTAAAATATTGCAGGTCCTAGATGAGTGTTTACCATAAATTTACATTGCAATTAAGAAACCTAACGAGACTTAGGAAAAAATTAAAACTTTAGAGTGGAAACTGTTTTTGACATGGATTGCAAAATAAACTCATTTTTTATTTCATTCTGGTTAGTGTAGTGTGAAATAGCTAACTTAAGAGCTACATCTGAGGATGCCTAGCCGCATATCTTGTGCTTCGTCATCTAATATACAGGAAAGTATAAATAAGAAGTCAGGAAGTGAATAGCTTCTCTCTATATCAGAAGATCATTATGGTAAATCACGATGCAAAACCTTTAGTGCTATGAGTGCCTGCACAAATAAATTTAAGAAAAGCAGTTTGTTCACTAGAACAATCTTAAAGGGATAGGCCATGAAATGTTTCCGTTTATGTGAACAAACTTTGCTAAATATTATATTAAATGACACAATATATAGATCTACCAACAGTGAAGCAATTATGTCCAAACCAAATACTATACATTATTTATCGTGCCATTACAATACGGGTGTTGCTGTTTATTTTGCATATCTTCCCATTCTGTTGTAGCACCATCAGTTGGCCAACCTATTCGCACACCTAATCGAAAGTGATACCCGTTTTCAACTGGTAAACGATGTTCGTCTGGGACTAGTATGTTTCAACCTGAAGGTATGATACCATCTCATCTGGAGTATTTAACAAATCAGACTAGTTAAACTGTATGCATGTTTGCAACGGTATATAAAACTATAAGAACACTAGTTGTACAGTAAGAAATCCTCATTTAGTTAAGTAGTAGTTTCGCCGATAGCCAAACACTGTGAGCTAACACAAACTTTCTGTCGCATGAATGCTGTGCACCAATGTTGCGGTCATAACTATGGTCAATTATTTTGGATGGTGAATTCAGTATGCAAAATCATCCGCTCATGCTTGTGCAGTGTAATTGTTTTCCTGCCAGGTACAGCAAGGCAGTAAATTATTTCTTTCAAACTGCTCTAGTTTTCATCGAACAAATACTTTGTATTTGAACTAGGCCAGTAAGTGTAGCAGTGGCGCCCAGATATACAAAAATTGACCGCGCTGAAGATCTAAATGAATAGCTGAGTCTTAAAGTGGTTATTTAAGCGAAATATGTCCTTGTAACAAACCCCCAATTAAACTAGCATGCAACTAGAGCCATCAATGAGGTTTATAATAATCCATTATGCATATTACAAGAAGTAGCAGACAACTATTTGCACAAGGTAATGTTCTATTTTAGCTGTGTGTGATTAGGTCATTTCAGCTGATGTGATTCGGCGTGTTTTCACCGATTATTATCACTAATTTCCAGGCAGAACGTAGATGTGTTTCAGTTAAGCCCTTCTTACCGCACTTAATTTTCAGACGGGAAACAAAGCGAACAAAGAACTATTTAGAATGCTGCGCCACGAAAGACAGTTGTTCTTAACCTCCGGATCTCTGCCCACCCACATTGGCGAAAAAGATGCCAGCGAATTTCTAAGATTTGTCTCCAATCACCAGGCTACCTTGGAGGATATTGAACGTGCTGTAAGGATAATAACGAATACTGCCACCAGAGTGCTTCAGCAAAGCCCAAAATAACAGCGAGAAGAACAGCCAATTTTTGTGTTTTATTATTCATGGTTATGAGGTTACATCTTAAGACATTTTACCATTTTACCATTAACATCTTTGCGTTTTAATTTAAGCATAACATATTACTACAGAATTTTAAATGTACAGCGACAAAAATCGCTATATCTCAGATGAATGCAATGTCACATTAGATAACAAGACTGTTTGGACAGCGACTCAGTTGGAGGGTGAAGAGTAGCCTTTCAAAACTTGAAATAGATAGAGACCAGCCAACCGATCACACCCAGAACGGTGAAACTTTCCTCGTAGTTCATGCTGTCCCGGGTTGTTCTTACTTCCGATAAGAAAGAGATCATCCTCCTTAGCATTCAAAGTTGAGGTTCAATCATAATCACCTTCGATAATGTTACCACTGAGCAACATTTTAGTTTGTAGTATGATTCCTCCGCATTAAGGTACTCTAAGGCAAGTAAACTTGTATAACCATTCATGCACATTTAAAACTCAATATCGGAAATGTTGCAGATTGGGTGGCTAACCGTTATCTGAACCATGACTTGAAGTTCAAGTGGTCGGCCTTGATTTACCAGGAAAGCGCAGAGGCATCAATTAGATCTGGACACATATACTTACTATTGCGACCAGCAGAAGCAAAATAAAAGGGTTCCCTATTGTACGCTCAGCATCAACGTCTCGTTTCCGGATCTTGCAATATCCATTAAATCAGCTGTTGCGTCATGGTCACGTTCCCGTTAGTAATATCTTATAATTCTTCAAACAAAGTGTTTCCAGAAATCTGGTCACGATCATTTCACGGTGTCTGCTCTATGTCATCACTCCCTATCGACTTCGTATTCCTTCATAATAGGCAAGCTTACGGTTACAGCCTTCAAGGTTTTGTCCGTGGCTGTCTGCTTATGTTGTCCACTAAGTGCGGTGAAACACATTTCGTCCACAATTGGTGTCACCCACAGTTCACCTACTATGCGATCCGGGCTAAGTTAGGGATCATAGTGTACTAGACGGAGGCTGACCGAAGTAGTGCTGAACCGGGCATAATGATTTCACTCTCCCACGAAAATGGCAGAGACATATCCACGACGGTGGTTCTGCCACAATTTCGGAGACTACGCATACAACCTCAGCCGTGATTGCACAATGCTAACTTCTACCACAAGCAATTGCAAGGAATTTAAAATTAGGGGACAATTAAGAGCTTCTTCACAAAACAAGATGCTTGGTACAAGACTCTTAACTAGATTAATCACGCTATTCTTACTTACTTTAAATATCACGGAATGCTGATTTTCCTCTTTTAATACTGCACGAATGAAGTTTCGGTTATCCGTTGTTCTGCTTTTTGGATATTCTGTAGCGCTGGTTGCCAAGCATCTTTTATCTGGCAAAGCATTCCGAGATCACGCTTGTTTCACTTTGAGCACCTTTGACATTCCTAAATGCATCCTGTTTGGCATTCGGTGTCTACCTCTCATGTTGCCTATCTCGTCGGTCTGTTGAAAGCGGAGAGATTGATTGCCAGTCTGGGCTAAGAGTGTTAGTATTTCGATCACGGTAGGCTGAAGTACACAACGAACCACTGTCAGTGTCAAAAGAGCAAGAAAGAAAAACATTTCGACAGGATATTCTGAATTCAACTGTTCCGTTTATTTTTGTCAGCCGTGTACGTATACTTAGCGGATTGGATAGGTTGCATACAGAGATCATCAGGATGTAATACACACCACGTGAATTCAGATAACCGCTACATGAATGACATTTTCGTCGTTGTACACACTGCCGAGCAAGCAGAAAAACTACTAATGGCGCTCAGCAACTGTTACTCAGGAATCGAAAGCACAATTGGAAACGAATCTTACATGGCCCTCCAATTTTATATGTTCGCTTAAAAGTAACCTAAAAGGTACACTACCCTAGGTTTGACATATAGTGTGCTGTGAATTACAAATGAGCTCCGGTTCGTACCATCTTTGCAATAGCTAGCCGATTATGCTCAGAGGAGGCGATAACATGTGAGCTGCAAAGCGCCTCCTCTACAGTACACGAAAATGGATGTCAGGATAATTTCCTTGCAGAACACTCAAACAAGAATGCGAAAACTGGGAACGAACGAGTGCCCGACCTCCCTAAGAAAAAAGTATTCATAACGATGCCATTGAAAGAAAACTAAAACGGCAGCAGATTCAGATATCACCTCCGTCAATCGATAACATAGTACGCTGCTGAGCATATGGTTTGGTACCAAGTTAAGAAGTTGCTGTTTAAATCCACCCTGGACAAGACAGACATTTGCGCTTCACTACAGGTGCAGCCTGCGTACTACGCTTTTGCAAGTACTGGAAATGCATTGTAAACATGCATTGTGGAGCCAATATTATCGTCCAACAAGGCTTCAGGACCTCCCTGCATTCTGATGACAACATGTATCCGCGTAGCATGCACGTCGGCAGCAATGTACATCACTGCGTGCAAAAAGGGCTGCTTGCTCGGCTACCCGTAATAGTTGTCCATGTCAGGGTTAGCGTGCGCGGATCCCGCTGTAAAATGTTCACAACAAGCTGTAAGGATGTCGGTAAATGAGAGAACAGCATTTCGCTGGTTTTCGTATTTAGATGAATTTCCCGAGTGAATTTCGTGCACGGCCACTATTTATTGGCCCTGCCGTGCTGCCTTCCGCCAGGATGTGGCATTTAGCAAAACGGCACTTTTTGTAGCAAATGATGTGTTTCGTTGTCCAGTGATGCGATTGACGAAGCCTTGAGACTGGCAGTCAAGTCACTGGATGTAATAGAGTGGTTCCATCTGCATTCAGAATCCTTTAAATGGCCACATATTGTGAACCGCTTGTGACTTCCAGACTGGTGTGGATCACCGGCCTGGAGTACCTGTGTCCAATTCATGCGTAGCTATTTATATTCCGTTAGGAGAAAACTGGGCTCGGCTCCGCCAGACTTCACTTTGAACGGGCCTTTGGTTTATCACGACGCGCAGTGCTTGGACAGTAGTACGTTTTGCTAAGTGTCACGACTTTTAAAACATTCCATCGCAGTCACAGCCTCCATGAACTAAAGAAGTACGCTACGACTGCGGTGTTAGCCATGTGGTCGCAAGAATTCGCCTTTATTCGTCTTCGCTTCAGCTCATCCGGAATGCAACTAAAATGAGCAGGTGCGTGGGGTTTAAGATCAGCAGGCTTATCGGAGTACATTTTATATATCTTCGGTTACATCATGTAGACGGCTACAGTGATATTATGAGACAAGGTGCTTGTAACGCGCTCGTGTGGCTTATATTATGGAGTTGTGCCAGGAGATAATGAAGTAGAAATTTTTATTATGTATATATATATATGAATGGAACCGCGGCCATTCAAACTCCCTACCTACTTGACAAATGCTAAATGTATGCAGCGGTTATTTCTGCAATTTCTTCCCATGACCAGATAGGCTCAGCGTCAAGTCAACAGCAATGTTTCCTTGATACATAAATCCTCTTGTCGATTTCAAAGACTGCTTTGTTTTTGCCCTCGAGTCGCTTATCCTTCTCAAACTTTTATTTAGCAGTTGTTGACCTATCATGTGATCGCGCAACTGATTGTTTACAATTGAAACCTCTATCGATTTAATGGTACTGCGTGTGTGTGCGGACAGTTTACTCCACACATACGTTCCGGCGCTGTTCGGGTCTGCCGCATTTTCGTGATACAACAAATTGTCATCGCTTGTCACTGATGTCTCTGCATGCTATTGCCCCTTCATCGTTCTGGAATGACTCTGAGGTTACCCCAAATGCGGAATGCTGGGAAGACTGAAAAATTAGTTTTTCAGATTATATTTCTGTGCTACCAGTTCTCAATCCATCCATGACGCTGAAAACGGAGTGTACTTAAAGCTTTTGCGCTTGCACCTCGGCTCAGCGGGTCGACGTATATTTGTTACTCTAATCCTGCGGGAGAACCCCACGATGACAGAAGCTTTCTCGCCCCTCGATAGACATTGAGGTGTTCAAGTGAACACCTACACTTCTCGGTGCTATTTTGCGCAGCTGAAACTTTCATCTGGTGAATCAGTGGATGTATTCATTTTCCGTCTTTTTTGTTCTGTTCACAAGTGTGACTACAATAGTATTCCCAAGAAAATCGTGGAAGAAACTATGCTAATACAGCAATTGATTTCCGGTGTCACGGATTCTCGGATCAGAGAGAGTCTCTTAATGGTGAATGCAGAAAAGTTCGCATGGGACAGGGCCTGTGATGTGGCTCGCACGAAGGTCGCAGTCACGGAACAAAACAAAATTTTCCTCTCTAACACAGGAGCTACTGAAAGTGACCGTTTGGATTTTACGCGCTCCCTGATGCGATCCTCAGTTAGAAATATGTGTTAGCGTTGTGTAAATGCTGAACCTAGTGCAAATGATAAGTCATGTCCTACAAAGAGTGATATTTGCCGGAGCTACGGTGAGACTGGTCATCTTGTTCGGGTTTGTCGTCCCCGCGTCATCCTTTTATTTGATTCTACAAAGAACTCTAGAGCTTCTCCGGTCACCATTGAAGAATCCAAATAGGTCATTAATGAATGTGAACATCCATTTTCGTCCCCCACTCAAGAACTCAAACTGTATTCGCCACATATTCCTCGCGTATTTTTGGAGTTAGAAACAAAACCATTTGTGTAAACATGGAACTAGATTGCGCGTCACCAATAATATTTGTGCCATATTATTTTTACAAACAGCATTTTGGTCAGCTAGCTGTACATCCTTCCGCTTACACTTTTAACAGCTACTCTAATGGGGATGTCTATTTACTCGGTTTTGTTACGGTCTCAATGTTTCTTTTAAACACCAGGAAGCGTATAGTTGAAGTATACGTCTCTAAAACTGTATTGAAAAGCCCATTGATTGATCAACAGTCTGTGTAAGCGAACCTATGTTTTCGTTAATTCCTTATCGGGCTTTTACAATTACATTTAAATCAAAATTTTGTATACAGGACCCAGGTGTCGTCAGTCAGTCAAATTGATACTAGTGCGCAATGAAAATCGTCAGGCAGTTTCCACTTGTATTCTTTCGCTCGCACAGGTCAACTGCAGTCCGTCCTGGCCAAGGTAGACTCAAAGCGTAAGTGAACCTTTTTTGCGTACACAGCGTTGTTTAGTACAAGCGAATGGCGATGGCTTCTGCGGCGTCTAATATCCGCTTACGGAAATATTTTGATCGATTTTCTGGGGCCTGGTAGATAACTTTGAGCGAATCAGCAGACTTGGGGGTGTGAGCCGTATCCGAAAGATGCGCGGCGATGGCAGAGTTGGTGGATATTTTGACCTTCATTTCCAAGCCAGGCCGGATGAGCTTCCTTCACCCTCTCGGATAAGCCTCTTGTCGTACGACCAAGGTAAGCTGCTCCACAGGAACAGGTGAAGGAGAAACACACATTGATTTGCTGTAGACAGGTAGCTTATCCTTGAGGTTTAGGTTCACCATTGAGCTACTGGTGAACCGGATTTGCAGCCTCGCCGCTGGGAAGGTATTCCTCAGGGTGGACGAGAGACGGCGGGATAGATCCTCTGATATTATTTCCCATTTGTAAAGCAGTTGCAGGAAAATAGGTTTCCGTTCCGCCGTCAGAACCGTAGGTGCCTCCCTGTTTTGCCCCATATTGGCGTTAATAACATTCTCATTACGCGTCGATCGTATGAGCTGCAACACTTCGAAAAGTGTATTCTTCGAGCAGATTCGTTCGGCCTGGTTCACGACACTGAGGACCAAATTTCTCTTAATCCGAAGCGACACAAAACTATGAAAGTTTGTGTGCTGTCCACACCAAGTGCACTTTCGGTATACGTGACGTTGGACTGCACCACTATCATTTTTTAAAAAGCTACATCGAGAAAATGTAAAGCGCCGTCTTCTTCCACCTTATAGGTGAATTGTATAGCCTTGTGAGTCTGGTTAAATACGCTGGTGAGCCCCACGATTTTACCAGAGGCGTCAAGTAGGATGAAGATGTCATCTACATAACGGTGGTATAATATAAGGTTGCTGATGACCGCTCTCAATTTACCTTGTTCCAACATACCCATGAAAAGAACAGCGAGGAATGGTCCTAGGGGAGAACCCATTGCAACTCCATAGCGCTGCCGGTATAAACCCCCGGCAGGAAATGTACAGTAAATGAACAGTAAATGTACACCTCAGCAGTAATATTTTCAGGGCCAGGGTTGATATGCCAATATTAAGATGGTTGTCGTCAACAAAGTTGCAACTGAGATCAATCGTTTCAACTAAAGCATATTCGTGAACAGTGAGGTGACCTTGAGAGAGCACATAGTTTGGTTCGTGCCTCTAAAACTGATAGTAAGCCTGTATTGCAACGTAATGCCATGGTCTTGTTGAACGTATCATCATGAGTCAACCGTATGACCATTGCCAACGTCAAAGTTCATTCGTTACGTTCCAGTTACCCAAATCTCTTTCTTCCTGATATTGGTATAGTGCCAAAAGCAATGCAGCGCATTCGGTTGAGCGAGGATTACAAACCATTCAGCATTTCACAGCCTAGGCATGTACCTCTGGCCAAGCTAGAGGTGTTGTCGCAAGCTTTGAAAATATGGTCACGGTAGAGTTGATAGAACCCATACAGTGTTCTGAATGGTTTCATCCACTAGTCGCCTTTCAAAAGAAAGATAGTTCTATTCGTTTATGCACCGACCTTCGAGTGCTTAATCGACATTTAATTTTGGACAAGTTCACTCCGCCTTCTCTAGACGAGTTGATGGCTAGGCTCTCAAACACCAAACTTTTCACAAAGCTGGATATTCGCGGTGCATACCACCACATGCCACTGTCTACAGATTGCCTATACTGGACTGCTTTCCTCAGCCATGACGGTTTGTATCAATACAAAGTGCTACCAATGGTCCTTAGTAGTGCCCCAGCAGCTTGAAAGCATTTTATAACTCTATCATTGTCAGGTCTCAAAGGATGTGTTGTGTATATTTGGATGATATTTGTGTCTTTAGTAGTAACTCCACCGAACATCAGGAAAACCTTCATAATGTGCTGCATAGACTGAATGAACTAAATCTCTGCCTGAATACCAGCAAATGCCAATTCGCCGTAACGGAGGTCGAGTTTATTGGAATTGTTATTTCTACCTCGGGTATTAAGTCTAATGTGCAGAACACCAGAGCCATTCTCGATTGTCCAAAACCATGCAATGTTACACAGCTGAAACATTTCTTGTGTTTATCTTATATTACCTTCAATATTTACCCAATTTTGCGACTATTGCCGAGCCGTTACGGAGCCTGACGCGCCAAAACCAGCATTTCCTTTGGGTCACTGAACAAGACAATGCCTACATGACCATACGAGCAATAATTGAATCTACTCCCACGATAGCGATCTTCAACGAGTACTGTCCAACGTTTGTTACAACGGATGCTTTAGATGTTGGCTTGGGTGCAGTTCTAGCCCAGCTGCAAGATGGTGAGGAGAAAGTGATTGCGTACGCATCGCGTATCTTGTCTGATACTGAAAGCAATTATTGCACCGGCGCGAAGGAAGTATTCGCCTGCGTATGGGCGCCTGAGAAATGGAACTTTTACTTACTCGGACGTCGAGTCAATTTGCGCACCGATCATTCTGCTTTTACAACGCTACTAAGTCGCGGTAACAGAGGTCAAAAGCCGGTACGCTTGAGTCGCTGGTACTCACGTTTATCGAACTATGATTACGAAATAAAATACTTGCCAGGGTGCTTTAACCAACTTTCAGATGCCTTGTCGAGATTCCCACTGTCCAAGGTAGGGAAAACGCGGATTTAGAGGAGGTAAACATGATATTGCAGCTCTCAGGCGGTACACCTAAAATAACATTTGACCTGATACGAAAGCACACTGACAAAGACCTTGTCTTAGCGAAGCTTCGGGAGTACATAATTACTTAATGGCTCAGTCGTACCAAGATCCAACCTAAATTACTTCCATACTATACCCTACGGCACGAGCTATCTACTGTGAGCAACTGCATTATTAGAGGCGCGCAGTTTGTTGTCCCTGCAACCCTTATTCTTCTGCTGGTTGAATGTGCGCATGAAGGTCATCCAGGGATTGTGTGAACAAAAGCTCTGATACGACAATACTATTGGTGGCTGAAGTTGAATTCCAGCGTCGAGGCGGTTATTCAGGAATGTTACGCCTGTCAACAATCCGATAAGAGTGCGAGGCCCCTGAATGCTCCAATCCAACCTATCGTGTACCTACTGAAGCCATGGATGTAAATTACCATCAATATTATGGGCCCGTTGGCCAATGCTTCCCAGAAGAAGCAAAACGTGCTAGTGGCTATATGTTTCTACAGCAAATGGCCAGAGGCTATTCCATGCGGGGACGTAACTACAGTCGTCATCATAAAGTAGCTCCGTTGTCTTTTTGCAAGGTACGGTTTGCCATAAGGAATAGTCACTGATAACGGCCCACAGTTTCGAAGTAACGAGTATGCTGAATTCCTAAGGCGCAATGGTATCAGACACACGAGGACTGTACCTTATAATCCTGCTGCGAATGGACTCGTCGAACGACTTAATCCTACTTTGTAAGAATGTCTACAAATCCTTCGGCTTTCGGGATGCGTTGGTATCTGCATTGGCGGTATACGGAACCATTCCACATACTGCAACAGCAACAACCCCCTCGGAGCTAATGCTAGGGCGAACAATTTGAACTTGATTATATGCAGCCTTTACATCCAAAGAAATCGCCAAGAACAGAGAATACGAAAGATGGGCTGTTTAGCAGGCTATATGTAGACGCGTCGGGAGAGCTTATCCTCCAGGGACATTTGTTCCTTTGCGACTACCCTATTCCCAATAAAAGTAATATGTTTGGACCGCCGACCCGTGTGGAATCTGTGTGCGCGCCAGGAAGATACAAGTTGGCTGATGGGACAAAGGTGAATGCAAGACGGCTTCATACAGCGCTTTCCAAACATACTATCGAACGGACGAACACACCTAAAACACAAGCTCGGTAAAACCTAATACAAACTTACGACGTTCCGGTCGGATACGCCTCCCTGTACACCCATACGGTTTGACAGATAACACCACATGACAATTCTTCTGGGGTGCTGACATTAACTTACATCGTTCATGGACATGTAGTGCTTATATTTTTACGGACAGAGGAGGGGACAATATCCTGTTCAAATACTTTGCTTTATTTTTCCCTTGATTCGCTTATCCTACTCACACTTCGGACTAGCACTCGTTGGCCTATCATGTGATCTTGCAATTGATCAGCGCAATTCGAACGTCCACAGATCTAATTGTACTGCGAGTGTGTGTGGACAGTTTTCTCCATACATATGTTCCGGTTCTGTTCTGGTCCGCTGCTTTTTCGGGATACAAAACCTCTCCTTTCACAAAGTATGCCGGCGATCTCGGATGGCAGGCTACCCCTACCTGCAAGGTTATTAGCAATAGGCTCGTTTCCAATGCTCCCACACATCTTTACCACACAAATAACCCGCGATTACAATGACTCACACAACATTGAACCGAAAGCTGATTCCACCATTAATGGTATGTTCTCATTACTGTTGATTGACATCGGATAGCTTATCAACAAACGGTATTTCCTGAGCATGCTTGCACATTTAAACGAGCTGCAATGAATCCTCGTTACGGAAACGTCTTACCCCGCTGGTACATTGGACTGTAATCCAATTATCCGACGTCTTTAACACTTTGTTCGTAAAGATTGTTGTAAAAAACTGGCGGAGGATGCCTCATGTAACTCAATCACACTTGTACAGCCGAACGATGTGAGCATCCAGCGCTGGCAAATGTCCCTGATTCGCTCTGGTTCTCCGTCTCAGGAGCCTCGCTTTACTTGCATCTATCCGCATCCCGCCAAATTCATCAACCATGTATGTTGTCCGTATCACATCAGCTTTCGAATTTACATCGGAATAGACGCACAAACAAAGGATACTTTTAGATGATTTCCAAATACCGAAGATGCAGTGGTCTTCTCAGACCTTCTTGTCTATACACAGAGTCTTCATGTATTCCGTCAGAGTTGGTTAGACACAGTGGGTTAGTTTACCAACTATGTTGACGAACACATTATACGTGAAGTTTGCTTTGTGTATGGCCAAATTACTGAAAGACATTTTAGAGAACATTCCTGGTAGCGAGGACTACATAATAATCTTAACCTTCAGCGTTACAATGACCACCAAACAACTACCTACTTCCTAATATACCAGTCAAAGTATTAACTAGAAAACTTTTCGTCTAATAATCCGACCCTGCAATTGCGATGCCTTCTTTCTCTCCAACAATGTATTCACAGCCGTGGAGCACTTCAATCGTTACTTTCAGCAAGTCATAACCCTCATTGCTGCACAAAGGAAACGAACCAGTGCTGTTTAATGAGATGCAGCCGAACGTTCGATGAGCCAGTAATCCAGCAAACCGATCGCGCAGTTAAATAAGGATAGGATATTTTCAATGATTCCACAGATGCATCGACTCATATCTGAAATCAAGCAATTACAATTGATGGGGAGAACACTTGAAGATCAAGCAACCCTGCGAATGAGACTTAAAACAAAAGAGCTGGTCAGATTTCTCCGTCGAATAATCAACAAAAGTTTTTGCTTGATCACTTTACTGGTGGACGAAAACCAGTCGCATCTAACTTTCTTCCCCACCTACATGACGCTTGACACTAAGGCTATAATTACACTGAGGCTCCATCTAAAGTGCTATTGCTCTCCACAATATTCACCAAGCAACAGGCTCTATTCAACCATGATCAATTCTGAAAGCTGATTGCATACCCCTAATCCGCTATGAAACTGGGAGAGCCTGGTATATCACTGCTCATTTTGTACATGTTTGCTGTTTTACTGGGATCCAAGTACTTTGCAGATCAATGGAAAACTTCCTTCATCAGCCCTCGCCAAAAACGCCTGCGCAAAATAAGATGGACAATAACAGGCCAAGCCAAAACACTCATATAATAGCCGGATTATTCCTGAAATTGGTAAAATAGCGCGAGGATGTTCATCAACTCACTGGAAATGACAGACAGGTCCTAAAATGGTTTCCTTGACTAACGGTCGTACACATTTCGGTAGCTGCATTAACTGAACTACATACCAGACTCCATTAACTCAAAATATGTCATATTAGTTTTATGCTTGCACTTGGGGAACACATTCGATTGGGTGTCCCACAAACGATTACCCATTCAGATAAATTTCTTTGAAGTCCGCAACATATAAATGGGTTGGCTATCATCATACATGAACGCTCTCGCTAAAATAGCCACTTTAGACGTCTATTGCTCTTCCCCGGGTCAAATTACCAGCGGAATTAAACTAGGATGTAGGCTCGGTACATTAATTTCTTTTCCTTGCGTCAATGATAGCAGTTGGGTAAACAAACATGGAGTGCCGTAATTATTTGTTAATGATATAAAATTGTTCCACAAGTACCGAGGAGTTGAGCTTCCGAAGGTACTACCACTCATTCAAGAATACATTCATTCGCTTGAGACTTAGTGCGACAGGTGCATGATGACATTTTAAGCACAACGGTCAAGTATCATATGTTGCGGTTGCTTGTCAACCGAGGTATCCATCACACGTAACAGCGAACATATCTGTGTACAACGGTCTACCCGTGACCTCGGAATCAGATGTTATTGTACTTCAACCTCTCAACAGATCGAGTACCAGATAGCACTAGCCAGAAAATCCTACGCTAATATCTCTGATAACATGCATACAATCACCGCTACGGTTGAACTATTTAAAATTCTTAATCGTCCCATCCTGGAGTATCTCAGCATAATGTGAGGCAGTATGAGGAAATCAGAGAGAACATCGATAGAAAGCGTTCAAAGGTCGTTTCCTAAACACGTATTGGGAAAATTCTATCCTTAACTTCTGGGAGCGATGCCGACAACTCCATCTCGATCCGCTTTGGCAGCCATGACTAAAAGATACCTGGAGACTGTTGCACAATCTGATGCATGGCAATGTCCATTGCAATCGATTCATCCTTAACATTGCAGCGCAATTACACGCGAGACCTAGGTAACAAAGACATTACCCTGATTATACCACGATGCAAGATAAATTTGCGGCCTAACTTTCGTCGCACCATATATGCTTCTCTGTGCAATCAGTTGTCATTCACCATCAGGTTGTGTGAGACTGTGCACTCCTTTCGCAGTAAGTTGGGAAGCTACTTCTACCTGGACACCATTATGTCGATTTTCGTGGGGAGATCGTTTGAAAATCCATTCAGTGAAAGCCCAGATAATGTCTAATAGGTGTAACATCACCAGTTCACGTAAAGTAATTAATCCTCAGTGTCTACAATATACTCGAACTGCAAATTTGCCTCCTGTCATCGCATAAGTCAAACATACGGGGCCAATACCCTTCCAGAATTGCAGACGAATATAAGAAGATAATTTGACATTGCTCTTGCAAGAACATGCCGTCACCTGTGCACTTAATTTTTCTGTGCCAAATATTGGCACAGCTTCTCACTTGATGAGAAAGCTGAAAAATTATCATTATCGTTATTACTATTATTATTATTATTATTATTCTCTTCATGTGGTATATTGTTTCGACCTAACCAATGCTAATCTGGAGGCTAAATGTGTCACTGTTACGGTGCACCTTGGACCGATCACACATTGTGTGCCCGATAATTTACGGAATGCACTTACAAGCGCTGGAGATTTGACACAGGGATATCGGCTGGTAACTCTTTTCGATAAATGGTCTGTTATAAGGGTGCTGAAGGAGAAGCTTCCCACACCTCATCCTAGGTTGATTAGCTGCAGTCAGACGTACTGTTGGTGACCTCTAGTAGTAATAATTTCATCCCTGTCTGTCTTCCGTTAGCACCAATTTGTCCACCTAATCGGGAGCATACCTGTCCGCCATAAACGCATACATCTAACATTGTGCTCACATCCAGAGTCCATTGACCAATGTCCCATGACCAATGAGAGTGTCACTGATAGTACGGCATGTACCTCCTCAGGGAGGGACTGAATTGCCGTTCGCGTGAAGTTGAATGAATAACATGTTATTCTGCTTTTTGTAACAGCTAACTTATTAGTACTATGCCTGAAGTTGCCGGTACGAATGTATAGAGGGATGTCTTATTACCGCCTGTATCAGGTTGTGAAAATGATTCCGTTCTCTGCGTCATATTGAAAAGGTTGTTTTGCCTTTGCCAATGCTGCAGCAGCGGTGGCCCCGATTTTCATTTGGGTGGGTGTTAGAGTTTGGGATGACCGTTTCTTAGTGAGTGCTTGGAATAACAATGTCTGTCTCCATTTTTGTTGAAACATAGCCCTCTGTTGATGCTGTAGGTAATCATGCTGCATTGGTAGCAATTGGGTTAGCTATGAATGATCAGCTATCTCCATCGCCTGTGTTATAATTGCGGTTATTTCAGGGCTTGGAGACGTCAGAACACAGATATTCATCGCACTCGACAGTTTGTTGACCAGATTTCAAGACATGAAACAGGCAAAACAGTAGATCATATAGGTTAAGGTGAGAGTGTGTCGAACAGCCGGAGGCCTGATGCACATTAAACACAATGGACCATTGGGTGAGAGTGAAGTTAACGGGTGGGTGGGACGATATGGTATTTTTAAGTCACTGGATGGTCTGCTGCTAGAGTTCAAGAGGCCAGAAAGCATGATATAGGCCAGTTTTGGTTCATTCGCGAAACAATTTTCCTGGATAACACTGAGGCACTAGCGCTCACTAGGGTGCCTCTCTCACCAAATTATATAGGATGCGGCCATGGAATCCTAAAACTTGTGCTTCAGTTAGAGCAACAAGCAACGCATGTTTTGTACCGATGGCAGAGAAATCGGAAGTATTCCTTCTGAACTTCGGTTAAAGGTCGCAGACGTTTTGCAAATTTCAAATATAAATGCAGCTGATGCAGAAAAATTACCGACGATGATACAGGAGTTAACTTGAGTGCTCCTTCACTCGACTCTAACATAATTCTAAACAACAATTGGGACGTCACTTGGCCGAATCAAATTTCAGACGAGGTATTACTATCCCATCGAACACAAGTGACTGCCGACCTCTATCTGTGCGCTCCTGGAGACCGAGAAACTGACCTGCTTTATACGAATACTCAGGGTCTTTTCAATAAACTGACCGAACTGAAAGATCGCCAAGCTTCCGCGTCATATGATGTCATTCGTATCGCCGAGACGTGATTGCACACGGGAATGACGGACGCTGAAGTTTCGCTACCGGACATGTCGCTGATCCGGAACGACAGGCTCACAAATGGATGAGGAGGAATCCTGTAATACCTAAGCGACTTACAGTGCGAAGCCGTGGAGGATTCAGACTCGCAGTTGCCCCACTCTCTTTGGTGCCACTTGCAGTTATAAGGCCGGGACGCTTGCCCCATTGTCATGGTGTACCGCCCCCTAACTGTTCACATTAAAACGACTACCACCTAGCAGCTGCTTTATGATGCAGTTTACAACAAATGTACACTCACATACTTATCATGGGTAATTTCAACGTAGATTGTGTAGAAACCCTGCCACGATCGGAGGACAATTCAAAGCCGATCTACAAGATCTCGCAACCACTGTTCCTCTTTGCAATCACATCACTTTGCCCACTCGGTTCAGAACAGGTTACAGGCCATTTGTGCTGGATCTTGGGCTTACCAACGAGGAGCATATGATTGATGTGTTGGTTGTAGACTGCCCATTGGGTCGAAGTTATCACGCAGTCATCAGTTTCAACTTCGTCTGCTATGCAGAATATCGGAATGAGAACGATGAGACTGTAGGAACCATCATAAGCCATGATCGTTTAGCCTAGCTCGTCAGCGCTACCACTTGGTCGTTCCTTGACGAAGAACCCCCGGAAATCACCCGACTCGAGTTTGTTAACAAATTCAGTCAGCCGATTGTAGACGCAACAAAGATAAGAGTTTGCAATTAGTGTACATCTGTTTCTTTCGTTAGGAGCAGAACTCGAATATGGATGACAGTACGGAACTCGGCATGGTGAGTGTACAGCGAAGCTCAAGCACCAGAAACTTAGGACAACTACGTAGCCCAAGGTAACCACTGCACTCAACAGCTAAGAAATCACAAAGCCACCTATCAGCACAACATTGCAAAAGTTTACTGTGTTGATCACAAACTGCTGAAAATGCAGTCAGTAGCCTGAGAAATGTAAGGCAAGGATTTTCTCCACACAGTACAACCGATGGCCCAACAAGGACAGCTGTGGAAGCAGCGAACGCGCTGCGGATGCAATATGCCCCCACGTTCCAAAGGGTCTTGTCACCAAACGATATACTAGCCTTTGTCGTCACTTCGCGAGGATTAACCCACATTACTTTCACCGCGGATGCTGTATTGCAAAAGCTGATGTCTCTACGCAGACGCAGATTACCGGGTGTCGACACCATTCGTCTCGAGGCACTAGAAGCGGCAATCAGCCAACTGGCAGGAACTTTAGCTCAGTTTTTCCAGTGCTGCTTAGACCAGAATCGAGTTCCTGCTATGTGGAATCTTCGAATAATAACGACGATTCACAAAGGTGGGAGCAGCACTGATCCCTCCAACTACGACACAGTATCCCTTCTTCCTATACTCTCAAAGGTCATGGAATCCATATTTGCCTATGCACTAGTGTGCTATCTGGAAAGCTATAACAGCATCAAGTCTGAGCAGCACCGTTTCCGTCGGTAGCGGTCATGTAGAACGAATTTACTAACCGCACTCAGTAGTTGGACCGAGGCAGCCGACGCTGGAGAAGGTGTTGATATGATCTACCTGGATTTTTTCAACGCTTTCGACCGTCTAGACCATCGGATGCTACTCTCCAAGCCGTAGCATTACGGGATCGGCGACCCTCTTTAAGCTGGTTCGCCTACTTTCTACTTCAACGGTGCTTAGTGGTCAGAGTTCGGAGCCCTTTATCGGACCCCATACAAGTTGAGTGTGGTGTGCCGCAAGGCTCAGTTCTAGGTCGACGTTTGTTTTTGGTGTTTGTTAATGACCGTGCACAGGAAATGGCTTCAAACTTCCTAATATTTGCCGACGATTTCACAATATGGCACAGAATCTAGTAGAAAGTCGACCAGCATTTGCTGCGGTGTAACCTAGGTAGGATACATCAATGGTCAAACGAAAATATACTGCAGTTCAACGTGAGTGAATGCAAGTTGCTTTCCATTCGACATCAGTGCAACTACTCAATTCAGCTCGGAACGAATATAATGCCACTATCAACTGTAGAATGTGACTTGGGTGTACTGGTTCTATATAACTTGGCTTGCTTCAGTCAATCCGTAAAGGCCTCGAAGACTGGAAACCAACAAGTCGGGCTGCGACGGAGTTTGGACAAATAACTGCTCCATATTTCGACAAATGCTCAGTGCGTATGTTCGCCCCCATGTCGAATACGTAATTCAAGCCTGACATCCAAGGCTGAAACACGACCTAAAGGCACTGGAGTAGCCACAACGTCGGGCTACTAAGAACGTAATTGGAATGCGCAATCTTTCATACCAGGAGAGATTGCATCGACTGGGGGTATGCAGCGGAATCTATCACAGGCTCTGAGGTCAGCTGATTATGAGATATTTGACGCTGAAAAACCCACATCATGTGTGCCGCCCTTTACTGCGACTCAGCACTAACACAACCCTGAGGGGCCAGTCATTGTAACTCACAGAATAGTACAGCTCTCTGTAGGGACACAGGGATTTCCTTTCCTTTCGTGTCTGTCACCCGTGGAATGCTCTTCCAAAATCGGTTGTCTCTGTATCGACACTAACAGTATTTAAAATGCGGTTGGATGATGCACTCATGCACTTACACTTTGTCACTTAGCGCTAGGTCTCCATCCTACACTTGGAGTTTATCATGGAATTATTTGTTGTTAACTGTGGGTTCTGTGAATGTAAGCGGATTGCAAGACTACAGCGGGGCAAACGATAAGTCCTTATTTTATACTTAAAGTATTAACTGTGTTACTATTATTATTCTTGTTCCGATATCCCTACCAACTCTCCAACGGGACTTGTAAAGCAAATTTTTTAACCCGTATAATTTCAGTGTTCGTTGTTCATTAAATGTAAGGGACCGGGGCTCGCTTACCTTAGCCCTGTTTAAAAGTCAATCGTGTCTAAATGCTGGACAAGTTTGTCAACGCAATTACAAATATAGGATTTGGCATGCAAGACATGTGCATATAACAACTACAGTCAGTCTGAAGTGGAAATGACCTTGTGTTTTGTAGCTGAATACAACAAATGCGTTTAGTAAAATATTCCTTCATCAGCCTGCTTATTTTTGGTGGCTATCTAACAGCCGCTTCTAAAATTAATACATGCAGACCCCTTACTACTAGATCTTAAATGTCAGTGTACTTGTTTGGAAGGGGTTACTCCGTTATGCTTACTTTGAAACATTTATGCCTTCTCAAAGGAATCATGTAATTTATCATTTCGCATCTGATGATATTTAAATGAGCATAATTTGTTGAATTCCCCTATCTGTTGTTGACCATAACAATTCATATGCATACATTGCAAATGTCACTGGGTGTAGCTTTTACATTCGATTCTGTAGGAGCTTGAAACATTATCCATCGTTTGCTTCCATAAACTTATGGTAGTGTGTAACCTCCATCCTCACGTTGTTAGTTGCTTGTTTACATTTGTGATAGCCGAAACAGGTTGCAAATCCAGAAATAAGATATTAGATGAAGGTTGGTTGCGGGACGGTAACCCTGCATAGACTGTGTAGATTGAAACAATTGAAGAACCTGTATGTTTCCAACTCGATACTAAGTGGATTTATGGAATCTCGTGAGGAGGGTATCATGACACTAACTGCTTGGGGTCATGGCGTCAAACTTCCTGGCTTCCACCTATCATCAAAACAAACCCGATTTGATTTGTTTATCTTCCAGCTAGAGTCCAATATGCAACAGAACGAGCCAATGTGCGGGCGCCTGATTCACGCGCAGTCGGAGTTCAGTACAGCATAAACTCCAATATATAACAGTTAGTCTACCCCCGAAATTGGTATTCAATTGGCAAATTTGTCAAAAGTCGATAATTTGGGCCAGCTCGTAAGTCTGACACTTTATTCAACTCATACAAACAATCAGATTGGCTTGAAAAGCCATAATCGCTCCACCATTGTAGGTTAAGCATTTACACCATTTTAAATTCAAGGCAGACTTATTCTGAAACGTTTCCGTTTGACATACATCGGCTCGTTATCGTGTTTCAGTGAATAAATTCAAACTCAAAAGTTCGCCTAGTGGTATGTCAAAATCGTCTTGCTCTCCGAATTTTATGGACCATATATTTAGTCGAATACCTTACTGTTGTGTGACAGTCGTCTTACATGCTTAGTGTATTAGGTGTACTTGCAATTGGTTAGGGCTGGTTACTTTAAATAACGCCGCATTTCCTGCAAACAGCCATAAATGCGATTGTATTTATTGTGAAACAATTAATCGCGCTAGATTTTAGTCTATTCTAATTACTCCTAGTCCGATTTACAATTCACGGAGGCCGCGGAAAGAGGAAGTGAATCCACTTCCCTCGCCATTCATCTTGATTTCCTCTATCACAAATACCGGTGGAAATCGCTCAAAAGATCTTGTGATCAAAATGACTAAGTAGCAAGTGCTTCTGACTCTCGGGTTCGCCGGAAATATTCGTTGGGTTCTTTCTATTAGTCATTTATAGTAATTATGGTAAATCTAACCAACGTGCTACCAGTGGCCGGCAAACACATTTACTTTGATTTCACAGCACAAGGCGATCATTAATAACTTGTGTTTACACCCTGTGTGCTGCAAGTTGGTTTAAGGTTAAAAAAACATTCCGTGTCAGCGAACTTTGACGTAAACGTGGATATTTTGCCGTATCAGCCTCAATAATCCCCTAAGGTTTATTGAGCTCCCTGACATAATGGATGCAGTTAGCCAAATGTAGATTATCCCCGTCTTCTCATAAAAGGTTCACACGTTTTGTTTACCACTTCATCAATTAGCCATCTCAGTAACCTCAAATCGACTTGGACAAAAGTGGTATTTAGCTAGGTTTCAGTACCAAATAAGACACACACGGCGTGTCGGCTGTTCCCGAATGAATTGTTTCCTTGCATATATGAAGAAGAATATCATTGTCATTCGTTGACAAACAACTTGTTTTATGTCGTCTTAGTCAAATAAGGTGGTAGTAAAACTAATGAAAACGTAGCCGAACTCTGTCGATCAATGAGCTGAGCCATGTGGATGGACCCCTACGCCACATGTCCCATACGGGCCGGTCCCGTATAAAAATTTGGTAGGCATCTGGGATATTGCTGCATTAGTTTTGGATTAGCTACCCTAATCAAGATAGTACGCATCTTCATGCCTCACACGTTTTCACCTTATCCAGCTGACGTCCTTTTAAAAAATAGAACGCTATTGCTTCAGCGCCCAAATACCTCTATAACTGTACTAATGGCATATTAGTATTGGGATAGGATGCTTTAACCAAACAAATTTGTTGGACCTAAAATAACTGGGATATATAGATTCTCGAAAAATGACAAGTTTACTCTACACGTTTGCTGTTGGTTGCGCAGAGTGAAAAGTAACTCCCAGAAAGATTTACTGAACATCAATCAGCTTTTGCATCTGTATCGTGTGTACGTAGGACGTGCACCCGGTGGAAAAGGCTGTGATACCTAAGCCATGATGGTTAAAACTGCCGTTGTCTTTCACATAATGAAAGAATCATGAGGAAGTTTGCTACCTGGATAATGGTTTGATGAACTTTCTCAATACTATGGACAGACATCTCCAGCATTTGAATCGTGATAAATACATGTTCAAATTCCTCTCAATCGGCTCAGCATCGACTTCTCTTCCATCTTCCTACTCAGCCTATTCATGCGACATAGCGACTACAATTAGAATTGTAAAAGGCAATATCGATTTAAAGAGTTGGGTGAAAACAATATTTTCAACTAGTTAATGTGTCATCGATGCCAACAAATGCAGCTGACAATTAACTGGCTTCAATCAACTGCGCTGAAAATGCCCATGTCCGTCAAATAATACATAGATGAAAATAAGGGTTACCGTTATTTAAATACTTTCTTGGCGAACATGTCTACATACATAAGCGAAACAATAATACTCTTACTTCCGAGCTATAATGAACAATAAACAATGATTTATCAAAGGTGACAAACCAGGTGCTAGGCAAGTCCCCTGGGAAGGCTGGAATGAAAAATATAAAAGGTGAATCGTCAGTTTAAGCGTCTACCGATTCAGCTGCACGGATGCAAAGCGATAGTTGGCAATGGGAATTGAATGTGCGCATTCAAAGTAACCTGAGGGGCAGTTATAGTTTACGTAATCGTAAAGAAAAAACATTGGAATAGAAATGGCAATGCTTACTCTTCTGCCTGTTTTATCAACAGGTATGATACGTAAATCCATCTTCCACATTAGCGCCGTCTACTAAATGGAGTGCAGGTGGTTAAAAGTAACATGTGATTTGTAGTGTTCGGTTGCTGTCCACACATAGTGGATTATATGCCGTTTTGTGTTAGATCATTCCGAACGTAATAATGATTTTGCTTGGTTTATTTTGTATTTTTTCAAAGCCAACTATACAATTGAACCGCAAAAACATTATATAGTTCTACTGGTGATATATCAAAGATTGTAAAATCGTTCCATTGTTTCGAAACAGTAGCATTTTGTTGGTGCTCTTTCAAATATGTGAAGTGAAAAGCAGCGTTTTCGACGTGTTTTACGTTTTGCTTTCGAAAAGGCAAAATGTTGTACAAGCAAACAAGAAAAAAATTGGCGGATATGTGTAAAGAAGATATTTTAATAGAATGCCAGTGTCAAACCTGGACTGCGAAATTTGCATCCACCAATTTTGAAGTAGCACCACATTCTGGAAGTATACTTGAAGCTGATGAACAATGGAACAATGATTTATTACGGGTAAAAATGCATTTTTTAACAAGTCCCGTGGGATGAAAATTATTGCAAAAATCAATTGCAAAATAAAGTAAAAAGCGTTGTGGTGGACTCACCATAGACTTATGTGGATAGCGGAGATGTTTGCGTGTTAAACGTATAAATCCATCAATCCATTGGTTTGGCGTTTTGTATCCCCTAGATAACAAGTCATGAAATGAAATGTAAGTGAGACAATGCATCGTCAACACGTTTTTTAAATATCGCCAGATTAGAAGCACCGACGACATAATTAGGGAGGGCGTTCCAAGGCTGGCACACACGGAGGAAGAAGAAATTCTTACTGCATTCAAGCCGGCTATACTGAATTGTCGTTTAGTGGATGACCTCTTAGTTTAGTGTTTTGGTTCAATTCCAGCAGCGGACGGCAAATGTGGTTTGGGTTCTTCAGAATCTGGTAAAACATTATGAGATCCTCCGCAAAGGATATTTCACTCAAAGCTGATAGGGGTGATGAAAGAGGCCCCTGAGGTTCATGGTTGCACTTCGATTAAGAGTATCGAGAGCAACGAGCTTCCATTTCTGCCACGGCTGCCACGCCTGAATAGCATATTCCACGCGAGGTTGCACGTAGGCGTAAAGCATTTAGGGAAATATTGAGGGTTCAAATGAACCGAAGGCTCTGCGAAGAAGGCCGAGGTGTAGATTTCCGGTTCTCGTCGCCTTCTCTGCTTGTTTTGAACACCTGAGATCTTCTGTACCAACACACCCACGTCACGCTCCTGAGAAACCTTCGCCAAGGTGTGGCCTCCAATCTTGTATGCGCTCAACGGCTAGTGACGCAGATGCATCACTTTGCACTTAGCCATGTTCATTTGAAACATGTTCCTTTATGACCATTCGTAAATGCAATCTAGGTCATGTTGGAGCAGATGCTGATCTGGCTTGTTACTAATCGCCCGCCATATCTTGACGTCATCGGCGAAAAGCAGGAAGTTTGAGGAGATGACTCTTGCCAGGTCGTTGATAAACACCAGGAATAAACGCGGTCCCAGCACTGAGCCTTGGGGAAAACCACATTCCATCTAATTTGGGTTAGAGAGTGGTCTTCTAACACGTACTACTAGCTTCCGTTGGTGAAGGAACTTGCCAATCCAACCAAGTACAGGATCTCCGATTCCGTAACTCTGTAGTCTTCGAAGTAGGATGCGGTAATTAATGCGGTCGAATGCATTAGAGAAGTTCAGATAGATGACGTCGACTCCGACCCCCTCATCAGCATCTTCTGTCCAACTACCTCGTGCAATCCGTAGCTTGGTTGTGCATGATCGGTGTTGACGAAAGCCATGTTGTTCCGGTACCAAGATATTGCATTTTTCCAGTTAGTCCATTAAAGCCTCATCGACGACTGCTTCTATCACCTTCGCGAACACACGGAGGAGAGTTACTGGAAGATAGTTTGCAGGATCTGAACGGCTACCGCCTTTAAAATTAAGGGTTATAATGCCACGCTTCCACATAATGAGGACCTGTTATTCATCAAAGCACCTTTGGAAGACTGTGAAAGTGGTTCAGCTAGCTTGTTGGCCACAGCCTTCAGTGCCTTCGGGCGGATGTTGTCTGCTCCTGGAGAACGATGCTCACGCAGTGAGAGTAACTTTTTTAGCACAATTGATGGGTTGAAAAGAACATTTGTAAACAGCGAAGTTGGTAACGTGCCTGATATTATGAGACAGGTAGAGGTTGCAAATTCGAATATTGGGGCGTATTGTAGCCTCGGTGAATTAGCTGCTTCTTCGGCCCTTTGTACTCTATCGCCTGTCGTTAAAATCGGGGGGATTCCATGCTTCACTTTACGAAGCATATTGACATGCCTATATAGCAGTTTGTTGTTTGTCATGAAATTTTTGGCTAGGCACTGTTGATAAGTTACTTTGTCCTCACGGACAAGTGTAGTGTAATGGTTGGGAGCGGTCAAAAAATTTCCCCAATTCGCTGATTTGGAGTTAGTTTTGTAGGCACGCCAAATTATCTCGCTTATCGCCAGGCATTTTCGAGTCCTGCTCCTTAGAATTGAATGCATTTTTGTAGGACCAACGGGTTTGGTCTCTGATACTCACATGACGATGTCGTTGAGTCTATCAACGAACTCTGCCCAAACGTTATCAACTGGGCTCAGGTTTGAGAATTCCCACGCAGCTGCGTCAGCGAGTTCTTTCAATACGTGGTTGCGTGTGATTGTACGAGTTAGTTCTGAGTGTTCAGATGGATACTCTGCATAACACACATAGTCAAAAGTTATTACTACATGGTCACTGAGACCTAATGGACTATCCATCAATAACTTGTCAACTATGAGCTCGTCATTCGTGAGCACAAGGTCCAGTATGGACGGTTTGTTTGCTGCCCTGAATCTAGTGAGCGTGGTGACATGCTTGTACAAAGGAATATTAGTGATCAGTTCATGCAAGTCTGTTTTGAACTGCTCACTGGGCGATGCCGAAACCTCCAGATTATGTAGATTGAAGTCCCCGGAGATGGTTGACCCAAAACTTATTGCGTTTCAACGTCAGTAAATGCAAGATTCTTTCTATCCGTAATCAGAGCACCTACTCATACCGACTCGGAACGGATGCACTGCAACAATCAAATCTTGAACTTGACTTGGGTGTCCTGGTTCAAGATAACTTGGGTTGCTCCAGGCAATCCGAAAAGGCCTCGAAGACCGGGAACCAACACGTCGGGCTGTTGCGACGGAGTTTGGACAAATAAACAGTTCCATATTTCAAAAAATTCTCAGTGCGTATGTTCGCCCCATGTCGAATTCGCAATTCAGGGATGGCATCCATGCCTGAAACACGACCTTAATTCACTGGAGCAGTCACAACGCCGGGCATCTAAGAAGGTAATTGGAATGCGCAATCTTTCCTATCAGGAGAGGCTGCAACGACTGGGATTGTTCATTGGAAGCTATCGCAGACTACAAGGCGACCTGATTATGGCATACTTGATTCTGCGAGACCCACATCATGTGTGCCGCCCTTTACCGCAACTTAGCAGCAACACAAACCTGAGGGGCTACTCATTAAAACTCGCAGAAAAATACGGTCGTCTGGAGTGCCGCAAAATTTCTTTTCGATTCTTTTCTGTCACCCGTAGAATGTTTTGCCAGAATCGTTCGTCTCTGCACCGACACTAACAGTATTTAAAAGACGGTTGGACGATGCACTCATCCACTTACACTTTGTTACTTCACACTACGTCGCCATCCTATACCTGGTGTTTACCATGGAATTATTTGTTGTTATCTGTGGGTACCTTGTATCTGAGAGGATCGTACGACTACAGCGAAGCAAACGATAAGTCCTTATTTTCTAATTTAATGTAATAACTAGTTTACTACCCTTATTATCATTATTGTTGTGTTGATACCCCCACCAAATATCCAGCTGGACTTGTAAAGCAACGATTCTTAACTCGTATAAATTCATTGTTCATTGTATCTAGTGCGTGTTACTCTGTTTAGGCCACGGATCAAGCAGGAATCCATTTCCGGAGTGGATGTTGGGGGGCGGTAAACCATAGCTATAAGACATGCGTTTTTGTGTCTTAGTCGGAGACGGCACCAGATGGATTCGGTAACGTATGTTTCCAGATCATCAACTATTGTACATTGTAGATCGCCGCGGTAGTAGAGTAGGACCCCACCTCCTCTGTTGGGGCGGTCGTTCCGGATTAGTGACATTCCGGCTATCTCAACCTCAGCATCAGTCACCTCTTGGTGTAACCAAGTTTCGGTAATAGAAATTAGGTCTTAAGCATTCGCGACCTGACGTAGTCGATGTTCGGTAATTTAGTGTGCATGCGTGAAAGTTCTTCAGATTTAAGCAATTTTTCAGTAGTTGTACAATTCATACGTGAAGTTTCGCCGACCAACGAGCGGCCGGCAACTAATCCTTTCTTTGATGTGTACTTGGTGAAGCGTTTAACGTCTTATGCATCGTCCGTTTAATTAGTCCCGTGTCTAATCTTCGACGTATAGTGTAAGGTGTCCGGTCAATATCATCTTCTACAGGTTGTATGGGCTCATTCGGCACACTACTGATGCATTGTTCTTTCATAGATTTCATCGCGTTTGGTTCTTTGATTGACATATCCTCTCTAGGAGGCATGTCGCTGATTGTCTTCAGCCGAACCACAGATGTAGATTGCAACGGAACATGTACCAGCTTTTTAACATCCGTGCCACCATATGTTTTGACTGAAGGACCATCTTCAACACTCTCAAGCCACTTCTTTTGTACCTCGGTGAGGTACGCAGTCGTGACACGGATTTCGCTAACACATCATCCAAGCAGAGTGTTTCACGAATATAACACCAGTGTTCTTTATCATGCGCTGTTATTTCATGTTCCTCACATGCTTTAATTTCAGGAACACCGTGAAGAAATATGGTTCTGGTTGAAATTTCCTTCCGGTAGTTCTCTAAGTTGTGGTTAAAGCGATAACGCTCATCCCATGGGATGTCTGGAAAGATACGGATGGAGCAGTGTACATTTCTGAGACTACCTGTCAACAGTAGTACTGATGCTACTTCAGTGATGGAGTTCAGCACAACGCGAAGAAGTCATGGCTCAGCGAAATGCTTAGAGTTGGGGTGTCGTGTAAGACGCATTATGTTTACAGGTTTCAGTATCACTGAGATTATGTTACTAATAATGTCCCACTGATTGAGGTCATCCAACTGCCTGCCTCTTATTGATGTCGACTTTGATTCTGGGATATTGGAGCACAGTAGCTCAGTACAGGTAGTTGTTTCTTTAAACCTTTCGACATGTCGCGGTTAATGATTTAAGTACTCAGAGATGTACTGCGGGAAACCGGTGGTGCTTGCATTAGGTTAGCTCCGCTACGCTCCTCAGTTTCCGACTCAGTTGGGGTGATGTTAATTTTAAATGACGGCTCTTCTTGGAGGCAACCGTAACCCAACTTTCGCTCGTAACGGCTTGTTTTTTTTTCTACACACTCCGTGGGGAGTTTGGAAGTAGCCTCACGTGTAGTTACTCCGATCGAACTGGGAACCGCTTTAGTCAAATGTGAGCCACGTGTGGTATTTGGACAGGTGTTGATGTTCTGGACTCTGGTTGTCGTGTTGCTTACTGTGTTTTAACAGTTCTTCGCTTGTTAGGAGAAGCATTTACGGGAGAAGATTGGGTTGCACAATCTGCTATGCTTACCCCAACCCCATTGATTTTGGTGGTCACCAGTTCCTCAAACTTGGCTAGTAGCTGGTCATATTTCTGAGATAACAGGAGCACGCTTTGTATCAGTGGGATCGATGTGCATTCCACACAGAACCATAGCTAGTCTGGTTTGTTTAATAACTTGGCCTGACTAGGTTTAACTCGGAGGCATCTCGCATGGAAGAACTTGCAACAGTTACGGCACAAAATGCCCGCTTAACAAGTTTGGAACATGATCAACATAGGTCTTTAGTCTGTGACACCCTGGGCATCAAGTTTGTTGAGCAAATGTTACGAACCATCTGAAAGACTCACCCTCTATGGTAGAATGCTGTTCTGTTATTGACGTTGTCGGTAAGGTCAGTGTTCACGTCGCAGTTGTGTCTTGCAGACTGTTCTCTCTGTCGTGCCAGTCGAATGTGTCGGCTTGAACGTGGGGCAGAATACACGAAGGTGTGATTGAGAATTTTCGTGGTTAAGCCTAAGAATCGCGCCGGGTGAATTTGCTTTGAGACCTCTAGCTTCACCAAGCAATGTTGGATGTGAACAAGTGACAGTTCGTTCGAAAGCCGTTGAAATGGTCTATCGACGGTTGGAGTTAGCCAACCTTTGGCGCTTGGAAATCAGCGAAACACTGCCCGGAAGTTAGAAATCAGGGTCAATGTACGATGCACTGGAGTATACTCTGAAAACTGGTGTCACCAAGTAGAGCTTGTAAAAGCACGACGAATGAGTACGGATCCAAAGTTGTGCGACAAAATGGTGCTGAACCACAGTTAAAAAACCACGAGTGCACAAGTGAGCGATTAATACGCACCTTCTGTCAAGCTCAACGCAGTGGCTGATGTTGTGGCCGGAGTTGTAGTCATCTATGAAGAGACACAATAAGGTCATTAATTTAGCAAACCTGCGAATAACAACTCGTGAGATCGCTGCGCAATTAATTTCATCAAATTCGACGGTAAATATTATTTGAAACGCCTAGGTTTAATTTTAATGCTCGACATTTGGGTGCCGCATGTCCTTACAAAAATAAATTGGAGCCGACGCGTTGAGAACTGTGATTTTTTTCTCAAAAGTCAAAAATATGGCCCATTTTGAAGCGGATCATTATTGGGTACGAGAAATGGGTTATCACTACCAATGCAAAAAGCAAGAGATCATGGATTGAAATGGATGAAGCGGCTCAAAGCACTTGGAAAGCCGATATTCATTAAAAGCGTGCCGCTTTTTCTCTGATGGGATTGCAAAGAATGGTATTTTTTAGCGTTTACCGGTCAACAGAATGATTAATTAGGCAGTGTACTCACATCAGCTGGACAAAATGGGTGATTAACTCAAAGAGAAGTGACCGGAATTGGTCAATCGAAAAGGTGTAGTGAATCACCAAGATAATGCAAGCCTCACGCAAGTTTGGTATTTCGCCAAAAGATTTTATAGCTTTTATAAGATTTACTGCGATACTCACCATATTCTCTAGATCTGGCAGCTTCTGATTATTACTTGTTCCCGTCTCCACAGAATTTGTTAGACGGTAAAATCTTCAATTGAGTAGGCTAAAAAGTATAGATCAGTTGTTGCCAGTAAAGAACAGACATATATGAGCGTGGAATCATTCTCCTGCCGTAAAGATATCAAAATGAATTGGATCTAAATGAACAATATAAAATATAAAAATATTATTTCACTATAGAAATAGCGTCCTTCAATTTTATTAAAAAAGGAAATCACTTTCTGAACAACCATATAAATGCATGAGTGTATACTCGAGTCATGGATTGAATATCGTCAGTGTGGGGGAATGAACAACGTAAGTGGGGAGGGTGTTCTAAGTTTGGCACACATGAAGTGAAAAGAAATTCGAGCTGAATTCCAGTTTGCTTGGTCGTGTGGCTAACTTTAGATGATGATCGCTCACAGTGGTATTGTGATGTACTAAATCAGAGCTCTCCGATTAACACGCGACAAGGACGCTCCATTTCCGCTTTAGCTATCAAGTTTAGCGAGAGTGTGGTACCTTCACGCAACTACGCTTACAGTGTCCTTCCGGCTAGTGGCAAGTACCGTCCCGGCTAATTTAGCATAAGACGCTACATTAACAAAGCAAACATTTAATGTTGCTGGAAATATACCAAGCGAAGCTGGCGTCCCTATATCCCGCCTCTGCCCATATGTATTTTCAACCGGCAAGTAAACCTATACTCTCGGCATTTCTATATTTGAATCGATGTCTTTGCTATGGAAGATGTCAGTCCTATTTGGAATTGTAATTTGCTGAACTAACTTACTTTTTCACTGAAGTAATGGGAGACAGTCGGTCCACTTTTGCGCAGTGGATTTGTTCCACAGTGCTTTTGCTATCAGTTGCACCGTTTTATTAACGTACACATTTTTGGTCAACTTTTACTTTTCTTTGATGCCTAACTTGTTTGTAAAATTGGAGAGTATGCCTGTGACAATACAATCACAGAGTGAAATCAGTATGATAGGTGTCGCTTGCGATCTCACAGAAATTGTTCAGGCTAGATCAGGATTCCGTCTAAGTATGCGCCCAATTTCTCATCGAAATTTGATCTCCTTTCACTGTGTTTGTTTAGCGGGCAATTGCTCGTGTATTCTTTGTGATCGATAGATGGATCGACCTGTTGATGATATTGTTGTTAGAGACATTTTACAAAAGTTTAACTTGGCAGAGAGCTTAGTCTGAGAAAAAATCTTACACGGACAGTTTAAATTTGCGGATTAGTGAAACGCAGTCCTCATTCTTGTACCATTTGTCTGGCGTAGAGCTTATAATGTACCGATGAGCCGATATTCCTTGATAGGTGAATTCATACGTGATTTGAATAGAAAGCTTGTGCAAGACATTACTCCCATTGCTGGGCTAGCGCCGCATGTGGGTATTTTAAACTTTCACAGGGTCGGTCGTTGGAGGGAAAATCAAATGCTGCGTCAGATGAGCTTTGGAAGGCGAATTTTGATGGAGCTTAAAATTCCGGTTTACCACGATCCGCTGCCAAACCGAGTAGGTGAACTATCCAATTAAATTGAAAGTTGATATGAAGCGACACGGGATACAATAACTTCGGTAGTAAATGTTGACCAAGTAAGTCAGATGGATGACAACATCACTGAGTTTACTGCACAGGCTGTTTTGCTCCTTAGTCATAATTGCTGTAGAATGGAAGCACAAACAGCGCACGTTTGTGAAACTCTTGCCCACGGATATTGTTTGACCGAACATCGAAAAGCACTAAATGCAGGTGGACATGATAGCGACCACTTTGCGACACCTGAATAGAGTTGCAACCCCATGCAGTCTTTGAAGAGAAGAGATTCTAGTTCACGTTAATCAAAGAAAAACAGAACGGTGAAACTTTGGGGCACTGCTAGCATACTCAATGCTTAACTAGTTCCGTTGGATGGAAGTGAAAGAAAAAAATAAAATTTTATGATAAAATAAAATGGGTTCAGGTGAATTCACTTTAAACAAATGCAAAATTTAGAACAAATACAGAATGTAGATGAATTATAAATCCACAAATCCATTGCTTGAGATTTCGGAAGCTCACCGTTTGGTTGCGTTATGTTGCATACATGCTAACGTAAATTATAAAATGTAATGCCAATGGGACAACACATCGTCAAACTGTATTTAAATATCGTTAAATTGGGGGTTGAGACGGGATAATTTGGGAGATCGTTCCAGGGCTGACACAATCGAGGAGGGAAAGAATTTCTACGGCATTCCAACCGGATATACTAGGTTGTCAGTCACAGAGGATGACCTCTTAGTTTGGTTTATACTTCGGTTCCAGCAGCGTGCAGAAATTGTGGTTAGAGTTCTTTAGTATCTGGCAAAACCTGCAAAAACGCCGCTATCGACCGCTGTCCATTCTTTTGGACTTCAGTATAAGTTGATAAGGCAAAATGAAGAGGCTCATAAGCTTCTTGGTTGCCGTTCGTTGAAGACTTTCGAAAGCAATGAAATCCTACTACTGCCAAGGGTGCTGCGCTGGGATGCCGTATTCCACGTGCGATTGCACGTAGACAATAAAAATTGTAGGAAAATGGAGGCGTCAAACCAAACGAACGGTCTGCGAAGAAGGCCGAATTGCTGCTTGCTATTTCCGAAGGCCTTCTCTGCTTTTTTGAGCATACGTGTTCGTCCTGTAACAGAATACCTAATTCACGTTCCTTAGGAGCATTCTGTACAGTGTGATCTACAAGCTTGCACATGATCACCGGCTGGTGACGCATGCGGATCAACTTAAGCTTAGTTGTGTTTGCTTGAAGTAGATTCCTCGTTAACACTTAATAAATGCAATACAGATAATTTTGGGGTGGATCTTGAGCTTGCTTGTTAGTAATTGCTTGCTTTATCTTGACGCCGTCGGCTAAAAAGCAGAAGATTGGGGTGATAACACTTGCCAGGTTATTGATAAACCCCAGAAGTAATCGCGGTCAAAGTAGTGGGGTCTATAAGACATCGTATTGCACTACAATCGGGTTAGTGGGTGATCCCCTAAATCACACTTGAAGACCCCGTTGTTGAAGAAAGCTGCGCATCAAACCAAAATCAAAAATTCCCATTCCGCAGCTCTGTAGCCCGTAAAGTGGGATGCAGTGGTCAAGGCGGTCGAAAGATTTGAAAAATCCAGATTGATGACCTCGAATCCGACCGCAAAATCAACCACTACCGTCCAGATATCTCGTGCAATTGACAGGTTGAAGATGCGTAACCGCTGTTGACGGAAGCTAAGCTGCTCCGGTGCCAAGACTGCATTTTTCCAGGTAGTTCATTAAAACCCCAGCGACAACCACTTCCACCACCTTCGAGGGCACAGGAAAGTGAGTCACTTGGCGATAGTTTGTCTGAGATAAACGCTTAGAACCTTTAAAAATCGGAGTACTAAGCCCATGCTTCCACACATTAAGGACATGTCCATCGACGTAACATTTTTGGAAGAACTGTAATAGTGACCTAACTACCTTGGTAGCCAGAAACTTCAGCGTTTCAGAGGGAAAGGGTCGGCGTCCGGAGAGCTATGAAGGCTTAATAAAACAAATTTCTTAGCACAGTAGTTAGCTTGAAAAATTCACAAAATACCCAGAAATGGATATTATGTTTGAAGGTATGTGACAGATAAGCTCAAGAAGTTCAAAAATTGATAGGTATTGGGGCCTCATTGCTTGTTTCATTGGCGCGTTGTGCATTACCGCCAGTTGTAAAAACCAAGAGAAGCAATGTTTACACACCGAAAAGTGTTGACATGTCCATAAAGCAGTTTGTCGTTCGCCAAAACCATTTAGAAAGGCACGGTTAATTAGTACACACGTCCACATAGAAATTTCCAGTGCAACGACAGTGAGAGAGCAGGAATATAAACAAGCATGCGGAAAAAGCGGGAAGATATTTCACAGTTAACGAAGTGAAAAAAAGCAGAGCAATAATTTTCATCATATTATTAAAGTGTAAGCAACATATATATTAGATGAAATTGAGATTATACAGAGGTAGGTTAGTTAAATGAAGTAACATTCCCTCATATACGTTTAGACTGTAGTTCTAATACTGTCAAGGACACACTCTTTTCGAACTGAACGTACTACTACGCAATGCTACTAGTTCAGACATCACAGTATTTGCAGCGGATATAACACACAAGTAGCGCCTATGAACTCTTCAGAAGCTCAGCTGGGTGGTAATTATGGGCTTAACTTCGAACGAAGTGACAACGGTGAGCGTCTGCTGCAACTATGAGCAGAGCAACAGTTGTATTTTAGTAGCACTGCTTGTAGACACAGTGGGCTCCGAAGTGCCATTGGCGTCCTCCTGTAGCTGGCCAGCGATGGACCCAAATTGACCACATAGTCTTAAGTTACAGGTGGTGTGGTTCCATCCCGAATTACCGCTCGGAATGGAATACATGCGTCGACTCTGATCATGCCTTAGTATGCTGTCCTTTCTCCATGAACTTTACCGATAGGTACACCAAGCGTCTCCTCCAATTGGAAACTGAGAAATTGTCTCAGCCCACGATCAGACAAGCCTATGAAGACGCACTGCATACCAGACTTTTGCTGTCTTGTTCTAATGACACCGAGCTTCAGTGGAATAGGGACTCAGCTGTCATGCAGTACGCAGGAGCATCTGCTTGTGGCCCTACCCATCGTCACCGCACCAGTCACTGGATATCCGAGAGTTCGGTGAGCCTGTTGGAATCTAGAAGGAACCTCCCGGCTGGCTCTGAGCACAACGTGACCAGACGGACTATAAGTCGCGAACTAAAGCGGAGCCTACTTGCTGACAAGGAAGCCTGGTGGACCAGTAGGACTCAAGAAATGGAGGAGGTAGGAGCAGTAGGCAAATATCGCAAGCTCTTCCAGCTGATCCGCACCACTGGTCCTAGGAAATCAGGCATCAGTGAGACAGTCAGAGAGAGCGCGGGTGCACTGATGCACAATAAGGAGCGTTGTAGGGCTTGTTGGGCGGAACATCTTCAAGGTCAGTTCAGCTGCCCCCTGCTCCCGGACCACTTCCTACTCATGTGATGCATGACGAGCTATGGATGGTTAGCTTAAAGCCTTCATCGCAGACAGAAGTCCGAAACGCGATCACAGCCATCAATCGTTTTCGTGTCGCTGGTCCGGATTCCATCCCATCTGCACCATTTGAGAATGGAGGTGAAGTCCTCTGCAAAGCACTGACCATACTATTCGAACTCTCTGGAAGGAAGAGTATCCGGCTAACTGGAGCGAATCCATTATAGTGTCAACATAGAAGAAGGGCAGTGGCACAGACTGTTCCAACCACAGGAGTATTAGCGTAACGCCAGTTGTGACTAAGTTACTGGCCTCAATTTTCGTTCAGCGTCTCACTGTGGAACGGGAATCTCGGATTAGGGAAGAGCAGGCAGGTTTCTACCCAGGACGTGGCTGTATAGACCGTATGTTCAATCTGCGGCAGATGCTAGAGCAGCGCCACGCATACGGCATACCGACAAAGCTATGTTCCTCGATTTCAAGAGTGTGTTCGATTCATTCGATCGATCCATTCTCTTCGAAATACTTACGCGGAAAGGTGTTCTTACGAAATACGAGAACATCCTACTTGCTCTATTCCCGAACACTACAGGCCGCGTCATGGTCTACAGTGGCCTATCGGATAGCTTTCTGACCACAAGTGACGTTTGTCAGGGTAGCCCGATTTCCCCATTTTGGTTCAATTTCGTTGTGGACTCTACCATGGAGTGTTCTGTTGCGGAATCTCAAGATATAGGCGTTGAGGTCCTGCTTGGTGGAAAGTTAGTTTACCTTGATTATGCGACGATATCGTCATGCTTTCAACGATGTTGCAGCGGCAAAATCAACCCTGAATAGACTGTCTAGAGTGGTCCCGTTATTTGGTATGCAATTCGCACCTTCAAAGTGCAAAGTGTTACTGTAAGACAACCAGGCACTGTATGACCCCGTGACCCTTACTAACGAGGAATTCGAGGTGGTTGATCAATTCACTTATCTTGGCAACTGCATCATCAACGATGGACGCATACAAACTGACGTCAGCTCACGCATTGCAAAGGCCAGAGCTGTGTTGTTGAACCTGCAGCATCTTTGGCGACAACAGTAAGATTCCCTCCGTCTGAAAGACCGTGTATACATTATCTCATTTCACCGTCATACAACCATAATGACCTATGAAATAAAAAAATAATAAGAGGAAGTGAAGTAAGACTTTCCGGAAAACCAAGCACAAGGCGAGTTACGTGGACTCCAGCCCGGAAGGCGAGACGGAGCAACGGCACTCAGTTTGGTCGTCAGTGACTTCATTTCCCACTGCCAAGTCAACTTCTGTCCACCTCGAGTTTTGCGCCATTCTACAACTGGCAGTCTAAACAAGGCCCTCCTGGGTAAGCGGTGACCAGGCATACATAGCACGTGCCCGAGCCAACGCAACTTATTCAGTGCTATCTGTTGTTCTAGGGAACTAGCATGCTTATCACTAACTAGTATTCGATTACACACGTCATCATTGCGGACATGCTGGTGCCATCCGACATCAGCAGCCCTACGCAGACAACCATGACCAAAGACTTGAAGGCGCCTCAGATCTTCAGACCGAAGGGGCCAAGCCACATTACCATAGAGTAGGACGGCCCTCACTGTGGCCTTGTATACACGGACTTTCAGACGGAGGGAATCTTACTGTTGTCGCCAAAGATGCTGCAGGTTCAACAACACAGCTCTGGCCTTTGCAATGCGTGAGCTGACGTCAGTTTGTATGCGTCCATCGTTGATGATGCAGTTGCCAAGATAAGTGAATTGATCAACCACCTCGAATTCCTCGTTAGTAAGGGTCACGGGGTCATACAGTGCCTGGTTGTCTTGCAGTAACACTTTGCACTTTGAAGGTGCGAAGTGCATACCAAATAATGGGACCACTCTAGACAGTCTATTCAGGGTTGATTTTGCCGCTGCAACATCGTTGAAAGCATGACGATATCGTCGCATAATCAAGGTAAACTAACCTTTCACCAAGCAGGACCTCAACGCCTATATCTTGAGATTCCGCAACAGAACACTCCATGATAGAGTCCACAACGAAATTGAACCAAAATGGGGAAATCGGGCTACCCTGACAAACGTCACTTGTGGTCAGAAAGCTATCCGATAGGCCACTGTAGACCCTGACGCGGCCTGTAGTGTTCGGGTATAGAGCAAGTAGGATGTTCTCGTATTTCGTAAGAACACATTTCCGCGTAAGTATTTCGAAGAGAATGGATCGATCGAATGAATCGAACACACTCTTGAAATCGAGGAACATAGCTTTGTCGGTATGCCGTATGCGTGGCGCTGCTCTAGCATCTGCCGCAGATTGAATTTACGATCTATACAGCCACGTCCTGGGTAGAAACCTGCCTGCTCTTCCCTAATCCGAGATTCCCGTTCCACAGTGAGACGCTAAACGAAAATTGAGGCCAGTAACTTAGTCACAACTGGCGTTACGCTAATACTCCTGTGGTTGGAACGGTCTGTGCCACTGCCCTTCTTGTATGTTGACACTATAATGGATTCGCTCCAGTTAGCCGGATACTCTTCCTTCCAGAGAGTTCGAGTAGTGTGGTCAGTGCTTTGCAGAGGACTTCACCTCCATCCTCAAATGGTGCAGGTGGGATGGAATCCGGACCAGCGACACGAAAACGATTGATGGCTGTGATCGCGTTTCGGACTTCTGTCTGCGATGAAGGCTTTAAGCTAACCTTCCATAGCTCGTCATGCATCACCTGAGTAGGAAGTGGTCCGGGAGCAGGGGGACAGCTGAATTGACCTAGAAGATGTTCCACACAACAAGCCCTACAACGCTCCTTATTGTGCATCAGTGCACCCGCGCTCTCTCTGACTGTCTCACTGATGCCTGGTTTCCTAGGACCAGTGGTGCGGATCAGCTGGAAGAGCTTGCGATATTTGCATACTGCTCCTACCTCCTCCATTGCTTGAGTCCTACTGGTCCACCAGGCTTCCTTGTCAGCAAGTAGGCTTCGCTTTAGTTCGCGACTTATAGTCCGTCTGGTCACATTGTTCTCAGAGCCAGCCGGGAGGTTCCTTCTAGATTCCAACAGGCTCACCGAACTCTCGGATATCCAGTGACTGGTGCGGTGACGATGGGTAGGGCCACAAGCAGATGCTCCTGCGTACTGCATGACAGCTGAGTCCCTATTCCACTGAAGCTCGGTGTCATTAGAACAAGACAGCAAAAGTTTGGTATGCAGTGCGTCTTCATAGGCTTGTCTGATCGTGGGCTGAGACAATTTCTCAGTTGCCAATTGGAGGAGACGCTTGGTGTACCTATCGGTAAAGTTCATGGAGAAAGGACAGCATACTAAGGCATGATCAGAGTCGACGCATGTATTCCATTCCGAGCGGTAATTCGGGATGGAACCACATCACCTGTAACTTATGACTATGTGGTCAATTTGGGTCCATCGCTGGCCAGCTACAGGAGGACGCCAATGGCACTTCGGAGCCCACTGTGTCTACAAGCAGTGCTACTAAAATACAACTGTTGCTCTGCTCATAGCTGCAGCAGACGCTCACCGTTGTCACTTCGTTCGAAGTTAAGCCCATAATTACCACCCAGCTGAGCTTCTGAAGAGCTCATAGGCGCTACTTGTGTGTTTTATCCGCTGCAAATACTGTGATGTCTGAACTAGTAGCATTGCGTAGTAGTACGTTCAGTTCGCAATAGAGTGCGCCTTGACGGCATTCGACTTTTCTGCTATAGGAGCACAAATGGCAATGACAAAGCAATTTTCTTTTTTTTAATCTTCTTTTATAAACTTTGGCTGTTGTTTTCAGGCGGACTGCATATAAGCCTCTTTCTACTCGAATCCCTTCAATCAGTTTAGCTGATCCTTTTGTGTTATAATGTTTCCTACACCAGCTTGATTCGTGGTACTTGCATCTGCGTCTTTTTATTTTTGCTACCAATTGCACAATGATAACCCGGTGTGCTTTCTTTAGCGACCCCATTGGAGTCGTTAACGTTAGTTTCGGACACGTAGCACACATTCATACGCAGGGTGTCTAATCTTTTTGCGATTGCATACGGTGACCTATTCCTATTAGAAAACGCGGACGTGGAACGTCGTTATGGGAACGGAACAGCGTGGATTTATCTCGGACTGTTGCCGATAGGCATCCGATAGGTGTTGTGTGATGGTAGCTGCAGATGGTTCTACTCCCGTGGCACTTCTGTTGCTCTCGATTAAGCTGGGAATGATATAAGGAATGCAGTAATGAGGGTCGGGATTAGAGTAAGAGAAAAAGCTGGCAAAGAAATGAGGCGCCAGCAGTAGCATGTTTTCGTTTATCCACTCTGCTGTATGCAGCAGTTAAGGCGACCCTTGACAATCTGCTCGACCGCCGATGCTGGATGAAGTTGATAGTTGAAGAAAATGGCGTGGTGTATGTTGGCTGAGATACTGCCAGGGCGCCCAAACCTAGACAGGAGGACGATTATGGTCCTCTAGGCAACGGGGAGGTGGCAGTGATTTAGTTATACAGAAATGGACGTCATGCCATTCCAAATCCCTAACCTTGAAGACCAGGAGACTGAGTTTGTCTAACATGTCACCATTGACCAACGTGGTTGAGGTAGCTTTCAGTGTGCCATGTGACAACCGAGTATAGATCAATGGGTTAAAGAGGTACGCAAACCGTGGCACCACGTTAATTTTCAGCCTCGTTGTAACGGTCCTGACAGCATTTCTGTACATCGTGCGCCACAAGATTTTAGCTATAAGAGTGTCTATGGCGGATGTAGACAATGCGGTACTTGTGCACATTGAATGGCAGTGCATTCCTTACCGAGCAGTTCCAGGCCTTAAGGAGATCGCCCGGGAGGAACTCATGATCGTCCATTCCCTTAATCGTCCGCCAAATCTTAACGTCGTCCTCGAAAAGTAAACATTTTGAGGAGAGTACTCTCGCTGGATCGTTGATGAAAACAAAGAACTAACATGTACCTTTTACCGAACACTTTGGTACTCCGCCCGCCACTCCAGTCAGGTTGGACAGAGATGTTCGGATTTTAGCCTTCAGTTGCCGTTCGCGCAGAAGGTTACCAATCTAACCTAATAATGGATTGCTGTTGCGTAGAGCTGTGGTTTATTCAACAACATTGCGTGATCCAAGCCATCGAAGTTTTCTAAAATCTTCATGTAAATAACTTCGGATAATATTCCCTCATCGATTGTTTCTGTCTAGTAGTCAGTACAATCATCAGCTTCGTGTACATTATCGATGTTGACGAAACCCGTGCTGGATCGGCGCATTGATGCCGCATTTTTCAGGTTACTCATTAACACTTTTGCCATGCTCGCCTCCATAAGTTTGGTGAGAACAGGAGAAGCCTTACCCATGGTTAATGGAAGAATCAGGTCGACTTCTTTCACTGTGAATAGTGGTTAGAATACCAATGGAACAATGGTTTATTACGGGTAAAAATGCATCTCTTAACACGTCCCGTTGGATGAAAACTATTGCGAAGACCAGTTGCATAATAAAGTGAACAGCGTTGTGGTGGACTCACCATAGACTTATGTGGATAGCGGAGATGTTCGCGTATTAAACGTATAAATCCATCAATCCATTGGTTTGGCGTTTTGTATCCCCTAGATAACAAGTCATAAAATGAAATGTAAGTGAGACAATGCATCGTCAACACGTTTTTTAAATATCGCCAGATTAGAAGCACCGACGACATAATTAGGGAGGGCGTTCCAAGGCTGGCACACACGGAGGAAAAAGAAATTCTTACTGCATTCAAGCCGGCTATACTGAATTGTCGGTTTCAGAAGATGACATCTTAGTTTAGTGTTATGGTTCAATTCCCGCAGCAGACGGCAAATGTGGTTTGGGTTCTTCAGAATCTGGTAAATCGTTATAAGATCCTCCGCAAAAGCCGAGATCGACTGCTGCATATTCTTAGAGATTTCAGTCTAAGCTGATAGGGCAGATGAAAGAGGCCCCTGAGGTTCATGGTTGCCCTTCATTGAGGAGACTCGAGAGCAAAGAGATTCTGCTTCTGCCACAGCTGCCACGCCTGAATAGCATATTCCACGTGAGGTCGCACGTAGGCGTTAAGCATTTAGGGAAATAATGAGAGTTCAGCTTAACCAAAGGCTCTGAGTAGAAGGCCGAAGTGTTGATTTCCGGTTCTCGTCGCCTTCTCTGCTTGTTTTGAACACCTGAGATCTTCTGTACCAATACACCCACGTCACGCTCCTGAGAAACCTTCGCCAAGGTGTGGTCCATAATCTTGTAAGCGTTCATCGGCTGGTGACGCAGATGCATCACTTTGCACTTAACCATGTTCAATTGAAGCTTGTTACTCTTTGACCATTCGTAAATGCAATCTAGGTCATGTTGGTGCAGATGCTGATCTGCCTTGTTAGTAATCGCCCGCCATATCTTGACGTCATCGGCGAAAAGCAGGAAGTCTAAGGAGATGACTCTTGCCAGGTCGTTGATAAACACCAGGAATAAACGCGGTCCCAGCACTGAGCCTTGGGGGAAACCACATTCCACCTAATTGGGTTAGAAATTGATCCCCTAACACGTACTTGAAGGTTTCGTTGGTAAAGGAAGTTGCCAATCCAACCAAGTACAGGATCTCCAATTCCGTAACTCTGTAGTCTTCGAAGTAGGATGAGGTGATTAATGCGGTCGAATGCTTTAGAGAAGTTCAGATAGATTATGTCGGCTCCGACCCCATCATCAGCCACTTCCGTCCATCTACAACGTGCAATCCGTAGCTTGGTTGTGCATAACCGGTGTTGACGGAAGCCATGTTGTTCCGGTACCAAGACATTGCATTTTTTCAGCTAGTCCATTAAAGACTCAACGACGACTGCTTCCATCACCTTCGCGAACACACGGAGGAGAGTCACTGGAAGATAGTTTGCAGGATCTGAACGGCCACCGCCTTTAAAATTAAGGATTATAATGCCACGCTTCCACATAATGAGGACCTGTTGTTCATCAAAGCACCTTTGGAAGAACGGTGGCAGTGGTTCAGCTAGCTTGTTGGCCACGGCCTTCAGTGCCTTCGGGCGGATGTTGTCTGCTTCTGGAGAACTATGCTCACGCAGTGAGAGTAACTTCCTTAGAACAATTGATGGGTTGAAAAGAACATTTGTAAACAAAGTTGTTGGTAATGTGCTTGATATTATGGGACAGGTAGTTGTTTCAAGTTCGAATATTGGGGCGTATGGTAGCCTCGGTGCATTGGCTGCTTCTTCGGCCCTTTGTGCTCTATCGCCTGTCGTTAAAATTGGGGGGATTCCATGCTTCACTTTACGAAGCATATTGACATGCCTATATAGCAGTTTGTTGTTTGTCATGAAATTTTTGGCTAGGCACTGTTGAAAAGTTACTTTGTCCTCACGGACATGTGCAATGCAATGGTTGCGATATGTCAGGAAATTTCCCCAAGTCTCTGATTCGGGGTTAATCTTGTAGGCACGCCATGCTGCATCCCCATCGCCAGGCATTTTCAAGTCCTACTCATTATAATTAAAAGCATTTTTGTAGGACGAAGAGGTTTGGTCTCTGATGCGTTGTTGACGATGTCGCTGAATTTACTAAGGAACTCTGCCTAAACGTTTTCAAGGGGACTTTCGTTTGAGAATTCCCAAGCAGCTGCGTCGGCGAGTTCTTTCAATACGTGGTAGCGTGCGATTGTATGAGTTATTCCCGAGTGTTCAGATGGGTAGTCTGTATAACACACATAGTCAAAAGTTAGTACCACACGGTCACTGAGACCTAATGGACTATCCATCATTAAGTTGTGAATCATGAGCTCATCATTCGTGAGCACACGGTCCAATATGGACGGTTTTTTTGCTGTCCTGAATGGATTGGGCGTGGTGACATGGTTATACAAAAGAATATTAGCGATCAGTTCATGTAAGTCTGCTTTAAACTGCTCACTGGGCGATGCCGAAACCTCCAGCTTGTGTATATTGAAGTCCACGGTGATGACAATGTGGCTGTACCTAGTGCGTGTTACTCTGTTTAGGCCACGGATCAAGCAGGAATCCATTTCCGGAGTGGATGTTGGGCGGCCGTAAACGACAGCTACTAAACACGTGTCGTTGTGTCTCAGTCGGAGACGGCACCAGAGTGAGTCAGCAACATGTGATTCCAGATCATCAACGGTTGTACATTGTAGATCGCTGCGGTAGTAGAGTAGGACCCCACCTCCTCTGTTGGGGCGGTCGTTCCGGATGAGTGACATTCCGGCTATCCATGTTGCCGGAACTATGCTTTTGTCTAGACAATTTAGAAATAAGCAGGCAAATGGATAGATGTAGGGCTACCATATGCAGTGCTTTAAGTCGCATGAAATTGACTCCGGCGGAGCTGTGTTTACGCATGGATGGTAGCCTCCTAACACCGTTTCCGATGTGAATATGATGCAGGAGAACTAGGTTGGTGTGCTGGCAGAAGCAATATAGTGTTCGAGGTTTTTATTCCTGAAAAATAGGTAGGTACGGGGCCGTAAAGCATTAACCGCCTGTCGCTTTTTTCGTATTAAATCTCCAATGATAGTAAGTGGGAGGATCCCGTGCTGAAGCTTACAAACTCCATTCACTTTTTGGTAACGAAGTATGTGGTTCGAACAGAAACGTTTTGCTAGCTCCGATTGGTGTAATAACATGCCTTAATCGACTAGCTGTATTTAATATTTGCCCTGAGCTACAGAGGCTGTCCAACTTTTGTGCTGGGATTGTTTTTGTAAAGCCGCCATGTCCGATCCCCCATAGTCATAAATCTTCGTTTTCGGCTTCACAGGAAGGATTTTTGTTTAATAGGACGGCGAAAAGTTTTGGCTCAGACGCTGATGTAACTAGGGATATGAAGGTTTTCAAGAATGTTTCCAAGGCTACTCTGGGTTGTATTCAATCTTGAACGACCAAGAAGCAAGTTTAATGAAAGCGGACAAACCGTGCTAATGCGTACTAGATGGCATCATGCCAGGCTCTGCGACGGGGTGTTCGGTTTAGCAAACGCAATCGTACTGTAGAGTCACGTGATCGCTTCGACCCAGGGGACTGCATCCACTTTGCCTAACCACCATGAGCTCCTTGCTGATGAGTAGTAGGCTTAACATTGATGGCTTATTTGCAGTTCTGAATCTGCTAAGAAGGTTGCCGTGGTTGTACAGATGTGTGCCAAGGGTTAGCTCATGAAAGTAGACATTGAACTGTTCCCACTCGATTGCTGGAGTTTCCTGATCATTGATGGTGCAATCTCCTGTTTTGAAGATATAAATAACTTTCTAATTTAACACAATACGTAAAGCAAATATTAGACCGTGACCCATTTCCGAAGTGGATTTGGGTGATGGGTAAACTACGGACACGAGGCATGTATCGTCGTACTTCAACCACAGTTTACGCATGGTGCCCAGTTGTCAAGATATGTTTGGCGATAGATGATGACGGACTCCGATTCGTTCTGTGGGGCGTTCCGTTTTGTTGCTCTATCATTTGTTCGACACACTCTGGCAAGTGCTCAGCCACCCTCTGAGCCAATCGACAGTTAGTCTTGACGGTGTAAACAACACCGCAACCGCAGGTGAATGGATAAACCAAATGAGAGGCGGAACTAGCCGAAAGGTAGCTCTGATAGTCATAAAGAACCAGTTTCCGGGTGGTGTGCATGAGGCGCAACTGTGCAGTCGTGTATGTTTGATTTAGGGCGGACCTGAGCTTGTGTCTGATATCATTTGCCACATAGTCCTCTTTGAACGGTAGAATCAAATAGACAGGTTTTTTCCCTGCCGCTCGCACTGGCAGTTTTTTCTTGGGGGTTTGCTGTGCACTCGGATGAACTTTTCGGGAAAACCATTCGATACTAAGGTCCTGTACAGAAGCTTTTCTCCAGCTTCCAGCAATTCCGGACTACAAATTCGTCTAGACCTGTAGAAAAGCGTCTTCACTAGACCGCGTTTTTATGCAACCGGGGAAAGACTAGAAAAGTGAAAGTACTGCCCACTGCACGTCGTCGTGTAGTACACGGTGCGCTGCAGTGTACCTCCATCTCGTCTCTTGATGAGGTATCCAAAAATGGCAAATTGCCATGTTGTTCTATATCGTGGGACACCGATAGATTGGGGTGAATTGAACCCGAAGTGGTTAACAGTTGCCCGAAATATTTGCTGCTGTTGTATACGAAAATGTCATGCACGTACCTTTTGTACAGTTTCGCCTCACCAATACCTGCAGCAACTTGTCTTTCAATCAAGCCAAGATAGATGTCTGTCAAAACCGGTCCCATGGGCTACCCATGGCGACCCTGTCGATCTGCTTGTATGCCTTCTTCTCTAATTCAAACCGTACATTTTCTGTGCGGAGTATAGTCATTTTTTCAAATATTCCACTGGGATACCCACATGCATGGTTTGACTCAGAATGAAGTGGCACAAATCGTCAACTGTTTCATGAATTGGAACGTTTGTGAATAGTAGGTCCACGTCGTTAGCGTACATGAGCTCCGAGCCCAGGGAGGATTGTTCCAGCGTCTTCACCAGTTCGAAAGTGTCTTCCAGGCAGTGCGTAATCAAGAGTTTACGCACTGGACCTAAGAATTTCGCCAACCACCGAGCAACGTTATGATAGAGCGAGTTGTTCATACATATAATGGGACCCGGTTGGTTACCTGGTTCCTGCAATTTGGGCGCGCCCCTCATTCTTGGTATCTGCGTCCCAGTCGGTTTCAGTTGCCTGTACTGCGACTCAGTGCTCCATCCACGTAGCAAGAGTATATGGAGTTTCTTTGCTATCTGCTTCTCCAACAAGATGTTATTCTCCGGTGTCGTATATCTCAGGAACTTACGTCTATCATCCAAAACAGACTCCATTTTTTGAAAAGTAGTCATCTCTGTTCATTATTACAATGCCTGACCCTTTATCCGGATGCAAGAAGGTTACTTGTGGTCATTTCTTTTAACTCTCTGATCGCCGCATAGTGTTCAGCCTTCAGACGACATGTCTGACTTATTGGCATATACAGAAATTGACACGCAATATCCATCAATTTTTGCCCGAAACCAACCCGCATCTTTCATGGATCTTGACGAGAGATCACTGAGTTGGTCATACAGATACTCGAAGTTGGCCTGCGTGCTGAGCCTGTCTATCGTCTTTGTTGGCAACCGATATTTTATTCCAAGCGAGAGCACTTCCCATCTGCGTGTGAGTAAAATGTACAGATGATAGATTATATGCGTGTATCGGGCAATCCGTTGGGAAAGTATATACGTAGTTTTTGCAAGCGAACCCTGTAGACTGCGCACTGTTTTCATCTGCCAGCGACGGAGAACTGCTGCGACGAATGCCTCAAATTCCAAGCGGCAAACAAAAGATAACTCATTGAGCGTGCAAGAAGAGCGTCTCTGTGTTTCGAGAAACTTTCGTTCTCCTTCCACGCAGGCTTTGATGTGCGCCGACACGACCCAGGTTAGGTTAGTATTATTTACAGATAATTTAGTTGTAAGTATGATTATAATATATTAGGTTATTATATTATATTACGTTCTTATGCCATATATATTATTTGCGATATAATATTATTATATTATATATATATATTGATAATATATTATATACTCATATACAGCAATATATATTATTATATTAATAAATTATAGTATTATATTATATTATTAATATTTTAATAATAATGCTTTGTGCGTTAGCATACAAGTCAGTTTCTCGATAGTCGATAGTGAATCACGCATATTGGTCTAAGATTTAAGATTCTTCCGACCGTCACTTTGTCGGCCACTAGCCGCTATTTTTGGTCTCTTTGGTCTCAGAATTTCGGTCAGGTTTTATGACGACTCTCGGCTGTCCTGGCTCTGATGTTCACCCTTGGTTTGTCTTATATCTTCGGATGTTAAGGATGGCATAAACAATTCCCTGTACAGAGCTGCATAAGGGACAGATTTTTCAGTTTGGCCGTCTACAATGCGTCGGTATTTACTACAGACTGTGCACCAGCTGCCTTTAACCGAATTTCTGTAGGCAAACTCTTGCGGCATTTAGACCAATTATCCAAAATAAGCGATGTCATTAGCTCAGACCGAAGTAGCACCTTCATCAACACGGGACTGTATTCATTGTAGTTAGGGGGTGCTGTAGTTCCTTTTAACCTCTTTGCAACTATTATGTCAAGGGGGAGTTCCTGGCCAACGTAACTTCATTCCTCCTGGTCGAGTCTCTGCCTCCTCAGAGGCGGATGTTTGAAGTTCAGGAACTCCGTAAGGAATAATCATCCGTTGTTCATATGATTTACGAACTTCTACCAGGTTACTATTTTCTTTAGGACGTTCGTTCCTAGGGATATCCAGAAGAATACGTACCTCATCTAAATGGGTTTCGGAGCTAAATGAAATACAATAGCACGGCTTCTTTCACATCCGTGTAATTCATTGTCACCCGCAGCAGTCAAGGTTCACCATAATGCATTGAATGTGGGTGATGTGGAACCCGTCTCAGTTTCGTAGGTTCAACTGAATTGCCAATTGCAGCAAAAATGGAATTTCCCTGATTACGGTCATCAAGCTGCTTCCTTTAAGGAACCAAAGTACAATTCCGAAACGTTCGTGTACACAAGAGTCAAAGCACCACGATTTCTTCTGTTGGCTGCAGGTTTCATGGTATTAATGGATATCGTTTTAAAAGCTTGGTTGTTTGTGTAGGTAGCATTACTCTAATGTTACTCGGTGCTGCCACAGGAGTCTGGACTATTCTCTCTGGCGTTCGCATGGAGGCAAGTGTTGCTTACGATGCCAGACATTTTCTCTATGGTGGACGAAATCGAGCTGGAAGTGGACACCATCATCACTGCCTTGTTTTGGGCTGCATGATTGCAAGGAATGAAAGATGGGAGGTTTGTGTGTTGTCCGATTATAGGAGTGAGGCGCGCCAAGGTATTTAGAAACGCAGAGGTTGCAGTGCGCTTGGAGCGTCTAGCTGCCTTATTCGGCTTAACTGCTGGGCCCGCGTTGACTGATTGAGGTATTCGTGTGGCCATATCTGCTTCCGAGAGCGATAGATCTTGGTATTTACAAATGCAGGATTATCTAAGTCAAGTTATTCGACTTTTCATGTGTAAACATAAACAGTGGATGACTGGAATTACTTGCCATGTTGGAGGAAAGCAAAAGGTGGCAACAACGTAGTTTTCTGTCTCACTTATTAGATTGCTTTTCCTATGCATTAAGGATGGTACGATCTAATGCAGCGAGAACAGGGTAACTCGATTGTAAGGACTTTACCGAAGTTCTCCGAAGAGCTTACGCCGAGTTGCAGTGTCTTTGGAATCCTGGCAGCAATGTTGTCAGTTGCAGCCAGATCTAGCTGACTCGTCGCTGTAGTAATGGCGCTCAGGTTTGATGAATATTCTGTGGGCCACGCCTGCAGGTGACACCAAAAGGTATTAACGCGCGCACACTAGATGAGACGACTGACGGTCTGCAGATTGAATGCGTCAAGCGTTGTCGTGTGTTTAGTCGTCTACGCACACTCCTCAGAGGAGCGGTGATTAACAGGGTCGGTGGAGCTGGCAATGTTGCTGGGCTGGTCGCCTGTGCACTAGTTGTTAGGGTAGAAAGGATTGGCGATTGAATTTGGGTCACCGATTAAGTACACATGAAATCTGAGCAAACAGCAACCTAGTAAGAAAGGCAAAGCAGCTCCAGCAGAGTGTATTATGGCAGAAACAAATTTAGTTGACTTGAACTCCTCAGGAAAGTTTTTCGAACGAGTGTAAAAATCCACAGTTTGCTTAAAACTGAATTATTGCAATGAGGAGTTCCAGTAAAAAGATCCGTCACAAATCTCGACGTGCATCAGAAGCTGACATGATAAGAATAATCCGGAAGATAAATAGGTACCTTGTAGAGGGGATAAATCTGAGTAGAATGAATGTAAGCTCAACGATGTGCAACAAATTACTGAGCGCTTGCCCACAAAACAGCAAAAGCAGCGACTCGGATATACCGTACACGAGCGTGATAGTCGGTAAATGAAAGGCGGATCCGAAATGTTTGCCAGACTGCTCAAGCTACACCACCTGATTGCAGCTCACAAACTGTCATCTACGCTGAGGAAAAGATTGTCCAAACCATATAATGAAACCAGAGTTCCATGAACGAAACAGCGTTGAAAACAGAATACAGTGCCTTAAAGTTGAATACACGTATGTGAGAGCAAAGTAGGGGGTAGTGGTTAACAAGAGTTAAAAAGCAAAATCGAGCTTACAGACATTATGGTACAACGTAGTTGGTCTCAACACTGGACGATAAACAGGAAAGAAACTTTGTTTGGATCAAAACTGATTATGACATATGGAGAGACAAAAATTAAAAGGTGTTGGTTTATTCCTGTTTCCCTAAAGTAAATCAAAATGACATGCATCTTTCTCCTCTTTGTCTACTAATAACTCCGTTAAAAGGACAAGTGGTAGATGGAACACGTACCCATGGAGAAAACATAATGCAGCACAATTTTTTTAGCTGAATCCGCCTTTGCAACAAGGAGATTGCAAAGATCTATTTTATTCGTAAGAACTATAACATGAGCCAATCACATTCACCAAGGATTCGCTAGTGGAGCTGGATTAATGGAGTAAATAACCATAAACCTGCCAGCCGGCTGTATCCATCCGGGATTCGTGTGAAGTCCTGTTCCTGTTAACAAAGCTATTATTACTACTTCTACTACAACCAATACAAGCTGAATAGGTCACTCGGATCGGTGGCAAAATTTCTACCATGAAATCGCTCAGCTTGATGAGTAAATCAACATGGCAATGCGCAACCCGATATACAAATAAGTAGAACTATTAAGGCAAATGAAGTCAAAATAGCCTATATGCGCCTCGGTAGATGCCATTTTAGCATTTGCGCTATCACGACAAATAGAGCAATCACTGAAATCAATGTGTAAATATAGTGTTCAATGAAAAATGTCTTCACATGCCAACTGAGCAAGCAACTGCGCACCATGCTGGTGAGCTTCGCTGAGTCTACGGTTAATCATGACTAGTGCGGTAAAATGAATCTGAAGTGAAAAGCCACACAAGAATATAAACGTTACTTTTATACAGTGCAGAAGAAACGGATACCACTTTCAATAGTTCATTAGTTCAGTAGTGTATGATGGGATAAAAAGCATAAATTTACAAGACCCGCAAAAGAAAATTAAAAGCAAGTTGTGCCGACGTGGAACCGAGGTATCAGTGCTAAAACCATTACACTTTATCAAACTGTTCTGTAGCGTTTATTACTAAGATGAAACTCTAAGAGCCTTTCGAATGTCGTCATGTCTGGTAGGTTCACCACATATCTTGGCAATGCATTCCAGTGAGGACAGATTCAGAGTCAGTAAAAATACTTTCTACTATTCAAACAAGAGTGTTGCTTCATTAATTTCAGGTGCTCGCACCAGCTTTTTTGGAAGGGGATAGGGTCAACAGTGAAGTACATGGATGCTCGCTTTCAGTTAGTATCTGTTATGTGAGAATAAGATATCAGCGAAGTCTTCGGTATTCTGAGGAAAACACACCGAGTACACGAAGACGCAGTAAGTAACTTAGACCAGATAGTTCACGCGTTGCCTTTGTGGCTCTAATTTGGGGTTGTTCCAATAGGCGGATATCTCGTTTTAACCATGAACACCAGGCCCGAATTGCATATACAACGTGAGGACGAATATAAGAGTTAATCAGCATTGGTAATGGCCGTCGCCTGAAGGTGTTGTGAGCTCGTCTCAAAACTCAAGTTTAAGTTCGCCAAACTTGCTGACTTCCAATCTTGGAGCACAGTGGTAATACTCTCTTATACGATTATACCTAAGTCGCATTCAATGATCACGGGTTGTGGGACCTGTTGTTCCAAGAGTCATGTGTTGACCAAGCTGCTGCACACCTTTAGCAGATGGCATTTTTCAGGGTTCAATGAGAGCTGAATCGCCTGTACCCATTCGTTAATCAGAATCAGATGTTCCTGGAGGCAGACACGGTCGGATGCTGAGCGAATTGCTCTGTATATTTTTCCATGGTTTGCAAATATCTCCATCCGGGATAGAATGTCTGCTGGAAGGTTATTAATGTGGACTAAAAACAGTAGCTGGCCGAGGACGGATCCTTGTGGTACACCAGTGGAGACGCACAGGCTTGCAGAATGAGTGTCGGCTACTCTTGTCTTGATTGCTCTGTCGTGTACATGGTCTTCCAAACAGGTGAGTAGGGAAGCGTTGATACTGTAAGCAACAAGCTTTTGGAGCAGAAAGAATTGACTGCCCTGTGGAATGGTTTAGAAAAAGTCGAGTAAATCACATCTATGGGGACTCCGTTATCAACACGGTGGTCCATGAATCCCGAGTAAGCAACAAATTGATGAGACAAGATCATCTGCGTCAGAAACCATGTTGGGCATTAGAAATTATATGCAGAGTTTCAAAAGTTCGCTCCTGTTCATCTGCGAGTACCGATTTTATCATTTTGGATAAAACAGGAAGGAGAGTAATAGATCGATAGTTGACAGTATCCGGTCGTTTACCTCCTTCGTATATTAGAGTGATAATTCCATTTTTCTACTCAGATGTGAGAGTATGGGAGTTAAGCAGACCCTGGGAAAGGTTGCAGGTGGTGCATCTATGGTAGGAGCCACAGTTTTCACTACTTTTTGGCAGATTATATCGATACCAGGGGAAAGATACTCCCGGAAAGACTTTACTTTGCTTGAAACAGCTGCTGGGGTATAGGTGACGTTGAACACGCTAACGAAATTGGTTGGGAGTTGATTGGGCGACGGTTCCATTATATTTGTAGCTACCGAGTCAAACTGCAGGAGTAGAGCCTTCGAGGCATCCATGGCAGTAGTTGTTAGGCCACTGGCCGTCTTGAGCTGTGGTATTTCGGGTTTAACCTTTCTTTTCCCGTTCAAATAAAATATATATAGCGGTTTGGTTTTACTAGTTAATTTCAGCATCATGGTCTACTGCCATTCGTAATTATCGACTATAATGAGCGACGTGTAGTAGTTTCTGTTTGCTTAGTAATTCTGCCATGTGATATCACATGGGCTTAGCGAATGTTGCCTCTAGATTTCATCTCTTCTGTTGATCCGTTCACGTGTTCTGTTTCGGACCCACGTGTTGGTCGAGCGCGATGCTCGCAATGGTACAACCTTCGATGATGATTGTATAGCCCAGTTAATTTGGTCTTACAATTCATCCCACTCGTTATTCGCCGAACTGTGCTTCTGTATGCCCCAGTCAACGGTTGCTGCTAACTTGTGCAGCTTAAAATATTTCGTAATACTTCGTTGAGTCTCTTTTCCTTATCAACAATACTGGCATAACACACATAACCCAACTTCTGAAGTTGACGGTCGCTAAGGCCCGGGGGCGTATGGTATGCTACTGATTCAAACATCAACATTTCATTAGTCAGGCTTAAGTCCAGGAGTGATGGCTTGTTTGAACAGCGGTGTCTGGTTTGTCGATGCACATGGTTATACAAAACGGCCATATCCATGGATTTAAGGAGCTTCGATAGAATTGATGGCCTATTAGGGGACATGGATGCTATTGAAGAAACATTAAAGTCGCTTATTATAAGCTAGTGAGGGTACTATTGTGAAACAGCATATCGGAGAACGTTTAACTGAGTGTTATTACTGTCTGCTGAGGAGTTCGGAGGATTGTAGATAGCTGCTGAGAGGCAAGCATCAGGCGTCTTACGTGAACCAACATCTTGATCTGCCAGATTCAGACGGTAAAATATCGCATCGAGAATAACAAGGGAATTTTCGGTAAGAGCCTCACATTTTAAGTAATCTCGATAGTAAAGGTTAATACCGCCACTGTGAGATGGACGATCATTTCGCTTGACTGACATCTCACTGAGTTTCTTGTAGAACACTACGTTCCAAGCCAAGCGTTGAGGATTTTATTTTGTTAACCTGCGTGAAGTAAGTACGGCTAGGAACGTATTCTGTAGTCACGCTGCAGACATTTACGTCAAGACTACTGGTGAGAAGCTTTTTGGGCAGTATTGATCTGTTGACGCTTCCAAATACATCTGAATAATCAAGTAACAGCAGGCGCAATGATTTGCATGTCTCATCCAATTCAGATGATATGGAATATACAAGGTACGAAACGGCATCCAATGTGTAATGTATTGTGTCATAAGTATCCGTATATATCGTCAGTCTTGTGTGTACTTGATTATCCAAATACAGTGTGCTTGTATTTGCCTGTGAAGGAGGGTGGGCCGGCTCCGTTGATGAAACGTGGCTCCCATCCGCACGCCTCCCGGTCTTATTCCTTCGAGTTTACACTGCATATGGTTGTGTCGATGTAGTTGTGGATGGTGCTGAGCAAGCCATCCATGGTCCTTCCGTAGGCGCATGCGTCCTGTGGCTGGCCATAGTGAGAGACAAATCCGAAACCGGATGCCGCCAACCGTGTATGTGTCTGTACCCCATGCTGAGGCGGATGTTGCATTCATGATGCTTCTTCACCGCAGTTGGGTTAAACCAACTTACACTTAAACTAGATATTCATAATGTGGACACAATTCATTCCACTTTACTTGGTTTGTTCTGCGTACTTGATAATCTTCTCCTAACCTGCACACGTCGCTCATGCAAATTGTGGTAAACTTGCATAATCTTATCGCGTGGTATTTTGTAAAAAACTTTCGGACATTTTGTACTTATTGCTGCTTCTCTTATAACCAATTTATTTCTATGCTCATTTAGCCAGTATGTGTCGTCATATGCGTTTACTTTAATCGATATCGGTATTTCGAATGATTGGCTGTTGTTTGACATCCCAGGTTTGGCTGCGCTTGATGTGCATGTTGACAAGGTGCCTACCTGTCTATTACTCACTACCTTGTTCATCTGGCTCCAGGAGACAGTTGGTCGTTGCCGGAGGGGACGTGTTGCACGGTCCCTGCGATCGTGTTAGGCTCGAAGAGTGGTTCCATGCAGTCAATGTGGAGCGGACTACGGTCCAGCCATCACCTTGTGTGCGCTTGATTCCCCAAATAGGGCGTGCTTGTGTTTGCCTGTGAAGGAGTGTGGGCCGGCTCTGTTGATAAAACTTGGCTCCCATCCGCATGCTTCCCTGTCTTATTCCTTCGGGTTTACACTGGATATGGGGTGTGTGGATGGAACCGTGGGTGATGCAGCGCAAGCCATCCATTGTCCCTCTGCAGGCGCCGACGTCCTGTGACTGGCCACACTGACATGCAAATCCGAAACCGGGTGCCGCAAACCATATCGTCAGCCTGGGCTCCTACAATGATCTGAGAAACAAATAGTATCTTTAATTTGTTCAAAATCACCAAAGTATATTTAGTCAAAGAAATAGCTTTGGAACTCTTTCTTGGGCACAGACATTATGTTTACATGTCACCAAACATCAGCATTAGTGTCCCTCAAAGTCAGTGGTTGAACAGCAAGTTGATGGGTATTGCGATATAATCCGCTCACGCTTTTAGCACGAATGGGTACGAAGCATCCGGTTCGGCAGCAATAGTAACCTGCACATCCACGAGTCCCTTGTAAACAGTCAAATAATCAAGGGTAACTGTGACATCAACGTTTGAAGAAGGAAAGGGTACACACATCCAGTGGGGAAGAACAAAACTCGGCATTGCGTCTGTCCCCGTCTATTTTATGTAGACGGTTTAGCGAACTTGCCGCGCATATAATTTAAATCTCTAGAAGTCGCGATAATTGTGCTAACCTGGTACAACTACAATGTATAAACGATTCAGTTGCATTATCTCTTATTTAAGTGAAAAATAAATTCCTTTACCTTAAGCAGATGATTTAAATTTCACTGCTAATTCTTCCTTTCGACTGGGTTGCCTCGGTATCATCAAAAATTGCTGTCCATACACAAGTTAATAGTTTTAACGGGGTGGCATAAAAAAATGCAGAATTCTTTATATTCACAAACGTATTGACATTCCAATAATAGGATTACATACGGTAAAATTGAAAAGTCATTTGAAGTCAGTTTCGCATGGATTTTCGCGTTATTTGCTGTAGAACAGTCTCGGTGACTGGTACTTTTGTGGGACCTTTTTGTCAGTGACACAATTTTAGCCTTGCCGTTAATAATTGAGCATACCTTCAGGACACAGTGATCTGAGTAGCCAAAAGGAGCACGAATTAAATTAAAATACAGCTGAACTTCGTTTGTGATGACCACATCCAAATATGTATCAAGTTTGGTTTTGAAGGATACTAGTTATCGACCACGTGACTTGCTAAATACCGTGACACATTGTAAAGCCACCGGCAAATATACTGACAGAGCACTCGAGTTTAAGCAGTAACACTTTTGATAAATTATCCACAAAATTTTTAACCCAGTCGATGTCGCCTCAGAGGCAAGGTAAAAGTTTCTGAACTCGACGGGGACAATTACACTCAGAAACATCGGTTTTACGCTCGCAGACTGACTTGGCACTTCTTTTTTAGCTGGTATGCACTACGTTGTTACATTGCTTATTGGTACAATGAACAATGATGAGCCATGATGCAGTAAGAATTACACTTTGTAAAATCATCGAATAAGTAAATGGTTCTTGCAAGCGTCCACCAAGATAAGTGCACTACTGCATAACGATAGATTGAATAAGGAATGGGATGTGCACACGCAAATTAGTAGAGAGAGCTGTTATAGTTCATAAGTGCGGTAGAACTAAAACAGGAAATGACAACGCCTACTCGTTTTTCTTCATTTGACAGATGTGGTATGCTAATCCAGTTTAGCTACATTCAAGCTAATCCCATGGACACTTCCGCACGTATCCTCACCGCTAGGTTGCGGAGAGTGTCGTTAAGCATATGGTTAGGTTTGAGTCATTTCGTCCTTTTTGAGGAAAGGACTATATCAAGTGATGCTAGATAGAAAGCTTTCCCTCAAGTCATTTTTGGGATAGTATAAATGTAGGGACAACGATACCGTGAATCGGAAGAGCATTCCAGGCACGGCACACACGGAGGTAGAAAACGTTGCGTCGGCAATCAAATGGTCTCTAGTGCGTAGCCAGTTTGAGCTGATAGCATCTCAGGTTGGTACTTTGGCCCAGCTGCAACAGACTGCGACATTGGTGAGTTGGGTTCGTCAGTAATAAGTAAACCATGATGGGGTCTCCTCGGTGACCTTGATTTTCGCCACAGTAACATCTCAGGGACTGCAGTCTGCGTTGGTAGGATAGAAGAAACAAGCATCTAAGGAGTTTATTCGTTCTAAATTGTGGAGCTTCAAGTGCACTGAAGTCGCGCTTGCGACAGTGACGCCAGGCCTGGATCGCATATTACAGTGAGCCATCACATAGTCGTACAGCGCTTGCGGAAAAATTGATGGCTCAAAATTTGCCGAAAGCTCTCCGTGAGAGTCCAAGTTCTTGACTGGCTATTCTGATGCCTTTTCAGCTTGTCTCGAGCAACCAAAGCCGTCCTGCCCAATAACCTCGATTTGGTTTTCTTGAGAAGCACGTTGTAACTGCTGGTTCCCAAGTCAATATTCAGAGATAGGCTGATGGCGAATGCTTACGACTTTGCAATTGGTCAAGTTGAACTGGAGCCGGTTGTTGGATAACCGCGCATAAACCCGGTCGAGATCGCTCTGCAATACCATGTGATCATCCGATGTCCTGATATCATACCAAATTTGGATATCATCTAAAATAGTAAGAAATTCGGCTGCAGTACACTGGCATGGACGTTAATGAATGTGAGGAATAAACGTGGTCCCAGTACCGAGCTTTAAGGCACGCCACACTGGTCGTCAATTGGGTCGGAAATGGAGCTGCGAACTCTCGCATTCAGCCCACGTTGAGCAAGGAAGTTGCCGATCCAATCTAGTATAGGGTCATTGATTCCATAGCTTCAAAGCTTGTAAAGGAGAATGCGGTGGTCCAAACGATCGAATGTTTGCGAGAAGTCCAGGTAAGCAACATCGAATCCCAATCTGGCATTGGCTAACTCTGTCCAGCTTGCTCAGGCTAGCAGCAATTTTGTAGTGTACAATCGATTTCGGCGGAATCCGTGTTGCCCTGACACTTGAATGTTGTTGCTCTCAAGATATCCCATAAGGGACACTGAAATCGTACGCTCCATTACTTTGGATAAAACTGGGAGGAGAGTGATTGGACGGTAGTTTGAGGGCTCCGAACGATTACCACTTTTGTAAATAGGAGTGATTATTTCATGTTTCCACGTTGTGGGAACCTACATTTCCTCGAGACAACTTGGGAAGAACCAAGCTGAAATATCGGCAAGGTTCATGGAAGATGTCTTCAAGGTCTTCTGTTTGATGTCGTCCATGCCAGATGGGTCATCTTCACACACGCGTGAGGTGCTTGCTCCCAGTCCATTTGGATTATTCCCCTCTATCCTCTCTCCACCTTGACGCAGCGTTGTCACCGTACGCTCATTCGAACCGGATTAACCAGCCCTACACATTGATCCATCTTACATGGAAATTTCTTCTACGCTTAGAGTCTGGGCCATCACTAACAGTTTTCACTGGCACCAGTGATTAAACGCAAGCTGTTAACTCAATCACATTGAGCCCGTTGCCTTTCTGGGTGACACCGTTTGATACATGGTTCTTGAGGTAGACCGAAAAGCCTAAGGTTGTTTCGATCTAGCGTTTCTCAACACAGCATTGAAAGAATTTGTGTTCTCAATCTGTGTTCCACGCTGTGTTCAGATCCAGTTAACAGGTTCCAGTCACTCGCAATTCCTTGTGACCTTGTCAGCCAATGCGCCTGCATAACCCAGCACACGGACCTCGCGACCAGGCCGACCGCTCATTTGATCTTGCAACCGGCACGCTACCGTGACCGATGTGCGCCGATCTCAAAGCTGGAAATGTACAGAACGCTAATCAACCCACTGGGTCAGGTGACGATACCACTTTGCAAAACAGAAATGCGAAACCGAAAAGGTTCTAGGCGAAAGGCATCTGCGTTTAGGAGAATATCATCGAGCAGTTAAAATTAGTCTGGCTTGCTCGCACCGTTTGGAGTGGTATCATACGAAATGTGCAAACGTATCCCAACAACAAGTACCAGAGCGAAATACCTCCTAAGATGCACTTTGATTCTGTACTGAGTGTTCCACCACGCCACTCCTTAAGTGCTTGCTTATCCTAGCTGAGAAATGTGACCGGTTAACAGCAGAAGCGAACTAGAAGATACACGATGATATTACTTTGTTGGATGCGAGAATGCACTACGGAAGCGTAGCGGTTTCTAAGCAACGGAATGCTGCACAATCCGCTTCCCCTGAAGCGCAATCAGCCAAGTCCCCATCTCCGCTGTCTTCCCCACCTTTGGTAGAACGTCGGGCGAAAACAGACCGTACCTACGAGAGTCCTACAGTACTCATGGCATCAAAATTCAGGCACCACTTGCATCGTCTTGTTAAGCAAATTTCACTAGACCTGGCATCTAGCATTAAAGACGATGAAGCAGCCGGAAACCAATCCTCGGTACCTGTAGCTCAAATGCTTCTTGCTAAGACAAAGTCCCCATGAACATCAGTTATATATGCAGAGATTGCTGAAAAGATCCACCTGGAGGCCGCCGTTGCAACCCTTCTGTTGTAAACACTGTTAACGCAAACGGAGGGACAAACAGCAGACCCTCAGCATTTGTCATCAGGTCAGGACAAACGAGTACCATACCTTGTAGCTCAAAGAAAAAGGGATACAACAACAGTGCCCCAAATGTTGTGTGCTCAAATTTCCCTGAATCTATCACCATCAAATTGCTGGATAAGTGATCGGATGACTAAGACAAATGGAACACATTTCGCTTGCAGATGAATGTCAAAGCCATGTGCATTAGCTTATTACGAATTACTCGTCATCCGAACTCGCCACACCATGGAGAACAAAGACTTATTCGAGTAACAATAGATTTCTCCACCGACGTAGAAAACGGTTTGCTCTCCGCAAGTGCGCTAAAACACGGATTCTGTGGGATACGCATCTACCCTGATCTCCATTGGAGCGAAGGCGACAATCAAAAAGCAACATCGAATTGGGCCACAGCTAGCAAGACCGCCTAAACACAATCTTCATACTTGTCGTGCCAGAAGATCCTTCTGAAGATGTTCAAGAGAACGAAAATCACGATTTAGCAAGTGGTGTTTTATTCGTTCAACACATTCTTTGGATACTACTGTAGCGCTATCGTTTAACAGGATACCTCTCTCTTCAATTTCCAGAGGATGTAGCACTAGAATCGTAACACTGATTCAGTCAGATCAACAAGCATCGGATGTTTTGGACCGATGGCAGAGAAATCGAAGTCTTCCTTCCGAACTTCAGTTAAATGTCGCACAAGCTTTGCACAGCTACAATATTAAAGTAACTGAAGCAGCTAGCGTACCGACGAATGTACCGAAGCTGAACTTGACTGCTGCTTTAATTGGCTCTAATGTAGATCTAACCGAAGGTTGGAATGCACCTTGGCCAAAACAAGTTGCAAACGAGGTATTATTCTCCCATTAAAAAACGAGTAACTGCCGACCTCCCATCGGTCGGCATTCTCCCACACTTGATCCCTTCACCCCTCTGTGGGCTCCTAGAGACCGAGAAACTGGCCTGCTTGTATACGAATGCTCAGGGTCTTTTCAATAAACTGGCCGAACTGAAAGATCGCCAAGCTTCCGGGTCATATGATGTCATTGGTATCACCGAGACGTGGTTGCACACGGGAATGACGGACGCTGAAGTTTCGCTACCGGACATGTTGCTGATCCGGAACGACAGGCTCACAGATGGATGAGGAGGAATCCTGTAATACCTAAGCGACTTACAGTGCAAAGCCGTGGAGGATTCAGACTCGCATTTCCCTCACTCTCCTTGGTGCCACTTGCAGTTATAAGGCCGGGAAACTTGCCCAGTTGTATTGGTGTACCGTCCCCTAACTGTTCACATTAAAAAGACTACCACCTAGCAGCTGCTTTATGATGCAGTTTACAACAAATGTACACTCACATACTTATCATGGGTAATTTCAACGTAGATTGTGTAGAAACCCTGCCACGAGCGGAGGACTATTTAAAGCCGATCTACAAGATCCCGCAACCACTGTTCCTCTTTGCAATCACATCACTTTTCCCACTGGGTTCAGAACACGTAACAGGCCATTTGTGCTGGATCTTGTGCTTACCAAGGAGGAGCATATGATTGATGTGTTGGTTGCAAACTGCCCATTGGGTCGCAATGAGTACGCAGCCATCAGTTTCAACTTAGTGTGCTATGAAGTTTATCGGAATGAGAACGATGAGACTGTGCGAACCATCACAAGCTACGATCGATTAGCCCAGCTCGTCAGCGCTACAACTTGGTCGTTCCTTGCCGAAGAACCCTCGGAAGTCGCCTGGCTCGAGTTCGTCAACAAATTCAGTCAGCCGATTGCAGAGGCTTCAGAGATAAGAGTTTGCAATAAGTGTACATCAGTTTCTTTCGTTAGGAGCAGAACTCGAATATGGATGACAGTACGCAACGCAGCATGGCGAGTGTACAGAGAAGCTCAAGCACCAGAAAATTTTAACAACCACGTAACCCAACGTAACCATCGCACTCAACAGCTAAGAAATGACAAAGCCGCCTATCAACACAGCAACGCAAAAGCCTTCAGTGCTAACCACAGACTGTTGTACAAGCACGTGAATCGCCCAAGAAAGGTGAGATAAGGATTTTCTCCACTCAGGACGGCCGATGGCCCAACAAGAACGGCTGTGGAAGCAGCGAACGCGCTGCGGATGCAATAGGCCCCACGTTCCAAAGGGTCTTGCCACCAAGCGACTTACTAACCTTTGTCGTCCCTTCGCGAGGATTAACCCACATCAATTTCCCCGCGGAGGATGTATTACAAAACCTGATGTCTCTACGCAAACTCAGATTGCCGGATGTCAACACCATTCGTCCGGGCGCACTGGGGGCAGCAGCCAGCCAACTGACAGGAAATTTCGCTCAGTTTTTCCAGTGTTTCTTAGACCAGAATCGAGTTCCAGCTATGTGGAAGCTTGGAATAATAACGACGATTCACAAAGGTGGGAGCAGTACTGATCCCTCCAACTACCACCCAGTATCCCTTCTTCCTATACTCTGCAATTTCATAGAATCCATAGTTGCGGATACACTAGTGTGCTATCTGGAAAACTACGACATTATCAAGTCGAAGCAGCACGGTTTCCGTTGACAGTAGTCATGTGTAGCGAACGTACTAATCCCACGCCTTAGCTGGACCGAGGTAGCTGACGCTGGAGAAGGTGTTGATGAGATCTACCTGGATTTTTCCAAGGCTTTCGATCGTCTAGACTATCGGATACTATTCTCCATGCTCCAGCATTACGGGATCGGCGATCCTATTTAAGCTGGATTGCAACCTTTCTACTTCAACAGCAATAAGTGGTCAGAGTTCGAAGCTCTTTATCGGCACCCAGCCAATTCGAGTGTGGTTTACTGCATGGCTCAGTTCTGGGTCCACGTTTGTTTTTGGAGTTTTTCAATGACCGTGCACAGGGAAACGTTTCATATTTTTTAATGTTTGCCGACGATGTCAACATCTGGCGTAGGATCCAGTCGAACGCCAAGCAACATGTGCTTCAGAGTGACCTTGATCCGGTGTAACAATGATCAACCCACAACTTACTGCAGTTCACCCTCAGTAAATGCAAGGTGCTTTCCATCCGACATCGGAGCAGCTACTCATACCGGCTAGGAACGAATATACTACAACTATCAACTTTCGAACGTGATTTGGGTGTTCTGATTCAAGATGTCTTGGTTTGCTCGAAGCAATCCGAAAAGGCCTCGAAGCCTGGAAACCAACAAGTCGGGCTGTTGCGACGGAGCTTGGGCAAATAAACTGCTCCATATTTCGACATACGCTCAGTGTGCATATGCGCCCCATGTCGAATACGTAATTGAAGCTTGACATCCATGGCTGAAACACAAGCTTACGACACTGGAGCAGCCACAACTTCGGGCTACTAAGAACTTAATTGGAATGCGCAATCTTCCATACGAGGAGAGGCTGCAACGATTGGAATCATTCAGTTGATGCTGTCGCTGACTACTTGGCGACCTTATTATTGCGTGCTTGATTCTGCGAGACCCACATCATGTGTGCCACCATTTACTGCAATTAATCAGCAGTGCAAACTTGAGAGGTCACTCACTGAAACTCGCTGTACAGCATAGCCATCTGGAATGCCGCTGAAATTTCTTTTCCATTCTTGTCTGTCACCCGTGGAATGGTCTCCCAGAATCGGTCATAACCACATCGGCACTAACGATATTTAAATGACGGTTGGATGATGCACTCATCCATTTACACTTTGTCACTTAGCACTACGTCTCCATCCTACGTCTGGAGATTACCATAGAATTATCTGATGTTACCTGTGGGTGCTGTGAATATAAGAGAATTGCAGGACTACAGAGGAGCAAACGATAAGTCTCTGTTTTCATATTTAACGTACTAACAGTTTTACTATCATCATTAACTTTATTGTTATGTCGATATTCCCACCAACTATCCACTGGGATATGTGAAGCAAGCCGTCGTATAAATTCATTGTTCATTGACCTGTGCACACGAAATGACATTTGCGTTTTCATCCTGTTGAACAATGAACAATGAACAATGATTTATCACGGGATAAAAGCAAGTGCTTGACACGTCCCGTAGGATGGTTGTGGTGAATATGATAAAATCAAAATATGTCTGGGTCATCTATCGAACGTCTGCCGATATGAATAGTTTGATAAGCAACATCAGTGTAAAGTTAAAATAAATTATCGGGCGGAAACATGCAGAAAGACACTGGGGTGCAGTGATCATTGAGGTAAAGAGTGAGAAAAGTAAAATATGGTCGCTCACTTAGGTCCATTTGATACATAAAGCCTGTAGAAATGCATCCTTGGCGTAATCCACAGTAGGGGAATTTAGGTAACAAAATGTTGGGAGCTAAGAGCGACATCTAATCGTTTTTTGAAAACGTGATTTAACCCTGGTGGCGATGGAAGCTGTGTAAAAAGCGGATGAAATAATGCTTCACTCCGGAAAGTATGGACTAACTTTTGGTGAAGCACGATGGCAGCATCTTGTTCGGTTTGCGCAAGACCATCAGCTTGAAGTATAAGCGGGATCCCGCGTTGCACTCTGCGGAGCTTGTTGAGGTGTCTATACATCAACATGGGATTTTTACTGAATTTCGACACCAATTTTTGTTGATGCTGGAGTTTGTCTTCGTGGATCAACGCAGTGGTTTCGTTGATTCGTGTAATCACCCCAGGTCAGGTTACTTAGACAGAGTTTGTAAGCGAGCCAGGCTGAATGCCTTAAAGCCATGCACTTTTAGTACTGCTCCTCAGGAACGTATCCACTTGCCTCGGGTGAAGAACCTTACTTTCTGACACATTTGTCATTAGCTCAGTGAATTGGGTGACGAACAACATCTAGGCGACATCGGGCGGCTGCTCGGCCTGGAAGGACCAGTGGGATTCTTGAACAAAGTTGGACAGTTTATCGTAATATGTAACGACATGGGTTTCCACGTTGCTCTCACTGAGGTACTCCGAGTAACAGGTGTACCGAAAGAACATCATCGCATGGTCGATACGGCCAGTTGGTGCACCTATGATCACTGTGTTGACCATTAGTTCCTTGTTAGAGTGTACAAGGTCCAAAACAGATGATGTGTCACCCGTTCAGAATCGCGTAGGAGAGATGACATATTTCTACAGAGGTACATCGTCGATTAGCTCTTACAAATCAGCCTTGAATTGTTCGCTGTGCCATGCTGGAACTTCGATTGCGTGCAGGCTGAAGTCCCCCACTAGAAGGACGTGACTGTATGGTCATGCCAGGACTCATTTCCTCGCAGAAGTTAGGTACTGATCCATTTCCAAAATGGACCTTGGAGGAAGGTATTCTATTGTTAGTAAACCCACATCACCGCGTCTTCGGTGCATTCGACACCAAAGAGAATCGACGACTTTCACCTCTGGGTCCTAAATGACATCAATATGCAGGTCGGATCGATCATACAGGAGTACTCCGCCTCCGCTGCTAGGTCGATCATTTCGTATGCTAGTCATGCCGGGTGGTGCAATCTCAGTATCTGTGCTCTCCGTGTTCAGCCATGTTTCGGTGACCCTAACTAAGTCCCAAGGCGTGAAGACCTGACGAAAACGAAGTTCTGTTAGCTTGCTGAGAAGACCTTGTAGTATACAAGCAACTCAGGGCATCGGTGGTCAGAAGCGTGTTTGTGAATGCTGGTTTCCGGTGTGGGTCTATACCTTCCATTGCGGGGTCAGCTGCCGGTAGCCTTTTGTAGGACCGATGGCGCAGGCCCCAGGGCCAGTTCAGGTTGTTATATAGAGTTCTCAGCACCAACAAGATGGCGATCATCCTGTCCTCCTTCAGCTATCGGTGTGTTTCGGCACTGTTTCCCTTCTGAGCTACACGGTGACCGAATTGTATTAGTAACTTTCTTGCTCAGTTTTACATTGTATATCTGTTGCCCCGTGCCTATCGACTTTATACGTATATCGGATGGTAGCATTTTACGCTTTTGTGCCACATTTTGATCACATGTTCTGCCGTCATTTCGGAGTGTAATGTACATTCTTCACTTGGGGACCACACCCTTTGTTGTTGGGTGATAGCGGTAACCTTGATGTCTAATTAGCGATAACATTTTCGAGTGAGAGTACTTCACGAATAAAATGCCATTCATCCCAGTCGTGCACTTTGACATCTAGCTCGCTTACTGACTGAAGCTGGGGACACCGTGAACAAGGATAGATTTTGCGTCTTATTATTTACGGAAGTCATTCAGATTTTGTTTGCGTTTCTGGCTTTCGCTCCAAGGAACATCTGGAAATATTCGAATAGTGCATGTGGTGGTACTATGGCATGTGACTGACAACAGAAAGGCCTCTGCATCATTACCTGACTGAAGTGTTACCTGGAGTAACCGCGGTTCACCGTAGTTTACAGAGTTTGGGTGACGGACGAGACGCCTCATACTGACTGGTTTAGCTTGAACCCCCATTAGCTGACACAGCGTGTCCCACTGTTTTGATCGTCTAGTCTCTTATCTTTTATGGAGTTTGCCCCAGATTCAGTCACATTAGATCATTTAACAGTTAGATAATTATGGTAGTGTTTTATGTTCTCCTTTTTGGAGGGGCCAGTGTCTGTTTCCTTCGGTTGAACAAATGATGAGGTCTTGAGTCCCGTGGTGATATTGGCAGTAGTGAATTGTTTGGCAGCGGGCGGAGTTGTAATGGGAGGTGCCTCCCTCATATGGGTAGCAACAAGGGACGCGTAAGTTGCTGCTCCTCTAACAGGGTTTAGTTTGGCGCATGAGTCTGTTGAGGGATGTGTGGCGAACGCATCTTTATGAGTAGATGCTATTGTCAGAGTGGCTAACTCTGGACCGTTACTCTTACACGGTGCTAAATTGGAGCTTGCTGTTGAGCATCGATGAGGTAAACGATTTTATTCCTTAAACATGGTAATACATATCGCCATTTTTGTGAACGATATGTGCGGTAGTCTCTCTTACTTAGTAGCTAGACAACTCAGCACTTCAATAGTACCACATAGCGTCAAAATGCATTTGTCACCTTAGGCGAAGAACATATAGGAAATGTGCATACGGCATATTTAAGCAGGGGAAGTAGTAGAATGCATGCGGAGCATGATATTGCAAAGTGTTTATTCGTTAAGTTCACTCATGTAACAGTGTAAACTATGTACAACGGATTGACGTAAGATGTGCATGGTTGTTAGAGTCCGTTTTTGTTAAATTTTTATTGGAAAACAATTTCTATAATTTATTTCTTCGATGACACTATTTAAGTCACTTGCACCATGAAAGTGGAGATATAATAGTGAATCCACCTAAGTAAAAAAGTAATAGCACGTCTTCACTTACTGCGTCAAATATGCGTATGCATTGGCCATATAATTTAAAATTAGACTATATTTGCACGGGCTAACTTTAGACTCATTGGTATTTTACTTTGATTGAAATACATAGTTTGACTTAAAATATCCAAAGAACCCTCGGTTTTTCGCTATAGACAAAATGGAACCTGAGCAACTAGTGAAAGACGGAAATCAAGTGCTCGATGTTATCCGATGCTACTGGGAAGAACTGCTGCAAAAGCAATTCCCGGTGCTACCTGACATGAAAACCATTACTCCAGGATACTTAGAGCGTACACTACCACAGGAGGCACCAGAGAAAGGCGAAGACTTCGCGGTGATTTTGGACGATTACAAGAAATTGATATTACCAGGAGTAAGTGTATCAAACCATAATCTAGCGGTCGTACGCTGCAAAAGGTGTGACTATTTCCCAACGTGGCGAAAACAGAATGAGCTCCGGAGACTTTGATATAGGCTATTTTCTGTAGAATCCTGAGGAGCTCCCTAGGACCGGAAGACAGTCACACTATCGACTGTGACATTTATCGAATATTTGTTGTTGTTGTTGTTGCACTATATTTGAAGTTCACCATATTCACTTTTTACGGATGCAGTGTGTAACAAGTTCCTTAAACGAGGTCATGGGAGATCATCTTATTTTTCCTCAGCCGTTATTTTCTGACATATGCTGACCAATTTATTCTACTTGACCATCAAGGTTATTGCTTCGAACTCCACATCAACATTTATTATTAAACGGATCAGAGGTGAATCATCAAGGTTATTCACGGTAAAAATGGCATGCTGTTTACAATAACATAAGCTAGATTTTAATCAACAACACTGCACGTCCAGATAACCAGGTCCTATGTTAAATTTAAAAATAGTATGGATATTAGTTAGGTATATTGACAAGAGGAGTCTTCAGTTACTACACCGCTATTCGAAAGGTTTTCGTGCACAATGTCACACCAAGCTAAGTTGTGATGATATTTCATGAACAATTTTGTCAATTCATATTATAAACGTGCATCTAACTCGCACAAATACATATTAAATGAAGGTTAAACAGTCTCCGAAGAGACTGCTGCGATTACAACATCAGAATCCTTCCGCAAACGATATTGGCGCATGGGCATTACTGGTAACTCCAAGGGATGCGATTAGACAATTGTGATGTTTTGAATGGAGGTGCGCATTAGAGCGCACTGCTCTAATGAGCACCTACTCCACCGCCCAGCTACGACCTATTCACGCTAAACGAAGGATTCCTCTCCAAAGCCGTCCGAGTAGCTCGCCAATCAGTTCGGTCTTTAACTTCATCTATCAGTTCACTTGCAGCTGCGGTGACACTTACATAGGCAAGACTGGTCGCTGGCTGGCTCAAAGGATGGCGGAACACTTCTCATTGTGGCTAAGGCAGTTGCTGTTTAACCAAGGCAGAGCGGACCAAAGAATGAACCGGAAGCCTGCCTCGTCTATCACCAACCACCTCATGACGACTCGTCATCAGGTGAACACAATCGATTCATTCAAGGTGTTATTGCGCAATAGGAACCGACGTTGTTGGCATATGGCGAGGCGCTCCGGATAAGGTTACGTTGTCCCGTGATGTGCCCAGAAACAATTGGGGCAATCTATTAGATTGCCTTGTACCTGATTACGTCATTCCCATCAATCTTATCTGCTTATCTAGTTTACTAAGTGTGGACCCTATATATTGCGTGATTTTCTGTCTGTATGGCGTAGCGACTGACGAGAGCAATCGAAACGTTAACATATCTCAACCGATGTCTTCGTACTGTGTTAACTATGTTTTCCTGAGGCTGAACATATCCCTGGCCATTGTGAAGTCAAGAGAAAGTTCGCGGTGATGCTGTTTGGAACTGAGGTAGCAACCATTAGAGAGGCATAATGGCGTGCTGGATTCCTTCTTCCTTAGACCTGCTACTGAGAAACTGTGAGAAACTTGTGCATGACATGCAGGTTCTTGAGCCGCACTTTAACTCGCCTCTCGCCTCACCATGTGGTCAATCTAATTCTCCCCACACAATATTGTGCGTGCGCTCGTTTGAACCAGTTCAATGGGCTCTACGCAGTGCTTCCCACCTTTTGGATCCAACTTGTGTGGATTATATTCTTGTACCAGTTGTCCGTTTTGGTATATTCTTTGTCGAGTTTTCAGTGTGCAACCACATTCCGCAGCTTTTCAGGAAATATGTCGGTCTGATTCGGAAGAACAAACTCAGAAATCCTAAGCTATCCGGCGAACATCACTACAAGTAGCAACATAACAAAGTTGCGATCATTTTGCTTCACTCATCTACTGAACATTGCGTCCGAACACTTAGGGACGCTTATCAGCGCACCGTCTCTATCGTCGTCTAAAGCAGACCGATTAGTACATGCCGCCGCTTTGTATGCGTTCAACCGCTAAACCTTTGATCGCTGAACGCCGCAGTCTGTGCCCTGCGCGTTAGGGAGGCGGTGAGACGCATATTTGTTACAGCCCACTGGAGTGCGTGTTTTGAAGTGACTGTTTCACGTAAACGCCTGGCCCACAAAGGCGGTTCGGATAGACCTTGCTACAAACGATAACAGGACAACAAGCATTTCGATGGTGAAACCACGCCTACGTTCTTTAGATACTTGCGGCAAAGTCCTTAAGAACGGCTAACCTGTACTATCTACATTAGATCCTACTGTCCGCAATGTATCGGCAAACCCGCCCGAGAAGTACGACAGACAAACAAAGGTGTTAACACCTTTTGGTTTTGTCCAACATGTCAAGTTATTCCAGTTGCCAACCGTTTATCTTTGCTTATGAATAATGCGATAGGATGAAAGAAATAATCGCGCATTTTATGAAGAATATCTCTCCCTCGGTTGTGTGGCCACTCTAATACCTCAACCAACCAACGTGAGCTATGACACTAAACCGAGGAAAAGAGCTAGACGTTCCAACGGCACTGCAGCGTCTATGGATTTAAGTCCTCTGGGTCACCTCACTCACAATAAGCGGACAACCTTTAAACATGCCTCCTACCACTCCTCCAACCATGGACACTTCAACTAGAGACTCAGCTATGGCACCGACAGCTGAGAGCCGGAGGTAATCCTGTTCAGATAACATGCTGGTAAGGTACGCATGGATTGGCTCGATAAACAAGCAGGGAACAACACACGTAGGTCCATCTTCTGCACCGAGCACAAGTGGGGCGACGCAGCTTACACCGTCAAATCCAGTGGTGCCTTGTAAACAGCCAAAATTACCAGCAACAACTTTAACGCTGACACACGCTAGACAAAACCACGCTATGTTAACTCACGTGTGCACCAATGTTCCCGAGTCCAAATCTGGCACAATAAAAGGCAAGTTGCAAGACGATCGCAACCAGTGGATTTCCACCAGCGATATGATTGGTATTCGGGTTGAGTCTATTATGCTGAGACGCATACCTCATCACCCGACCTCCTCATTGCCTTCTGGTGAACATCAAATTCTCCGAATGACATTGAACTGAGCGGATGAGGTAGAGGCTGTACTGCTTTCAGCGATCCATCTTCACAACTCAACGAGCGGATTGCGCATGATGCTCGATCTCCATTGGAAAGACCGCCCAAAGAATGCAGGTTACCAACGCGGCAATCCAAATCGCCATAGAATGAAACTCATTTTTGTTCATGGTGTTTCCGAGATTCTGGATTCTCCAGATCATGATGGGCAAACACATGACAGAAAGCAGTGGTGCTACATCCGCGAAGTACTCTCTTTTGACATTTTGTGGCCAAACCCTTGACAAGAGTTCCTCTATCACCTGACAACATGGGTTGCGGTCCAAGATAAAATGAAAGTAATATTGCATTCCAAGGGAATGACGCAAGTGCTGTTATATAACAGGGTAAAGTTTCGATCCAGGTTGTCAACCGAGATCCGGCTAATGGCAGTAGGCACACGACCACATGTCGTTAGCAACTCGATAGAATTTGCAAACGCCGTAAATTATTGGTTTGCACCGTCATGCTGACAGACCGAAACAACAACACCTAAGGCATACAACAGGATAGAGCGCAGCGCGAGCAAAACTGATGTTCAGGAAAGCGCATCAATACCGCGCAATTTGACTAAAATTCTTAAACCATAAATGCATAAAGGCCAGATATCTCAAGTCAGCTTAAAAACAAACGCAAATTTGACACCCATCAACGCAAACTACTAATAAATGTATACAAACGCCCAAGACCTTCTAAGTAAGTTGGCCGAAATTAGAGGAATCGCAAACTCACAAACGCAGGATCGCGTCATGATTATGGAGACATGGTTAAACATTCAGATAACCGATCCTGAGATCAATTTACCGGTATGTCGTTGTTTCGAACCAATAGAACCGGAAGCGGTGGTGGTGTGATTTTCCCTATAATACAAACCACCGATGTGAAGCTATCGAACACCCAGAAATCCAAACGCTTGATTCGCTTTGGTCCCGTCTACGGTAGCAAAACATGGACACATGTCTACTAGCCGTAATTTATCGCCCATCAAACTCTACATTGGAAATGGATGCCAAACTGAACCACGTCTTTCAGTTTGCTTTGAACAACTCCTACACCCACATTCGTATCGCTGGAGACTTCAATGTGCACGACATGGAAACGCCAGCAACCGACGGTATGCAGTTTAAAGCCTGCTTGCATGGACTAATTGCTAGCCACAATCTGTACAACCACGTAACCTCTCCACGAGATTTCGAATTGCTAACAAGCCGTCGATGCTTGATCTTTTGCTCACTATCGAAGAACTCATGGTTGACGGGATGGTTACAAGCACACCACTGGGTCGTAGTGATCATGTTACTCTACTCATTGACTATATTTGCTATGCGGAGTATCCTGAAATGGAGGTTGATAAAGTGCATATTGTCGTGCACTACAATGTGTTATTTACGTTTGTTAAGGAAACATCTAGGAGATTTTTAACCGAATGCCCTCCAGATGTTGTCTGGGAAACCTTTACAAAGACGGTTAACATACTGGTTGCGCACGCTTCTGAACAAGAGTCCTTCCAACCCAAACCAAGCATAACTCATTTCTGAAGAGCAGAAGATGTAAATATGTGTCACAGAGGGATTTGGCATGGCGACATCACCAGGACTGATCGAATGCAGCAAGCTGGACTGCATATATGACATATCGTAACCTCTGTGTGAAACTGATCCGCGAAGACAAGGTCACGCATCAGAAGGAGTTAATGAAGCGATTCTGCATGAACCGCAAACTCCTGTACAGGCACGTTAACGGCCTTGGAAAGGTGAAGCGTGGATTCCAACACTAATCACGGCTGATGGATTATGCGCACTGTCCGCAATGGAATAAACCAAACTCCTAGGATTACAGTACTCTTAAAATTTTCAACAGATAACCAGCCCACATATTCTTTTCGTTACTGTTACTCCACCGTCGGATTTATACAACATCAGCTTTCCTGCAGAACCTTTGTCGGAGAATTTGCTATACTTGCGTATCCACAGTTCTTCTGGAGTCGACAACATACGACCGAAACCTCAGCAGGCAGTAGCTAATGATCTAGCAGAAGCACTGGCCGTCTTCTACTAGCGCTATCTAGAGGAGAACAATATTCTATCAGTATGGAAATGAGGGGTCATCACGCCTTTTCATAAAGGAGGTATCCGCACTATCCCGACCAACTAACGTCCAATAACAAAACTTCCTGTACAATCCAAACTTATGGAATCAGTCATAGCAGATGCGCTAATGCAGTGTATAGAAAGCCACAATTTATTAGCCCCAGAGCAAAATGGCTCCGGTCAAAAGCGTTTATACACAACACACATATTAATTGCAGGCAACAACTGGACTGTAGCCGTTGACGACGGAACAGGAGTAGATGTCATCTACCTGAACTTCTCAAAAGCGTTGGATTGCTTAGACCATGGACTTCTCCTTCAGACGCTTCAGAACTACGGCATTGGCGACCCAATCCTGAGTTGGATTAGCGATTTTCTACACGAATGACGGTTGCAGGTGTGGATCCGGGAATCTCTGTCCGATAAGATTAATGTGGAGTGTAGTGTACCGCAAGGCTTAGTGCTGGGGTCTCGTCTATTCCTGGTGTTCACTAACGATTTGGCGAGATCAATCGCTTCCGATTTTCTTTTTTTCGCTGATGACAACAAGATATGGCGAAGTATCAGAGGACCGGAAGAACCCGAGCGGCTTCAGTGCGATCTTAGCACGGTGTCGAACTGGTCAGTTCAAAATGCTTTACCATTCAACGTAGACCAATGTCGCACTGTGCAACTGCGCCGTAGACATGACTACACGTATTTGTTTGAAGCACAAGCTTTGCAGACCGGCTCCCAGGAACGTGAGCTTGGTGTGATCGTACAGAGTGACCACAACTGTTCAGAAGTGGTTGAGGTAGCTGGAAAAAGGGGCAATTAGCTCGTCAGCGCGGTGCGAAGGGCATTCGGGAGATTTGACTCACTGATCTTCCCAATAATGCACAATTCCTACTTGCGCCCACACATTGAATATGCTACGCAACCATGGCAACCTTAGTTAAATCGCAACTTAAAAGCATTGGAGACATCAAAACTAAGAGCAACAAAGAAGGTAAAGGGTCTGCGCTATCCCTCTTCCCACCGAAAGCTAAAGTCGCTGTGAATTTTTCCGCGCAAACCACCGAAGGCCGCGCGGCGATCCCATATTATCGTATCAAATATTGAATGGCATATGCCGCTACTTGTTGAAACAGCCACAACACGCACTTCAGAGGTAACTGCTTGAAATTGAGGGCACAATATAGCCGTCTACAGTGTAACGTAATTACCTTTCCCTTCGGGTTTTCCAACCCTAGAACGCACTCCCAGACTCAGTTGTATCCTCCCCTACCTTGGACGCTTTCAAAAAATGTTGAGTTGTTACTTCAAGCTCCCAGCACTTTGTGGCTAACGCCAATCATGCCTTTCTACAGGATTTATATCTCAAATGTACCCACGTGAGCAACCATCTTTTCTCACGCCATTTATCAACGACCACTGCACCCCGTGTACTTATGCAGGCTCACACTCTAGTTTATTTTACGCTGACGTTATTCATCAACATATTCAACAAGGTAGACGCTCGGTATATTATCCACATTCATTTTGATTTCATCATATTACCCCAACCATCCTACGAGACGTGTCAAGCGCTTGTTTTTATCCAGTGCTAAATCATTGTTCATTGTTTAAGAGCGGGCAAAACTCCATCTTAATAGCTAGCTTGTAGCTGCCGATCCCGTACTCACCCACGATGGAACTAGCTTTCATCTATCAGAGGGCGGACTCCAATAGCCTCACTCAGGTAACAAACCAGATGGACTGGTAATTACCAAACGACACATCTGCTGAAATCTTTGGTATAATATAGATGAAGGAGTAACATTTTTGTTCACTTGCTATGTACTCCTTAGGTATCGGAAAGTTTGACCAGTGAAGCCACATTGGTTCGAAAATAAGTATAGCAAACTACATTGCCGGCAACGCAGACTATGGAATAATTTCATGCTCTCTAGCTCAGATGAATATCACACAGCTTACAAGGGGCAGCTTACGCGGAAATGTTGCGGGAACTCAAAATCGCTGAAAGTCCGAAGAACAGCCCGGCTCCCATGAGGATCATGGCCTACGTGAATCGAAGCCCGAGGCCTACAAGCAGTGTGCCAATGTTGGAGGCCGAAGACGGACAGCCCCTGAAGTCGAGTTCAGACCGGGTATCAGCATTGATGGCACACATTGCCTTCAAATTTTCAGACGGACTAAAGACCGTACCGAGGTCGACGTGCACCGCGTCTGCCGGACTTTACAGTCTGGATTGCAGCATGGAATAAGTACACAAGCTGCTGGCAAGTATAAATGGAACTAACCCTGCTGGGCCTCATGGAATCCACCCACTGATCCTAAATCATTATCGCTAGTCACCTCGCATTCTGTTCCTGAGCTGTTCAACAGGTCGCTATACACAGGTTTAATACCGAGCTACTTGAAAGGCTCATTAGGAAAGCCACTACCGAAAGTCGATGACCAAGGCAAAATAAACTACTACCGGCCAATCTGCTTGACCACTTTTTGGTTAATTGGTTTAAAATCTTGAAGCATGGTCTTCTAGCGCTTCATGAGTAGAAAACCTCTTGACACCCACATACCGTGGTTTCGTGAAAAATCGCTTATGCTTCAGCAATCTGCTCGTGACGAGATATGTGTGGTTGCAGGCCCTGAACAAGGAAACCTACATCAACGCGGTTTGCGTTTACTTCCGTAAAGCTTTGTAAAGCTGAATCTCGACGTCCTCCTTCACAGACTGGAGGTTTGCGATGTTGGCATCTCGCCGGATCAAGCGCCTAATTGTTGGCCGAAAGTGGAGGGTCCGGTACCACAATATTTTTACCGACTGTTGTTCCTCATTGTGTGTCATGATCCAAGTCACTGTATATGGGACCATTTGGTTCCCGATCCATATATACGCTAGTTCTCAGCTACCACTTTCGCTTGGTGAATTGTTTGCTGGTGAATTCAAAGCGTGGAGAGAAATCGGTGCGCCCGATTTACATGACCTGCTTAATCTCTTACTTGAACGCGTCCCTTTGTGGTCTGCAGAGGTTAATCTCATGATGAACTCGGCCAAGTCGCTGTTAATGAGGCTGGGTAAGTGTGAACACGGTCGTAGCTATACGGTCGCTGATCAACCAGTGCATACCACGCCTTTCGTGAAAGATCTCGGAGCGCTGTCGAGCTGCGACCTAAAGTCCGTGGACAACAAGCACAGAATTTCACAAAACAGACTTCGCAAGCTTTAGGAGCTCAAGCGCAGCTTCTGGGCTTGATTCGAAGAGACAACGACTTTCCCTTCATCTCTTTTATCCGACCGTTGTTAGAGTACTTCTCAGCTGGTTATTGTCTTATCACCCAGGGCAAGATACAATGGAATGTAGGGGTTCAGCCTACGGCCGACAGGCTCGTTCCCACTTTACTACGTGTGCCAGTGCAGAAAGCTAGGACTTTGCTGCTTATGCCATCGTTGAGTGGGGTTGACCTCATCATAAAGTAACGGATCCTACAGCACGTTGTCTACCACTTTTTGGTCCACTGCTTAAGTTCGCGCACCAAGCAGTATTTAGGGACGCCGGTACAAACTTGTAATAATGGATTTGAACCGAATCTCTCACCAACGCTGTTTCGAACAGAGTGTAACATATTTGTAGCAGAAATAACCGCAGCAGGTGATCTGATGCGCCCTCAGCCAGTGTTCTGTATCGCCTCTGCTGACTGCGAATGTACGCGGGTGTGTGTCCATCAATAAGTGTGTGTTTCTTCCTTCCTCTCATATCGCTCATTGGCCAATTCCTTCCCTGTCTGATAGAACACCGGACTCAGCACTCACGTTAATCGCTTGCTTGCTTGCTGTTTGCTTCTATACGTTTCCTGCATGCCCCGTTGCTCGCCATATACTTTTCCTGCCCCGTCCTTGTTCTGATTCATCTGAGTGTAACAAATTGACGACGGAGGTTATTTATGTTACTTATGGCATATTCAATTACTTCACTTAAGCCGTTTTAGAATTCTCCTACGGCGCAGCTGTGGACGCAGTGGAAGGCCACTTTTACTAATTTCTTGCACTAATATCATGCACTGGGCAATTGATGAATTTGTAAGGTCTTTCTTGCACGTACCTCGTACCGCAATTCGACGGATCAAATCCGTGTGTACGTTTCTGGGGGACCAGGTACGAACATACGTGGTAGGGATTGCATTAAACGACTTCCAGGTATCATGTCAAACGTCAACACGGCTGAAGCTCTCCTACAACTATCTGGACTTTGGCAAAAATATGCACCTACTTCTGATCAAACTAAGTCAGGCCTGCTGAAGAATTACGTGGCCCCATTTATACCAAAACCGCAAGCAGCACCGAGATTGTGGAAGGCACGCACCGTATATTATGCTCTTCGGGACAAGGTGGAGACTGATCTGCGCCGACTGCTAGATGACGGTACAATTGAACCCGTCCAATATTCCGTTTGGCTGAACTTTATTGCCTGTATTGAAAAGCTTTGGTACTGTAAGGCTCTGTTGGGACTACAAAGTTACAATCAACTAAGCACTATGGCCAGATCGATATCCACTGCCTAAAATTGAAGATATTTACATCTCTCTTGTGGCGAACGTTTTATCAAACTGCATCTGAGCCACGCCTACCAGCATACAGAACTCGACGAGTATTCAGGTGCTTTCACCACCATCGACACACACCTAGGGTTATTTCGCTACATATATACGCAAGTTAAGAATTTGCCGCTTAGGCCTTCGTTGATTGGGGTTGACCACGTCATAAAGTGCTGGATCCTACATCATGTTGATTACTTCTTTTTTGGTCCACTGCTTAATTTCGCGCAACAAGCAGTATTTATGGACGCCGGCACAAGATTGTATTACTAGATTTGAAGCGTATGGCTCACCAGCTCTTTTGCAAACAGAGTGTAAAATATTTGTAGCAGAAATAGCCGCAGCACATGGTCGAAGAAAATTCGACTCGAAATTCAAAGATTTCCTCGACAAACACTTTGCCGATACGTGATAGCTGTAATAATCTGTAACATAATTGGTCAGTATGTCTAAGGGATTTTATATGCAGCTACACAGAGAGATATTTTCTTGATTCTTCTATCCAGCAAGCAGTAGTCCATCTTTGTGTCTGCCTGGTCATCCATTACTGTTCTCCGTTCTATGTATGGCTATACGCTCATGTTGTCTTTATGGTATATCTGGCGACGGTACCCGTTCCCGTATCCTTTACAAGTTTGCTCAGAAACTAGCAAAATATCCAAATGGCGGACGGCCACCTAGTAATGCGTAGCTGAGTTGACATGACTTACATAGAGGCAGTGCAGAAAAGGCCATGGTATCGCGCAACTTAGTGGACCTGCTCAGCGTGATATAAGAGAAAGTACGCTTACCATCACAACGGTCATGAAGTTCGCTACCGTACTTCCTAATCTGAACATACAGAAATCAATTGAACAACCATTTTACAAAAAATGTAGGCGAATCTATACTTCTTGCTAACCTTTAGAGTCATGCAAATGGCCTTGGACGACTTGCTGTGTTATGTTCCACTGGCTTTTCATTTACTCCCGTCATCTCACCTAAGAATTACCTTTCACGCATGCAGTATTGAAAGAGTTGCAAGTATTTTGCACTGTAATGTTAGACAGCAATACCACAAATACTACTCAAAGCTAAGGATTCTAGGGATATCAGCCAGGATTACGCTGTATCCTTACCAACCTAACAGCTTCTGAGTAATATGGTAAATAGCTGATGGTTTGGGATTTCTCGTAGCCAGCAGTTACTTATGGAAATATCTTATCTGTGTTTACCGTGGATCATAGTATGTGGTTTCTGAAATATTCTTCCACCATAATGCATATTCAGAGAATGAGATGACCACATATATTTCGTTCCCATTTATTCTATCGTAGATATATAGCAAACTCAAACCTTGTTAATGCTACAAGGCTAGCTCATCCTTGCAAACTCATTCAGGGTTCACCGGCGCAAGTACAATAACCCACGCGAAGATCACGGGTACATATCTAAACCTCTCAGTTCAGAGCGTTTCTCACCCAACGGAAGCTGCCGCCAAGGGTCCACTCATCTGCGTAGATCACAACGCAGTTGTTCTCTGTGAGAACGCGGCCAACATATCCCGTGCACGTCCCACTGAACTCACCACAGTCTTACCACATTATCTACCGAACAGTTCTCATTTCATCAGTCTGTCTTCTGAGCTGTGTTCATGCCAATGCCTTCGCTACCGAGCAAGCTAAACAACTGTGATGTGTCAAACGTCTCAACGGCATGGAATCCGCTCATTTTGACCCGGAAATAAGGGCATTATACGACACTGCATTTGCTAACAAATCTTCTCCTTCCTTTATGTAGTTGCTACTGTTTTAGTGAACTTTAAATTTACAGGTATAGAAAGCGCGGTTGCTTTGGTTAAGTCAGTTAAAGCAGGTTCACTTTTGGCCGGTCTTATATCTGCGGACCTCCATACAGTTGTGCGGCATTAACGCGACCCGTCTATGTTCTCACTTACCAGTCCACAAGTTGTTCAACTTCCAAAAGCCTAGGCCAGGCATTCTCATGCATGTACACAAATGCCCAAGGTCTACTCAGCAAATTAGCTGAATTAAGACTTCGACACGCGTCAGCAGCTTGGGACCTCATCGCTGTCACCGAAACATGGTTGCGCTGTGAGATAACGGATGCTGAAATCGCGCTAACGGACATGTACGTTGTCCGGAAGGATCGAACAAGCAAAGGTGGTGGGGTAGCCCCATACTTTCGTAACAACATGCAATGCGAACCCATAAACGATTCGAAAACCAACCTACCTGTTGCCATCTGGTGAAATTTCCAGCTAAGAGGGAACGATCTTGGCCTATTGGTTGTTGTTTACCACCCACCATCTTCTACTCTTGTGATGGACTACAATTTGATGGCCGCGTTGAGACAAGTGATAAACAGGAAGTGCAGTCACATTCTAGTCACCGGCGAGTTCAACTTACATGCTATAGAACCACAGTCCACACCAGGAGAGCAATTCAAAGCATAGTTGCAAGATCTGGTTTCAGACTTCCCGCCTTATGGCCACATCACCACGCCCACAAGTTCAGGGGAACTAACAAGCCATCCATATTGGACGGAATATGCACTAAAGAAGAACTGATGGTCGAGAGAGTGATAACCGGTACTCTTTTGGGTCGCAGTGATCATGCGGCGCTAGTGTTTCATTACATGTGCTAGGCGGATTATCCTAAAGGACATGCCGAGGAATATCATGTCGTAACCAACTATGACAACCTATCCGACCTCATTGATGCAACAAGCTGGTCGTTCCTAGCGAATTAACCCCTAAGCTGGCCTGCGGCGAATTCATCAACATATTTAACAAGCTCTTGGCAAATACATCTGCAACGAAACTCTACCGGTCTAAAAGGACAAAGTCTTTCGTAAGGAGCAGGACACGTAAATGCATGGCATTAAAGGACTTGGCATGACATACCTACACAGCCGCTCCGAAAGACGACTCCTGAGATGTCTACACAATGCAAGGAACCACTGTGGTAAATACGTCCGGGAGGATAAAGTAAAGTACCAACAAAGTCTATTGGAAAAGTTTTAATCCAATCCCAAACTGCTATACAGACATGTAAACAATTTGCGCCGGGTTGAGCGCGGTATTCCTGCTCTGCATACAGCATGTGGGTTAGCCCAAATCGCACAATAGGCGGCCAACATTCTTGGACTACAGTTTGGCTGTACCTTTCAACGCATGCAATCATCATACATCCCGGCTAAGCAGATAACGCCACATCAGGGCTTAATCACATATCGTTCACCACCGCAGCTGTACTGAAGTTGCTGATATCTCTGCGCGAGTTCAGCTACCCGGGAGCGGACGGCATTTGCACGAAGGCATTGTAAGTTGCTGTCATGAGTTTGGCAGGACCACTAGAGAATTTATTGCGAAAATGTCTGAACGAGATGCACGTCCCCACGATGTGGAAGCACGGAATCATCACGACAATCTACAAAGTGGCAGTCGTGCTGAACCAGCATATCATCGCCCGATAACACTACTTACTGTGATCTCCAAGGTTATGGATTACAATGTATCTAAGGCTATGATAGGGTACCTCGAGAACAACAAAATTCTCGTTCAGGAGCAGCATGGATTTCGTCAAAAATCGCTCCTGCACCACTAATCTGTTAATTGCTCGTGCAAGCTGGACGAAATTTGTGGATGCTGGTGTAGGAGTCGACGCAGCATACTTGGATTTCTCAAAGGCATTCCACTGTCTAGTTTATCGCATTTTCCTCCACATACTCCAGAAATGTAGAATCCGCGATTCTGTTCTGGGCTGGATAGGAGGCTTTCTCGTTCAACCTCACCTGAACGTGAAGGTTAGAAGTAACCTATCGGAATCCATCGAAGTTCAGTGCGGCGTACATCAAGGCTCGGTACTTGGACCCCGCCTGTTTCTGGTTTTCATAAATGATCTCGCGAGTGTGCTATCTTCTAACTGTTTGCTATTTGCTGATGATCTAAAGGTATGGCGTACTAAAGCTTCAGTGGGGAATCACACAGTGTTACAGGAGGACCTAGACAAAGCACACACATGGTCTATCGAGAACATGCTGCATTTCAACGTCATCAAGTGCAAACTTCTCAGCATGTGGCACAAGAGTACTTACAAGTACCGCCTAGGACCATAAATTCTACAGCGGGCTTCTCACGAGTACGATCGCGGCGTGCTAGTTCCAAATGACCTTGGTTGTTTGAGGCAGACTGAAAAGGCAGCTAAGGAAGCAAACCAGTACCTTGGCCTTCCTCGCAGAGCCTTCGGGAAGTTTGACGCTTTAACCTTTCCAAAACTTCTTAGTGCGTACCTGAGGCCGCACGCGGAATAGGCTATTAAAGCGTCACAACCTTGGGTCATGCACCATCTCACCGTGCTCGATACTGCACAACGTAGGGCAACGAAAAGCATCAGAGGTTTGACCAGCCTCCACTACCCACTCAGGTTGAAGACTCTCAAAATATACAGTAGACGTTCTCGGCCTCAAATGGGAGATCTCATAATGGTGTATCAGATACTGAGAAACCCCAACAACCCATGTCATTCTCTTCTATTACTCAGTCAAAACACCCCGCTAGTTGGTCACCAGTTTAAGCTAGTCCAACAGTAAAGCCGCGTGGAATGTCGGCGAAGCTATTTCTTCTTTCGAGTGTCACAGCCTTAGAAAGTCCACCCAAAACATGTATTTAATGCACCCACACTATCCCTTTCCAAAAGCGCCTTGACGATACTCTGTCACATTTACACTACATGCTATAGCCCATGACCACCAGATGCTGACACTAATGCAAAACAGTCTGTGGATGGTGCCATAAACCTACTCGAGAATGAGGCACTTCAAACCATTTGCACAAAATTTGATAAACGCTACTACTATAGAAACTGGATTTCTGTATCCTGTCGACCCAAGATTGTTGCACACGATTAAGCGCAGTCCCTGCTAATTTTTATTTTTTCTCGCCTATTACGCGATCAACCACCACTTCCTGTTGCTTTGTGTGCGTACATTCTCATTTCCAACTCCCTTTATACGGCGGTGCAGTTCAATCTGTAAGCACCCAAACTTACGACTCCATTATCCCTTGGTCTATCTTTTCTCACTCAAACGCACTACAAGACATGTCAAGCACCTGCTTTTTTACCCGTTATAAATCATTGTTCATTGTTCATTCAGCCGTGGTCTCCTTTCGAAGTTTCCATTTCTCATGGTCCCCCACTCCTGATCACTACGAACTGAGTAATGCGCAGCGTCTAACAGATGCAAATCTGTGATTTCCAGTGGTTATATTTATATATTTATGATGATGACTAAATTGTTAATGTTGTTATAACTGCTTTTCCCCTTATAAACCTCCGTTCTTTAACTTTCATATCCTCAAGATAACATTCGTTGTGCAGCAAAACCAGGCCGCTTGTCCATAATTACACAAACATCATCATTAATACTTCATCTTGTATTTAATTATTTCGGCATTTAACTGAAAGGCATGTCATGAATGAGGCGATGTAGTTCTCTCTTAACAAACATTTTCCAGATGTTAACGCTAACTTTGAGCTTAATATTCTTAAGCAAACTTGCTTATGCCGTGCTCCAGACTTGACCGTTAGAGTCGAATAGCTTCTATTTCTGTGATATCCAATCTGTTTCCGCGTTTGTTAGGTAGACCACTCTGCTGAATCTACATACAACTAAGCATGTGGATGGGGAAGCAAGCAAATATCTTTCAGCTATTTCTCCCAGTCTAGGATATCTGTTAAGGGCATCAGTAGTTATCAAAAAATCCATTTTTTATTGCGTGAATTTGGATCTTGCTAGTGTTTCACTTTGAAGCTCTATGAGACTTTCCTGCATTTCAACTCCAACATCGCTGGGGGGTAGACCAAATGAAGCTAAAATGCATATCGGAACTTCCATGTCAACCACGTCGTGAAACCTGACTTTCGTTTCTTTCCGGAGTTGTTGCGAATGACTGGCATAAAACAATCAAGTCTTCGTCAATCAGCTTCTCCGTGACTGTAGCAAGTATTAGCAACTGCAAGTTCTCGACGTCCGATGTTTGAAGCATACAGCTCCAGCATTTTTAGAAAAGCGATACTGCATTTTTTACTCGAAATGAGATACACAACTTCCCTTGAAGAGTTTTATCAAATAAATTGGGTTCTTTTTTAAAAACATTAGCCAGATAAAACACATCTGGCTTAAATTTTAACAGTTTATGATAATCAGTTCCAGAAAGGAATGTGACGTTTGTGCCCCAGAGTGTAACAAATGCTGAAGGCAGTTGCCCTTAAAGAGCCAACTAAATTCTGCATGCAACAGGAGGACCTAAAACTCTTAACTGTTATCTACACACAACTGTTGGAAAAGGCAATGTTGAAGAGAATGTAATTCAACATTGTTAACTAATATAACAGTTAGTAATAGTTGAATCAATCTCCCAATTTCTTAGCTACTAGGAGCTTTCGGTGAATCACAAAGAGAAGTGCATGAACAGTAGAGAGAACATTTTCTAAATCGGCAATAAACCATTTATATTTTCCGGCCACTGCGGCAGCACCATCTAGTGCACACGCAAATATGTTCCGTATTGGAATGGAGTTTACAGCCAGATAGCTATTGACTACCTCAAACATAGACTGAAAGTTTGTATTAGCTTTACTTCTACTTGCAAACCGTATTTCTTTCACCCGCTTATTATCAGTGAATTATCGAACATATGTCATGAGATGAGCGTCCTTATAAGGTAAAGTAGATTCATCTACGTATAACATACATTTTCTGAACTGTAGTAAAGTAACGATGGTGCTTTCTATGTCTTGAGCCATCTCATCCATACGTCTAGATAAAGTCGAATTTCTGAGCGGAATGGCTTGAGCTGCCTCTTGTGAATTCGTATGTACCATGTCCGACATTTTTATTGATATGGGAGGCAAGAGAGTATTTTCCCCAACAATATGTGTACTGCAAGTGTTAGCAATCAACTTGCTGATTTTCTAAGACGTCGTAAGTCCATTTGCTTTTGCCGTCAGAAACCACTGTCTATAAAGTTGGTATGTTTTCTGAACTACCTCTCAGCTTCCTGCACAATTTCCCAGACATTCCGCTTTCCTCCTTATGAGCACTTTACGAATGATTTTTCAGTTTCCTCGGTTACACACTTTTATTTGAAGATGTTTAGACAAATTGAACATAAAAGTACAGTGAGGTTTTGGTTTGATTCGATAAATCCAAATGACAGGTATTCCACGGATTACTGCCGACACTTCTTTTCAGAGGTGCTCATTACTGCAATGGGTATATATAAATTTTTAAGATATAATATATACATATATATTGCATAGTTTTCATTTTTCTTATACGCTTACATAATAGGTAATAAAACACATCATTCGACTAGGCGAAACAAGCAAATGGTATGAAGGATTGCTGGCACTAAATATCTTTTTGCATGAGCGTGAGATAATAGGGCGTTTGATAAGCAAACTTATAACATCTGTTGGTGGCTACAATAATAAAACGTCAAAGTCTAGAAACTCTGTAAAGCCAACACAAAGGGGCTTTCTGGGAATGACTTTGAAAATAATGTGGACACTTAAAATTACCGAAGAAATATTCTTGACAAAAGCAAATGAACCAAACAAGTGGAACTCGGAAAATAACAATGTTCGGTGGACACAGTAAAATTGTAGCAAACCGTGACATCAGAGAAAATGAAGGACGAAGTGACGAATACGGAACCAAGTGCCGGAGAGTTCAGGAAGCAGTCTTGGGATAGTCAACTACGAAACTAATAATGTGCATCGGTTATTGCCAAACATGGCACCTAATGCGTGCTGGCAAGTACTTTTATTATTATGAATACTAGGAGAGGTATCTTCATGCACACATTATTTAGTACCCCATGCGCTCAGAATACCCAATTGAAATCAGCATATTGCGAGCGAACGTGAGCTAAATTCCAGACGTAGATGCGAGATGAGACTGGAGACTAAATACGCGTAACCTCGCCCTACCGCCTTGTGACCCAAAAGTGAAAGACTGCTCGGCACGTGAGTTATGACACAATGGTAATGTCTTGAGGAAAACTCAGTTAGTGGCAATGCGGCATTGTGCGGTAACTACCGCAGTATTCTGACGAGAGTTCGTCAGGATTGTTGCAGTTTGCAAAGCTGAGGCATTAGTGTCCCAAGTTAAGCTCAGTTAATTCATTGTGGATAAGCAACAAAGACCTGTGGACGAGTTGATTTTTAGCTGCACAGTCTAAGTCGCTGTAGAGTGATTGTGTGTTCGTTCTCAGTCCGGCGAAATTTGCGCAAATATGCCGAGCTCTTTCGGATCCGCAACAGAAAGTCTGTTCGGTCTGGATTTCACACCTTCATAAACAGCTACTCTTGCGTGCGTAATTCATTTCACTGCCCAATACTCACCTAGGGGAAACGTTTCGTGAAGAGAAACTAGCAGGAAACTTTTTAAATGAAATTTCTTCTTTTTGTTATCTCAACCCACTTTTGGCCCCCCTATGACCTCCTAAAACCTTTCTTATCCCAGCGCCTCCAGGAATGCTCTGTGGCCCCCTTTGATAATGGCCGGTCTTGGCTACTCAGTGCATGGAAAATAACCAGGTTCGTACCAGTTAGCAAACATCAGTGGCTTGTACCGGAAGGCATCGTACTCCATACGACATACTGAGTGACCTTATTTATGTATGTCGACCCCTTTAAAAATTAAACTCCAGTAGGTGAACGGATATTCTAGAAGCTGGATTTACGGCACCCGCCGTAGGATTGGATTGAGACACGCACACACTACTGTGATGTCGGTATATCTTGAGGCAGACCTACGCCATTCCTGTCACTCATGCCGCATCTGACGTGGATAAATTTTTATGTTAATCCTTCCCTACACTGACACCCCATGACCAGTTTCGTCTTTTGTTCTGGCTCGTTACATAGAGACAGTCTGTGTTTGGAATAGAAGACTAAGCTTATTGTATAATGAATGACAGCTTGTTCGCTAAGCCAATGAGATCAGTGAGCAGCGCATAGACATAACGGTTAGCAGTTGTATAGTTTAATTGAGAGTACCCACTATGTGGTTGGGTGTTCAGACAAGTTTTACGACGAGCCAACTCGTTTTAATTCATAACGCAGGCTAGCTGAACTAAATCATTAAAGACATGTGACCAGCATTAATGTTTGTTATGACAACATCAGCTGTAAGAACTCGCCAATCCTTTTTGCCTGGTGCATTCTCATCCACACAACCCTGCCTTTGCAATGCAGTTTTCCTATCGTTTTAACGACGCGCATTATGTGTGGTTCGCATACCGAGTATCGAAATTTCCAATTTCTCTCTAGTCAGCATGCAGGATCTCTTACGCATATGCTGGTTGACCTGGCGCAAAAGGTTGCTTTATTGTTTTTATGGTTACCACATAAAAATAAATAAACTTAAGGTTTGTAGGAGACTGACTTCTCAAAAGTCATTTTCTTGGTGACCAGCATACCCTTACATTTGCGTTTATCAGTGGGGTCAACTATAATTACTGTGGTAAGCAATTGCATGAAGCAGCTCATTCCTTATTGGCTAAAAACTCCTTCCCTTGTTTCTATCCTTGATCACTTAAAAAGTGCATCCAATATTGCCTGTGTATATTAAGGGTTGTGTCGACAAAGCAAATACTGCGATGAGTCTGATTACAGCAAACAATTAAGGCTTCTGGATGGAGATAGTCACAGTCACACTCATTCATGCAGGAACTGGATGCCAAGAAATTCACCCGATGGCACTTTCACTTTTTTGTAATTAGTCAGCTCTGTACAATTTCTCGCTACTCCGCAGAGCTAGAAGCTGCAAATCTGCGGTTACGCTTCCGTGTATTATTGAAACAGCTTTTAAGCAAACTTTTATTCGGATTTACAAATTTCATGAAGTGTCCAACCTAAACAGTAGTTGTTCCGTGTGAGGCACATTCACGACTTAAGGTTTCACAATTGTTCTGTGCACGTTTGGAAAGTATATGTCAATGTCAAATGAGTACTTGCGTCATTTCACAGTCCACCTCATAGTCATGGCTGTGGCCACTCACCTGAATGACGCGAGTTATTAACTGCAAAACTGAAAGCTTTAATGCGCCAATTATGTCCTCAGAAGGGACAAAAGGTATGTGTAATCTCGACGACACAATATTTACGAATTCGTCATCCAGCAGTTTTCCGGATGGACACTGGATGTCTAGGTGAAAGTTGTTAGGAGGAACCACCCTAACGTAGGTTGTGCCTAAGTCCCACACGCAACTACTCCCTCAGCCCTAGACTTCCGACAGGGAGAAAATTGATATTTGCAGTCGCTGTTTGATTGCTGCTCCATTTCACACAATGGTTAAACAGTGAACCATGCTGTTTCATTTGGCAATAGGTGATTATCTTCCATCGTTTTTACACATGTTCTTGATATGTTGTAATTTTCTGATAGGCTGGTAGTGTTTTCTTGAAACCAGGTAAAATTTGGGAGCTGCGTACTAAAGAAGGATTCTCATAGAGGTAACAGGTCATGCGTACTGCTGGATAGGGCTGGGTAATTAGTAAGTTAATTCAGGTTAAGCTGAATTTACTCAATATGACGGATAAGCTATATCGTCATTATTTGTTTTTTGCATGTTTTCATGAAAATGAAATGTTCTGCTGTCTTGATACCAAGCATGCAATTAAAGCTAAATATATATTGTTAATGCGATACAATTCCTCCCACGCTAAAACTCTTTTGTATTCTGAGATAACGCGTGTTGTATCATAACTATAATACGACCAAATTGTATTTTAGTTGACGCATTGGCAACATCCTGATTTTCACGCCTACTATCCAGCAGCATGCTCACTGCCGGCTATCTTGGGTGATTTGCTCACTAATTCCATCGGAGTATTTGTTTTCAACTGGGTGAGTGAAACTGTAGTCACAGACTCCTATGCACATATATATATATATATCTTTATCTTTATATATAATGGATATCGGCAGTATGTGGACGCACATGCATATATATATATATATATATATATATATATATATATATATATATATATATATATATATATGGTTGGCAGTGTCCGCTTTCGGATTTGCCTGTCACTGTGGCCAGCCACAGGACGCCTGCGCCTACAGATGGACCATGGGTGGCTCACGCTGCATCACCCACACCTCCAACCACACATCCCATATCCAGTGTAAACCCGAAGAAATAAAATCGAAAGGCATATGTTTGGGGCCATGTATGATTAACCGAGCCGGCCCACACTCCTTCACAGGCAAACACAAACACGCTGTGGTTGGGAATCAATCACACAAAAGGCGGTGGCTAGACCGTAGTTCGCTCCAAACTGAGTGCATGGAACCACATTTCAAACCTAGAAAGGCCACAAGGACCGTGCACCCCCGTACCCTCTATCAACGACCACATGTCTCCTAGAGCCAGTATGGACGAGGTAGTGGGTACTAGACAGGTAGGCACGTAGAAAACCTGCACAACAACCGCAACCACACGTTGGATACCAAACAACAGCCAATCACTTGAAACGACGATCTCCAATAGGATAAAACGAACAACGCATACAGCTACAGTGACACAACTCTTCAATAAATGAGCATTTGGAATAAATTGGTTACGAACAAGTCCGCCATAAGTTCAAGGGATCAGAAAATAGCTTTTAACTAAATGACATAAACGCGAAAATGTTATCTAAGTTAACCCAAATTGTTTAACTTACGTGTGCATGGTTATCAAAATAGTTCAGGTAGACAGTACTATGAGATAAAATAGCATTAGGACAAAATCGCAAACCCACCACCTGAAATAAAGAGGCCCGACATCCATGCAAGCGGTTAGTAAAGCGAATGCAGCGCACCTACAAGCGCTGCTCCGATTCTCAGCAGGACTTGTCGTCGTTTCGGTGGAGGCCCCGAGTGGCCTCGCTCATGACTCACAAGGCCTGCCTGAGTCAGGCACTCACGACCGCATGAGCTACAACACCTTGTACACGAAGTCGATGGAGTACAACCCATCGGCGCCTGACGCTTGCTCAATGGTCGCCTCTTCTCTGCATGCACGACGGACTTCTCTTGCACCTCGGCAACGGCTTTTGTGATCAGATCGCGCAATGTACGCCCGAGCAACCGCTTTTGATTCCCATGATCTGCAATCAAGATTAGAAAGTGAAAGGCTCACTTTAATCATGTCCTGGGAACGAAGCTTTGGTTTCCCCACATAGCGCTTTCCCAAACTCATTTGACCATATAATAGCTGCTTCGGTATCAGCGTCGAATCCATACACCACACATGACCGAGCCACCTAAGGTGTCACAACAAAAGTCTTCAGACCGCTGCATACATTCCACCTCGGGGCAACACTTACTTTGTCGCAACCCTGTCGCCCCAGCCGATGCGCAAAATCCGTCGCAGACACTGCTGATGGAACCGCTCGAGATATCGCACATTCCGCCGGTACATCGTCCACGTTTCACTGCCGTATAGAAGAAAGGACAGCGGCATGGATCTGTACACCATCAGCTTCGTGCCAATGGTAAGCTGATGGTTGTTCCACATGCAGTACCCTTGCTTTCCGAATGCCGCCGCTGCCTTCGACAAGCGGATACGCAGCTCACTCTATAGCTGCTGATCAGTCGACATCACACTCCCAAGGTAGCAGAAGCGGGAGGTGGTTTCCAATACTTCAGCACCAATGCTGATTTGTGGCAATATTGAAGATTTGCTCCTCTGGTGAAGGCTGAAAGCGACAGGCAGCTTTGCTTTTGTTGATGGTGAGCCTGAGTTTGACCGCTGTCGAAGCCAGAGCATTAGTCAAGTGTTGCAACTCATCCGCGCTATGTGCAAACAAAACACAGCCGTCAGCATTCAACAACGTACAGATAGTTGTCGTACGGACTATGGTTCTCGCACCGAAATAACGTATGTTCAGCAATCCACCAACAATACGGTGCTCCACAGGAACACAGCAAGCACCAGCTGCACCAAAAGCACAATATATAATGGCATGAAGATAAAAAGTAAACGGGGCAGAAGCTAAGATACAGTCTTGGTTAATGTCAGAGATAACCGCAAATTTATCCTAGGTATATCCACTCAGCTGTGCACTCGCCCACATACCACTGTGCAGACATTCAATTAAACTTACAAATTTATTCAGACGACTAAATTTATGCAACACCAGCCACAATGCCACGCCTTTCGCTGTATCAATTGCCTTGGTTAATGTAACAAAAAGCGATTACAAAGGCCTGTGTCGTTCTCTAGACTTCTCCTGCAACTGCCGAGCCGCAAAACCCATATCGACATTGCTTCGACCCTAACGGAATCCACATTGCTCTTCCGCCACGTTCGGTTCTACAACCTGACTGACGAGGCGGTTGAGCTGGATTCGGGCAACCCCCTTGCTTACACAACTCAGCTAGTTGATGCCACGATAATTTATGGCACATTACTTGCTGCCTTTGCAGTTGTGCAGTGGTAGCGCAAGGGCAATCTTCAACTCTGGCGGCACCACCTCCTCCATTCACGCGCGTTGCACCAAGTGATGCAGCGATGTCACCCACGCAGGTCCGCTATGTTTTAATACTTCAGGCGGGATCCCGTCGGCACGGCACACTATCCGTTTCGCAGCTGAGCAGGTGCTCTCTGCGTCTCAGCAGGTGTCGGCGCGTCCACAAGACTAACCTTCACATCGTGCTGTCGCAAGCCGTTCAAAGTAGGCCAGTCGATCTCTGAACGGTTGTTCAAGAGACAGTGCTTTTACTAGATTGGCATTATGTCTGCAGTCTGTGTGCATGTAGTGCCTGAACTACCATCAATCAGCGTGTTCAGCGACTCCAGCCTCGGTCCACACACCACCTTGAATGAGTCAAATAATTCCTTATGGTGGTGGTGTTCAGTGTAACGTTCAAGCTGCTTCGCCTTCTCCGTCCATCATGCATTTTTATTGAGATGGAGCTTTCGGGTCATTCCTCATCGAATTCTGCTAAACTTTCTCTTCTTCCCCAAGTCCATTCTACCTGCCACATGCGCAGCAAATACTGCATTCTTCTCCGACACCAATGCGCCACTCGTCGCATTGTTCTTATCAAACTAATCAGGCCGCTCGCAGCTTGCACGCCTGATGGTCTCCTCCGCAGCAGCTGTCACCTGGTCGCAAATATGGTGCCGCAGGTCGTCCACTGTGGCTATGCAGGTCACATCACACAGGCGTACAGCCATCGCCTTCTCCAGCTTAATACGTTTCTCCACAGTACCGAGAGTGTGAATATTAATTTTACACCGACTCACGACAGAAGTGCAGTATATAGTTTTACGAAAGTATATGTACGTTTTGGTCCGCACCAATTTGTGATCAGTGCCACACTCAGCTCCACGCAGTACACGTGTCATGCGCACTTCACGCATATCACTCTGACATATGATGACATCGTAGAACAGGTGAGCGTGATCACTGCGTGGGTGTGTCCAAGTTGCTTTAACACTCATGCTTAGTGCAAACCGTCTGTTCGTGATCGTCAGGCCATGAGTAGCACACAGTGCGAGCAGCCTGTCACCGTTCGCATTCACTTAACCAACGCCATAGGTACCAATGACGTAGGTCCACACCAATGCTACATGCCCAACGCGCGCATTGAAATCACCCAGCAGAAATAGTCGGTCGCTCCTCGGCACAGACCGTATCACGGAGGATAACAGCGTGTAGCATTGGCCACGCATGTCATCATGATAACATATGGTCTGACCGTACGTGCTTATAAAAGTGGCAAACTTACCCCTTACGCGTCGTGGGAGAACAGTCATTAGTCGCGCACTGATTCCAGTTGGTTCACCTACCAGCTGGTCATGGAGGCGATCGGATATTGCACATCCGACCTCATGTTCACGTGATGGTGACGGGGCGTCGCCCACCCTGTAGAACGTGTAGGCAGCACCTTCTTTCATGCCATGTACCCAGCTCAGCGATCCGGGTCACACTGACCGCCTCAGTATCGATGTTGTACCGCGCCAATTCCATCGCAAACAGTACAGTGAGTCGCTCAGGGCGCTCACTTGAGTTCCTATATATATATATATATATATATATATATATATATATATATATATATATATATATATATATATATATATATATATATATATATATATATATATTATATATATATATATATATATATATATATATATATATATATATATATATATATATATATATATATATGGTTGGCAGCATTCGGTTTTGGATTTACCTGTCACTGTGGCCAGCCACAGGACGCCTGCGTCTACAGAGGGACCATGGATCGCTTGCGCTGCATCACCCACAGCTCCATCCACACACCCCATTTCTAGTGTAAACCCGAAGGAATAATACCGGGAGGCATGCGGATGGGAGCCACGTTTCATCAACGGAGCCAGCCCACACTCTCTCACAGACAAACACAAGCACGCTGTATTTGGGAATCAAGTACACACAAGGCGGTGGCTGGACCGTAGTCCGCTCCACACTGAGTGCATGGAACCACTCTTCGAGCCTATGACGGCCACAAGGACCGTATACCCCGTCCCCTCCAGCAACGACCAACTGTCTCCTGGAGCAAGTATGGACGAGGTAGTGGGTAATAGACAGGTCGGCACCTTGTCAACATGCACATGAAGCGCAGCCACACTTGGGATGTCAAACAACAGCCAATCATTCGAAATGCTGATATCGATTAAAGTAAACGCATATGACGACATGAATACTCGCTAAATGAGCATATAGAAGAAATTGGTTATAAGTGAATCCGTGAAAAGTACAAAATGTCCGAAAGTTGTTAAAAAAAACCACGCGATAAAATTACGCAAGTTTACCACAAGTTGCGTGAGAGACGTGTGCAAGCAAGGAGAAGATTATCAAGTATGCAGAACAAATAAAATTAAATGCAATAAATTATTTCCACATTAAAAAGACCTAGTTTAAGTGTCAGTTGGTTTAGCCCAACTGCGATGAAGAAGCATCATGAATGCAACATCAGCCTCAGCATGGGGCATAAATATATATATATATATATACCAATCCTAGGTATTGATTAACAAATTTAATATAAGTGTCCTTCAATAGATTTCGTCATTCCATTCAGGTTTGGCAGAATGAAAAACGCAGCTTCCTGATGACCGTATCTACTGCACGTGACAACTTCCACAGATCTCGACTAGAAGATCTAAGAATACGAGTATCATTTAAACAGCTGACAAAGTTAACACTATATTTTTACACTCAACCTAATGCATTGAACATACAGACAGGTCACGACAAACTCAAAAGTGTTGGATTGTTAAACTTCACTTTCATACCGTTATTTTGTAGAAAAAGCTGGCGGAACAAGTTAATGTGCTACATTTTGAAATGTGCGAATCAGAAGGCTGCGTATATGAGAAAAGCACTCAAGGTCCCATTGCATTATGCGTGATGTTTACACGACCCACTGTACTGACTACAAAAGGTGCTTTTGATTTATATAACCATATTTAAATTTGCCGTCACTAAATAAAAACTACTGTAACTCTTCAAATGTCCACCATAAATACAGCAGCCGATTGCTAAATTAAAAGCGTCTTGTACAGTGGCATGATATCTTATAAAAACGCATGCCCAATGAGTGTGTCTTAAAAATTGTTTAACATGAATAACAAATACAGCTACATTAGCTGTTGGATTGAGAATGGAAAATTTATCATGCCTAGTTGATGACTGCATTCAACCACTTGTGAAGTACATTAATTATTAATCTAAAATAGCTGACGTTTATTTAGACATTTGTGTTGAAATATGCACGTCGTGAGACAGATGGATACGATGGAATCTACCAGAATTTCCCTGTTGTTGCAAATCACAGATCGCTTATAGGAGACATCAGTACAAATAATTTGTTCATTTCAGAGCAGTAAAATTACGCGTTTATCCAGATTAATTTTAAGTATGTGTATTTGCCATTTGCAGCTCACATGCCCAACTGCCACAGAGCTGGAGGTGATTGTTCTCAACTGGTTAGCCAAGGCATTTGGATTGCCCTCGAAGTTCCTTTATGATCCCAACCGTCAAGATGGTATAGGGGGCGGTGGTGGAACCATCGAGGTACATTGCTGTTGGTTACTAGATTAAAGAACTCACATATCTACGCTACGTTGTTACATTCATATCATCATATTGGTATTTGAAAGCAAAGAAGCAAACTAAAGTATCCAGTTGGGTTGGCTTCATGATTGTTGAAATTCATTTCGCATGATAATTGTGATACGTCCACTGAAAAATGAAATACGATTACAGTCTGCAATTTCCAAGCTGCACTATTTTAACAATTTTTCGGAAACGGTTTTTCTTTGATTAATCGCAGAAATCTATCACTATTTGATTGCCTACTAGGCTGAAAGAGATTTACTTAACATTTAACTGCTGGACTCAAAATATTGCTTCATTACCAATGGACTATTACTAATAACTATCGGCAGATTTTGTCGAATTCTAGTTGGGTACTTTCTTGAGCTTTCAACAAACACCTCATGTTAAATTTTATCGTTATCGTTAAACATATATGGGATGATGAATCGTGTCAGATCGTCAATATCATATGCTCTGTAGGTGACAAAGAGGCCACGAGTACTTGTATTCCTAGACGTTATGCCGCGGTGCCATGTCCATTTCTATTAATTCAACTTAGAACCACGTATAAGTACTGCAGATAAAATGTTCTACATCAGCTTATTCAATCCTCGTGCTCATCGCGATTTTTTAAAATGACGTTGTTCCCATCATTGGAAACAGACACTTCGAAAGTCGATCCAATAATGATTGTATTTAAGGCTTTTGTTTTATCACAACAATTGAAAATCATTTGATCAATTTGCAAACAATGCACGATCCCATATTACCACTATTTAGTGCAATGCCAGCGTTGCTACTCTCACTATGGCGATGGCCTTGCGGAACCAGGCAACCAAGCTACAATGTGCAACTACGACGGAAGAGGATCTACTCTGTGGCAGAGGGCCTGGAGCCATGGCACATCGTTCCGTTGTGTATGCATCGGACCAGGTAAGAAGGACCATTTAAAGGGCAATATCGTCTATTGATTTAGGTTAAAAGTACATAAACAAACCCGCATGAGTTGCCTACAGTAGATGGAAATCAGGATGATAGAGAACTGCTAATGAAATAATTTGTAGTATCAGTTGACCTTGTTACTTTCTCCCTAATTTACTTACAGCCTCCTCACAATAACACGGCAGGGGAGAGCAATAAGTTTTCGGTTTCACCAAACGTTTTATATTTTTTACAAAAATAGGCATCACGTTTACTCTAAGTGCTCTTCACCAGCGTCCATGCACAATTCCATGCGCTCAAACCATTTGGAGAAGCAGCTGGACCATGCCGAAGCCGGTAACTCTTCAAGCATCTCAAAATAGTCCTCCGCTGTAGCTTCTGCAGATTCGTGACAGATTGCACATATCATCCGTTTGGTATGTGGGAACACAATAAGTCACACGAGCCACGTATGGTCCGTAGGGTAGGTGACCAACCTCCTGAATGCCTTCTCTAGCCAGAAAACATATGACAACACGGGATCTGTGTTCAGGCGGATTGATATGGTGCAGTAAGGACCTTCGTGATCGAGACTTATGACGACGCCTGGCGAAGACTTCCAGTACGTTTGCAGAGAGTGGATGTCATACCAGTCTACGGTAACTGTGCGTTGCCATTTGAGAAATACAGTAATTACATGACCTGTTGTGGTCACGAACACAACCGCCGTCTGCTTGGCCACACTGCGCTCACGCCGGAATTTCTGTGGCGGCGCTCCACCAACGCCCGTCCACTGAGCTGATTGTTGCTTAGTCTGTGAGTCGAAACTGTCATCCAGGTCTCATCCCCACTGTGGATTTCCCAAACATCACTGGAACGTACATCTTCAAAGATGGCAAGTTTGATGAGGCAACAATTCACCCGAGCTGCTTTACACTCCTCACTGAGCTGTTGGGGTACGCAAGGTGCGCAAAACATTATAAGGCTGAGGTTCTCATGTAGGATGGTGCGGATTGATCCCGATGAGATCCTAATGCCTTTTCTTAGCTGTACCATATTCACCTGGGCATCCTCATCCAGCATCACTTGCACAACAGAAATGTTGGGCACAGGTCGAGCACCCCGTGCTCACCATGCAGAGACTGCCTGCCAAGGATGAATTCCGCAAGCCACTCAAACGCGGTGATCCTTAAAGACGCCGCATCACGCAACCGACTAGCTGGTACCGGTTTAAACTACATTTGCAGTTATCGAATTCATCGTTGTCAAATAACATCGACTAGGTCCCATACTTACAATACACGGGGATGCCTGTAGCTCCGGTTGTCTGTTCAGGATTCGATCTGTTGTCCGAGTTGAACAAATTAAAATCAGCTTCCCATTTATGACCGAGTGACCTAAAATGAACCTTAACTCCCGTTTTTGCTTTGACTTCTTGTAGCTAAACTGCGCCGTTCTGCGAACATTTGATCTTACAATGCTTAGAACGCATGTGATTAAATCGAAGTACGTGAATCGCCGATTAATTTTTGATGCCGATGATATCCAAAAGGCCATTGAGGAGGATCGTGAAAAAGGCTACGTTCCATTGATGGTAGGTGACCTAATGCTGTGGCCGAATTTCAAAGTTACTTGTTGAGAATCTAACTAAATAAGACGTAACTCCAGTTGTCATCAACATTGTGTGTTTTTAATCGGCAGTTTTTGCAAAACTATTTGATATCGTTATTGTGAAGTAACTTGCGGTCCACTGAAAATAAACGTTTATTTATTGTTTTCATTGCAACGCAACAAGGCAGAATAGATTTTCTACAACAGCGTTTTAGAAACTAATATAGGCACACATATATTGGCCTGGAATTAAAATATGATGGATAACCCGGCTATAAGTTATACATAAATCACTTTCACTATTGTGTTCATGGGTGCAAATGAACATGTTGACCATTTTTTAATGCATTTTTGTAGAGAAATTTGGCACGAGCAAATCCAATTTGAAGTTCCTCGCCTAATTTTCCATACAGAATGGACTTGCTAATGACTTATTGTTTCTAAATCCTGCTGAAACAACAAGTATTAATCTTCGAGTTGTCCTTTGCGTGCTTAAATTCCATACTTAGAAACCAAAATTAGTTTTAAAATTTTGGCTGATTAGAATAGTGCATTCTACTGCTGCTATTCAGTTGCTAACATTTTCCCGAGCTATGCATTTTGATTGCAGAAATGAGGCAATTAATTAAGGGGATATTCTCTGCGTTGGAGGGCTGGTGGTTTTATCGCGGATACTTGTCGATGGCAAGTGTACACGGAATGAATCCATCCCCGAACAAGTCAGCAAATATATGACAAACTTAATTGACCAGTATTCAGCATTAGTCCTTCTATTTTTGCTCCAGTAGCCATTACTTTTTAGGTGGGATCGACCACAAGCTCTACTGATCTGTGCAGCAGCAGATGGCTATTACCTCATTATTTTACTAGACACCCTGAGTGACAGCGTCGTCGCAATTGATTGCAAACTCTCAACTAGCTAAACGTGGACCAAACCCAATATCAAAAAGTTAAATGGATATGTTCAGAAAAGGATGCTTGTAGTGCGAACGAAATGGAAGCGTCGGCCTTTTCATAATATCAAACAATGACGCCGGTCACAAGTGCACGACTAAAGAACTATATGCCATAACTTCGTAACATAGTGTATATCGTGAGTAGCCATCCTTCATCACATTGTCCTACGTTGAGAGCTAAGTCACTCACTGCAGGTCAACCACAGGAATGTGATTTTCACCATGTTTTTGAAATCGATGGTCCATTTGCACCCATTATAGAACTTTCGCACGTAAGACGGGAAAATTCGTTACTAAAGATTGCTAGGCAAACGCAATTTAAGCATAGTTTATAATGAACAGTCATTTGTGTCTATATATAAAGTTGCAATCATAGAGTGCTCAGTATATTTCCAAGTCTACTTCTGTCTTGGGAACTTACTTCCGATTTCCTATTCTTCGCGAGTGATATCAAGTTATGGCGATTGATCAGAGAACCGTGAGACCTTGAAAAGCTCCACCGTGCCCTTAACACGATTGCAAACTGGCCAGTTTGAATACACTACAGATCAATTTGGCAAACTGTCAATTGGAGATTCAGCTATGACACCGACAGCTCAGAGCCGAAGGCAATCCGGTACAGATAACAAGCAGGTAACCTACGCAACGATTGCCTCGACAAACACACCTGGAGCGACAAACCTAGGTCCATCTTCAATGCCGATGACGCGTGGCGCAAAGCAGCTTTCACCGTCAAATCCAGTGGTGCCTTCTAACCAACTCGAATTGTCGGCAAAAACTTTGATGCCAAAACTCACTGGACCAAACTGCGCTGCGTATACTCACGTATGCACCAATGTTCCAGAATCAAAATCTGGCCCATATAAGGCAAGCTGCAAGATGATCGCAACCAGTGGAGTTCCATCTGTGGGGAAATTAGTATTCGGGTTGAGCCTGCAATGCTGTAACGCGTAAAGCGTCACCCGACCTCCTCAGTGTACTCTGGTGAACCTCGAATGCTTCGAGTAACACTAGACTCAGCAAATGAGACAGAGGCTGTCCTGCACTCAGCAGTTCGTCTTCGCAACTCCCCGAGCGCAGCGCATATATTACCTGATCTACCTTGGAAAGAGCGCCCAAAAGAAGCAGTTGAGCAACGCGGCATTCCTAAGAGCGACAGCAAGAAAAAAATATTTGATCATGATGTTCCCGATTTTCTGCATTCTTCTGATCACGACGCGCAAACACATGACCGAGAGCAGTGGTGCTACATCCGCGAAGCACTCTTTGTTGACAATGTTATCGCCAAATCCCTGACAAGAGTTCCGTCATCACCTAACTACAAGGGCTGCGGTCCAGGCCTAATGGAAGTTAAATTACACTCCGAGGGAATGACGCAAGCTCCGTTGGATAGCTGGTTAATGTTTCGAGCTAGGTTGCCAACTGAGATCTGGCTAAAAGCAGAAGGCGAACGGCCAATGTCGGAAGCAATTCGATGGAACTTACAAACGCTACAAATGCTTTATTTGCACACTCCTGCGGAGAGACCGACACAACAGCGCCCACGGCACACTACAGGAGAGAGCACAGCACGAGTAACACGTCTGTTCTGGAAGGCTCAACAATGCCATACAACATGACTGAAATACATAAACCAAAAAACGATTAATGGCTGGCCACCTAACGGCCGTCTTAAAAACTAACATAACTTGACGTCCGTCAACGACTCCTGACAACAAAAGCCCTATCTTGCTAGCACACAAACGCCCAAGGCCTTCTAAGTACGTCGGCCGAACACAGGGAACTCCATGTCTCACAACCGCTGGACCGCGTCATGATTACAAAGACATGGTTAAATCCTGACAACCGATTATGAGATCAATTTACCCAGTATGTCGCTGTTTCGGACCATTAGAACTGGAAGGGTTGGCGGTGTGATTTTTCCTACAATACAAACCTCCGATGTGAGGTTATCGATCACCCGGGAATCCGAACTTTTGATTCGCTTTTGTCCCGTCTACGGTTGCAAAACAAGGACGCATGTCTACTAGCCGTAATTTATCGCCCATCAAACTCTACATTGGAAATGGATGCCAAACTGAACCACGTCTTTCAGTTTGCATTAAACACCCTACACCCACATTCTTATCGCTGGAGACTTCAATGTGCACGACATAGAAACACCAGCAACCGACGGTATGCAGTTTAAAGCCTGCTTGCAAGGGCTAGTTGCTATCCACCCTCTGTACAACCACTTAACCTCCCCACGAGATTTCGAACTGCTAACAAGTCGTCGATACTTGATCTTGTGCGCACCATCGAAGAACCCATTGTTGACGCGATAGTTACAAGTACACCACTGAGTCGTAGTGATCATGTTACTCTACTCTTTGACTATATTTGCTATGCGGAGTACCCTGAAAAGAAGGTTGATAAAGTGCATATTTTCACGCACTATACTGTGTTATCTAAGTTTGTTAAGCATACATCTAGGAGTTTCTTAACCGGGTGCCCCCAAGCTGTTGCCTGGGAAACATATACAAGGACGGTTAGCACACTGGTAGCGCGTGCATTGGAACAGAAGTCCTTCCAACCCAAAAACAAGCATAAGTCATTTTTGAGGAGCAGAACAAGTAAATGTATGTCCTGGATTGAGTTGGCATGGCGACATCACCAGGACTGCTCGTAACCTTGTGTGAAACTGATCCGCGAAGACAAGATCACGCATCAGCAGGAGTTAATGAAGCAATTCTACATGAACCGCAAACTCCTGTAAAGGCACTTTAACGGCCTTGGAAAGGTAAAGCGCGGATTCCAGCACTCGTCAAGACTGATGGTTGCACGCGACCAGCAATGGAGGCAGCTGATCTCCTACGGCTTCATTACTCTCAAACTTTTCCGCAGGTAACGAGCCCAGATATTCTCCTTGTTTCTCTTACTCCACCGTCGGGTTTAGACAACAGCACCTTCACTGCGGTAGCTGTGTTGAAGAAGTTGTTATCCTTGCGTATCCACAGTTCTCCCGGAGCCGACAACATTCAACCAAATGCTCTGCAGGCAGTAGCTAGTGATCTAGCAGAACCACTGGCTGTTTTCTATGAACGATGTCTAGAAGAGAACGATATTCCACCGGTATGGAAACTAGGGATCATCACTCCTATACATGAAGGAGGTAGCCGCACTTATCCTGCCAACTACCAATAACACTACTTCCCGTACTATCCATATTGATGGAATCAATCGCCGCAGATGCACTGATGCAGAATCTGGAAACCCACAACTTAATAGCTCCAGAGCAACAGGGATTTCGTCAAAGGCATTCATGTAATACCTACCTAGTAATTGCACGTAATAGCTGGACTGAACTTCTTGATGATGGAGTAGGGGTCGATGTCATCTACCTGGACTTTTCAAAAGCGTTTGATCGCTTATGCCGTCGAATTCTCCTTCAGAAGTTTCGGAACTACGGCACTGGCGACCCAATCCTTAGTTGGATTAGCGATTTTCTACAAGAACGGCGGCTAGTGGTGAGAGTCCGAGAATCATTGTCTGATGCAATCGATGTAACGTGTGGAGTACCACAAGGCTTAGTGCTGAGGCCTGGTCTATTCTTGGTGTTCATTAACGATTTGGCGAGATCAATTGCTTTCGATTTCCTATTTTCCGCGGATGATATCAAGATATGGCGAAGGATCAGAGGACCGGACGACCACGAACGGCTCCAGTAGGATCTTAACATAGTGTTGAACTGATAAGTTCAAAAAAGGCCCTACAATTGAAGGTAGACAAATGTTGCGTTGTACAATTAGGCCATAGACACAACTACACCCATTTGCTATGGACAAACTGATTGCGGACGAGATCCCAGAAACGTGACCTTGGTGTGATCGTACACAGCGACCTCAACTGTTCAAAACAGGCCGAGGCAGCTGCGAAAAGAGGTAACCAGCGCGTCTGTATGCTGCGAAGGGCATTCGCTAGATTTGACACTTCAATCTTCCCAATGATGGACAATTCCTACTTGCGCCCGCATGCTTTAGACCCTATCCAACCTTGGCAAACTTGGTTAAAGCGCGGTCTGGAAGCGCTAGAGGCAACACATAGAAGAGCAACAAAGAACGTAAAGGGCTTGCGCTATCACTCTTACCACCGAAGGCTGAATTTGCTGGGAATTTTTAACAGACGGTATCGAAGGCTGTGTTGTTGTCTCTTTTTACCGTATCCGATACTGTGTGACCTCAACCACGTATGTCGCTATTTGCTGAAACTTAGCCACAACACGCATTTCAGAGGCAACTGTCTAAAATTGAAGGAACAATATAGCCATCTAGAGTGTCGACGGATTTACTTTTCCCTTCGGGTTTGCCAACCCTGGAATGCACTCCCAGACTCAGTTGTATCCACGCTTACCTTGGACGTTTTCAAAAACGATTAGACGTTGCTCTTAGATCCCAGCATTTTGTTACATAAACTCCTCTATTGTGGATTACATCATGCTTGCTTTTCAACAGGATTTATATATCAAATGGACCCAAATGAGCAACCATATTTTACTTCTGACACGCCTTACATCAATGATTACTGCACCCCGGTGTATTTCTGAACGTTTACGCTCGATTTTATTTTAAACTTTAAAATAATGTGATTTATCGAAGTATTCATCTCGGCAGAAGTTCGGTAGATGACTCAGATATATTTTGATTTCATCATAATCACCCAAACCATCCTAAGGAACATGTCAAGCACTTGCTTTTATTCCGTGATAAATCATTGTTCATTGTTCCATTGTGCCATAGGCATGACCTGTATAGGACTGGGTCACATGTATTACAAAACACTCCTGAAGATCTCGACCTTGGTCTGCTCTTCCAAAGGGACTTTAAATGTTCCAAGCAGTCAGAAACAGCTGCGAATAGAGCCAACCAGCTTGTCGGCATGCTGTGGACAACATGCGGAAGATTTTAAACAACCGTCTTCCCCACAATGCACAATTCTTACTTGCGCTATCACGATGTATCCGCTAGCCAACATCTGCAACATTGGTTGCGGCGCTAAACTGAGACTGAGAATTTATTTTAGGGCAAGTAAAAAGGTTTCTGTGCAACTCTATCGAATTGCGAAAAATCAGAAACATTTAGTTGTGAATCATCAGCATTTGTGTCTGGTCCGTTAATCGTTTGCCTTATTCAGTTATGAATCCTTATTGGTGTTATTATATCCGAGTATAAGATTTCTATTTTTGGCATGGTATGTACATCATATCACAAAAGCGCAGGTTTTCGAAACGGTCGTTGATACAGGTGATAAAACACTTCGCAGAATCTACTTCTATTAATCTTTCTCGTAGTGTATGCCATAATTTTACGATTCTTCGTTCCATACAAAGCTAATGTGATACTTTGTTTATGTTGGGGACTCTGAGTTTGTAACGGTGTCCCCGAGTGTTACAGGGTTCCCACAAATGGAATATTCGCCACCGTATGGGGAAGTGATTCAAGTGTATTACTGGATGGGTCATAATTAGGTCAATTCTTACTCCGCCATAGGATAGTGTGTACAGACCGAGCCTTTCACAACGTTTCGCATACGGAAGCTTTCATAGACTCGATATCATTCTAGTTGCGATATGCTGTATTTTCTCCAGCTTTTCAGTTTCCAACTGGGTTATCGGATGTTAAGCTGGGGCACCGTATTCAAGGATTGGTCTAATGAGCGAGATGAATAGACGAGGGACGGTTTCTATAGAACATGCGGAGAAACTGCGTCTTAATGCCCACAGCATACGAAGTCCCGCACGGTGCAATTTCTCTGTATTTTCTAGTGATCTCATATAATGTCGCGAGAGCACTCCTAAGTCTCTGACAGATGTGTTATGGTGGAGCAACTGGCCGTCCAATGTGTATGATCAAGTGGTTGCACGTCTGGTGATACTGATGAATTCCGACTTGCTTACGTTGAGTGGACAACGTTGATAGTCGCTCTAAGTCATGCTGGAGGCGAGCGCAGTCGTCGTGGTTCCCAGTGAACTTCTAGATTTTCAAATCATCTGCAAACAGGGCACATGTTGACTGGAGCTGCTGTGGACGATCGCTGATATGAATAAGAATTATTACTGGTCCAAGTACAGTTACTCGAGGCACGCCACCAGTCGATGTAAAGCAGTCTGTCAGGTAGTCAGTGACCTGTACTCTAAAATTTCGTCCAAAAATAAACTTGTGTAATCACTGAAGTAACGTGCCACCGATTCCGTATGTCCTCAGTTTACCAAGGAGTACCTCGTGGTTCACTCTGTCAAACGCCTTACTAAAGTCGATGTACTCCACGTCAACATCCTTCAGTTTGTTGAGAGCTCGAACCCACTGGTGGTTTGCGTACATAAGGTTGACGATGCAGGATCGCCCTTTCGTAAAGCCGTGTTGCGCTGGCGTCAGTACGTCCATCCATTCAATGAACGATAGCAGACAATTTTTCACTACCTTCTCGAGCACTTTGGATAATACCGAAGTCAAACAGATCGGTCTATAGTTCTCTAGTTTACTCGGGTCACCACCCTTGGGAAACCGTCACACTATCGAGCATTTTTAGTCGTTCGGGACACATCCTTCAGAGAGCGATGTACTGAAATATTTTTTACGGCTGGTGAGATGATAATCGATGGGGGACTTGAGTATTGGTGAGCGAATTCCGTCTGGTCCGGGGGGCTTTGCACCATCGAGGTTGACGAGTAGCTGACACACTTCGACTGCATCACATTGTAGGCTGTCGAGCAAGAATGGCGCAACATGCGCCGGTACATGAACAGCCGCCGGTTTAATGGTAAATACGGTTAGGAAGTGCGTATCAAAGGCTTCCGCGCGCTCCGCGCTTGAAATGAGCGTCTGTCCATCCATGCTCTCTAAGACCGGTAGGTCGCCCCCAGGTTTCAGATGACGATTGAAGTAGGCAGATATTCTTTTGGGTGCAGTTTTGGCCGAGGATGCTAGCTCCTCTACGAACTACTGGCGTTTCTTTATCTGTGTGGCGTTACATAAGTTACGCTGTTTCTTGTGCACCGTGTAATCTTCATCACAACCCGATCTGATATATCTATCCCAAACTTTAAGATGCCTTCACGATATCTGTCTATATTCCGTAACAAACCAATGCAGTTTGACAGGTCCGATCTTTTAATACTTAAGGGGAACGAACCAAGTACACAGCGAGTTAAGCTTCCCCTTCATTCGCGACTAACAGGCCTCAAGCGACCATCCTGTGGTAGTGTCCAATCAGTTTGATTTGCGACTTGGAAGAGCCAGTTGAAGTCCGTCCTCCAATATTTGGATGTCTGCTTCCGTTAATTTTAATATGGTAATGACAGTCCTAAGCTTGCCACAATGGAGCAGTGGTCGCTGTTCGCCAGAGGTTCGAGGACTCTGATATTAATCAGCTTCTGCTTGCAGCTCGTAAATCTTAGGTCCGGACAAGATGTCGAGTCCGGAGTTACACGCTTCAGTTGGATGACATGTTGCCTTGACGCGATTTCAATAGTAATGTTAGCGAATTGAGCCCCAACGTTGCCATGACCGGGAAGATGTCGAACGTGTTGTCAAAATATCTTAGGTAAATTTAGATCCCCATCAATAAGGACTGAGTGCGGCTCATATGCTTCCGTACATGTGGTAGCCAATCGCAATAACTGTTTAAAGGGCTACGGTGGATAACACCCATTATTAGTTCTGCGCGTCTAAGGCGAAGTGTGCACGGCAATTAATCGCACAAATTATCCTTGATGCGATAGGTGCTGGTAACTTTGCCAAGTAGTGATGATTTTATGTAAAACGGAACACCACCGTGAGCCTTTGATTTTCGCTCGCATCGGAAACAAGGGTATCCTGACGACGCGACTTCTTGGGGTATGACGTCGGAGTTCAGCCAAGTATCTGTAAGTCCTAAAACGTCCGGCAGCTTCGAGACAGCGAAGCTTCACATTACATCACGTTTGTGCATTAGGCTGCACACGTTGGCGAATGCCACACGTAGGTCCTGGTAGGTACTGCGGGATGTGCCTTGTGGTTGAGAAACCGGTTGATACGGGTTCGTACACCCTTCTTGTTTACTGAAATATTTACAATTTGTAAGTCAGTCTCACCTTTCTCTGTACGGCGTTTGAGCTCAATGACCGCAGTCTTCAAACGATCCCTGTCTTCGGGTTCCAAGTCTCGGCGGATGTGAACTTTATGCCTTTCAACCTTGACAGAGGAGACAGTATGAGCTGCGTATATTGGGATTTGCAAAGGTGATTCTCAGAGGTCGACATAATTGGTTAGTTTTCTGGCCAAGTCGGATTACTTGTTTAATCGGCACGCTTTCTTCGCCCACATCCAAGAGTCTATCGATGAGCCCCTGGAGGAACTCAACATCGTGATCATAACGGATCTGAGGGTTTTCATCTTTTGACTCCGGTACGTGGAAGACCATGAGATTATGATGCCTCAACAAAATCAGTGATGAACCCGTGGGAGCAGAACTAGAGGCGCTTAACTGATTGGATTGTTGTTTATCAGCAGGTGACGTCTGAACTCGATTATGTGGGCCCTTGCGCTTTTGAGTGGTCCCTGGATCCTCGGTGTTCAGAAGTTCACAGACAGCCTCTGAGAAATCCACGGACCAATAAGTGAAGCAGCATTTCTTAGCTTCCGAGTCTGAATCTTCCATCGGTGGAGAACATGGAACGTGGGACTCGGCCGGGGCCGAAGACACTGGTGGTGGTGCAGATCGCGGAGTGACAATAGAAGACGAGATGACAGAGGTACTTTCACGAGGGCGTTTTATCCGACGTGGTGGACGGTTTGTTTCTACCTGAAAGAGAGATTTTCCTGTAGTTGTTTGCGGTCTCTGCGTATTCTGATGTCTTGTACCGCGACATTTATCAAACAGAACTTGAAAAACCGATGTCGGATGTTGAGCGATTTTCGAAACACGTCAACGGATAAGCCAATGCACGGAATATGGAACAAAACTTCACAGCCGAAGCACCGAATTGCATGTGCCTTATTTCCCACGACTTTCGAACACGAACCACAAGTAGCTTGAGACGGCATCACAAGCTAGAGCAACTTCAAGATGGCGGACAAAGGTGGCAGTAGAGCAAATCAATGAGATCTCCGTAAGTAACAAAAGAATAGTCACTAAATTTTCACCTATTGGAAAATACGCCGAAGGAAGAATCTTGGTATACAATGCACACAGATCAAACGCTGATAACTCAATAATCTGAGGCAAAAGTAGTACCCAGCACACGCTGATCCAAAAATCCGCGACGTCCGTGGGTACAGCCAGCGTGAGTTATAATAACTAGAGAAACCACTACACAGGGCTACAAAGAACGTCAAGGATCTGCGAAATATGTTCCACCATTAAAGGCTGAGGTCGCTGGGAGTTTTCACTGCCGCTACCGAAGGTTGCGCGGCGAACCCATAGTAGTCTACCAAATATTCTCACCCTATTCACGTATGCCGTTACTTGCTGAAGCTTAGCCATAACATCAGTGTCAGAGATAACCCTCTGAAATTGTGTGCACAATATAGCCATCTGAATTGCCGGTGGAATTATTTTTCTCTTCGGGTTTGCCAAACCAGAAACTCTCTTAAAAACTTAATTGCTTCTACCCCCACCTTGGATATTTTCGAAAAACGATTAGTTTTTACTCTTGACCCTATCACTTCGTTGCTTAAACTGTGCTAATTTGGAATATATTAATTCTCCCTTCAAACCGGATTAACATGTCACATAACCATGAGGAGGCGGTCCAGATTGTGTATTTTCGTTTTTATTTTTCTCACAGAGTATATCAGATATAAATGTTCCATGTTGCCTTATCGTTTGCATTCAATTCCTACTTACACTACTATTACTCAGTGGCGTATCTGCTAGATAAAGGCTCATCCAAACAATTCAGCTATCTTTTGACAATTTTATTTTTACTCCCACCATCCTGAGGGAGATGATAAACAATCGCTTTTGCACCCGGCACAAATCAGTGTTCCTTTGTATCTTTTGTGAATAGCATTAGTAAATATCAGGTGTCGCTGCTCGGTTGAGCTATTTTCATCTGATTAGTCCGAATATCAAGAGCCAACATATAACGTGCATGAGCCTACTCAGCTTGTTGATGCTGACTGGTTCACCGGCGGTTGCTAAGGCGAACACACCAAGTGCATACTCATTCACGTTAACCGATGTAGCTTTTGCGTCAGCAGTAAAACCTAGTCCAACAGATGCACCAAACTTTTGTCATCAAAACTCTCCGAACCCATGAATTCTCGAACGGTTCCAACTATTTTACACTACTACGAATGAGAAGTAGCTTGCTTTGGTAAAATGTGCTTTATGAATTATCGGAATGTTTAGTTGCCAACGCATACATATGTAGCGTTGAAGGTACCACAGCGTATTGTGTGCAAAGCATAGACCGTAACAATGTCACGTGGCACTTTTACCCAAGACTCTGGCATTAAAGGGCTGATCGTGAACAAAGTATTTGGATTTGTCTTGCTGTTGTATACCTATCTTACTGATAAAAGTGCACGCACCTTCAGATTTTTAACATTTCTTTTAACTGCGCAAGCCGGTGTGGCAATTATGAAATTTTTAATTGCCGAAACTATTAGCACAGAATGGTTTTGTGCTTGATATAAACGGGACGCTTCTATGTGTCGACGAATTAATGCCTAGAGCCGATTGCAGAATGTCGATTAGCTTCAGTAAGGGACTTTCCATGTAATAACTTGTCCTTGCATTTCCAGTGTGTCGCAAGTTTTGGCACGACGAACAGCTGTGAATTCGACAATCTGGAAGAAATCGGTCTTGTCTGTAAGTTGCAGCAGTAACTGGAGATAAAATAGTTGGAGTGGTGGTTCATGTTTATTGATGCATTTAGCGGTTCTAATTAAAATGCTTTTCATGTTTTAACGTGACAGATACGCATATACTTGTAGGAAAATGTTGTTAACCTTAATAGTCAATCCGTTGAAACATCACTGTTCTGCTCTAAATTAACGAAGACAAAGCATACTTACTTAGAAACTCGGTAATGAGAAACGAGCTGAGAGGTTTATGTGTAGGAAACATATATACATCGAAAACTGTATAAATTATATATCCTGGCTCATTACTGTTCTTATGTTGATACAAGCCTGCGAGTGCAGCGCTCCTCTAAACCCTGGATACCGGCGCTATAATAAGCTAAGTATCTTGTCCATTATATTTTTGCATTATTTTGGAATGGCTTGAAGTAACTAAAAGTAGGTAACATTCGAACTGACATAAAATACTGTCGGTTACTTCTAGTATTACAGGTTATCAAATCAGGTTAAGACTGTAAATAGTATTAAAACACCGGCCATACGAGATATCAAGTAGCCTATCGTGATATATTGATAAATCTGCACGATATCTTGAAGAAATATTTGCTATCAAATCACCAGGAAAGAAGATCTAATAAAATTTGAGTTAATACATCAACTGAGTAACCTGGGGTACAATCATTCGACTTCAAAACATCTCTCGTTAGCATTATATTTCAACATCACTTTGTAGCCACGTAAAATTGTCCAAGTTTTAGCAGCCAGGGGTCAATAAATTCTTAATACACAAGTTCCAGTAGTCTCCTTTTTTACCGATACCCAGACAAGTCCGTATTGGCTTTAGGTACACAAATGGGTGCATTTTCAGCCATTTACATCATAAACTATAATTAACAAACGGGCCCCTTTAAAATGCTAAGTTTACGAATGTGTTGCAAAATGAGAAAGATGCAATGTCGTAGATCAATTTACAAACCATTTCATTAGTTTAACTAACTATTTGGGAGTTATAACCATTCAAAACGGAATAGGTTACATTAAAACTGTTTTTAGAATCCCTTTTTTATGGACGTAAAATTTTGTATCCAAAGACAGATCGGGAATCGCGCGCGATATCTCAGCATTTAGAGTAAGAGGAAAAGTACGCAACATCAACTAGCCTACTGTGTGTGTGGGTGAAACACTATGCTAAGTAGCAGAAATCAAATAGATGCGAAACCAGAAAAGATCCAGTCAAAGGGTAAATGTGGGTCCACTGAATGTAACCGAGTAGTCACATTTGGTTTTACCTCGCTCACACTGTTTCAGATGGTACCATACAGAATATGAAAACCTTACCCAACAACAAGTGAGAGAACGAAGTAGACTCCAAGACGATAACTGGTTTTGTACTGTGTGTTCGACTACCCCAGCAGTCAAGTGCATTCTTTTCCTAGTCCAAAAGTACAAGGGGTTAACAGAAGAAGTTGAACAACGGACGAATGCAGAGACTATATCACGGGCAGAGAGTAGGCACCATGATAACACAGTGACTTCAAAGAGAAGCTTTGGTGCAAAATTTACTTCGCTCGCTCCTTGATTGACAGGGTCCCCCATGCCGTTATCTTCATCAATTTTGAAAGAATACCAGGCGAAAACAGACCACAGCTCTAATGGACAAGCGGTACTCCGGATCCCGAAAATCAGACACCACTCGAAAGGCGTGATCGATCAACTTTAGTCGGTCTAAATAAATTGTATCGTTAACAAAAATGGGACAGCCAAACCCGGGGCTATTTATGTAGAAAACGTTTTACTCTGCAAGTGTGCTACAACACGGGCCATGCAAGGTACACATATATCCTGACGTCCTTTGGAGCACTCGACATTTGAAAACAAATCTCTTGGATGGACACAGAAAGCTGCACTGTTCAAGCACAATCTTTATTTATGGCGTGTCAGAACTTGTTTCCCACCATAGTCATGAGGCCGGTAATCACGAATTGGAACAGTGGCGGTTCATTCGTTAACTACTTTCCTTGGACAAGTTGTGGGGTTATTCCACAAAAAACTACCTCTCTCACCAAATTCTAAAGGAATCGCATCAAGAATTATAAAACTCCTGGTTCAGTCAGAGCAGATAGCAACGGAAGTGTTCGAACTTTGGCGGGAACATCGTAAAAGACTTTCATCTAAACAGTTCGGTTAAAAGCTGCTGAATTCCTGTAAAGACCAGATATGAGCCTGCCAGAAAAAGCAATCCTACCGGCGATTACGCAAAAACATCACTTTCTTGCTCGGTCACGCGATACCACCCTATCCCCGGACGAGGAGTTGGAGGTAGCTTGGTCAAATCAAGTTGCGAACGACGTATCATCATCATCCCATCAAAAATCTAATACTGACCTGCCTCGAATCGGTCTGCAAACTACCACACTTGACTCCTTTGACTCCCTGTCGGCTGCTAGAGACTCAGAAATTATGCTGTCTTTATACAAATGCTCAATTTTTTTCACTAAGCTGGCCGAACTGAATGATGGTCAAATTTCGAAGCTATGTTATAGTGTCGGTGTCACGGAGACATGGTTGCAAACTGGGATGACAGACGCTGAAGTGTCGTTGCCGAGCACGTCACTCATACGCAACGAAAGGCTTACGATAATTCCGCATTACGGAAGCGATCTACAGTTTGAGGCCTCTGAAGATTCAGACTTGCAATTTGCAGATTCTCTTTGGTGTTGCCTGCAATCACATGCCAGAGGTACCTGCATTATAGCTTTGGTATACCGCCCCCTAAACACTACACCGGAAATGGAATGTCAACTTGTGTCAGTTTTAAGATGTAGTCTTAAACAAAAGCACACTTACATCTTTATCATGGGTGATTTCAAGGTACACCTGTTTCTGCCACGGCTACCACGCCTGAATAGCATATTCCACGTGAGGTCGCACGTAGGTGGTTAGCATTTGGGGAAAGATTGAGGGTTCAAAACGACCAAAGGCTCTGCGAAGAATGCCGAAGTGTTGATCGCCGTTATCGTCGCATTCTCTGCTTGTTTTGAACACCCGTGATCTTCCTGAACCAATACACCCAGGTCACACTCCTGAGAGACCTTCTTCGAGGTGTAGTCTCCAAGCCTGTAAGCGCTATTTAGCTGGTGACGCAAATGTACTACTTTGTACTTAGCTATGTTCAATTGAAGCATATTCCTATTTGACCATGCATAAATGCAATCTAGGTCAGGTTGGAGCAGATCGTGATCTGGCTTGTTACTAATCGCCCGCCATATCTTAATGTCATCGGCGAAAAGCAGGAAAATTGGGGAGATAACTGATGCCAGGTCGTTGATATACACCAGGAATAAGCGCGGTCCCACCACTGAGCTTTGTGTGACACCACATTCCACCTCAATTGGGTTGTAGAGTGATCCCCTAACGCGTACTTGAAGCTTCCGATGGTGAAGGAAGCTGCCAATCCAACCAAGTACAGGATCTCCAATTCCGTATCTCTGTAGCCGTCGGCGTAGGATGCGGTAATCAAGGCGGAGGAAAGCTCTGGAGAAGTCCAGATAGATGACGTCGACTTCGACTCCATCATCAACCACTTCCCTCCAACTAACTCGTACAATCAGTAGGTTGGTGGTGCATGACCGGTGTTGACGGAAGCCATGCTGTTCCGGTAGCAAGATGTTGCATTTTCCCATCTAGTCCATTAAAGCCTCAGCGACAACAGCTTCCATCACTTTCGCGAGCACAGAGAGGAGAGCCGTTGCGTGATAGTTTGCAGGATCTGAACGGCCACCGCTTTAGTGATAGGAGTGTTAATGCCACACTTCCACATAGTGGGGACTTGTTGCTCATCAAAGCACCTTTGAAAGAACTGTGACAGTGGTTCAGCTAGCTTGTTGGCCACAGCCTTCAGTGCCTTCAAGCGGATGTTGTCTGCTCCCGGAGAACTATGCTCACGCAGTGAAAGTAACTTCCTGAACACAATTGATGGGTTGAAAATTACGTTTGTAAAAAATGGGGTCGGTAATGTGTATGAGGTTATGGGACAGGTAGAGGTTGCGAGTTCAAAAATGGGGGCGTATGGTAGCCGCAGATCATTAGCTGCTTCTTCGGCGCTTTGTCGTGAAAAGTGGAGGGATTCCATGCTTCAGTTTACGAAGCTTAATGACATGCCTATATAGCAGTTTGTTGTTCGCTAAGTATTTTTGGCTAGGCACTGTTGATAAGTTACTTTGTCCTTACAGACAAGTGCAGTGCAATGGTTGCGATGGGTCAGGAAATAGCCCCAAGTCTCTGAGTCGGAGTTAATCATGTAAGAACGCCTTACTGCATCCCATTTCGCCAGGCATTTTTGAGTCCTGGTCCTTAGAGTTGAAGACATTTTTGCGAAACGAAAAGGCTTGTTCTCTGAATCTCTGTTGACGATGTTGCTGAATCTCTTAAGGAATTCTGCCCAAACGTTACCAATGGGACTTTTATTTGAGAATTCCCAAGCAGCTGCGCCGGCGAGTTCTTTTACTACGTGATAGTGTGTGGTTGTATTAGTTCCGAGTGTTTAGATGGATACTCTGCATAACACACATAGTGAAACGTCATTACTACATGGTCACTGAGACCTAATGGACTATCCGTCAATAACTTGTCAACTATGAGCTCATCATTCGTTAGCACAAGGTCCAATACGGATGGTTTGTTTGCTGTCCTGAATCTAGTAGGCGTAGTGACATAGTTGGATAAGGGAATACCAGCGAGCAGTTCATGTAAGTCTGTTTTGAACTGCTCACTGGGTGATGAGAAAACCTCCAGTCTAAACCAACCTTTAGATGGAACTAAGTAAATGGAATGGAAAACCGTCATATACAACCAACTAAACCAGTAACAAACCTGCGAAACCAATAGAATAGGCGAACCTGTTTGACAGATGATGAGCTGGGCCCACCATTACAATTATAACCAGCCCTCGATTCAGATCTACCGAAATAATGTAAAAGACAGTCCAGCAGGAAATTAAGGTCGCTAAAGCCGAAATACAGGCAAAATTATTTGCACGAAGCAACACTGTTTGTTCGGGTTTGTTAGTGTCGTCATTGTGAGTAACGAAACGTCCGCTAATCACTTGCTAGTTTAGTTGGCACATTAAAACCGATAACCTATCCTGGAATCTGGTGTTTAGAATAACTTCAAGTTCTCAATTCTTCTTATATTTCTTTCCTAGCAGCTACTCATATATTCTTGGGAAGCGAAAAGTTCCTATGGGCATTTTTTGGTGATTATAATGCTGAAATCATGGAGTGTGGTAGAATAATTAAAAAGACGCTCTTTATAAACCTTCTGCGAGTTCTCATATGTAGTGAAGGCGCATATAGTTTGTATAATAATGAGTCAGCTAACATCTAAACTTTAACTTATGTGCAAACTGTTGGATATGGCCCAAAGCAAATGCGCTCTTTCACCAAGATGAGTTTGACATCACAACTGCTGCAGTGACACGTTTTTATAAAACTATGTCCTGCATTTGCGACTATCTGACCAGTACTCACTCGGTCCTGCTGGACCCGTCTCACCTCAGACCTTCCCACATTAACTACGATGTTAGTAGTCAAACAGTAGGCTATTGATTAAGCGATCATAAAACGGTGGTTTTGCCAGTGCAAATGTACAATGTAAAGCGAAAATAGTTTATCACCAGTAAAAGTAGGCGCTTGACAAGTCCCGTAGGATGGTTGGATAGAACACTATAAAACACTAAAGAACCCTAAAGAAAACTAAGCTAAGCTAACTAACTAACTAAGTATTGTTCACTCAACATCTTGAAAATTGCTTGAAACCGAAAGATAACTCATGATTTCAGAAAGGTTTGAAAACAACAGGTTGGTATAGTTTGTGGGCAACGTTTCGCTTTTGCCACAAAAGCTTCGTCACGCTAATCGAGGATTGGTATGTCACTTAGAGTGAAGTGAGAAGATAATTTCCACGAAGGGGATGTGGACAGTTCAGTCGCGGTACCGGTCAGCACATTATTCCAATAGTCCATGAAACGGTCACAAGTGATCCCCGTTACAAAGTTGATGATGTTGATGATGTTAATCGTTAGTTTAAGCGTCTACTCCTTTCCCTGCACTACTGCATAATAATGGTGTCAGCCAGGAATTTAATGTACGCACGCAGCGTAATATGGGGAGCAATTTCAGTACAAGGAATTCGAGAGAAATAACAACGAATTGAAAATGACTAGACACAAGCGTGTACCGTTTTCTTGAACCGATGTGCATAGCACTAGTGATAGTAAAACATGCTGTGACACATCAGTTTTGCCAAGTCCGGTAGGTGGACTAACGGGTGTCTTTCCTAACAGTTCCTGATGGCAATGAATGTGCGTGATGCCCACTTGTTTTTATAGTGGACTTGCAGATTTTGGTCTCAATCTAGAAACTTAGATATTGTTTACTACGCTCCTGGAGGGAGTAGAAGCAGGTAAGCTGGATAACCTCCTCGTGGTCACAGCTGGGTAGTTCGGGTTTACCCCGTTCCAGCCAATACTTCGGCAGCGGCGTTCCAGAACGTAGTGGGTTCCCTCCTGACATGCGTTCTGCCTACAATAGCTTCAGATATCCGTTTAATAACACTGACGTGATGGTAGTGACTCGCCACTAACTAAAGTCACTGCCCCTTGCTTATCCGTACAATCGATTCAAGTCCATAGACATCAAGCCTACCTTTAACGCTGTCTACATTTACACACACGATAAAAAATGCAGGAAAGCATTTATAAATACCATATACACAGTCATGGTTAGCGGCATCCGGTTTCTGACTTGCATGTCACTGTGGCCAGCCAGAGGACGCTTGCGCCTACAGAGGAACCATGAATGGCTTGCGCTGCACCACTCACAGCTCCATCCACACACCCCATATCTAGTGTAAACCCGAGGGAATAAGACCGGGAGGCAGGCGGATGGGAGCCACGTTTCATCAACGGAGCCGGCCCACACTCCTTCACAGGCAAACACAAGCACCCTGTATTTGGGAAATCAAGGGCACACAAGGCGGTGGCTGGACCGTAGTCCGCTCCACACTGACTACATGGAACCGCCCTTTGAGCCTAGCACGGCCACAAGGACTGTGCACGCCGTCCCCTCCAGCAGCGACCAGCTGCCTCCTGGTGCCAGTATGGACGCGATAGTGGTTAATAGAGAGGTAGGCACCTTGTGAACATGCACATCAAGCGCAGCCACACCGGGGATATCAAGCAACAGCCCATCACTTGAAAAGACAAGATGCAATTAAATAAATCCAATAACGCGTACCGATACGGTGGCATTACCCTTCGCTAAATTAGCATATGAAGTATGTTGGTTAGCAGCGAATCCGCGATAAGGAAAAAATGTCCACAAGTTACTTAAAAATGATACAAACACAACAATGTAACCGAAGATAAGCGCAATTAGTGCAAGCAATGTGGCCAGTTAATAGAAGACTATTCAGGTAGGCAGAACAAACCAATTAAAGTGGAATCAAACTTCTCCAGCTTAAAAAACGTAGTGTAAGTGAAAGTTGGTTTAGCCCAGCTACGGTGAAGAAGCATCAAGAATGCAACATTAACCACCCACACCTACATACACATATATAAACATTAATATATCGACATTTGTGACAATCCTATAGTTCCATTATACATTAACTGCTCACTTTTTCTGTACTCTTAACATGATCATGACTGTGCAGGCATGCTTCGCGTAGTCAAGGGTAGACATCTTATTTATTATTTAATAAGAGGAATGGAGTGAATTGAGCCATTTGGAGAAAGAAACTCTGAGGTGAGGCTGGTATGTTTGGTTCACTTTTTGGCGTAAATGGTGGCATTTATATATTTTCGTTGAGAAGCAAACAGATACATTTACTTCCATAGATGTATCCCTTGTGCTCATATGTTGCTCAACTGTTTTCGTCAAGTTTTCACACGCTTTTATTAGAACAAATGAAAGCTAACCACCCGGATGGAGTTGCACAACTGGCATAACAAAAATGCCTCTCGTTTGCTACTGTACTGTCTAGTCTCGAAAGGACGTATACGTACACATCCGGATTGAAATGGTTGAAAGCGGTTAAATCATGTTTGTCCACATTGAAGGCTCTAGGACTTAGGCCACCTTTACCATGCGAGTGGCTCAACTTCTTTGCTGACGTATAGTTTTGTGGTCCCGCGCAGATTGCGAAGTTAATCAAACTTCCGATTATCCCAGGCTCAATTTTCGACAGCGCATATTGAGAAGCTCATACGCGTCACATCCGTGTGTTACAATATGTTGAGCTTAGACCTACTTCAGTGAACTGGACTTTCTCCAATCTACTTAAGCCAGTGATTCCCAACCTTTTCGAACCTGGTAACCCCATTACGGGTTCCCCACAGTCACTAGCCGAAAATGCATTTTAATAAGCGCTTTGCATATCTACCAATGCGGTTTAGTTTTAAAGCACAGAAAATGAATATTAGTTTTCATCACTTTTGGTAGTTCAGAGAAAATAACTGTTTTGGGCCGTATTTATTAAACCAATAGATTATGTACGTTAATGAGACAGTTGCTATTGCTTAGTTATAACCATTAATGTTATTTTTCGTGCGGCCTTGGATAATACACATTTTAGGCCAGCTCCAAGTTTATTATGTTCCTTACTTTTGTTTTCATCGTCAGCATCGTTGAAAATCCACTTCCACACTGATAAGTGCGGCGAATGTTAACAAAATTTTCAAGGCATTTGCTGAGAACAATTGATATTCACCAGCAACATTTACCCAGAATTTTGTGCGTTTCCCTGTTCAGCTAACCTATGCTGTCACTTTTGTGATCATTCAAATTAACCCGCTGAACGACTGCTTGTAGCAAAAGAACAAAGATCGACAAGCGAGCTTACAGATGTGTTATCTAGCGGCGCTGTTTTGCAGACCTGCATTAGTATATTAGGTAATACAATTTATTTCCGAAACTTATCTAATTCACTGACCACTCATCTATGATTAGTTACTGATGGCTTAACAGTGGTATTTAGGTAGTTAGTTACATGTTTTGATACCGATGATTCTGTTATTAATATTTTTTGACGACTGACTGATGAGCTAATCCTCGTACCCATATTTACTCCTCGTGAAATTCCAATCTACCAATTTGAGGATAATTGCGCCCAGATTGAGACCCACTGACCAAAGCACATCATTATTTCCTCACAATTACTAGGTCAGAAGGAAAATTTGTGGTTACATGTTGACGCCGCGTACGCAGGTTGTGCACTTCTGTGCCCGGAATTCCGTAACTTATCCAAAGGATGGGAGGTGAGTTAATTGGTTTAAGTTGTTATTTACCGTGGATTCTGTGATGGGTTCACATCATGGATCTAAAGTTGGCTGTAATAAGGCCACTTTGGAACAGTTCAGTGCAAGGTTTAAGTGGCGATTCATAGTCGCATATTACCTTTTTATCATTGAGAGTGCCGTGTGAGCTGGGTATCAAAAGATTGACTGTAAGAAGAAACTGTGACTATTATATACAAATCAATCTTGCTTGGTTCCGTTTGAAGTAAAAGATAATATAAAGGCCTTAAATTGCTTTCTATCCATTTCTTCGTCATCATATTTTGCGCTTTTAACCTTTGCACTTCCTTTTGGTTCCGTGATTTACCTATTCTCTATCTGAGCTTTCACATTTCGTCTTCACTTGGACAAGTTTAACTAGTTCGATTGCCAATAGTGCTGATCTTTCATGGTAAACATTTCGGATGTCCTCTGCGTATTGAATGAAATAACGACGTTTAACCATCCTGTCAAAACACTAGTTTGGCCGTACAATTGAATTCCCAGGTCGGTGTGTTTATCTATAAAAATCAATTCAGGGGGTTTACTACCGATATCCTAATACAGTGGTTTATCATCACTAAGGAGTTTGTTGCGTTTAGCATTATTATGCTTATCGTGAAATAACTCATTCGACGCATACGTAACATGCCAATTGCACAGATGCGCATTAACAACTAAGCAACCCAATATTGTCCAGCATACAACGCCAGTTCTAAGCGGCTGAAAAGGAACGCACAACTTGACATGTAGAATTACTTTCAATTCTCGCTCTACTGGAATCTTTATATTTTTAAAAAATATTCATCCTCAACATCCGTAGTTTGCGAATGTTCCATATCCTACCTTTTAAATATGACATGCAATAAAGCAGTGTTATTTTTTCTAATTAATCCACAGGTGTGCATTTAAAAACCACTTATTGATACAATACCATGAAATGTTAATTTTAGTTTGCGGATTCTATCTGCTTCAATCCACACAAGATGATGTTAGTGAACGTCGACTGCTGTGTATTCTGGGTTGGAAACCATGAGCTATTAACAAGTACTCTCGGAATGGATCCAGTCTATTTGCAGACAGTTTTCAGAGGAATGCCAGATTTTAAAGTTCGTTTTTAATTATTTTAACTGGCAACATGTCCAAAACAATCCACATCGTTAAGGAAGTAACCATAGTTATCTTGCTCCAATGTTGCTTTCTTAGTGAATTGTTGCATTTGCGTGAAATAATATCTAACTTTCATCCCATTTACGACTAGGTAGTCAGCGACCAAATAATTTCACCTAACGCTAGATGTGCAAAACCAACTTGTTTATATTAATCCTACCACTGAGAATCAGCTACTTGATCTGAGTTTATTTAGAAATACGTTGAAGCATATACTCAAGGTTAACTGCACTTATAACTTTTAGCGCAAGACTATTTAGAAGCCAAAAGTCTAGTTTTTAATTTACTACTTCTGTCATGAAACGACCACTGATTTCCTGCTTATTCAAGACTCGGTCTGAGATTTTGCGACCAAGTTAATTAAAATACTAAGCTATTCAGCACCTAACTTGCTGTGTAAAATACTTTTGCGCGTCTTTTGTGTATCGCAGGAATTTAATCTAAGCTATGCACCTTTTACGGACTTCCCTATGAATCGCTTGCGTATTAAGCACAAGAAACGCCGCTCGGCCGTAGATCATTTGGGCAGTGCTACTTGAGTTTGTGACAAAATATTAAAAAGAACCTGATCACAGTTTTTGAAAGGATGGTAGTTGTTTAGTGAGGCATGAAGTGAACCTTCCACTTTGCTTCACGGTAGCTCAAGCCTACAGACCTGTCACCTCGATAAATCTGTTCGTTCGAACTATATCATAGATACCATTTTGCTGGTATGACTTAAGTGTTTTAGCTGCTTGATAGTGGAGGGGTAATATGTATAAACACGCGTTTTATTTGGGTGCTTATTATATGAGTATTATTAAGGAGACATGTAACACTGAGCGTCACTTATCGGGCGCATGAGTGACATCTCTTTGCATAGGTGAAGCACATAGTAACTAACTGCATTCTTTATCCCTGCATACATATACATGTGCATACATATTCAAACAACATCCTATCTTACAGGTAGCAGTTCGCTTGCAAAAGGTCGCATACATGAAATCTTTGGCGCAGAGCGCTGAGACAAAATCTTCATTATGTTGCTCAGTTTATCGGATTGCGAATAAATAAACTAACCCCGAATAATTGACTAAATTTGACTATACTTTATTTGCTGCATATTTAACCCAAAATAAATTTATCCAGTTTATAGGAAGATATAGTCTAGTCAAAACTTTCATCGTTTAGTCAACATTTTTCATCATACAAAACTGGTATCGAAAAGAAGTGAACTATTACAATTTTCGTAAAGTTACCTATGATTTGCGTTGTCTTCCACAGTTTCCGTTCTTCGATCTTTCGGGTAATTACTTCGTAATATGCTGGGCATGCTGTTCTGCTTACGCTTGCTCGACTCTAATTTTCCGGCTCTATTTAATATATTTAACATTATAACTCCACACAATTTACATAACCGTTCAACTGGTCCAACGGTTTTTGGCGAAAGGTACTGCTTGATCTTTTGCGCTCAAGCACAATTTTTTTAAGTCTTTTTACTTTTACGCTCATCCCAAAGCATGATCATATCTGTATCCGCCCGAATTGACTTGAAGTAAACTAATAGATCGAATCGCAGCTGCAGGTCAATATGATGACATTTGTTCTACACGCAACAAACCACCGGAACTAAAACCTTTACCAACAAACCCATCCTCATAGCATTGCTTTAGAATAACTTTCAAACTGGTCGATAGTTCAACACTACCTGTCTTCATCCAGCTTCCTCTCGGCTTCTTTCTTATTTCGCTACAATCCATAAGTGTAGAGAAATGTTCTACTCAACTCCTGTGTGCCCTAGCGTGAACATAAACGTTTTGTGATTATCCTGCTTGGCTGGTATCCACAACAAACGACACCCACTGAAGATTGATTGAACTGCCGATCCCTGTGACATGCAGCACCAACTAAAAGGAAACAATCCAAAAGCATTCTATTACTGTGTAATTTGCGATGCGGCAAGCTGTGTAAAATTGTGTCAACTGGAGTAGCAGGCTTTGCTGATTTTAGCGTGTCGTCCATAGAGCGCTGGATCAGCCAAATGATTACTTCCGGTTCCGCATAGTGTGCGCTGCCATTCAGCTAGTTAGTAGTATGGCTGTGTACTTGTTGAAGTGTGAACAACTGGTAGACATTCTAGTGTTAGAAACTGCAATAACCTAGTTCCATCAGGTTCAGATGAAGTGGAGCATCGAGGTAGTTGCTTACACCACTCCCCACTTAAGAAGAGCAATTCCAGGCCGGATAAAAGTTTACTTGTGAAGCTTTTGGAAACCGAACATCGGCTGTCAGTACTCCGATCACGATGCAAGGTCATAATAATACGTTCTCAGTGCTGGCTTGATCAACACTCCAGGAATGTCAAAGATAGTCGAATGACTGAAACCACATGCGGTTGTCGCTGATGCCGACTTAAAAGAGATATCGTGTATCGTAGCATAGGAAACTGCCAAAAAGAAGCAGTTAGTGCTGCCATCACTACCGCAGCAACTAAAATTTCATATATTCTCCGACTAAAACGAATAACCAACTCATTCCCTAACAATGGAGAACACCAGGCACTATCATAATTCTTTAATTTTTGTCTGATACATGTTGCCTGAACCTAGAGCAAACTTTACCATAGGCAGTCTGATTGAGGAGCAAAAGCAGTATTATATACAGGGTATACGTTAAACTTGCCGATATGATGCGCTTCGTCAGTCATCTGATTTCGGTAAACCACGTTGAACCATAGATGTTCTAGCTAACGTTTCGGTCAAGAGCTGCTGCGAAGGCATTTCTCTTGTTAGATATTGATCCTCGATACACAACGCACGAATCTCATGCTTCCAGCTATCCACTGTGGCCGTCTTCGGCGTAGCAAACGAAAGTTGAATAACTACCACAAACAAAACATAACATTGATCCTTGTACACGGGGTTACAAATCAACAGAATACAAGCCAGCTGTAGGCTTTAGCTCACAACCGGGATGAATGACGTTTCCTCCGTGAAATACCCAAATTTGATAAGGTTTCACCAATTCGGCATCGAGGTCACCGTTTCCGCCAAACTATAAGGGGTGTTGTCTGCGAGCAATGAAAGCACCGCTGCAATCTAGCCTCATTGTAGAAAAGAGGCTCGAGATGTAGCAAAGAGGCTGAAATGCTTCTTTCCAAATTACCGTAAACATGATGGGCACATGGACACACAGACGAAGTAACCCTGAACAAACCTCGTTTCGTTGAAATCCTACAAGCTTAAGGATCTGAATCAAGAAGCATTCAAAACCAACCGACGGGAGCATGTGGGGTATATTATCAGCAACGGGCTGCCAATTCGCACTATACACACCAAGTTAGAAGGCACCGGGATCTTCGTCAATAAGACAAACTGCAATGTTACTGGCGCCCGAACTAAATAGGACCAACATAAAGTCTCACTGGAAATGCGCATCCACAAATAAGCTTTCAAATTCGGAGACACAAAATCTGTACATATACTAGGGAGCAAATCATTTTCTGAAAGCTAACCGAACTTGGAACTTAACAGAGCTCAACGCCTTGGGTCATACTCATTGTGGCAGACGAATGGTAGGACACTGAGAGGAATGAACCTAAGAAGGCCATATCCGTCATGTTAATTTAACGGAATGGTCGACCTAGCAGAAGAGGCCTGCAAGGCATGTATATCAATATCATCACGGTTTTCGAAACACAAACGGTCGACCCTGTATGATGCCGTATGTACCTGAGATGTAGTGATGTGTGTTAAACAGTGCTAGTTTACCAACTTTCAACAACTTTTCGGAAAGGTGAAACCGCCTAGTTTCTGCCTTGAAGTGCGTACTGCGACAGACATTCTGCCGCGTCCTTCTGGTGGGGTAATTCAACCAGCACACAGATGGTGTCTTAGTTTCCCTCAGCGAACCATTCATTTTTGACTTGAAGAAGTCATCAAAATTGTAATGCCGTACATAAATTTCGCCTCTTTCACATGATTCAGAACAGTTGCATAACAATCTGTCTTAGGCATCTTGCTCACCAACGAGGTTCATAATATGGCTATAGATGCACCTCTTGACCATAGTGATCATGCGGCGCTGCACTACCATTATATCAGCCACGCGAAATACTTCAGTGAGAAGCGGAGAAATACTATTTCATCGCACTCTACATCATCTTGGTTATAGTCGTTCGAACACCTAATTTGTCTTCCATGGCCGTACAGCTCCCGATGTCAACTGTGCAGATTTGGTTCATTAGTTCATCAGGCTAGCGGCAAGTGCATCGGAAATTAAGCTTTGACGCCTGAAGCATACGAATTCCTACCTACCATGGTGGACGCAAAAATACTTGACCATAACAGACTTAACTCGGTGCACTTATAAAGAAACGCCGGATGGGGAGGGACAAAGAAGATAACAACAAAAACGCCATCGAAATCTGATCCTTGCCATGTAAACAAATGTATCCAACCTGACGTATTCATCGTCCTTCTCGCATCAGCTACCGTTTATCAGGACTTCATAAGTGAACCGCTGTCCATCCAACTTCTAACACAGCTCACAACTTCCCCAGATTCTAGTTGCGTAGAGTTCGCTGCATAAAATACGAGAAAATGATTGCTGCCTTTTCGTGTGCACAACTATCTTGACTTGGACGAAGAAATTTGTAAGGCACTAAAGACAATCGCATGAATATATCACAAACGTCATCTTTGTTTGAATAACGATGGATTGAAAAACCTGAGCTTCTGCATCGTGTTCACCTGCCTAGACCACGGCATAGTCCTTCCAAATTCTCAACGTTATAGAGTCGGTGACCTAATTCATGGTTGGATATGCAGCTTCTTTATGTAACGTCAGTTGAATGTGAAGACTCGCAGCCCCATTTTTGACCCAGTTAAGTGTATCCCAAAGATAGGCACAAGTATCACGTTGATCTCTTAAATCCATCGACCATCTTGTTGGTGCGCTCATAAACGTCGGACAATTGACGAGCACAATGCACTGCCTAGATAACACGATTAGGTCAATAAGTAGGCATTTGAAATTCAGCTCTGGTTTTACATGGCAAAGTACAAGGCTTCGAGCGTATGCCAATGGTCAACCTCTAAATATCGGCTTGGAGAACAGCAGTTGCAGTGAGCTATACAAGGAGACGATACCGAGGCCTTAGATCTTAGCTTCTTCGGAGGGCATTTGGGAACCTTTGGTCATCTGTCTTCAAAAATTCTGATTACGTACGTGGAGTTCCATGTAGAAAATGCCATTCTAGCGTGACAACTGGTATAAATTCGAGGTTAATGCTCCGGAACTCCATAAATTAGAGCAACCAAAATTATAAGTGGATTGTTTCACCTTTCTTGCTAACTGCGAATTCAAGCCAATGACCTGTATATCAGTGAACACTAACTTGCACGAAGAGACCTGATCATGTTATCCCAGATAGCTGCGAATCTTAATAATGCCAGTCGCAATCTTTTGCCGCTCAACCACAATGGTAACCTATAATGCACCGGCTTGAAGTTACCACGCACGCAATGCGATTTGGTTGCCGAGTAAATGTTTCCTTCCATCTAATGTCCTGTACACTGAATGAAATTCCAGCTGACGTCATTTTACCCGTAGATAAAAGCTTTGCGAAAAACGACATGACGATACCTTATCCAATTTGCACGACACAATGTGGTTTGTCTAATTCGGAAAACGAGTTAATACGAGTCACACTGTGTGATTATTACCCCTCTCTGTGGTAGGGAAACCTGAGCAGGTGTTCATGCTTTTCTCTCGGTGCGAAAATTCAAATCGGAATTGCTTTCATTTATGCTGCTAAGCTAACATTTTAAGCTGTAATGCTCGCTCCTGTCCCCACACGGAACTATCAAGCACTTACAATTGTATTTATTTCAAATCTTTTTTGTCGTGATCAACTGATTTTTTCTATAGAATTGGAGTATCAACCTAGATAGAAATAACCGTGCTTTGAAACTCTGGTTCACAATACGAAAGTTTGGCCTCCAAGAAATACGGAACCTGTTGAGAAAAGTAAGATCTTTCTGGATGATAAGGAAACGAATATATTTGCCACTTTATTTACGGGTAAATTTGGGTGCATGCTTTTAGCCTTTTAAGAATTAAAAAAACTATATCTCCTCATTTACCGGTTTACACGTCTTCTTAATTGACGAATTATCTACAGACTGGATCGTAGTAATCAGTTATAATGTACAGTCTTCATTTTACTTCTTAGAGTACACAAATCTAGTCAATTCGTTTTAATATCTCATTGTCTGGCATATCTTGCTAAAATAATTTTCCGTGGATTTAAAACGAGCATTATGTATTGTGAGTCCAGGAGATATTTAGGGAGAATGTGATAGCCGTTCACTAGCTAGCATCGCCACAATACTATCAATAACAAACATCACATCGAGTTTATCACATTTTGGTTTACTTTTGCTCAAAAATAGGTTTTTTGCTTATTTGCACGATCAAAAGAACATCATTATTCTTAACCTGAAACAAAAATGCACTAAAGTGACCATACGACACGCATGAATCTGCCGCTATTTGTTTTCTCACGGTGATTTTCAAAAATTTATGGTTAATATTTCATCAGTTAGTAAAGCCAATCATTCTGAAGGTTATTGCTTAGAATGAAAGTGCGTTGGGGGTAACAACGTCAAAACCTTTAAGAACCCCAGCTTTAAAAAACCGAATGGGTTTATTTTTAGCATTTATAGTAATCGTATGTATGTGGAAGAATATGAAATTAGTAAAAATTACAAACACGAAAATAAAACTAAAAAACGCAGCTGTCAATTCGACAACTGCTTTAGCAGCATATTTATGAATTTCTTTGAATTAACTAACGTAGCTGAAGATAATAAAAGCAAGAAAGTCATCAGCAGTACGCCCGGTACATTGTTCCGACACTTCGCTGCTACGCGACAACGGCCGGTCAAGCGTGGGCTAAGTATACCGCGAGAACATTCGCCCCTACGCGGATTCGAATCAGTGACCTAAGGACTGCAAGGCAGGTGTGCAATATTTCGGCCCCCTGCCGATCGGCTGAAAAGCAGACAAATAAGGCCCTGAATTTTGAAGGCATAGAAGAAAAAGAGAGCGTTTTTGAAATGTCAATATGCATTGGATGCTATCGATCGTTAAAACAGATGAAAGCAAATTATTGCATGCATCAAGATGTCAAGCAGTGATGGAAATTCAACTAGACAGACCGCTGCATCTAGAAATGTGCTTTATTGACCACCTCGACGAGGTACAGTTATTTTAAAACACCCCATGGTATTCAGCCAAAGAGGGTTAATTTATGAACTCACAAACTCAGATGATAAAAGACGGCGTAAGGAAAGCATTAGTATAATCTTTTGTGACTGTGGAATCTCTCAAAATTTTGCTTAGAGCAACGGTTTTTTAATAAAACGTTGCCGAGATGCTTGATGGTGGTTGATTTGTTATGGAGTTAGTTGAGTATGCAGAGCGGTACGGACAAGCTATACATTATAGCACCCATTTCGTGATGCTATGATATCTCGAACATGGAAGCTGGAGTCCATTTGCGCAGATCTTTCGTGTTATGTCTATAACTATCCGTTCCGCTGTGCCCCCCCATTCAAAATATTATCGGTGGTGGTTCATTTGTGCTCCCTAACCGTCCTTCGTTCTCGGCGATCCATGATTTCTCTTGGTTCCTTGTGCGCGTGTTTTTATACATACTTCTCATTATTAGTGCACCACATACTTTTAATTACATGGAGGGTTTCGAAATGTCTAGGCGAGACCGTAGCTTGTCGCCACGAACAAAAAGATATCAAATTATCGCATGTATAAACGTTAACAATAAAGCATTTGTATGAAAACCAATCTGACAGACCTCCTAATATGCGTTGATGCAATGAGAAACGCTCCAGCGCAACATCAAGCCAAGTCCAAACAAGCTTTATCAACCCATATGGGTGCATTTTCTGCATTATATCTGCAATGCTGCGGAAACTACTACAACGAAGCATTGGTGAGAAAATAACAATTGACATCGATAACTGAAATTTTGTAACTTCAATCAAGTATACGTTGCCGCAAGTATTGTTTCATTCCCGGTGGATCGGTAAGTAAGCAGGAAACATAGGGCAGGATGGAGTTTCGATAAGACTAAGTATGAGATTAGGAAAACTAAATTTTGTCCGCGTGGAAGTAATAGATATCCTGCTGGTTCTTATAGCATGCAAAGGGTGATAGTAGACAGTTAAAACCTGTACGAAAAGTTGGTATGTGCCTAGGAAACATGTTAACCATGAAATCAACGAGCTGTCCTTTTCTTAATCCAGAGCAGCGAGAAATAAATTTTAGAGAACCGACAAGAAGAACCTAAGATTTGAAGCATTCCGGGGAGAATAACAGAGGAAAAGTATGACCGATGGTGGGAGGATATATGTGGTTTTGAACTTTGGCATCAAAGTAAGGAGAACGGAAAGAATTTTGAGCCTAGGGCGTAAAATAAGATCCTTATGACCATTGTATGTTTCAAAAACATGTGCAGAGCAAGATAAATAGTGAGCTAGAGAAACACTGAGACGTTTTACGGTAGATGTGCTAGGTTTGCTTTGGACAACCGCAGTCATGGGAGGGGAGGTATGCACAGGAGAATGGAGTCTCGTGGGATGCGGCAATGAGAACTTTATGTCACAGCTCTTGGAAGTCTTGAGATAGGGACGGGGGGCTGCGCCAAGTCAAACCCTCGGTGCATTTTCCAAAAGTCCACAATGATTGGGGCTATACAACCCAGAATGACATCATTGGCATATATACACCCTAGTACTTTTGATGGACAATAGATATTTTCGACATATGCAAAGTAGAGAAATGGGGATAAGATGGTTCCCTAAAAAACCACGATTGGCTGGGAGTAGAGAAGACTTTCTGCAACATACCTGCTTGAACTGGGTACGATTAGCAAGCAATTCATGCAGAGGGCCAGATGAACGAGCCATACGGTGCTCCTTATTGTGTATCAGCGCACACGCGCTGTCTCTGATTGTCTCACTGACGCCTGGTTTCCAGGGACCAGTGGTGCGCATTAACTGGAAGAGCTTGCGGTAATTGCCTACTGCTCCTGCCTCCTCCATTTCCTGAGCTCTACTTTTCCACTAGGCTTCCTTGTCAGCACGTAGGCTCCGCTTTAGTTCACGCCTAATAGCCCGTCTGGTCACATTGCGTTCAGAGCCAGCCAGGAATTGTCTCCTAGATTCCAACAGGTTCACCGACCTCTCGGATATCCAGTGAATGGTGCGGTGACGATGGATAGTGCCACAAGCAGATGCTCCTGCGTCGTGCATGGCGGCCGAGATCCTATTCCACTGAAGCTCAGTGTCAGTAGGACAAGACAGCGAAAGTTCGGTATGCAGTGCTTCTTGATAGGCTTGCCTGACCGAGGACTGAGACAATTTCTCCCTTGCCAATGGTAGGGGACGCTTGGTGCGCCTCCCGGTAAAGTTCATGGAGAAACGACAGCATACCAATGTATGATCAGAGTCGACACAGGTATTCTAGTATGAGCAGCGATCCAGGATGGAACCACGCCACCTGTAACTTATGGCTATGTGGTCAATTTGGGTCCATCGCTGGCCAGCTACAGGAGGATGCCAAGTGGCACTTCGGCGCCTACTGTGTCTAAAAGCAAAGCTACTAAGAAACAACTGGTGCTCGACACACATTTGCAGCAGACGCTCAGCGTTGTCATTCCGTTGGTAGTTAAGCCCTTAATTACCACCCAGCTGAGCTTCTGAAGAGCTCAGACGCCCTATTTATGCGTTCATATCCCATGCAAGTACCATAATAGCTGAACTAGTAGCACTGCGTATTAACGCATTCAGTTCGTGATAGCATGTGTCCTTGAGAACATCTGAACTGCAGTCGGTGGGAGCATAAGCGGAAATCACGAACAAAGAGCGTTTTGTACTACTTCGGGAATCAACCTTAGTTGAGGTCGTCAAACGGGCTGCACATAAACGGCTGTTCACCGGAATCCAATCAACCAACGGTGGTTCAGCCTTGGAGCTTAGAATGATACCTACACCAGCTTGACCCGTGAGTGCTGCATAGGCGTCTCCGGATGCGTGCAACCAATAACGAGAAGGTAAGCCGTGTACAGTTAATTTGATAACCCCTTAGGGTCATTGATCCTGGTTTCGGACACAACACACATCAATACCCAGTGTGTCCAAGGTGCGTGCCAGTGCAGCCTATTGACCTGTTAGCCTTAGGGTGCGAACGTTGAATGTCGCCGTGGAAACGGGATAGCGTGGCCTTACAAGGGAGTTTTGCCGATCAGCGTCCGATAAGTGGTTTGGGATGGTGGCTGCAGATGGTTCTACTCCAGTGGCACTTAGTTGCCGTCAATTAATCTGGGAATTATAGTAGGCAGGTTAGTAATGGAGGTCGGGATGGGAGTAAGAGAAAAAGGTGGAAAGGAAAGAAGGGAGGCGCCAGCAGCAGCATGTTTGCGCTTATCCGCCCTGCTGTATGCAGCAGATAAGGCGACCCTTTATAATCTGCGCGAAGGCCGATGCAGGATGAAGTTTATGTTTGAAGAAAATGTGATGGTTGTATGTGGGTTGAGATACTGCCAGGGCGCCCAGACCTAGACAGGAGGACGATTAGGGTACTCATCCAAAGCCTTTGACTCAAAAGCCTGTCTGCAAGGCAGCTGGGAGGTAGCAATGATTTAGTTTTACAGAAATGGACGCCATCCCATTTCAAACCCCCAACCTGGAAGACCAGGAGACTGCGTTTGTCTGACCTCTCACCATTGACCAACCCGGTAGGAGTAGCTCTCAAGGTGCACGGAAGCACCACCCAATATAGCTCAATAGGTCAGTCAGGTACGCAAACCGTCGCACCACGTTAAGGTCCAGTCTCGTTGCGACTGCAAACTGTAGTGCGCAGTGGTTCAAATGATGACGTAGCAGTTCCAGTGAATGTGATTGTACACTAAGGTGACACGTATCCTCGCGGCTCTCGCCTTTTTGTGGACCATTCATCACCATTTCACTGCATATCACCTAGCGTGCATTCATTCTACTCGGAATCATCTTCTCTACACGGTGGATCCATTTCACCCGGATTATTCCCATCGCTTCAACCTCTAGCTTGTGTCTGTGTTTTTCGCGGAGTTTGCCAGTGAATTCACACGCAAAACCTCTCCATTCGCAGCTTTTCGTGGATTTTTTTACAACCCTTCGGATTTTTACATCATTCGATAGAGAAATCTTTCCGCTTGCTAACAAGCCTTCAGTCGCTTCACAGCACCACTGTGCATAACAGTTACAGAAGAAATTCATTTTTAACTTGCGCACTCAAGCGCCCAGCAAACTTCACGATCGCCATCACATCTCGGCCAGATCAATTCACTCACTCAGACGACCCAAGCACGTCCTACACGGCCTATTCAAACGTGACCGCATGACGCACAGGCCCATCACGCGTAAGTCGATCAACGTGTCCTCCGACCACAAGCGGACAAGACGGCGAAGCACACCTACCACGCACGACACCAAACTAGCCCGTGAACCGGGCCGTGCTACCTCGCTGCAGCCGACCATGACCAATGTAACAAGGAGAGAAGTTACAAGTGGAGCTGAGTCACTTGCCCAGACAGTGGAATCGGGCCAGCATTGCGCGTTGTGTTCCGTTAACCATAGTCCGATTACTGAGGCTAACGAGCACAACAATCTGTCCGAGTCTGTTTCGTTCTGTCTTAATTGCACAACGGTTCCCATAGTAAAATGCGTAATTGCTTTGTCGAAAGATTACGACCGTCGGATTGCAGAAGTAGAATTACGTCTAAATGAAAGAATTATTTCCTTAGAGGCTATTATAGCAAGGTTTGTATCTCCACCATCTCCCGTACTCACCGCCACTAAACCGAAGAAAAGAGCCAGACGTTCTCGCGAAATCACAGCGGCGAATATCTTGGGAACCCCGAACCAATCAGGCATCACGTACGAACAAAACATCCTCAGTTCCTCAGCCATTCCGCCCTTATCCAAAGCCTCAGTAAGAACCAGACTTCCGACTGACCAACAAAGTCTGAGTATCTCTAAAGGCCAATCAACTTACGCAGCGACTATTGCTAGAGACACTGTAAACAAGACTTTAAGCACAATATCTGCGACATGTGTAAAAGACCAAGCACGAAATTCAGAGACTTGTTTTAGTCCATCCATCACGACGTCTCCCACATTACCGAACACCAGGAGGAACTACGGTGCTCTAACACTCATATGCACCAACGTTCCTGAATCCAAAGCAAATTCTCTGAGAGGTAAGCAACAGGACGATCTGAACCAGTGGAATCTCATTTGCGATCGCATAGGTGCTAGGGTCAAGCCGACTAACATCACGCGTGTGACGAGACATCCAAACTCCGCTCACTATGGTGAGCCCAGAATTCTGCGGATAACACTGGCATCCACTGACGATGTAGAGGCGGTGCTCTTATCGGCATATCACCTCCGAGGTGAAGACAGTAAGATCCGCATCTTTCCGGATGTTCCATGGAGCGAACGTCAGCGAGAAAAAAACAATTTAGACGATCGCAACACGGCCAGCTGGCGAAAAACCATTTTAGTTCATGGTGTGCCCGAGCTACCAACAGCTAGGGACGAGGAGGCTCATGCTCACGATCTGGAAGAATGGCGGTACATCCGTGAAACTCTATCTGCAGGTGACGTCATCCTTCAGTCGATTTCTAGACTGCCCGTTTCACCTCATTACAAAGGTAATGGTCCAAGGATACTGAAACTTGTGGTTCAGTCCCAGCAGATGGCGGCGAACTTAATGCGTAACTGGCATAAAATGCACAATGCACTGCCATCGGAACTACGATTTAAGGTACCATTTATTGAATCGAAGCCACCGGAGGATGTGACACCATCTGTGGCTCAATGTGATAAAATAAACGGAGCCGAAGACACTGCATCAAGATTATCAACCACTGAAAACGACGCTATTGAAGAGCGTTCTGCGTGTGCAGGAACGACGTTAGGTGGGCTGCAGGCCCGTGCAAAGTGTTCATCGATAAACTGCGCAAAAAACGATCAGGTGCCGGCCTTTCATCGGCCGGCTTAAATCCAACTTCGTGTAATCCTCCACAAGCCCTTTTGGTGCTCAAGCAGCTGTCCTGTATGTACACTAATGCTCAAAGTCTACTTAACAAAATACCCGAACTGCGACTACGTCAAAGGTCCAAATCCTGTGACCTCGTCGCTATAACGGAGACGTGGTTGCGCCCGGATATCACAGACACGGAGGTCGAGCTACCAGGCATGTCCGTCGTTCGGCGCGATCGATCCAGTAAAGGGGGCGGGGTGGCTCTGTACTACCGCAGTGACCTCCAATGTGAGCCCATAGAAGACGTGTACAGTAACGTGCAGGATACTCTTTGGTGTCGGCTGCGTTTAACAGGCAACGACGTCTGTCTGGTGGCGGTCGTTTATCGACCTCCATCCTCTACACCCGAGATGGACTTCAACCTCGCGTCTGCGTTGAGGCTTGTGATCAGCAGGAGATACAGCCATATTCTTATCGCTGGTGACTTCAATATCCACGCTCTGGATGCCCAAGCAACACCTACGGAACAGTTCAAAGCGGATCTACAAGACCTTGTCTCCAGTTTTCCGCTTTATGGCCATATCGACAATCCCACCAGATTCAGAGCAGCAGAAAGGCCGTCCATCCTGGACCGCATATTTACCAACGAAGAACTCATGGTCGAGAAAGTAATCATCGACGCTCCTTTGGGTTGCAGCGATCATGCAGTTTTACTCTTCGATTATATATGCTACGCAGAATACCCTGCGGATACTACACGGGAAAGCCGAGTTATCATACGGTACGATGAGCTGGCTCGACTTGCAGAGACAGCCAACTGGAACTTTCTGACAGACGAAGTACCGACAATCGCATGGCCACATTTCGTCAACCAATTTAGCACTCTCGTCGAAGAGGCATCCGAAACTAAGGTTGTCCACTCGAAGAAGACTGTTTCATTTGTGCGAAGTAGGACACGGAAATGTATGGCAGTGAGGAACTCGGCCTGGCGTATCTATAAGGAACACCCGAGCACGGAGAGCTGGACGACCTATGCAATTCAACGTAATCATTGCACTCAACTCGTTCGTGAGGATAAACTGACATACCAGCAGCATCTGACGGAGCGCATGGTTTCGAATCATAAGCTGCTCTACCAACATGTAAACAACCTGCGCAAGGTGAAACGGGGAATCCCTCCTCTTCAAACGCCAGATGGCATGACGCTGACTACGGAGGATGCGGCGAACGCCTTGCGGCTGCAATATGCTTCGAACTTTCAATGCATTCCTTGGTCATCTGTTCCTTTGTCAGCAGCTGTTATACAACCAAAACTTACGCACATAACTTTCACGGCGGGGATGGTATTAAAGAAGTTGTTGTGTATGCGTAAGCACAGCTCTCCTGGAATCGACAACATTCACCCTAAGTCCCTTGCGGTAATGGGAGAAAGTTTAGCAGAGCCTCTGGCACGATTCTTCCAACGCTGCTTCGATCAGATGTATGTACCCGAGATGTGGAAATGTGGGATCATAACCCCAATTCACAAGGGCGGTAGCCGTTCTGATCCAGCCAACTACCGTCCTGTAACCCTTCTCCCGGTCCTGTCGAAGGTTATGGAAGCTATTGTTGCTGACGTATTAACAGCCTATCTAGAAGAGTCTGCCTTCCTTGCACATGAACAGCATGGTTTTCGACGGAATCGATCGTGCACCACAAATCTGATGCTAGCAAGATCGAGTTGGACCAAATTAATTGACAGCGGTGCAGGAGTGGACGTGGTGTACCTAGATTTCTCAAAGGCCTTCGATCGACTAGACCATGGAATCCTGATCTGCAAACTTCAGAGCTTTGGCATTGGTGATCCGCTCCTAGGATGGATCACAAGCTTTCTTCTCCACCGGAGCTTAGAGGTAAAAGTGCGTGGGTCCCTGTCCCACCCAATCCAAGTCGAATGTGGTGTACCACAAGGATCGGTACTGGGGCCACGATTGTTTTTGATGTATATTGACGATATAGCGGCCCTCATTCTTTCCAACTGCCTACTCTATGCCGACGACATCAAGGTCTGGAGAGCGATCAATACACCAGACGACTCCGCAATACTTCAAGAGGACCTGGATAAGGTGTATGCGTGGTCAGTTCAGAACCAACTCCCATTCAACACAGAAAAATGCAGAGTATTACACTTACGTCACCAATCAGCATTTTTCTATAAACTGGGTGACCATGTGCTTCACACAACTGCTGAGGAAAAGGATTTAGGAGTCTTGATTCAGTCCGACCTTGGTTGTTCAGCCCAGGCAAAGAAAGCATCGAACGCGAGCATTCGAAATTTGGGCCTTCTCAGGCGCACATTTGGACGCTTCGATCCATCCGTTTTTCACCAACTTCTAGGTGCATACATACGACCACACGTGGAGTATGCAATACAAGTCTGGCAGCCGTGGCTGAGGAAAGACCTCTCTGATTTAGAGAAACCTCAACGACGCGCAACGAAGAACGTGAAAGGTTTAGGCCAGTTACGCTACGAAGACAGACTGAGATCGCTCGGGATATTTAGTGGTCAATATCGAAGACTACGGGGAGATTTGATTTTGGCTTATCAGATTCTGACAGACCCCAATCATACCTGCCGCCATCTGCTGGAGCTCAGTAACAACAACAACCTGAGAGGCCATCATCTGAAGCTGGCAGTGCAGTACAGCCGTTTGGAATGTCGACGGAATTTCTTTTCCGTGCGTGTTTGCCAAGCCTGGAATGCTCTCCCAGAATCTGTAGTCAGTGCACCAAACCTGATCGAGTTCAAAAATCGAGTTGATAGTGCACTCACTTCATTGCACTATCTCCCATAGTACAGTCTAATTTTGAGAGATCCAAAATCCATACTTTAAAAATAATTTTCCCCCACGCTTATTTCAACAGTGGATTCATATTTTGACGCTTCAAACTCAAACACGTTGCCCCATGCGAATTTCAAGGGGCGGTGACTCTTTTAACCAAATACTCTCCATATCTCATGATCCCCTCCGGAGTTATAGTGGATTATTATTTTGACACTTCAAACTCGGTGAGTCCACAAGCTTGTAGTGACTCGTTGTTAAACGATTTTACTGAATTGGTTTCCATTGAATTTTTCACACTTCTATGATTTTCGCACTGATCACCCTACGGGATTTGTCAAGCTTTAGCTTTTATACCCGCATAAATCCATTGTTCCATTGTTCCATTGTTACCTTTAACTCCCATTTTGATATGCGCTAGATTCACGACTGCAGAGCAGCCGAGCAGAGATGCGAGAACATGGTAAACGCACAGAAGTGTATAGTCGTAGAAAGTGCAACGATTACAAATAGGCAACATGGTAACCTATTTTAACTTTATAGTAACTGGCAATAATATGGAAAACAATAACAACCAAAGAGTCTTAATGTCCAGTCGGGTGCTTTATTTCAATGGAATGTGCGCGTGCATGTTCTGTGAAAGATAAAGAACTGCATGCTAGGGTATGAGCAAATACGCATGCCGGATGCTGCTACACCACCTCCTCCGAATCGTGGACGTCGTCAGCTGCGCTCTCAATAACCCGTGTTTCTGAAACGCTCGGGTTAGTGCTAATTTTCACGTATTCGGAAGCAACTTGGACCGGTGGTTCCATTTCGGTAGGAGCCCTTCGTTTTAGTACCTTCTTGTGCTATGCGTGAAACTGTTAACCTGCAAAATAAAATACCGATTTGAATCAGTCACTCTCGACAAGAGGCCATCATAACACTCGTCTATTACTAGGGCTCCGGACCACACTTTATGAATATTCGTAGGCCTGCCAGCAGATGGATATGGGCAATGTAGGTGCACTAGCTCTCCGTTGAACGCGCTCACCCTGAACTCGGCGATGGTAATAGACTTTCTGATGGTCTGGGCGTTTGCGAGGGTGCCTTAAGCCAATTAATTCAGGCGAATCTTATCACTTCGTAACTTCTAGGCGTACTCTGATACCAGTAACGATCGGTAGCCAGTCTTGGTAACGTGGAGTCAAATGGTAGCCGCATATCCCTCCTGATAAGCACAAGGTTGAGTAAATAACCTGTAGAGTTGCGGATGGCTGAATGGTCATCCAAGAGACAATGAGGGAGACGAGATCTTATTCCCGAAGACCGTACTCGTCTGTGAACACTTTCAATAGCGTTTTCAAAGAACGGTTAGCGCGCTCAACAGCTCCGTTTTCTTGAAGATGGTATGATGTTGTACTTGTTTCGCGGATGCTTAAAAGGTGACACAAATCCGACACCATAATGCTCTCTAAAATTGTTCCTCGTTTTCTTAGTGCAGCTGCTCCGGTGCGCCTCAGCAGGCGACCCATTGTTCAATAACACCACGAGCTACTATGGTTGCATCGGTGTGGGACAAAAGGACGGCTTCACACCACTTGGTGAAGCAATTCATCATGAACAGAACCTAACGGTGCTTTCTGGTCTTCCGTGGTAAGGGGCCAAATAAATCGACCGTCACAATCTGATTTGGATATATTGTCACAATAAGTTTTAACGGTATCCGATGTATCCTTGCGGCGGTTTAGCACGGATGCACTCATGGTAGCCATTACAAAGTTTACCACGCTGATTAAGCCACTAAAACCGTTGCTTACACCCACCTCCATCTTCCGATGATCAGGAGGTCCCGAGCTCGGTGTGGAGTTCCTTCAATTGTGGAACAACCATCAGTTTACCAAAATCTTGTATGCACAGGTAATAAAATACTTTGTCAGGGAGTGTTAAGCGCAATCATCCTGACCGAATGCACTGAGCTTCTCAGCACGAACCCATGATCTCGACTTTCGAGGCTACGCTGCCATCGGTGATCAGTAGATGGTAAATAAATTTTAGGTCTTAGTCGTTCCTCTGCGAGGTTGAGCTATCCATGATGTTCGAATTATCGAGATAAACGGTATGTACCCCATGTTTGGAGCACGATGGACAGTCTTTGTGGTATTTGCCAACACGTCGAGAGAGCGCGTCAGTTTTACTGTACAATGTACCAGGTCGTTGTACACGCACAGATTATACTCTTGTAACTGTTCTTGTCACTGGGCGAACTGACTCGCCAGGTCTCTGATGTTCCTTAAGCATTTAAGCGCTTGATGGTCAGGTCATCTGGCCAAATATCGGCCCAGAGAAAGCTGTCGGATGTGTTTAGCATAAACTACAATCAATATGCTTATGGCACAATAGTTGCGTTGGGGCTCGCTCATGTGCTGGCTTCCATACGTGGTCACTTGTTCGAGTCTGTCGAGACCAAACTGCGACAACTGGGCACCGCTTTCCGTGTCACTTGCATCAGGGTCTAGGATGAATTTGTCACTGGAACGCTAGGGCCGACGTGCCGGTTAAGACCGGTCGCAGTGAGTTGAAAGCTCTAGCACAATGTGGAGTTCATTACAACTATCTTCTTTTCTCTGTCAAGAGATGTAACGTTGCAGCTATGTTCTGTTTTTGTTAGTGCGTTCCGAGCTTAGTGAGTCAAGACAGAGCTTGCGCAACGGCCCAGTGTGCGTATTGGGAGAAAACATTGGCGTCGCAGCTGCAAACTGCGACGATGGTATTCCATCAGCCACCTCCGGAGGCATTCTGGCGTGATTCAAGTGTCAAACCTACTGAGAGCCACTAGGCTCAATGGAAAACATATTTTACAAATTGCTTATGCTTACTGCCGGCAAGTACTACGTAAAGCGAGGCCCAAAAGTGGAAACTTCTCCGTCACCTGTTAGGAAATAAGGGCCAACGTTACTTCGAAGCACTGGAACTGAAAAAGTGGACACAAAAGCGTTATATGTATTGGGGGTTTTTAGAAGCAGGAGACCTAATTTCTTTGCTGAACGTTGCATATGCTTTCGTTAGAGACAAAAGGACTGAGAGCCCCTGGATCACTTTATTTCCTGCTTGATCCGTGCAGTAAAAACATGCGATTACTCCAACATTCCAAAGGATAGGGTTAATGGGGTTATGCTGAGAACAATTAATAGCCAGAATCACTGATCAGCGCATACGAAAAAACGCTACTTTTGGAAGACACCCTTAGCTTCCCTAGGATAGAGCACTCGAACAACCACGTTTGTTCACCACCAAATAATCACTCGATATCGGCAAGCTTCGGAGCACGAATTCTACGCCATCTCATAATGTGACTGTTTTGTGTTTTTGATGTGTAACTTATCGCCACAAAGCAGATTGTCAAACATGTCCGGCCCATACAGTAGATCACAGAAGCAGTTTTAAACGGGGTCATTTCGTCCGGTGTTGTATCTCCCGCCGCGTAGCACTAGTTAAGCTACCATGGACTGAGTCGCCTTCAGTGTCTGTCACGGAGAATATTTTTGCGGTTAGATAACTTCAGCAGCCAGACAATCGGCAAACAATTGTGTTGGAGTGCAAATTCCCTTCCCCTGACATTCGTGCAGTTATGCTCCATGGCCCCCATTCCACTGTCCCAGTTGCGTTGGAATTAGATGCTGCATCGCTAATAGCAGTCATTCCATCTAGCTTTACATGACATTCCATTGCAACCCACTTCGCATAAGTTTGACTCTTATACCAATGCCCATGTGCCCATCCGTGGATATATAGTGACAAATGTTAGTCCACAGTCGGCTGCGTCCGACGTTGCTGTGTACATGGCACCAGAAGACAGCAGAACCTTGCTGGGGCGAAATGCTATGGTCGTATTACATCCGTCAATGATATTGATTAGTTAGTTCAGCCACACCGCGTTCTTATTGGTGTTCCTCGCATTGACCAATCAATAGATCCTCACTCATACTTTAACTCGTGTGTCCTGTGAGCCCTGTCGCACTGCTTCGTCCGATCCATTTTTTGCACTGTCTTGTTCTTGCCTAACTGCAGTTTTGAGGCGTGCTTTGCTTGAATTCGTTACTACGTAATACTGGCGACGGGATCCATCTGAACCGCACCATTAATCCACCTGTTTACTTTTGGCCTTGCTTTTGGCCTTATCAAACTGGATGAGGTGGAGGAAATCATGTAATAACTACCTGGAAGTACAGCTTGTTTTGAAAGCTATGATTTCACTTTCGCATACCACAAAATATGACTATTCAGAAAAGATCTGAGAGATGAAGGCCAGCAACATTATGATGTAGTACATGTAGAAAATTGTGACACTATTACATCAGCCTTGGACAAACACACCGCACTCTGGGGATTGAAACGGAATGTTTTTACTGCGAGACACTGTTTTCAATGTTGCTACAGAAACCGAACGAGAGCTTCAACGAATTCATTGCACATATCCAACAGTTTATTCCCGAATGTAAATAAAATGCAATTCCGAAGGACAAATTTGAAGAAAAAATGAAAATACAATGCATAATTGCGTGGAGCTTGGACGAAAGTGCACGGGAAAAATCTTATATTTGAATGAATAAGATACCACGTGGGAGAATGCTTGTCTAATTGTTCTCCAAAGGGAGAATATCTTGCACCAGCTACGGGAATTCACTGCTCATCCAGTCGTGGATGCTGTTTACGCAGTTGTTAAACCACGGACTCCAGGTGAACCTCGAGAACAGTTCGTGTGCTGTCGTTGCGGAATGCAACATGCTGATATTTCTGAGTGTCGTCATGAATAAAGCATCTGCCGAAAATGTGGTAAATAGGCCACTCGGATCTGGGAACCCCAATTGTTCCTGTACTCAAACGCTCCGGTACCGTTCGTATCTGTGGGGACTATAAGTTTAATGTCAATCACGCTACCAAGGTGGAAAGGTATCCTTTTCCACGCGTCGAAAATTTGTACGCTCTTATCCGGTGATCAAACTTTTCTAATCTTGATCTTAGTCACGCTTATTCTCAAGTTGAACTTGACGAGGACTCACGCCAATTAACCACCATAACTACACATCCTGGACTATTTCAGTATATCCGTCTTACTTGTAAAATAAGCTCCGCCCCCAACAACTCCCAGCAGATTGTTGATGGCATCGTGAATGGTATACCGTGTACTTGTGCTTATTTGGGTGATATCAGAGTTTCTTGGCAAAATGATACTGAACATGTAAACACACTTCGGACGGGGTTGAAACGTTTGGAATGGAATGGTTGAAACTGAAAAAACCTAAATGTGAGTTTTTGTCCGAATCTTTTTGTTATCTTGGCTACAATCTTGATAAGAGAGGTCTGCGTGTTTTGCAACATAAATTATCACCAATCACACAGGCACCGCAGCCTAAGAATACTGATCAACTTTGATCATGCTTAGGAATGTTATCGCACTATCGTCGTTTTTTACCTAGGATATCAACTATTTTAGCTCCTTTGAACGCACTGCTACATAGAAACACCTCGTTGGTATAAAATGATGCGCATCAGTCCGCTTTGCTTAGTACTAAAATTTGGTTAGCATCAGCGCCAGTTTTTGTTCACCAAGATAGAGAAAAGTCTTTGATCATTCAGTATGATGCTTCTCCATACGGATTTGTGGCGGTTTTGCTTTATAAAACGCCGAATGGTGCAATTCATCCCATTGATTTCGCTTCGCGTGCCTTATAACCGGCTGAAAAAATTACTCACAGCGTTATCGAGACGCCTTTTCAGTTATCTTTGGCATCAAAAATTTCACCAGTATGTTTTGGTCAGTCACTTTGTGATCCAAACTGAACACAAACGGTTGATATCCTTATTGGGTGAAGCCCAAGGGATCCATCAAATCTTCTCGCCTAGTACGCAGAGTTGGACCCTAATCCTTAGTGCGTATGGATATAAAATCTCTTACATCCCAGGCTCTAACAATTGAACGGCGGATGCCCTGAGTCGGTTGCCGCACGCGACCCCCGCAGGGCCAATAGATGAACCGGTTGAGTTAATTCATTAAATGCAGTTTCTCGACACTGCCCCTTTGACAAGTGACGCCGTACGTCGGGATCCCAAACTAGCCTCCGTAATAAGTTTCACGAAACTGGGCTGGCCTAGTAAAATTCCGGCTGAGTTGAAACCCTTTGGGCTTCAGAAAAATGAGCTGAATTTACACGATGGTTATTTATTTTGGGGCGCAAGTTTGATTCCACCGTCAAAAGCGCGCTCCTTTATTCTGAATGAACTTCACAGTGGACATTCAGGTGTTGTCCGAAAGAAGGCCCTTGCACGCAGCTTTTGCTGGTGGCCCAGCTTAGATGCCGAGATTGAAAACTACCTGAAAACGTGCGCTCTCTGCCAACAATATCAGTCGAATAAACCTCCAAGTTCAGCGCACCCTTGGCGTTGACCTAAACGGCCGTGGCAGTGTATCCATGCACAATATTTTGTTCCTTTGAACGGAAAATTTTTCCTGTTGATAGTTGATATCTATTCGAACTGGATCGATGTGTATCTATTGTCTCCTCACACGGCTGAAAACCATTTCAAACATGTGATCATCCTTTGTGGTTTTCGGAATACCTGAAACTGTTTCTACAGGTATTGGTTCCTGTTATACCAGTAAGGTGTTTGAGAGCTTTATGCAGAGCAATGCCATTCAACACGTGGGTACAGCCCCATTTCATCCTGCGCCATGTGCATTAGCCGAAACGGCGGTGCAGACGATAAAATGGTCTGCTAAAGCAATTGTCGGGAACCGTACATACGCCATTGGATCGCTTACTTTTTGCCTACAGAATTACTCCGACAGAAGCCACGGGTAACTTCCCCGCAGAACTAATGTTCGGTAGAACACTTCGTACTAGATTACATTTATTACGTAATAATCGTCGAGCGCAAATAGAAGCGAAACAAAACAAAGCAGCTACGTTAGACAAGGATGGCGATGTTGTTTTCCAACCGGGAGGTCCTGTGTATATACGACATACCCACGTGCAGTCATGGCAGCCCGCAACTGTGGTCAAAATAGATGGTACCCAGGTCGACATGGAGGCAAATGGTCGCGTCTTGAGGCGGCGTTAGGATCACATGTACGAGAAAATGTGGAAAATATATCTGATTCAGTCCAGCTGATGATGGAAAAAACCACGCAGGATCCGGCGCAAACAACAAACGGCCGAACACCTCGCAGATCTTAACGTACCTAAACCTGTTGAACGTTTCGTTCCCGGTGTATGACTTTCCCCAAGATACGAGGGGGTGTTACATCCGTCAATGATATTGATTAATTAGTTCAACCACACCGCGTTCTTATTGGTTTTCGTCGCATTGACCAATCAACGGATCCTCACTCATACTTTAACACGTGTGTCCTGCGAGCCATGTTGCACTACTTCGTCGGATACACTTTTCATACTGTGTCTTGTTCTTTCCTGACTGCAATTTGGGGGCGTGCTTTGCTTGAATTCGTGACTACGTATTAGGTCCCTCTTAACATAACGCCATCTATCGATCGAATGCGCATCATGGCACTCAAAGCATCCGTGCTTAAATTTTTATATCCCGAATTATTTACTGACGATTGGGCAGATTTCATCTGTCGCTCATCGCATGTGCCTTAAACAAGACTCTAAGCCGTCTTTCTATATCGCAGCCACCTCCTATTCTGTTGGCGAAACGTGCGTTGGTAGTGAAAGTCATATAGAAGATGGTATCCAACGATTTGGTAGAGCCAATTAACGGTTTCAAATGTGCGCATCCCATGGTTGCGGTCTTAAAGAACGATGGAACTCTGCGCAAATGCAATGACTTGAAGACGTTGAATAGTCCTATCGTCGTCGGAAAATTCGTTCTTCCCTTAGTTGGTGAGTTACTAGTGAAGATAACTGGCGCACCATTATTCTCACAAATAGACCTGAAGAAGGCTTTTTCCACGTCATTGAATTCAAAATCGGGACCACTAACGGCTTTTCTGATATGCAGCGGTCTCTTCTAGGATGAATTTTTGTCAATGAGGCTCAGCTCTGCTTCCGCAGCTTGGAAGAAGTTTATGCATTATTCACTAGCAGATGTACCGAGACAAGTCCCTTACGTGAATGATATTTGCGTTTTCGTGTCTTTAAGAGAAAAGCATGACCGAAGGCTACGCACTTTATTACACCGGATGGAATATCTAGATCTTTGGCTTAATCTTGAACTTGTACATTTTTCCTACTGAAGTTGAATTCCTTCTGCACATGTTATCGTTTGATGGAATCCGACCATGCGCCGAAAATACTCGGGCCATCACAAAAGCCCCCATAGCGAAGAATGCATCGGAGGTTTGGCCTTATTTTGCTCTATGCTCGTACCACATACATCATTTGCCCTATTTTACTACCCTAACGGTACCCTTGAGAATGCTGACAAAGGGAAATATCACCTTTGACTGGGGCTCTGAACAGCACTTTGCCTTTGTAACGAGTAAAAGACGTCTCCTCTCTGCACCAGCACTGGCCATTTTTGAGGAAAACTGCCCTAGGTTCATCTCGTCGGATGCGTTAAACATCGGTTTAGGAGCGGTCCTGTCGCAAATGCAGAACGGAGAGGAAAAAGTGATTGTATTTGCCTCTAGAGAATTATCTCCTACTTGGGCTTCATACTCCGCCGGTGAAAGAGACGCCCTCACCTGTGTCTGAACCTGTGAAAAATGGCACCTATTCCTTGTTGGTCGGAGGTTTACGTTGCGTATAGATCATGCTGTTCTAAGTACCCCCTCATTCGAGGAACCACTAGTCACAAGCTACTGCGGTTTAACCGCTGGTATGCACATTTACTGAACTTTGCCTTTCAAATCACGTTCCGTTCTAGCTCTGAAAACCATACGGCAGAGTGCTTATCACCTCTTCCAATGGACGATTCCGATAAGAATGAGGACGACAAAGAAAAAGTCTTGTGTTCCGCTTTACGTTCAAGGGACTTTCCGCCGTAACTAAGAAAGAGCTTCAAGAAGTTATCCAAACTGACCCAAATCTACAAACCATTTTCCGCTACCTCTCTCAAAGCTGGCCTCGCTATCCGAATTAGGTGTAGTTTTGTGTTTTAAGACAGAGGTAGAGAATGTCCGGGAAACCAGAACCAAGAGGTCAGCGACGTATGTGTCTATGAATTATCCCAGCCTCTGTGTTCTTCTAGTTGTTGCCACACAATATCAGGTGATGAAGTGGGTGGCTGATCGTTTTCAGTTAAAACCTTGCTAACCATGTCGTCCAAAAACGAAAGCATATAACGTCCTTAATACTCGGGTGGAACTGATGATAATAATTGTCCCTATGCATCTGCAAACCTGAGTGTTCCATCCCAACAGATAATCGACTGGTTGGAAATACAGATGGAGGGACAGTAATAAACGTTGTATGCTCTAGCTTGATAGATTTCATAATGAGGTGGTCGGACCGATCATCGTTGGGAGAATGTGGCTTTGCGGCTGCTCTGGACGCCATAAATGTATTGCTCAATGGTCCGAGTGAAGGTCGTGGCCGTTCCAGTGAGCTTAAAAAGCGAGAATTAATGTTATCTCTCGGTTTGATGTGCCAACTGTTCACGGCAGCACAGCAGCTGAGCTGAGAAGCGAGAACACAGCAAGCGCACGGAGCTGTATATTGACAGAAAGTGCAACGATTACAAACAGCTAACCAGTAACCAAATGTATCTATATAGTAACTGGCAAGAACAACAAGCAAAGAGAGTTAATGCCCCCTCGGGTGTTTCATTTCACTGGAAATTGTGCGTGTATGTCATGTGAAAAGGCAGCGAAAGAAGTGCATGGTAGGGATTGATCAAATACGCATGATGAGTGTCATTACAAAATTTTCAGCCGAGTATGACTGTAGGATGCGTCCAGTTGAGGGTTCCGAGGACTTCCGTGTCCACCGTTGTAAGGTAAAATAGGTACTTCATAGGCGACTGGACAACCACCTATTAAGAGTCGGAGCTGAATGGGAAGTGTGCCTGTGTTACACCTTGTGCCGAGCTGGAAGGCATTGTCACAGCCGCGGATCGAGGACCGTGCTTGAGGTGACCTGGTTGATGACATCAAACCACGCACAAGTGGTGGCTGCTCTAGCGATACTGAGGACGAAATAGGGAGACAAAGAGAAGGGAAAACGTTAGTGCCATTCAAGCCTACGCTTGATAACATCTTACCTGTTGCATTGATACAGCAACGCTCTGGTGAACTACAATGACGATCTTGGTGACTTTGGAATTGATTCAACTAAACCCAGGGTAAACTAATTTTTAAAATCACAAAGAAGCTGCAGGCAGAAGTGTAAAATAATATTTCGTTCTGAAAAGCAATGGCCAAATTTGAAGGTTCCACTTCTATGCATCAAGATACGTGGGTTTTATAGGAAAAAGTTCTAAACATAAAGAAACTAGAGTAGGTGCTAGGATCGAGCATTGCTGCACACTACAGTCTAAACGCAGAACAGATGATATTTAACCTTTTAACTATGTAACTGACTACGATCCGTATAACAGTCACGCAGCAGATTAAACGAAAGTGCTTAACATTATTCTCGGGTCGCAGATTGAGAAAATTTAACTTATTAGGCTACCAAAAGCATTTAATAAATTACATAAAAGGGCAGTTTGGATTTAGTTCAGACGCTTTAGAATATACATTAATCCAATCTAATGTAATGCAATGCAGCCAACGTAAAGCGCCGGGTCTAGAGGTGATCAGTTGATATAGTAAGAATGCCTGGCTGTTAGAACTCGCATAATGCTCGCTTTTTCGAAAACATTTAGCAACACAAGTATACAAGCAATCGGGTAATAGTTAAAATAACTATTATTAGATACCGGAGTTATTCTAGCTACTCTTTAAATATCTGGGATGAAACGAGTACTGAGCCAGTTGCTCGGGATAGTCAGGACACCCCTTAAAATCTATGGGTGAGAAACCATCCGTTGCTTTACTCTGGCCTTTTGATGTCCGTGCATACATCGCGTTGGTCGACTTGCACAGTTGTATTTAAGCTGCTGAAGACGGTTAAGAGAGAAGCGATTGAATAGGTGGATCTGAACTCAACGTTATTAAGTCTACATCCACCACATCTCTCTAACATCAGGCGATTTTAACACGGAGCTACTACAGGAGGTTTTATAGATGGTAACAATACGCTTACCTAGAACCGCTTCGATGTACACCTAGTCTAGCCTCTTTGCGTCATATTTGGTTACGGATATTAGGCCGTGACGCGAGTATTCATAGTTCAAGTACAACCATAATCTTTTATTCTTTAAGTACGCTTAAGTAATAATGAGGAAATCTTATCCGCCTTCAGGTAGATGGTCTGATCAAGACAATACGGGACAAAGTAAAGATTGTTTAGTCCGTAGGATGGTCACCTCGAACTGACAGGTCCTCATCAATGAATACTGAAAAAATCAGTTAAGCAAAACATCGGCTTCAACCTTGCGATAATTGCAGAGGAGTGGTTTCGTCTTCGGACGATGCTGAAATGAGATCTAATCGGTGCAACGAAATTAACCACAGTGTATATGACCGAGCACAATTATGGAAAACAATGGTCTACGCTGCACAAGTGAGCTCGTTTTGGCTGGAAAAACCACTTCTCGTATAAACTGTCTCCAAGTACATGTCACATCCGATCGAAAAGCTCAACAGATTTAGCAAACCTAGTGTATTCAGGAATATTAAAATCACTAGCAACAATGAAAATGGAAGAATTTAATTTTGATAATGTCATCGAGAAGATTAGATGTCACAAATTTGCGATTCTGGAGCACAGGTGCCGGAAGCTACGTTGACGTTGCTAGCAATGACTGATTGTAATCAAGTTAAGAATCTTGGTTTGTATTCGAATAAATGGTATCTTATATATTGTCTTAAGTATGTGAATTATAATCTTGCTGAATTGCACCAATGTTGTTTGTGGTGAGTCCAAGCGCATCCCCATGAAAATGGAGCTTTCCAAGACAAATAGATCAGATGGAAAAACAGTCGTCGAGTAGAATGACCCTACTAACAACTCAGTATGTAACAACATGGCTTTTACCATAATAATGTTTTTACTTACCAATTTCGTCTTTGCATAATCGGACCGCGGTCAAGCCAAGTCAATAAATTGCTTAATAACCTAGATCGGGTGAACATTCAGGCGTAGCAAACACGCTTTCGGCAATACAACATGATGTTAATGAATAATAAGATTATAGCTTAAGCAGGTTTATTTTTGAACAACTTCATTTTGATGTAGCAAAATCCGCGGTAGGCAGAGAAAAATTGACGTAAGGTACGCTCATGTACTGGCATGTATGAATCTGTACTTATGTCTGGTTGTCGAGCTTGACGCAGATTCCAACAATACAAAATGAAGGTGGCGACCTGCGTCGGCAAGAATTGCGGATGATAGTCTCTTGCTAGAACCAACGTAAATGGCTACAAGTATATTAACGAACGTCAGAGTTGTTACACCCCCACATCGAAACAAACGTTTAAATTACCTTCAGATTAGTCTAGAATCCTTGCCCAAGAGACCAAAAACCATTGCCCGTGAGCATTACGCTAGGCATGGAAGAAAACAACCAGCGAGGAAGCGAAGTATAAAATCATAAAGGATAGAGGAAGCTCGTAGGCGTGAGGCGTAGTGTAATAACCAGAACCTATTTTATTTGCGCACGACTCAGGGCTGGTCGTGCCGAAGTCCTCCAAGTAGTACTTAGCAACGTGTGTAGCCTAACTAACAAGACGTGTGAGGTGGGTCTGTTCGCAGACAAATCTTGTCCAGATATACTTGCTTTCACTGAAATGTGGCTGTCTGAGGAAATCGCAGATGGCGAAGTATATCTGCCTGGCTATGCAATGTCCCGCGCTGACCGCTCCATTGGCCGTCACGGGGTTGTGTAGCACTGTATGTATGTTATCACATCGACGCATTGAGGACCAGCGTTTTTCAGTCTCTCAACAAATCTGTTGAGGTTCTCGCAGTCTTGATTTGCCCTTCCTGGGTGCAGCTTATGGTCGTGTTAGTGTATAGAAGCCCTATGTGCACCTCCAATGGAATCATTGAGTTTTCACGCACTCACTCTGCGAACAAGTGTCTGGTGCTGGAATACTTCATCCTCACAGAGGTTTGTTGGGTTGATCTACCTTGCAGTTCGGCGCTAGGATCGTTAGGTGCAGAAGTGCTGGACTTAACGCTGCACGTACCACTACACCAGTTCGTTGACCTCCCCACTAGGTACATGAGAAATCAGCAGCTGTCAATTTTATTTTTGCTAAGTCGTTTACTTGACTTTGACACAACTTATGACGCCTCTTGGCATAAGCGATCACGTTTGCTTGTCTTTCCCGTGTACCCTTATCAGGCCTTGCAACCCACCTGCAAGTTGGTATCCGAACATATATGCCACGGACTTCCAAGCGATGCGGGATAAAGCTAGGTCGTCGCCTTGTGTGATATCTGAGACCGACGCTGTTCACATAGCCTGCGATAAACTAAAGGCTCACCTTTTCAACATTTCTGCACCTCACATCCAGCTGGTAAAAAGAAGGGAATCGAGAACGCATCCTCCGTGGATAGATTTCGCGGGGAAGGGCCTGCTAAAAATGCGGTCTAGACACTGGCGAGCGTACCGAATAGCTCCGTCGAACAGCACGTTTGACAGGTATCGGTTGGTTAGTAATGAGTGCAAGCTACATCTTAGATTGGCCCGGCTTCATTATGAAAAAGACTTAGCTGATAATACTTCGGCAAATTCCAAGGAATTCTTCACCTACCTTAAACGACACTTTGGTGCAAACTCACCCATACATACATTGCTTCGAGGAGATGAGACCCATGCCTATAGCGACTATGGCAAGGCATGCATACTTGGTGAGTAGCACTCAAGCGTTTTTGTTCGCGAAACAAATACGCTATGCAGAGAACTAGCTTCAAGAGTCTCTGAGGACCCATGTCTAGACGAATTTTCTGTAAATGAGGCTCAAGTTCTCCGGTTGCTGGAAGAAGCGAACCCAACTTAATATTCTGGACCAGATTCTGTTCATACAAAATCGTTGCACGCATTGGCAGTGGAACTCAGTGGACCTCTGACATGAGTGTTTCAGAAGTCACTCAACAGCTGTATCTTACCTAGCGAATGGAAGGAAGCTGTTGTCTACCCGATTTCCACTTGCGGTTACAAAGACCTACCAGTTAATTACAGGTCTGTCCGCTTGACTAGCGTGGTTGTTAACTTACTTGGAAAATTGGTACGAGATATAGTGGCGAACCATTTGAATAGCTTTAACCTGCTTGGTTTCGTGCAACATGGTTTTCGCAAAGGATTTTCATGTCAAACGTACTTGCTGGTAGCTCGTGAGAGCTGGCCTGACGCCATAGACAGTGGACGTGTGGTGGATGTGGTGTTCATTTCCTTCGCCAAGTTCTTTGAAACTATCCCCCATTCCCGACTCTCACTGAAGTTGAGGACATATGGAATATCTGGTCACGCTGTCCAGTGGGTGTTAGCTTTTTTGGATGGACGGGAGCAGTGTATTCACGCGGGAAGCAGTCTTTCGTTTCGCCAAGCTGCCCTTAGCGGCGTTCCGCAAGGCTCTGTCCTAAGTCCGCTGTTCTTCTCAGTATACGTGAATGACCTGCCGGGGGAGCTTGACGTACCATCGCTCTGATTTGCTGATGGCCTAACGCACTGGAATATTGTTGATATCCCTGGAGGTCTCATGGCTCTTCAATGGGCTCTAGATAAACTCGGGGAATGGTCTGTCTTGTGGTTGCTGCCCAGAAACCGGGCGAAGTGTTCAGTGTTGCGTACGTAGCGTGTGATTCGTCCACGATTTATGTGTTCGATTGGAGTGACTTTCCTCGCATAACTCATCAGGTTGTTCTAAATGTCGTCTACTGTTCCACACTATACTCTCGAGACAAATGGAAGCAGACGGTTAGTAAATGGTTCCGGGTGTTGGGGTTTATCCGTCCTTATTTCGGGACCCTAACCGCTACGGCGTTTGTGAAGCTCTTCTCAGCGCTTGTGCGACCCCACCTAGAATATTGCTTCCAGGCCTGTCCACCATGCCTTGTCCGGGACAAAAGGGCACTAGAGAGGATGTTGCGTGTCTGTACTAGGACGGTCAAGGGGTTACGAGGACAAATGTACCCCAAACGCCTACGTAGTTTGGGGACGCCTTCAATGCACTATCGAAGGATTAGTGGGGACCAAATCTTAATCTACCAAATTTTAACTGGGAATGTTGGCCCTGAGTTGTCCTGTCTATTTAGTCCTGCTAGGTTATCTGGTCTGCGCGGACATTGTATGATGCTGGACAAACCGCGGTCCGATAGAGTTAGAGGGGAGACACGGTTATCGCGTCAAGTCATGGAGCGCTGAAACTTGCTTCCAGAAAATGTTGTCAAGGAAGCTACAGTTATGGGGTTTGAGCGTCAACTAGATGCTCTTGGGTGACAACATGAAACCTCTCCTTTTTCCTGACTAATTCCTATCGTCATACTTCGGTTCTATTTTCTGTACTTTCCTACACCATTGGTATTATCCTCTTCTTTTAACTGCTTTCCCTTACTCGTTACCTTCTATTTTTTTCCTCTCTTGCTTCACGTAACTGACATACCAGGGACAGCTAATGCAAGGAACGTGGGCATAAAATTTGTGGACTATGTTGCTTTTTCGGGTGTTTTCGTTTTTGATCCAACGAAAAGTCGGAGTACCACTATCAACTCCTGGATGGACGACCACTCAAGAAGGAACGCTTAAGGGATTCATCGTATTTTTACAGTCCCCCCTGAACTGAACTGAACCAAACACTTCTTTTATATCGTGTGACCAGAACAATTCGTAGTTCAGCATAACACCAAAACACTTTACCGATGTGGAAGAGTGCAACTTATCGCCATCGATGTTGAATTCCGGGTTCTGCTAGAGAAGCTGTTGATTTTGATCTACCCTGCGCAGTGCAAAATTGACAACAGTGCATTTGGACAAGTTGACCGGCAGGCTGCGGGCCTTTGGACAAAAGCTAAGATTGTTAAGAATATCTTGCAGTCTGTCTGAAGAAGCAGTAGTCGAATGATTGACGCCCAGGACAGTGCCATCTGCGTATTTCGGAAGAGTTGCCTCTTCTGGGACTGCCATCGAGCTTACCTAATTGGAAGAAAGAAATGGTGATAGAGTAGCTCGCTGTAGTACCCAGGTGTTTGTGATTATGAGGGAGGAACTTCTCTCTCCAAAACGGGTAATGTGAGTACGATTTGTAAAATATTTCCTCAAATGATGGACGATGGTAATATATATGCCAACACCGAGTGGATATTTAAACCGTAATTCGCACTTTAGGCAGCCGTAGGCATCGCAAAGGAGCGAGTGTACAAATTGCGATCTGTAGGTAAAGCAACAACTGAGGCCAGATTGCCAACCAGAACGATGATTATGCTAGTTTCCGAAATTTCTCCGAAATTAATTTAAAAGCGTTCACGATAATGGGACTTTGTTCGATGACGCGCTGATTCCTGACACCAGCTAGTAACATTTCGAAGAGATCGACTGATTAGTACAAGATGCTTTACCATGTTTATGGTTTAGAAAAACGAAATGTTACAAAATTCAAATGAAATACAGTACAGATGCAGTCGGTAGCGCAAACGTTACTACACGAACATTAACTGCGAATTTAATGGCTCCGTGCGTCAGTGAATTGCTCCTTTCTGTACTCTATAAAATATGACACTGAAGGGTGTTGCTAGCTAGGGACACTGGAAGACGCAAGACTTAATGCGGCCGTGTGATTCAGACTAGCTGAGGCGCCCACAGAAAGGCATAGCTTATTGTAAGCAATAGAACCCAACACGCAGTTCAACCTTCCACATCGATTGTCTAGGTGTATAATGTTATATTAGTTTCAGGTTAGGTTTTGCGCAAAGCAAAACGAGAAAAGTACAGTATTGCTACACGATTATTTCGTGAGGTAGTCTTATTTAGTGTCAAAACTGGGGCGGGTTCCATGGCAACAATGCTCCTTAACTTTGTCATTTCAGAAACAGATTCTCAGAGTTTATGGGTTGATTGCGCAGATAACGACTAATTAAAACCGCCCACTATCCACCCATTACAATTTGAAGTTTATTTAACCAAATATGCACGTTATCGTTCGTCTACTTAGTGGATTTATGAAAATGGGCGGATCAAGTGTAAACAATTTATTTCGATAATTTTACTTAGCACGTATAGCGAAACGCAAATTAAGTAGGCGTATCTTAGTTCACAGAAATTCCAGTAAGCAAAGTATCTATGGCAATCCCAGAACGAAACTTTAGTTTTTATCAGGTCCTACAATCACGGAAAATGCATGTATTTTCAAGTATTTGTGCTCAAGCCCCGACGCAGAATAATGAATAAGCAGTTTGTCACAATGTATTCACCGAACTGTACCGTTGGATGTCAGCGGAAAAATCTGCCTCCAAAGGACAATGTATTTTTGCATTAATTTCTACTATCTAGCAGACATTGTAGTGACACAACATGGTCCTACTTAGAAGGCCTCAGAAATAGAAACAGAGAAGATTTCATTATTCGTTTGTACACTTCCATGAAAACATTGTTTTGCTTGATGAATACAATAGATATTGGGTACTAAACCAGTTTCGAGCGGTAGTGTTCCTACATGCCCCGCCAGAATGGTACTATTCACTTGAAGTAGCAAACTTATTCTGAATCAAAATGGTTGGTTCCGGCTAAAAGTACTCATTAGTAAAGTGATGCATGTATGATACGCATACCCCAAGCAAGTAAGCCACCAGCTGTCGTCGCAGTTTGCACTTATGGGCATTGATATATATATATATATATATATATATATATATATATATATTGTTCTTTCCTCAATAAGAAAAACAGTACTACTGGTTCGTTCTATTTACTTAGCTGGTTTTTCCTGTTATCCTTACAGCACCATCAACTGGCACTCAGATTTGCGCAACTGATAGAAACGGACAATCGTTTTGAGATCGTGAATGATGTTCGTTTCGGACTGGTCTGCTTCAAGTTAAAAGTGAGTAGAAGCAAGTTTGTTCGATTATTTTCCCTGGTTCCGAATTTGAAAGCTAACTTGTGACAAGCCCTGCATTGTTTATCCCTGTCTAATTAGTCCTGAGCAGTCATCCATATCTACCGGCCTATTGATGCACTTCTAGCTGACCAATCGATGCTGACGTACAAAGTCGGCCTCTAACCAAATGAATTTAATTTATCTTACTTGCATGTCGTTTTTGTACGTTTTGTATAACTATAATAGAACAATGAAACAATGGTTTATAATGGGTAAAATGCATAGGCTTAACATGTGCCGTAGGTTGGTAATGGAAGAATGTGCAATTCAAATGTAACATAAACGGACCAAATAAATTACTCGTCTGTGGAGATAAGGAGTAATAGTGTATGAAAATAGGGTTGTGGGAGTGAGATAGTAACAGACGGAACAAAAAACAATTAATTATGGTTAATGCTCATTGTACATAGCAAGCGGAGTGCTTACCCATTTGCACAGATTAACGTGCGAAAATATGAGTCCTAATTCCAAAGAGGCTAGTTAGCCTGAGTCTATCCGAATTATCCCTTCACGTCACAAAATGCAAGCTGCTCAACTCGATATGCAAAAGTATTTGCAAAAGCTAATGTGGGGGCACAGACAACTTGGTTCGGAATGGTGTTCCAGGATTGGCAGACCTGGAAATCTAGACGACTGTGTAATTAACTCAGTTTCAGGCTTTATGCTCTGAGGTTGGTGTTCGTGCTGAGCATCATTGGGTGGCAACGTAAGTGTTTGTGGTCTCTCAGTATTTGGCAAACAAGTAGAAAGTCTCCACGTATCCGCCGGTAGCTTCCACTAAACACTCTGATGGTCATCAGTAGTCACGGGTGCGGAAGGTTGCGCAACCCTTTAACTAATTGCATTGCTCGATGTTGGGGAGTTCCGAGCGCTGCAAGATCACGTTTCAGCCAGGGATACCAAGCCTAGTTTGTGTATCCGATGTAGGGAAGCACACAGGCGATGAGCATCAGAGAGAAGATAGTTTAATCCAAACTCGCAAATCTCCTCTACAATAGAGCAGTGTAATAGGATTGTGCAAGCATGCAGGCTGCTAACTTGACGTGACCGAACAGAGCAGGTGATTTGACTCCTGCGCATCTTTCATATACGCGTTGATTGGTACGTCTGGGCAGATTTGTTTAACTGCTTCAAAAGAAGAATCGCTTGAGTGCAGCAGCATCGTTAGTTATGTAAATGACTTAGTTATTTATATGGAGGTTCCTACACGCTTGTCAGGCTGTCACTTTCACTGAACTTGCTTTGCCGAATAAACCATTTGTCTCTGAAGGACCGAGTTCTACGGCAACCAGTACGTTGGTTAGCCCTTTTTGAAACGGATTCTGACTACCTGGAACAACCGAGGTCAATCTTTACCGGTACACCGAGCTCACGTTCTAAAGCATTGTCTGCAGACCGTGCGCTTCAAGTTTATAGATGCAGACGTGTCGAAGACAGATGTGGGAAACGCGGCACTTGTCTACATTGCATTGCCGTGCGTTCCTCTCCGACCATTGTCAGACCGCATCGAGGTCACGCTGGAGGACCCGGTGGTCGTCCATCCCTTGCCGGCCGGCCAACGGTTAAGTTACCCAACGAAGAGTAGGCTTTCGTGACAGTAAATCACGCTAGATGTTTACTGAACACTAAGAGCAAAGGATGCCGAAGTATCAAACCCTGCGGTACGCCGTACTCTACTAAAATCAGGTAAAACAAAGATGTTCGGACGCTACCTCCAATTTCTGTTCACAGAAAAGTTTTCTATCCATCCCAATGCTCGATCTTCGATGACGTAGTGCCGAAATTTGTACAGCAGCATTCTATGACCCAAGCGATCCAAAGCTTTCGAAAATCCATGTGCATGACATCAGTTCCTGTCCTCTCATGAACTGCATCGGTCCAGTTCTCAGGTGCTAATTTCAGATCCCTAGTACATGATCGATCGTCTCGAAACCCGTGCTGCTCCAATGCAAAGATACCGTAGATTTCCATTTGGCCCATCAGTACGTGCGCGAGGATCGTTTCTTTTACTTTTGGCGAGCACAGGGAGAAGCGTCAGTGGGAGGCAATTGGCATGATCAGATCGACTTTTTCCTTTGTTAACGCGGGTTAAAATACCCAGGTTACACGTTGACAGAACTCCGTTTTCGTTTAGAACAGGCTGAAAGATTCCGGAAGGTGGTTGGGCTAGGTGCATTTCTGTTGCATTCAATGCATTAGGATGAGTGATATCCACTCCAGGTGAGCTGTTTGTGCTAAACCATAGAAGCTGTTTAAGCCCTCTTTCTGCTGTGAATGTGAAGCTAGGTCAAACAGATGGCGTAGTCACATAAACAGGGATAGCGTTCGGGGCTTTTATTCCTAGGAATGTAGGTGAACACTGGGCCCTTGAGGCGTAGGCCGCCACTCTCGCTGTAAAGGTCACCGGCCGAAGATTGATTGACGCGCCGCCAAATGAGCCAGAAATCTGTTATAATTGCGTCGCCACGGTTATAATTGAGGGAACGCCGCCACTGTTCCGATTACGTAACGCCTGATAAGATTGTCGCTGGCCCGGTTGGAGCACGCCTACGATGACGACTTGTAACGCTGGCCAATCGAACGGAGTTGCGCTGACCTGATGACGCTAGCTTAGCCGGGTGAGACGGAAAATTGAGCGAGCGTGTGACCGATCCTAGCCGCAAGTGTTCGGATAGACGCTGACCCCTCGGAACGGATGCACACGAGAGGGGGGTACGATAGACGCGCGCTAATGGCTTAGACGCGAAGGATGGCCAGTTAACGACTCACACACAATTACGTGACCCGACCGACTCCCAACTGAGGCGAAGAGCAAGAAAAGGCAAATGGTCCTCAGTAGGCTCGTTTACGACTGACAAAGGGCGATCACAGACAGTGCTATGGGTTATTAAGTTAAGGAAAACAGTCACCACGAAGAGGTGGTAGTTTGTAAATGACCATTGTCAGAAGGGGCGTAGTTGGGCCGCGTCCCGGAGTGGTTGAGCTCTGCTGCGTTGTGGGGAGGAATTGGACCCCGCTTCCCACAGCCATTCTGTTGGGGTTTCTGGCGTGTTTTTGCGGGGATTATTGACGGACCCGCAACAAAATCGAAACAAGTTTCGATCACAATCTATGCGGTACTAATAAAATATACACAGTTAAGTAAAGTGGAGCAAATCTCAATTGTTCAGAGTCCCGTTGTATCACCGTCAACAACAATGCAAGCAAACGAGCAAGGAGAAAGGGCGCTGTCGATTTCACAGCTCAAAGCAGACCGGCAGAGGACAAATAAAGTGACCGTATAGGAGTGGGACTTTATGCCAACAACAACAATAACAACAGCAGTACATCAGTAATTTGCACTAATGCTTCTGTGTCATACAACCATGATGACCTATGGAATAAAGAATAATAAGAGGGTAAGAAGGGGGACATACCGGAAAACCTTAATGCTCTAAGCAAACATTCAACGTCAAGGAGCCTACATCCTGTTTACACGACAAACTGTCACAAACAGCTGGTTATCATGCAAAGATTAGGCGGCATCGTCGAGACAGCTTCCTTCCGGCTTTCACAGCCCCGCGTCATACTCAGCCATTGCCTCGCAGATAACTCAGCACCAAACACAATTTCAACAGGGAATCCCACAAGGAGACGACAGTAGACGTGCCACTGCTGTCGGTTGCGAGCCATATCCTGTAAACTCTGTGGCCAACACGACGCGAGTCATATATACTTTAGCCCGGAAGGCGAGAAGGACCAACAGCAACGAGTTTGGTCGTCAGGGAATTGATTTCCCACTGCCAAGTCAACTTCTGTCCACCTCGAGCCTTTTGCCATTCTACACCTGGCAGACTAAACAAGGACCTCCTAGGTAAGCGGTGACCAGGGATAGGTAGCTGGTGCCCAACCCAACGTAACTTATTCACTTCTATCTGCTGCTCTAGTGAGTTACCATGATTATCACTACCTTGTACTCGCCTACGCACGTCATCATTGCAGACACTCTGGTGCCATTCGACACCAGCAACGCTTCGCAGACAACGATGATCAAAGACTTGAAGGCGCCTCAGATCTTCAGACCGAAGTGGCCCAATTTCACTACCATAGAGCAGAACTACTCTCATTGTGGCCTTGTATAAACGGACGTTCAGACGGAGGGAAACTCAATGTTGTCGAAGATGCCGCAGATTCAAGAAGGCAGTTCTGGTCTTTGCAATGCATGTGCTGAGTTCAGTTTCTATGCGCCCATCGTTGCTGATGCAGTCCGACCGGAGTTAAGCACCCTGTGCGTTCATATCCCATGCAAGTACTATAATACCTGAACTAGTAGCACTGTGTAGTAGCAAGTTCAATGCCTAATAGAATGTGTCCTTGACAGCATTTAAACTGCTGTCGGTGGGAGCCACAGTGGAAATTACAAACAAACAGCGTTTTGTACCACTTCGTGAATAAACATTAGCTGATGTCGTCAGACGGGCTACACGTAAACGGCTGTTCAACGGAATCCAATCAAGCAACGATGGCTCAGCCTTGGTGATTAGAATGTTACCTACACTAGCTTGAACTGTGAGTGCTGCATCGGCGTATCCGGATACGTTCAACCAATAAAGAGAGGAGAAGTCGGGTGAAGTTAATTTAACAAACCCATTAGGCTCATTGATACTAGTTTCAGACACACCTGGTTGGCGACATCCGGTTTCGGACTTGTCTGTCAATGTGGCCATCCACAGGACGTCTGTGCCTACATAGGGATCATGGGTGGCTTGCAGTGCACCATCAACAGCTCCAACCACACACCTTATATCCAGTGTAAACCAGCAAGAATAAGACCAGGAGGCGGGTGGATGGGAGCCGCGTTTCATCAATGGAGCCGGCCCATACTTCTTCACAGCAAAAACAAGCACACTGTACTTGGGGAATCAAGCGCACACAAGGCGGTGGCTGGACCGTAGTCCGCTCCACACTGATTGCTATTCGAGTCTATCATGGCCACAAGGACTGTGCACCCCGTCCCATCCAGTAACCATCAACTGTCTCCTGGATCCCAGGATGGACGAGGTAGTGAGTAACAGACGGGTAGGCACCTTGTCAATATGCACATCAAGCGCATCCACATCGGGGATAGCAAGGAACAGCCAATCACTTGAAACGACAAGATGAAATAAAATAAATCCAATAATGTATACCGATACGGTGGCATAACTCCTCGCTAAATTAGCATATGAAATAAGTTGGTTAGCAACGAATCCGCGATAAGGAAAAAACCTTTACACGTTACTTAAAATACTGCAAGCGCAACAAAGTAACCGAAGATAAGCGCAATTAGCGTATACAACGGGCGCAGTTAATAGAAGATTATTGAGGTAGACAGAACAAACCAAGTGAAGTGGAATGAAACTAATTCGGACACACAACACACATCAATAGTCACTGTGTCCAAGGTGCGTGCGAGTGCAGCCTATTGCGCTATTTCAGTTTAGATGCGAACGTTGAACACCGCCATGGAAACGGGACGGCGTGTCCTTATAAGAGGTTGTTGCAGATAGGCATCCGGTGTTGTGGGAAGGTGGCTGCAGATGGTTCTAGTCCAGTGGCAATTCGGGTGCTGTCAATTAAAGTGGGAATTATATAAGGGAGGTAGTAATGCAGCAGATAAGGAGACCCTTGATAATCTACGCTACGGCCGATGCCGGATGAAGTTTATATTTGAATAAATAGTTATGGTTGTATATTGGCTGAAACACTGTCAGGGCTCCCAGAACTGGACAGAAGGACCATTAGGGTCCTCAAGGCAGCGAGGAGGTAGCAGTGATTGGGTTTTAAAGAAATGGACGCCATCCCATTTCAAAGCCCCAACCTGGTGGACCAGGTGACTGAGTTTGTCTGACCTCTAACCACTGACCAACCTGGTAGGAGTAGTTCTCAAAGGGCCCTTAGGCACTACCCAGCATAACACCAGTAGCACCAAGTTAAGATCCAGTCACGTTGGGATGGCACTGGCCAATCACCGTGGCTCAATCAAAAAGCGAGCAAAGCGTATCAGTGAACAGTAGGCAAACACATACAAGACCGTAGTGTATTGTCAACCGGGATCTGATAATCGCTTAGCATACGTCCACATTAGTAAAATACCATGGTCGCGGCGTTATCAGATTTAGTGTGTGGAAAAAAGATACCGGTGCAAACAAACAAATGGGGGAGTGAACGTATAAACCACCGGACAAGGACCGGAACTCATAGGGAACTGTACAGTTGTCAAGCCAAGCACATGGTAGTAAGATAAGTGGTGGACCACTGGACGAAGGTGAGGATATATGGAGCAAACCGGCGGAAGGTGACATCCAGTGAACAAACATCCGGGTTATGTGGACATGGACAAGAGTTTACGAGCAACTATCGCAACAACGATGAAAGATCTTTTGTAGGGACCATAAAGTGCAACACAACTGACGAAGGAGATCATGTTTGAGACGAAATTTTCAATCACTTCAAAACCCCCTTAAACCTCTCTCCAAAATTTTTCTGCGCGTTTGTATCTTGAACGACTAGTGCCACTCTGGCTCTCATCCTGTGTTGTTAACTTTCGTGCGCTAACAGCTGCTAGAGACGTGGTAAAGCCTACATCACCGACGTCAACAGTGAAACTAGCCGTTCTTCATAACTCCTAACTTGTGCTCATCTTTGGCGTCTCAATTGTCAAGGGTGCGTTTGGATGAAAGCCGTTTTTCATGACTACTGCCCATCACCCACAGCGAGGCTGAAAAGCTGCTATCCATCGCCCTCTACAGGGCATAACTGTTTAATGTCCCTCTTCACTACGTCTGAGACCGTTTGGATGGCAACGGTCCGTACTAATCCGTCGGCGCTGGTCTAACAATCAACAACACAACCCATAGGCCAGCATCCCCAAGGCACATTTTCGAACAGCATTAGGACTACGTCACCAACAAGAAACTCCTTTTTCGGATGGAACCTTTTTTGGCATACTTGCTAGGTTGTGAGGTATTCTCTCAGCCATCGCTGTCAAAATGTGGTACCGATGAAGTTAACCTGTTTACAGCGCTTGTCAGATCTTTCCCTAATGTCTGAAGCGGGACGTTCTAATAACTTGCCGAATCAACAGAAGACTGCTTATCGTCAGAGGGAACTCGTCGCTACTATCGTTCGTCAGCGCTACTAGGGGACAATTATTCATTGTTCTTTCAACTTCAACAAATATGGTGGCGAGTGAGTCATCGGAGAGATGTTGCTAGTTACATACACTATTCAAGACTTTTCTGCAGAACGGACAATCCTTTCCTATTCACCTCCTCGAAGACTAAAAGCGCATGGGTCAAAATGCCATTGCACCCCGCAAGCAAGCAACTTTCGAATGAAAATCCACTGATCCCATCTCTTGATGCAGTCCTGTAATTCCTTCACTGCTCCGACGAGATTCGTTCTGTTGTCACTATAAATATCGGTTGGGCATCCTCGTCTGACAACGAAATGGACAAGTACTGTAATGGGTGCATCGGCTGAAGGTTATGGCCCACTTCGAAGTGAACAACCCTGGTTTGCAGACCGGCAAATAGGCAACTGAGAAGTTCTTCCGTCCCCTTACCACGTTTCACGTAAACAGACCCGAAATAATCTAAGCCAGTATACTTGAAGGGAAACCACGCTTTCTCTGTTCTGGCTAGTGGAAACGGGGACATCTGTTGCTGGTATGGAGCTGCGGGCTACCTACGACACTTTACACATCACCCGATGGCCCTCTTCACGGCGCTACGGCTATGCACAATCCAATACCTTGTATGTATAACGTACAAAATGTGAGAAGCTCAGCTATGTCGTTCCATTTCATGATAGTGGCGTAAGATCATGTCCACCACGGAGTGTTTGTTCGGTAGTATAGCGGGGTGTTTCATCTCGTCACTGTAATCAATATACCCCGGACGTCTACCAACGCAAATGGTATCTTCACGTAACCCTGGACTGAGACGTTGAAGTGGAGTCTATTTCTGTCTGGGTTTGCATACAGCACTCTGTGTTCGTAAAATATCGAGTTCAATTCAGTACACATCGGTTGTGACGCGATTGCGGACATAAGTGCTGAATCTGGTCACCATTTTACTGATGTAATTTAACACCGTTTGGGAGCCCGTCCAGAGCGCACAGTCACGAGGGTCGACACGAAGTCCCTCTACTACTAACTGCTTGACTCGCACTGAAAGCACCGCCGCTGCGAGCTCCAAACGTGGTATTGAAATTAACTTCAAGTGGCTTACTCACGACTTAGCGAGTACAAACGTGCAATACGGCTGTTCAAACATCGGGGACACCATACGTAGGCCACCGCGCTGCATCCAGTTTCCAAAGCGTCACCAAACACACTTGAGCGTTCTTCACGCCATCGTGAGGGCTTCTCGTTAAGCAGCGTGGACTATAGAGTTGACAGAGATCTTATACCGTCGACCCAGTGTTGTCATACTCTTCGTCCCAGCCCAATTGTGCTTTACACAACCTCTGTAACAACATCTTGGCTGGACCTGCCGTTATGTTAAGGTCGTAATATGTACGTCAACCCTGAGTTTCAACATGATATTTACACTTCGCTTCCAAGTGATTGATAAGCTTGAAATATCGAGTGACCCTACAGCCCTGATATGAGCTGCCAACGAGCATTGCATACGCATAGTAAGCACACAGTTTGGAGCAATTTTCCTCCTTCAACAATGCCTCCGGAATTACCTACTTTCCAATGACAAAATGTTTCCGAGTAGTTTCCAAGTCGATAAAAACCTGTGTCACGGCGTGCACACATGACTGTTTCTAAGACTAGCTGCAACAGTGGTCCATAGTAGGATCAGTGGGTGTGGTTGCTTTTGTAAATGATTGCAAACACATTGTAGGAACGCCAGTGTGTGAGAAAACCGTGTTTGCCTGTTCCAAGTACTCACCTGAATTACCGGAGTAAATAGCCTGCGTCGCCACTAAGTATAAGTCTTGCGTTCTTCCTAGTCATTGTAGCCCCTTTAAGTGTTTCTTTGTTAAGCAATGCCGATTTCATGGGGATAGCATGCCAGTCCGTGGACGTAATAGGCAGGTTTCATCTGCATTGACTGTGTTTCTAATGGTTCCATTTGGAGAGCCACTAGTCAAAGCGTCACAACACGTGTGGACGATCATATGGAAGAGAAGCCTAATTATCCTATGAATCCATAGGTTCCTATGACCTTTACATAACGCTGTACATGCAGACACTGAAGCGATAACTGAGTAACAAAGTCGCCCATGGGTTTGGAGAAAAACGAACACTCACTGACGTCGTGCCAACACCACATTTGGAATCCTCTCACTTTTTGTTGAGTCATCAACTGTGATAGAAGTAAACAAACATAGAACTTTTGTCGCTTAGCTTCAGGTTGGTCTACTACCTTCAATGGGAACAATGCCCCCCATGATCGTCGCAATAACAATCGCACAAAACTGTGTAACCACCTAGCCGCCATTGCCTGTCTACGCCACCATGGGCAACCATATGGAAGTGAAGCCTAATTATCCTAAGAATACATAGGTTCCTATGACCTTTACTTAACACGATACATGGAGACACTGTAGCGATGACTGTTTAACAAAGTCGCCCATTGGTGTGGAGACAAACGAACACGCACTAACGTCGTGTCGCCTCCACACTTGGAATCTCCTACTTTGAACAATGTCCTAATATTCAATGACGCTGTTATCCAACCAGGGAACTTGCAATCAACACACAACGCACCCACTACATTAGCGATACATAGTTATACGATTCACTTCAGCGTACTACCCACTGGAAGATCATAATAGGCGGGTTCTGCAACTTGAACTGCTACAAAATTTCCATATGTACGCTAGTTCTACCCTTATCTAATCTCGTTCGCGACAGTTTTCCTATTCCCCGCCGTAATCAACTGCAATTGTTGGAATGAGGTCGTCAACTAAGCTTTGCTTGTCCGGCGAAGGCGAAGTCATTCACGAAATTGCGTTACATCACCTCTGGTGCTCCGCACAACTACTTGGCAGGCAACACTTAGCGAAGTACTGCGGCCTACGCAACTTCGCAGGAACAGACGTGCGCCGTTTGCAACACCGTTCACTCACTCGCCCTTAACCATCCGCTTCCCCATGATTTCGCAATGCAAGCAACCAAGAACAGTAACAACGGTGACCAAATGTCCGCGGCTACAAAAGTACTGTACATGTGCTGCCGAGCATGTAACGCCTCTTATTCCCTCCCGTTTATCAAGAAAAGAGGAACGTTATGTACACAAGTGTTTTATTGAAACCGCTGCAATCTATACCTCGGCAAAATGAATCACCCGTCCTTAATTCTTCGCAACATGTCTCACCATCTGCTCGCAATGGGGCCGCGTAACGCAACCTCTGGCTGCAAGCAACACCTGCTCGAGAAATCGTGTGCGCCACTAGCCAGTGCAAAGAACCCCCTTCTGGATCCCCTCTAAGCATTTCCGCATACTTCCTCCTCATGGTGTCCTTCATGTACGTATTCACAACACTCCACACGCATTCGATAGGGTTTAGCGAAGAAGAGTACGACGCTAGTCGTAGTAGCATTCCTGATCGATACCCTTCCTCCTTGTAAACCTCCTGCACATCTGTGTGGCACAATGCTTTGGCACAAATCAGAACACACCGATCAATAAGAGCGGCTCTTTGGGAATCCAGAAGTTCCCGAACCCACTGCGTGCGTCGCCGCTTGTTGAAGCTCCCTCTTAAAACGGAAAAGACTATCAGTCCCTCGATCGTCACTGCACCCATAACGTGCACTTCCTGCCCGCAGCTGTTCGTCACCGTGCACTGTGCTCGAGTTCCCCTCCGTGAACGACCCCTGGTGCGACTACAAAATAGATTGAAATTGGTCGCTTCAATCCAAACGGGCTGTCTCCATTCTTACTGCAACTGTGGCAGCCGCAACACAAACAGCCTCTGTCGTATTTTGTTCGCCAAAGCGTTCATGGATTCCCGGACTGTGTGCAGCTTCTTTGGTGTGACAAGACGACCGTCAAGGTTTCTGGAAACTGTAGTGATGCTAACTTCAACGTCGAATTCAGCCTTCAGCCTCAAACGGAGAGTTGAAAAGGTAGTGCTCGGTTATTCCGATACTCACTCGATCAGAGCATCGACATGACTTTCTGTCGGGGATCTGCGGCGAGTTCCACCAATCCTAACATCCGCCTCCAACTACGGCACGTGCTCACTTTCACATTCAACAATGCAGCAACGTTCATCCAATCCTCCCCTTGCTCATTCACTCAAAATTCGTTCTCTCATCTCAGGCGAGTGTAGCACGTACGGTCCTCTTCGTATAATGCGGTCTACGCCAGATCCCCGTCCCATCTTAACTGGCCAACCTCCCACCGTAAACCAAAGATATCTAGGTGCCATCATGACGTTGCCTACAGATATTGCGCATTGCAATTTACATAGCACATTCCTTTATCGCTTGAATCCACTCCATAGGCTTACCCTTGTTTTTTGCCTAAAGATGGTGGCTGTGATGTCATTGGTTTATTTTCCTTCCAAAATGTCATGCCGCCTAAAACCACCTCTAAGCGGGGTACAGGACTGCCATTGCTCATGCAGCCTTGGGTGTGCAGTGTCCAAGGCACGGCGCATGCCTGACTAACCGCAAATGCAGGCAAATCTGACTTTCTTAGCCTCAGAGACTGCGGAATACCGGTTAGAAGAGTGACTGTCTACGCCCCCATGCATAGGCCACTGAATAAGCCACCACCAGTTAGCCGCTAGCGATCACAAAGTATAGACCGCTTCATGTGCTGGTTAGTATGTCTGTCCGCACTGGTTACGTCTTAAACTTCGGATAATGTGGTAGCTAGGATCTCCTCCTTTGACAGGCATCACAATTTTCCCATTGGACATTTTCAGGTAGGAGGCCAATCATCGAGGTTTACTTCAGATGTGCTACAAGGCAGAACAGAAGGTGACGCTCGACCACTTTCAGTGGGCTTTCTGTCGCTTATGCTGGCGGCTTCTAACCGGTGTCCCATTGGTTTACGTCTCATGACCAATGAGAATATCAACAACGCCAATACAGCGTTCTTAGCCCCGCTAACTTGAAAGTACTGCACGCGATTTATATAATGTGTCACGCTAAAGCCTGGTACAATGTGCTAACATGCGTGTAAATTTTTATAGACAGCTGTCTTGTTTCTTGATTTAAAACCGTTACCCTGAGCTGATTTTTGTGGCTTGGTTTTAGCAAGTGGCGGCATACGTGGTTGGGGTCACTCAGTATTTGGTACGCTAATATGAGATCGCCGCGCATCGTTCGATAGCGTCCGCTTAAAGTCCCAGCAACTTTAGCCTTGAGTGGTTAGAGTGATAGCGCAGGCCCTTTACATACTTCTTTGCTGTTCTTTCTGGTGTCTCTAACCTCGCTTGGTCGCGCTTCAACCCACTTTGCCAAGCTTGTATAGGGTATACAACCTGCGGGCGCACGTAGGAATTGTGCATCATTGGGAAGGTTGATGGATCACATCTCCCGAATGCCCTTTGCAAAGTCTCCAGGCGCGGATTCCCGAAAACTAGGACGTTCGGTTAGCTTGCTGAGAAGACCTTCTGCGTTCCTGCACGAGCAGGTTATTGTATCGGTGTTTAGGAGCGTGTTTGTGAATGCTGATTTTCGGTTCGGGTCTAAGCCGACCCTCGAGGTGTCCGCTGCCAATTGTTGGTTGTAGGAGCAGTAACGCAGTCCCTAGGGCCTGTTTAGGTTGTTGTGTAGATTTCTCAGTGCCAACCAGTGGGTGAATATCCTGTTCTCCTTCAGGCTTGTTTTGGCATTGTCTCCGTTCTGAGCTTCGTGGCGACGGAATTACATTCATCAATGGCCTATTAAGTGGTACTTTGTCCATGTGTGGCCCGCTGCCTATCGGCGTTTTATCTATTTCGGATGTCAACATTATATACTTTTTGTGTCAAATTTTTATCAGTTCAGAGTGTAATGATATTTTCATCACTCTGCGACCGCATGCTTTGTAGTTAGGTGATAGCCGTGACTTTGATATCGAAGTTGGGATAATGTTTTCTAGTAAGTGCAAACGCCGTCCATCCTGTTAAGTGACACGGACACGATCAAAAAGTCACGATGGCCGCGGGCGGAAAACAAGCGTTTATTCAGTATAGCGTACCCTATTTAAAGGAAATAAACACTGTTAATCTTCGAGCCTTCTCAGTGGGTCTCCTGTTTTTCGGCTCACCTCATTGGTCGCGTTCCCCTTTTATTTCATTGGGTTTTGTTATTCCCCTTCGGTCGCTGTCTTCATGTCTCGCGCAATGATCACGTCTTTCGTGCTTGGCATCTGATTGGCCGTATTTCTTTGAATCATTCATATTTGGCTTTGCACTCTGAAACTTGCCGTTAATAGCGATTCTCGAGTTGCCAGTGCGCCCACTATGTTCTTTTGTCCAATTCGGTTTGTCGGTTTCTGGATACGTGTGCCACTCGTGATTCGCTGTCCAGCCGTCGCTGTGTCTCCCGGTGGGTTCACTCGTTCTCTCGATCGAACAGATCCGCTGACTCCGGCAACCTGCGCTTAGGCGGTAAGGTCGAGCATACTGGACTGGTTTCCTAAACCCCTTTACATCCTTTTCCTTTTGTTTTGTTAGGATTGCTCCGCAGTATGTCCCACGCTGCTTTTCGCTGCGTGTGAGTTTCCTTCCTTCTGCAAGGATGACGCTTATCTGTCTTGGCTGCTGTTGTCGGTTTTCCATCTTAGTAAAACGCGTACAACCTGCTTTCCGGACCTGTACTCGGTCCCGCTTAATTGTAGTGCTCCCAACCTTCACTTCGTAGCTTCTCTCTCCCTTGCGGCTCTGAATAACTCCCTTCCTCCAGGGTCCCTCTGATCCTGGTACTGGTTGCACCCACACTCCTTCTCCCACTGCTAGAGGTTGGAGTTTTCGCGCCCCGCGATCGTAGTATTTCTTTTGCCTAAGCATTCTGTTTCGTAACCGCTCGTGTATCGAGGTCGTTGGTGATACTTCAGGTGTTAGCAGATTTGATGCAGTTGGTGTCAACGTTCTTGTCCTCCGGCTGAAGAGTCGCTGCACCGGACTTGCCCCAATTTCTGTTGATGGCATGTTTCTGCATTCCAGCAACATAATATAAGGGTCCTCCTGAGTCTCCTTAGCTTTGGTAAGCACCTGCTTTGCTTCTTTTACCGCCGACTCGGCCTTTCCATTTGATTGGCTGTGATATGGGCTAGTAAGCCGGTGATGGAAATCCCACTTTCTGCTGAACTCTCGTAACTCTGCGCTAACGAACTGCGGCCCGTTGTCCGAGACTACTACCTCCGGTATTCCGTGACGAGCAACTTGACATCGTAGATTATTCACCACTGCGTCTGTACTGGTCGTAGCAAGAGCATCGAGTTCAAAGTAGTCACTGAAATAACCAACCAACACTAAGTAACTTTTTCCATCGTGGATGAAGATGTCTACTGCAACCATTTGCCAGGGCCTGTCCGGAAAGTCACGGAGCATCATCGGTTCTTTTGACTGACGTACGTCGTGTGTTCGGCATGCCAGACAATTTGAGACGTAATCTCGTATTTGACTGGTCATTCCCGGTCAAAACATTAGCTCTCATGCTCTGGCCACACAATTATTGACTCCCAAATGCTCATAGTGGACAAGCACTGTCATTGCGCGCTGCAACGCTTTGGGGATTAGTATCCTATTGCCTTTGAATATCAACCCATCTTGGACAATGTGTTCATCACGAACATGGAAAAACGGGGTCAGCTCTCCTGGTAGATCTTTCTGGTTCTTAAACCAGTCATTTAGTATTGTCTGCTTCAGTACCTTGCATAACCCGTCTTCCTCCGTGCACTGCTGGAGCGGTTTTATTCGCTCCTCGGTAACAGCTACTAGTTGTGCTGCATGAACGAAATCTGAATCTTCGTCTTCCTCTGGTGTGTCTGACAGATATGCCCTGGATAACATGTCTGCGATATGCATTTCGGGACTAGGTCGATACACAATCTCTAGGTCGTACTTTTGAAGGCGAATAAGCATTCTCTGTAAGCGGCGGGGAACAACATGTAGCAGCTTGTTGGCAATGTAAACCAACAGTTTGTGATCTGTAAACACTGTAGTCTTCCGGCCAAATGTATAGTCATTAAAACGTTCGACGGCGTAAACCACTGCAAGCATCTCTTTTTCTATCTGGGCTTAACAACTCTTGGTCTCTGTCAACGCCCTACTGCGAAAATCGTTGGGTTTCCCATTCTGCATGAGTACGGCCCCGATACCAAATTGACTGCTGTCGCATTGAATCTCGAGGGAGAGTTGCGGATTATAGTAGGCGAGAACAGGTGCGTTAGTGATGAGTTCCTTGATTGCCTGGAAGGCCTCTTCTTGTTCTGCACCCCAATGCCAGCTTTCGCCCTTATGAGTCAACTTCCTGATCGGTGTCATAACATCAGCTAACTTGGGCAGGAACCGGCTCAGATAATTGATCATCCCATTTAGCCTGCCAACCGCTTTCACATCTGTGGGGGACGGCATATCTCTTATAGCTCTTACTTTCTCAGGGTCTGGTTTTAGCCCTTCCGCGCTTAACACATGCCCATGATCTTTTTTGCGTTTCAGTTTGATGTTTCTTTCAACACAACGTTGTAAAAAGCTACGAAGGTTCTGATCGTGCTCTTCACGAGTAGCGCCAAAAACCAACACATCGTCCGCTACGCAGAATACTCCCTGTAGATCGTCCAACGCTTGCATTAGTCGCTTCTGGAAGATTTCGCTAGACACTTTCAGTCCAAACGGTAAACGAAGCCAACGGAACCGCCCGAATGGTGTTCCGAAAGTTGTCATGTAGCTTGACTCATCGTCTAGTGATACGTGCCAGAACGCAGAGGCGAGGTCGACTTTCGTGAACACTTTAGAATTGCATAACACCGGCAGCATGTCGTCTAGTGTCGGTAACGTAAAATACTCTCTCTTGAGTGCGGCATTAAGCGGTTTCGGATCAATGCATATACGCAGCTCGCCTGACCTTTTTGTAATAATCGCCACCTGGCTGACCCAATCAGTCGGTTCGTCAACTTCAGATTTCACTCCCAGACTACAGAAACGTTGCAACTCATACAAGAACTTTTCGCGCAAGGCAATTGGCACCTTGCTAGCTGGTAACGCCACCGGTATTGCTAGCTCGTTTAACGATAAGTGAGAGGGTCCCTCGAACATCCCTACTCCGCCATCAAACACACTCGAGTACTTATCAAAAGTATCTACCTCGACGTCACACGCATGAACAAAACGTTCGTGGTTAAAAGAAACAAAACCAAAACGCTGGATAGAATCAATGCCCAGAATGGGTATAACGTCTTCCGAAACAATCAGGAACTCCAGCGGGTGCTGTGTTCCTTCCTTTGGATTGACCGTCTCCAAAATGACGATGCCCTTCGGTTGCAGCCTTGCGCCGTTCCACATTTTGTGACACTTTTGAGTTTCTTCACATCGCACCCCCTTGCATTATTTTTCAGGCAAGATGTTAACCGCAGCCTCGGAGTCTAGCTGAAAACGTACCGGTTGTCCTCGAACCAAAAGTCTTGCAAACACGCACTTGCTTTGCGCCCGGCTATCCATGTTGTTTATTAACAATTCTTGTTCCAGTTCTCTGGCATCGTTGGCAACCGAACTCACTCTGTATGATCTACATCAACGAGCAAAGTGACCTTTCGTGGAGCACTTCATGCACGTCCGACCCCAAGCTGGACAACTCTCCTTCTTCTTTTGGTGCCTGCGGCCGCAAAACTGGCAATCATTTACCTGTTCATCGGGTGATCTCGGGATACGTCCCTCGGTTCGGGATACTGCTAACAACTCCGTATTCTTTTCGGCGCCCAGAAGTTCGACTTGCTGATCTGTTCTGGTCCCACTGAGGCAGATGTCGACACACTGTTCCAGTGACAAGTTCCTTTGTCGCAGAACCCGGCGTGTGAGTTCATCGTTCCTTATCCCAATAACGACGCGATCCCGTATCAGTGACTCCTTCATGCATTCACAGAAATTGCAACTTCGTGCCAGGAGCTTCAGTTCTGTGATGTATCTCTCGAACGACTCCCCCGGTAAACGGTCGCGTCCAAAAGCAGACATAGTTGGCAGGTATCGTTCACACGCGCTTCGCAGAACTCGCCAAATGTTTGCATCACTTCGGATAGATCCGCCTTCTGGTCGCCAAATTTCAGTGTTTCAAGAACCCTCCTTGCATCGTCACCAATAGCGTGCCTAAACGTTGCGAGTTGGTAGTTCATCGGCTGGGCGTCCAGCTGAGTCAGTGTTGCGAAATTCGCTTACTTGCTCTTCTAAATCCGCCAACTGTCTGGTAGAGAACTCTCAGTTATCTGCAAAGGGGAGGGAAACGGAATCGCCGATTGACTTCTAACTGCAAGCTGCATCTTTGGCGTCGGTTTCTTCTTCTACACTGTCACCATGTTAAGTAACACGGACACGATCAAAAAGTCACGATGGCCGCGGGCGGAAAACAAGCGTTTATTCAGTATAGCGTACCCTATTTAAAGGAAATAAACACTGTTAATCTTCGAGCCTTCTCAGTGGGTCTCCTGTTTTTCGGCTCACCTCATTGGTCGCGTTCCCCTTTTATTTCATTGAGTTATGTTATTCCTCTTCGGTCGCTGTCTTCAGGTCTCGCGCAATGATCACGTCTTTCGTGCTTGGCATCTGATTGGCCGTATTTCTTTGAATCATTCATATTTGGCTTTGCACTCTGAAACTTGCCGTTAATAGCGATTCTCGAGTTGCCAGTGCGCCCACTATGTTCTATTGTCCAATTCGGTTTGTCGGTTTCTGGATACGTGTGTCACTCGTGATTCGCTGTCCAGCCGTCGCTGTGTCTCCCGGTGGGTTCACGCGTTCTCTCGATCGAACAGATCCGCTGACTCCGGCAACCTGCGCTTAGGCGGTAAGGTCGAGCATACTGGACTGGTTTCCTAAACCCCGTTACACATCCCAGTCATGTATTTTGGCATCTAGTCTGCTTAATTTCTGGAGCTCGGGGACATCGTGAACAAGGATGGATTTTGCCTCTTGTTGTTTACGAAAGTAATCCGCATTTTGTTTGCGTTTCTGGCGTTTGCTCCAAGGAACATGTAGAAAACTACGAACTGTGTGTGTAGTAACATTAAGGCAAGTGACTGACAAAAACACTGATTCCGCATAATTCGCTGACTGGAGTGGCACGTAGAGTAACTGCGGTAAGGCTTAGTGTTCGGCTTTTGGGTGACTGACGATATCCATCAAATCTACTGGCTTAGATTGAACCCTATAGTTTGACACAGTGTATCTTACTCTCTCTTGTGGTCTGGTAGCTTATCTATTATGAAGTTCTCCGGATTTATTCACATATAACACTCAGAGAATTATGATATTTTTTCATGTTAATCTTTTTGGAGGGACAAGTGGCTGCTTTCATCCGTTGGACAACTGATGGGGCTTGAGGCCCGTGGTGGTATTGGTAGTATTAAGTAGTTTGGCAGCGGGCTGGGTTACGATGGGTGGTGCCTCTCTCACATAGGTACCAGAAACTGGCGGGTAAGTTGCCGGACCTTTAACAGTGTTTGATCTGGCGCGTGGCTCTGATGAAGAATGTGCGGCGGTAGCATCTTTATGAGCAGTCACAAATGTCGGGGGGATAACTCTAGATCCTTGCCCTTATCTTTGGCCTAGCTACACTACCCTGAATTAGAGCCTAGTGCTGCGCATCGGGTTCGAGGCACTGAGTTGACTGGTTCCTGTGGGACAGCTTTCGCGGTTGCCAATTACTCCACAATCTTCGTTAGCCTATCGCACTTTGAAGCCAAAACAGTTATGCATCCGGCTAGTAGAATAGACGCAAACTCAGTGTAGAAACAGAGGGAATTTTAGTTGGCGCGCGGGATATTATTCCGTAATCAATGAGACGGAAGAGACATGTCAACTACCAGACGGTATAAAAATTGGCGGCAACTGGACCCAACGTGTATCGTGCAGGATACGAAAGTATGCAGCGAATCAACAAGGGTGGAGAACGGTGAAGCACGGGCGTCACCAGAACAGCTTGTGAAAAGAGAAGTACCGTTAGTGAAACAAATGGACGCTTTGAAGTTTAAAACAACACCAAAATCCGCTGTTGGTAAATACTGACGGATTGTGCGTTCAGGTAAACTACAGAATCAGACGTACTACTAAGCTTATTTATCTGGCTGAGACTCAGGCAAAACTTTTACTGCAATTTGTGTATTATATTCCAAATCGCACAAACTCTACACAACTATATGCGCTCGCACTGTCGTTCATTTCGGAAGCGTTATGCCTAGCTTTCCGTGGTCAGGCGGTACGTGCCATTGCGATGGTCAGTTCTGCGGAGATCGTTCGTTGCAAGTCCTAACCTATTGGACTGAATCCAAACGTTGCCGGTCAGGCTGCTGGTCGGGCTGACATCTGTTAGATTCCTGTTCCACACAGGCTAGATTACTGTAGAACAATGTAAGAAGGCTGACACAGACGGCAGTTGGGCCAATCAATGAGACCATAGAATACCCGCCAAATTCGCACATATTGGAAAATAGAAAAAATGAAAAATATTAGTGCAAAATACATACAAAAACGCACACATAGCACAATAATCCCGAAGAAAAAGTAGAACCCCGCACGGTAAATCAAACATGCGCGGCGCGCGTGGTACATTCTCTGCAGTGCGGTTGAAGCGACTGGCTCTATTAATCGGCCAAGAGGTAGCGCTTGGTTTGGATGGTTGAGGTATTAGCCTGCCTAGATTTGCATCCGAAGGTGCCATCATAATACTCAGCATAAACGCGTTGATCTTCGTCAAGCTATCGCACTTCTACATGACCACACATATGCAGTATACAAATGGAGCGGTTTGGCATATTGGAAAAAAAACCAAAGTGTGTCATCAACCCTGTTTATCTGCTTCAACTCTTGGACAGCTTTTCTTATATATTTCGGATGGAATGAGGAAATGCCTTCCGAACGCGTTCCCCCGAGTTCACCGCAATTCGCTAAAGAGCACACACAACTTTTCTTTATGTCTGAAACAATGAAAATGCAGACCTGATCACATGAGCTTGTGAGAGTTGCGGTTTTAATTTTATACGGTTTAATTTCCGCAATTATTTTAGAGTACTTCGCATAAACTTATGCTGATTGGCCAGCCAACAGCGTCAGCCCTTGTACATTGATGACGCAATGTGATCGGTAATGCGGCAAAGCAATTGGAAAGCGGCATTATCCGCGTGCTCCGGTACTAGAGGTCAGCGTCATCGTGGTTTGGAGTAGCGGCAGCTTGATAGGTGGACGCCAGTGACTACTACATGGGTTGCAGTCACAGCACACAATTTTCGTTGATTATCAGCTATAGATGGATAGAAGACGCTTAAAGCCTGCTATCCAACAAGTGTATCTGATTGTGTCTCCACACAAAGGATCGATGTTGTAGCGTTATTAATTAGGTAAAGCGTCTCCCAGACCTTCAGCGTTGAGGTAAACAGTATGAAGAATAAAGTTTTGATTCCGGGTCCGTTGTGTAGCGCTGGTAAATCCAGGTTGAACGAGTCCAAGCGCATCAGAATGCGCTGAGATGGTGATGAGGAACTCAATAAAATGTCAGAGCAACGTAACTGAGCGACTGGCACATAAGGCACAATCCCTGGTCTTTCGCTGTTGTGTGTGACGAACCATTTGATGTCAGAACCCTATCAAAATCTATTTTTCTTCAGTAGCACTGTGTTCAGACCGGGCTTGATTTTGTATTATTCCAGTGATCGTGGACCAAGTTCAATCCTGCTGCATTAGCAGTGATTTCATGGATCGCTCAAAGCTTCCTCAATGTCCTTTCTTTTACTACGTGCACGCTTTGCAAAAAACTTTCTGATTTCTTTAGGACCACAGAACCTTGTAACTTTGTCATATTTTGACGTTTGAAAACACTTGGCTAGAAATACACGGACGATGCTCCTTAGATTCTAGATCATCTAGTTGCCCAAACTACGGTTTGTCAGTTGCAGTTATATGTGCAAACATATAATAAAAACAAGGAAAATCTAGAAAGCTTACGTATATAGTATATAAATAAGGCCTAATCAGAAACCATGGATTGAACTAAAAGTACTGCTTGAAATTCTCAACTGCAAGAAGCGGGAACCGCAATCACGGTGTAGATATTAGCTAGGATAGGCAGTGCAAGTGGTTCTAGTCATTTTGTACTTATTCAAACTAGAGAAGGTGGAGGCGGAATTGAATGTATTGCAAGCAAAACGTAAACTTTCCTTAATTCATTCAGGACACGTGCGTTAGCAAATATCCTATACAAGCTTGTGGTTAACTGTAACAAAGTATGGGATGTCATTACTTTACACTCTACACTCGTTCCTTTATATTACTACTGTGGCAAATTCTTCAACCACTCGCAGAATACTGGAAGTACGATGACATACGTGATTAAGATATGCAGCGTTATAAAGTTTATTATGGTTGCTAACTGTTTATCTCCTAGTTCAAGGTAAATACACAACAAAATATTGGTGGGTTACACTACAACTTATCTGATGATATCAAGCATATGCGTATTGTAACTAGCTTTGTAAATAGTTCGTTGCTATGGGTATTTAGCTGATTTACCTATATCTCCTATTCTAGTCATACAAAGCAAGATCCTAGAATAATAAATATTTTCGCGATTACTTCCTTTCCAGACAAGCGATGCGGCAAACCAAGAGTTGCTCAGCTTATTACTTAAAGAAAGGCACATGTATATTACTTCAGGGTCATTGTTGGATGAAACAGATGAAACTGATGGCGGTTTATTCCTGAGGTTTGTTTGCAATCATCAGGCAGAGCTGAAGGATATAGAGGATGCGGTGATGATAATAACCAAACTAGCATCTCAAGTGTTTCTCCAAAAGAAGGAATCAAACTGAAAGCACGTCTTCAGAGGCGCTTATATTGGCATTAAACTGATGAAATATTGCTATGACGTATAAGTCATTAAAACAACAGTGTTAAAGTCCTTGATTAATTTCCAAATATAAAACGTAGTGGTTTTGGCGAGTTTTTACAATGGGCATTTCGGAAAGCAATAAAACCTGTTGTGATGAGTGTACATTCAATACTCAATGGTTGATTACTGTTATTACCTTCAACCAGTTGACTTAGAATATGTGCCCGCGAAATTCGAACTCCAATTCGAGTGTGCGTTCTGTAGCCGGTCCGCGGACGTCCTAGTAACACGTTAACATCTCTAAGCGTCTATTGCAGTTCATCGTACAATTTGGACAGAAATGCTTGGAACGCCAAACCACAAATAGTACATTTACTAAGAGTCGAGACCAGCTTGGTTGGAGACTAATCTTATTTCGGTTCCGAACCTACCATACTTGATTTACGAGACGGATGGGCACAATGTTCATTTTAACTCGTCGACTCAGCAATGGTGAAAAGAACATGCTCAGACTCATGGAGAAGGTTTGGCTTTATACTTAGCAGTCATTAGACTTCACCAAGATTTATTTAGTCTCATATTTACCATTGTGACGAGCTTGAAGCTAAAAAGTACATTTACAAAGCTGCCAGTTATTTAGCTACAACTTCAGCAGCTATGGTTCGAAGGTGGAGTTTTGATCTGAGCGCGTACAACTACGCGAATGAGCAAGTAAGTGCAAAGTTCATTCCTCACGCCGACTATTTATCGCGAAAAACGACGGTATTTGAAGCCTATTTTGTGATGACTTGTTTACTCACCCAGCCGTTGCCAATCTCTCCTTCAACCCTTCTCAAGGAGACTAGAAGGTATTACGGGTCATTGGTTTCTGCTGTCAAAGGAGGATGGCCTATTTCGCTATAACGGAAGTTTGCACAGATTTCTGTGCGTCGTTAAGAGGTGTATGCTACACTTATGGATTACTGTGGTTGAATGACCGTGTCGTTATTTCGCCGACTTTGGGATCAGCGGTTCGTACAAATGTACATTCTCGCCATCTTGGTGTTGAAAAGGTGAAGTCTTAAAAACTCGATGACTGTGCTGGTATGCTGAAGTAAATGCAGGTATTCGGCGAACTGCTTCTGTTTGCCCGAACTGTAGACACACGATTCTACAGCATCCGTCCAAGTGGACACCATGACCGGTGACATACGAGTATTGCTATGGGGTACATATGCATTACCGTAGACAATTTCTGTAGAAGTACTACGCACTTATGGTGGTGGATTCTTTTGTAAAGTGGCCGGAAGTATTCCTGAATGTCAAATTAAATGCTGATTTTACTGGCTGTGCTTTAAGAGAAGTGGTTCGTAGAGAAGGAGTCCCGTTAGCTGTTGTGAGTGATAATGGTCCACATTTTTCAACCTGTTTTTACCAACTGGCTGAGAGTCTTGGGTGTATTCACCTTTTTACTGCTTCATGAGATCCATGCTCTAACGGTTTAGCTAAAATCTTTGTTTCACGTTTAAAACCTTTTGTTACCTCCTGTACTCTTATTTCTATTAATGAACTTGATCGCTGTGTTGAGAACTTCCTTCTTTAATACCGTAACTGTGTGCATTTCGCCACTGGAGAAACACCTGCCAAATTGTGAAACTCCAGACCATCGAGTTCGAACATGCTTGATTTGGGAACCGCCGAAGTATCTTATTTCAGGGGCAATGATTTAAGTCCTTCATCCAGAATCATTGTTGACAACCTGGAAATTCTTAGAAAAATATTTTGGATCTTGATGACTGCTACGTACATAAAGGGCATGTTGACAGACACGATATAAGGATTCCGGTCAACAGTCATAGGATTCTGAGTGCACTGAAAATACTAACGATAATTTAGTTTCAGATTCGCATGAGAGTTTTGGGCAAAGTTAACCTTCATAGTCAGCCAGGTTAGAACAGAAATCTCAACCGAATTACAAGAACTTGGCGCTGCATCAAACTGCGACGGACATGATGATTGTACATTCAATACTCAATGATTGTGTATTTTTATTATCTTAAACCAAACTACTTATATCATATCCCTGTGAAATTAGAATTCCAACTCGGGTGTGCTTCCCGTAGCCGGTCCGCGGGCGTCACGGTAACACCTTAACAGCTCTAAGGGTCTGTTATTGTCCGAAGTACTAGTGGAACACGGAAGAGTTGGGAACGCCGGACCGGAGGAATATTACACTTACTTCGAGGCGAAACTGGCCAGATTGAAGACTAAATCTATTTCGATTCTGAACCTTAGATACCTTGTAAATAAATGCTTCTGGAATATGAGTAGATACTTTACAAGCATGCTCATGCCCTAATATGAGAATGATGTAGAACTGGTCATGCCTGCAGTAGCAACATTTTATGAGGTGCATGGTTTTCATCAAAGAGGCGTAGTTGGTCTTAGAACAACATTTTAATCCTAGTGATATTTCTTGGCAAAACTACAAAGGAGTTTTTGATATTTTTCATGATCAAATTACGGCATTTATTTAGCTGTAGTCCACGGTTATTGGGCACCTTATACAAAGCATTTATGCATAAAATTCACCGTCCAGTATACGGCACTAATTGCTCATAGCATCTTCACCCATTTGAATGCAAAATAGTACGTCAGATGTATGTACTTAAGGGTACAAACAGTGTTTCTACATATCATTAACAGTCGGTATAAATACAAGCCATTTTTAGAATTCGTTGGACAAATAAGAAAAATGTGTCTAGGATATTCCACATCGAATGACTTTGAGATGATTCGGTCAAGGATATCGTACCGTCCCTTCAATATCAATGACGATAACCTCGCGGAAAACTACCAAAATGGAGGTGTGACTGAACACATTTGATTTTTAAGAAGGGGAGATATTGATTTGTTCCTTATTTCCATGGCAGTCTGACAAGTAACTCTTTATACGCCCATATTACTGGGTTTATTAAACCAATCGAACTAATCTAAGCAGACCAAATGGATCACGTATTTTAGTGGCAAAGGAAACTGAGGAGCGCGTTATCCGTCTGAATTCAGTAGTCAGTGATCAATATTGGTTTACTTGTTAGGGATACCGGCGGCCTACGTGAAAGCAGGGCTCAGGGAGGGTATGTCTTATCTCACGCGGGAGTAACTTTGGTACATGTTCCCGCACCCAGGAAGACCTTGCCCTGTCAGAACTGCCAATATAGCCGACTCCGCATTCACATGCGATTTGGCGCCCATTAATAAAGTCCCCTTCAGCTGAGGTGCCGGCAAATCTTTGGTTCGGTTGATAACGGTATCTTGGGAAAGATTTTAGGTTATACTTGCTGCGGAGATCCAGCGTGGCCAAAGCACTCTTGCTAGATGATTTGAGATATATTTACTTCTTGGCTGCTCGTACACCGAATCCATCTGCTTTCGTACTTGCTAATGCATTTCGTTAACTCTTCGTGGGTAACTGTTCAAAGTCAGCCTGGTTGTAACACGCTCCAGCTCATTGTTTAGGCCAGCTATCGAGCAAATTCGTCGAGCACGACTAAGTAAGATCTTCATAAGTTCTACTTGCGCCGCGATGGAGGAAAACGGTGGAACCATATTGCTTTCGTGCGACGAGGCGCCGTTTACCCTAATGAACCGCAAGTTGAATCATTACAAAGCCATCCAGAAGAGAACCTTATTCCTTCAAAGTAAAAACCGGGTATTGTAACTCCTCTTCACATGAACAGAAGTAGATTTGAGCCTGCCAATAACCAAACGTTAACCATTTTCCGTAGTTAACTTTAATCATCGAAGAAATCACGGCAGAATCACTTATCATATACCTGAAAAGTCAGCACTGTCGCGCTAAAGCAGCGAGTTTTGTCAACACCGTTCATGTACCAGGAACCTGCTGTTAACACGCAAAAACTGGATCGCAGTTGAAGAGGAGACGGGAACCTATGTCCTTTGCTTACACTTTTCAAGAGCTCTAGCTCACTTAAGTCACCGCATCTTGCTTACCGCAAGGTTCACTCCTTGGGTGTTACCTGTACTTAGAGTTTATCAACGGTCAACTGAAAAGTAGCACCTCCGAATTTCACTCTTCATTTACAACGTTAAGGTATGGCTGTGGAGGAAATGAATGGAAAAGCATGGGATCCTCTAGCACGAACTCGATGAGGCCTGAAGTTGCTCGGTGACAGACGCACTGCTAAGCAATATAGACACGTGTCGCGTTGTTCACATAAACCATCGACACGCCCACATCTAGAGCCTTGGGACGCGCGATCTGCAAACCAATAACTTGACCTCGGTGTGCTGGTACAGGATGATGTGGGTTGTTCCAGACGGTCAGCGAACACCTCACAAAACGATAAGCAGCATGTGGGTCTGGTGCGGAAGACACTCGGTTGTTTTGATCCACCCAGCTGCCGTATGATGCTCGATGCCTACGTGCGTCCTCACAGTGATTACGCTATGCATACTTGGCAAAAATAGGTGAAGCGTGCCTGCGCTGCGGTCGAGACCCCATAATGTTGGACGACAAAATTGTCAACGGTTTACGTAAACTTCCCAACCAAGATCGACTGAAAACGCTTGGTGTGTTTGCTAGACACTACCATCGGCTACGCGGAGACCTCATACAGGAACATCCCAGTTAAGTATACCGCTGCCTTCTGAAACTCCACCCGAAATCCAACCTCGTGAGCAAAGATTTAAAACTGAGTGAACTATGTAATCATCTAGAATCTCGACAAAATTTGTTTCCCTTTTGAGTTTCTAACCCTGAAACGCACTGCTATACTTAGCTATTAGTGCCCACATTTCAGCCACCAGAACAACCTGAGCTACCAATTTTCGCCTTTATTCGAAACCAATTCGGGCGTACAGCGTTGTACCAAGCTGGTCGTTTAGGAACTTTACCTGTCGACAATCATGCACAAACGAACATTTCTACTACGACGCGGCTTTTTGAATTACCGTGCTTGATTCCACTTTTGCTTCGGAATTGCTGCGTTACATTTGTCCTTTCTGCATGACTTGTGCGCCAATATTTTTACTTTGGAGGATTTTTCAATGCTTGTAAATTTGGCGGAAGCCTCTTTGATTGGCTCATCTGCCGTCTGTTCCGCCATCTTGGACTTGTGCTACAGTAACCTAACCTGTGTCAGCGCGACCACCTGATTGAATGAGAGCGTTTGGATTCAGCTTTGTAACCACAACGCTAACCTGACCGATGTGTGCAGCCATCAGAGCTGGAAAGGTACAGAATATCAACCAACCCACGAGGTCAGCTAACGACAACATTCCGAATGGCTGAAATGGGACTCCGAAAGGTCTCCAGGCAAAAGGCATTTGTATTTCATCGATTAGTTAAAATGGTTTGACTTGCTCGAATCGATATCTTATCGACATCATCCGTAGTGTGCAACATTTTCCCAGCAACAGTTACGAGAGAGAAATAACGCACAAGATGTCCTTTGGTTCTGTACTGCGTGCACAAGCATTCCACTCTTTAAGTGCTTGCTTATCCGAGTCCAGAAATGCGACCGGTTAACCTCAGAAGCCGAGCAGCGGATGAACGATAAGAGCACTTCAATAGAAGCGCGTATGCATCAGGGAAGTGGAGTAGCCTCTCAGTAACAGAAAGCTGCGCAATCTGCTTCCCCTGAACCGCAATCAGCTATGCCCCCATCTCCGTTGTCTTCTCCAATTTTGGTAGAATGCAGCTCAAATTGCAGCTCAAATATCTCTTGTCGAGACAAAGCCCTCCTGGTAGATTGCTGCAAAGGTCAACCGGAAGGCCGCTGTTGCGGTCTCTTCTGTTAACGCAAATAGAGAGACAAAAAGTAAAACATCAATGCTTGTCACTGTGTCAGAAAAATCGATTATCCTGCCTATCAGAGCAACGCAAATGAGATCTAACAATAGTGCCTTGACTGTTGTGTGCTTAAATGTCCCCGAATTTAACACTGTCACATAACGTGCTAAGTTATGGGACGACCAATATCAATGGAACTCATTGTGCATGATGATTCTTGTCAATTTCAAGTCCATAAACCTGTTGCAGATTAATCGTCATCCGCACTCTGCACACTATGAAAAACCCAGACTTTCCCTAGTAACACTCGAATCCTCCACCGATTTAGAATACTTTTTACTCTCCGCAAGCGCGCTAAGACAGAGATTCTATGGGATACGCGTCTATCTTGATATCTTTTGGTGCGCGCGACAATCAACTAGTAACACGGAAGAGGGAAACAGCAAGCAAGGCCACCTAAATACAATCTTCACACATGGCATGCCAGCGCATCCTTCTAACAATGTTCAAGAGACCGGAAACCACGATTTAGAACAGTGGTGGTTCATTCGTTTAACACTTTGTTTGGATAACATTGTGGCGCTACCACTCACCAGGATACCTCTCACACTAAATTATAGAGGATGCGGCCCTAGAATCCTAAAACTTGTGCTTCAGTCAGAGCAAGAAGCTACGGATGTTTTGGACAGATAGTGGGGAAATCGGAAAAGTCTTCCTTCTGAACTTCGGATAAAGGCAGCAGAAAGTTTTCAAAGTGCAGATATCAAAGCACCTGAAGCAGCAAAAGTATCGACAGTGGTACAGGATCTTAACTTGACTGCTCCTTCACTCAACACTGAGGTAAGTCTAAATAAAGATTGAGAAGTCCCTTGGCAGTAGCAAGTTTCAGACGTGGTATAATTATTAACCCAACAAAAAACGAGAAATTTCCTACCTGTCGTCGGTCGGCATTAGCCCACACTTGACCACTTCATGCCATTGTGGACTCCTAGAGATCGAGAAACTGGCCTCCTTCTATATGAATGCTCAGGGTTTGTTCAGTCAATTAACCGAAATGAAAGCATGTCCAGTTTCCTTGTCATTTGATATCATCGGTATTATTTAGAATTGGTTGCACACTGCAATGACAGACGCTGAAATTTCGCTACTGGATATGTCGCTCAACCAGAAAGATAGATTCACAAAGGGAGGAGGGGTAATTCTGTATTACCGAAGCAACTTAGAGTGCAAAACCGTGGGGGATTCAGACTCGCAGTTCCCCGGTTCTCTTGGTTTCTGTCTGCAGTTAAAAAGCGGAGACGCTTGTCTTATTGCCCTAATGTACCGCCCACCATCACTACACCAAGAAGCGACTGCCACCTTGCAGCTTCTGCAAGACGCACGCGAAAAGGAAGATCCGCTCACATCCTTAACATGGGCGATTTCAACGTACATTTTTTAGAAACCCCTACCACGATCAAAGAACAATTAAAAGCCGATCTAAAAGATCTCGTAATTAAGGTTGCTCTTTACAAGCACATCGCTTTGCCCACTCGATTCAGAACAGGTAACAGCCAGCTGTGTTGGCTCTGGTGCTTGACAACAAAGAACATATGATTGATTTGTTGTCCGTAAGCTACCCGTTGGATCGCAGTGATCACGAAGTCAACAGTTTCAATTTCGTCTGCTATGCGGCATAGCGGAATGCGAAGTACGAGATTGTGCAAATCATTCCAAGCTACGATAGCTTAGCCCAGCTCGAATGCGATACAACTTGCTCGTGCCTCGTCGAAGAACCCACAGAAGTAGCCCGGTTCGATTCCGTCAACAAATTCCGTCAGATGATTGAAGATGCTTCAGAGATAAGCGTTTGCAATAAGACTACCTTAGTCTTTTTCGTTAGAAACAAAACTCGATAATAGTCGACAGTGCGCAACGTAGCAAGGCGTGTGTATAGAGAAACTCCAATGCCAGGAACCTCGGAGAACCACGTAGCCCAATATAACCACTTCAATCAGCTGCTCAGCGAAGACGAAGCAGCAGAAAATTGCAAATGTCTTCAGTGTTAAACACAAACTGCTGTGCGCGCATGTAAATTGACTACGAAAGGTGAGGCAAGGATTTTCTACACTCAGGACGGCGGATGGCCCAACAAGAACCGTTATGGAAGCAGCAACCTCGCTGTAGATGTACTATATCCCAATGTTACAAAGGGTTTTGCTACCAATCGATCTTCAGCCATTGTCGTCCAGCCGCCAGAATTACCCCACATCTTTTCCACAGCAGTGGCTGTATTGCAGAAACTGACGTCTCCAGCAAACACAGCTCCCTGGGTGTTTATACTATTGGTTTACAGGCACTGGGAGCAGCAGCAAGCCAACTGGCAGGATACTTAGCTGTTTTTCCAGCACTGCTTGGAGCAGAACCGGGTTCCTGCTATGTTGGAGCTTGGAATAATAACCTTGATGTACAAATGTGGAAGCAGAACTGAGCTCACCAACTATTGTCTAGTATCCCTTCTCCCTTTATGCTCCAAAGTCATGGTATCAATCGTTGCCGATTCACTGGTATATTAACTGGAAAACTGCAACACCATCAGGCCGGAGCGGTACGGCTTCCGTCGCCAGCGATCATGCACAACGAATTTACTAATGGCATGCAGTAATTGGACCGTGTCAGTTGACGCTCTAGAAGACATTGATATGAGCTACCCTGATTTTTCGGAGGCTTTCGATCGTCTAGACCATCAGATACTACTTTCCAAGCTCCAGTTCTGCGGAATCGGTGACCCTTTTCTAGGCTGGATTGCCAATTTTCTACTTCAACGGCAATTAGTGATCACAGTTCAGAACTCTATATCAGACCCTATACAAATCGAGTGTGGTGTAACGCAAGACTTAATTATACTCACATTTTTCTGTATTTCGTGTATATTGGCGACCTCGTACAGGCAATCGCTTCAAACTTCGTAATGTTTGCAAAGGATAGCAAGATTTGGTGCTGGATTCAGGTGATTGCCGACCAGCAACTGTTTTACAGTATCCTAGACACAGTTCTTCAATGGTCAACACAAAAGTTACTGCATTTCAAAGAGATTAAATACAACTTACCCTCCATAAGATATCAGGGAAACTACTCATACTGACTAGGAGCGAATTTACTGCAGCAAGCAATTGTTGAACGTGACGTCGATGTGCTGCCTCAAGATAACTCGCGCTGCCCTAGGCAATTCTAAAAGGCATCGAAGATTGAAAACTAACCCCTCGGGCTGTAGAGATCGGTGGTCTGACAAATAGACAGCCCTATTTTTCGACAAATGCTCAATGCGTATGTTCGACTAAATGTCGAATCCGAAATGCAGGCCAGGCATCCATGGTTAAAACACGACCATAACGCGTTGAAGCAGCCTCAACGTCGGCATCTAAGAAGGTGATTGGAATTCGAAATCTTTCTTATGAGTAGAGACAGGAACGATTGGGGTTATTCAGAGGACGGCGTCGCGGGTTATGAGGTGATCTGATTATGGCATACTTGATTCTGCACGACCCACGTCATGTGTACCGCTTCTTACTGCAACTCAGCAGCAATACAATCCTGATGAGTCACTCATTTAAATTCGCAATATAGCCGTCCGGAGTGCTGCAGGAGTTTCCTTTCCAAGTGTGTATGTCACCCGTAGAATGATCTCCCAGAATTGTATGTCTCTGCACCGACCCTAACAGTATTTAAGACGGTTGGCTGATGCACGCACGCACTTACACTTTGTTATTGAGCACTAATCCTGGAGTGTACCTTGGTTTTCTTTGTTGTTAATCATGGGTGCGGTGAAGCTACGCCGATTGCAGGACTACAGTGGGACAACAGATTATTCCGTCTTCTCATATTTGAAGTACTATATTATTATTATTATTATCCTTATCAACATTATTCTGGTATCCTTACCAACTAGTCAGCAGGACTTGTAAAGCAGCGCTTTTAAACTAGTAAAATGCATTGTTCATTTTCATTCAGAAGGAACTTGCTCCCAGCGAGTACCAGTCACATGCCAGCGTCAAACCATCCGGATGCCTGGAGACTTGCAAGAAGTTATCCAAGGTTCATGATAAAACTGGTGACTACATATGTTCAGAAGCGCCTCCACAATTATGAGAAAGACATTATCGACAATGGAACCAATTGCCTCAGTGCTCTTGACCCACAACTACAGGCAGCACTATAATCTGCGATTGAACGTCGGGTTGAGAAGTTAAAGCACCGATGCAGGCTTGCATTAAACACAATGTTAAACAAAATCACTAAGGGTATCCGCGCCAGCAGTAAAGGGTAGATCAAAAGTTAATCACCCCACCCCCAAAGTGCAAATAGAAATGGCATCCTGATCAAAGGACTCAACGTCAACGTCAGAAATGCTCACCACAAAGATTATCAAGCAAGCTTAGAACACGCATTGAAATCAACCGGGTTGTCAGAGGAGTCGCAACAACGAATTCGACAAACAGTTAGCCTGGCGCTAAGTCGAAGAAAGTCCCCCAGCTTCTGTCTAAAGAATAACAAGTGGCACTCAAACGTCTGCAGAGGGAAATAATGTTGTATCCCATCGGTGGATAAAGGAAGCATGACAGTGATAATGGATAAACCGGAGTACCTTAGTAAGACCAAATAAGTACTTGCCAACACAATGACATATCGTCCGATCAATCGGGATTCCAGTTCAAAACTAGTCAATCAGTTTAAGGCAACGCTGAATAAGTTACAGGCAAGAAATGAATTCACTAGTCTAGAGCGATTTTCAATGTAATCACATGACACCAACCTTGCGCAATTCCATGGACTACCCAGTGCATGAAAATGGAGTCCCTCTCCGTTCAATCGTCGCAATTTCTGGAACCCCATCATATTGATTAGCCAAGAATTCGTGGATGAGGTTGCAACACTTGTTTCCAGGATCCGAACATATAACCAACATTGCAGAATAGTTCCTTAATAGGCTGCAGTGTGTCAAGTTGGAAGACGACGAAATTATGCTCCCATTTGTCATCACTGTACTCTTCACGTCAATCAGTCACGAACTTGCTAAACAATGGTGAAGTTACTTCAGAAGCAACCAAACACAACGACAACTATACAAACGGGGAGTTTGTGGGAAGTCGTGAACCACTGCATGACAAAGTATTTCCGCTTTGAAGGGCAAGTATACCAGCAGCTGAAAGGAACGTCAGTTGAATCCTGCATATCTGGGCATATTGCCGAAGCCGTGTTACAACAATTGGAGCGCATTGTACTGCCGTCCATCAGCCCAAAGCTATAAATCCGATACGCAGACGATAGATTTGTCATCATAAACCGAACCAGAGTACAGACGAGGCACGAGCTGCTCAACAACACATTCGATGAATACAAATTTGCAATGGATTTAGATCACATGTTGCCGTTTTTGGATATCCTGGTCAATAGGAACGCCGACAGGACAATGCAAACATGTAGCTATCAAAAGAAAACACATCCATATAAGATACTAACTTACAACAGCAACCACTGTATGAATCACAAAAAGAGCTGCGTTCAACGTCTATTCAAGAGATCGGAAACCCATTGCAATACAACTGAACTGAGAAAACTGGAATAAAATCACGTATACAGAATATTTAAGTACAACGATTATCCGAGAACCTTTAGCACAAGAAGCTAGAGGAGACGAACGCTTCATTAACAGCAGCAGCCACGAGAGGAAGCAAACAAACGAATAGCGCTCCGTTGCTGGACGGAGAGGAAGGTTGCTACATTCACATGGAAATTTGGTTATCCATAAATCAAATGCCACCTTAAGGAAAGTGATTTCCATACTTAAGCATTAAGTCGATCAGAATAACCAAAGGAACGTTGTCTAGCCGATAAAATACAGTGAATGTGACAAGAACTGCGTTGTACAGCCTGGAAGGAGCTTCGTACACGAATCACAGAGCACAAAGACGCCGTAAGAAAAGATGTTGCAAGTTCATTGGTTTCCTCACATGAAGATCAATCTGGACAATATGAAAATCCTGGCCCTTTGGAGTACAAAGCATGCAAGGGAATTTCTAGAGGCGTGACACTCCACAGCTAATTCAAGTAACGTACAGTGAACTACACGCAGCATACACCACACTACGGTCGAGTGTCCGCCAGCCCAATCAATTTAATCCAGTGGATTAGACCACAAGACAAACGGGACGGACAACATACTTGAGCACTAGAGTAACTAGCCAAAGGTCATAATGCACAAGTCAGAGAGGTCAGTTACGAAGTTCAACTACTTAACGCGGACCGATGTCCCAGCCAATATTACTGCTCGATATAAGCGACCAAACACGGTAACATACAATAGCCCACGCTCAGTATACAAGACGCATTCTCATCCAGACTGTCCTACACTACGTTACTTGCTAAACGTTACTCAACAAACCACAGATGATGTCAACTCGATTGGTATCAAAAAGTTTGCAACAAACTTGTCAAGCTCAGCGAACATTTCGGCTGCCACCAGAACAACCTGAACTACCAATTTTCGCCCTTATTCCAAACACTGGTCATTTTCAAAAGAACATTTGGATATCTAACAAGACCCCATGCATTTTGGCGCATGAAAAGCTAAACTGTGTTAAAAGCATGCAATCCAACTGCTTTGGAATTAGAATCTATAGCGACACATGTAAGTCTGACCAAGTTGGGTAGAGCCACGGCCCGATAGCTCGAGAGTTGGAGGATTTCAGGTAAAAAAGTCTTAAACATTACAGCGAGTAAGGGATAGATGAACATCTAGAAATATGAGACAAAATAGCGACTGTGCGATGAATACATGGGTTAGGTTTGCACGACTGGAAAACGTTAACAAGGGTTACATGATGAAAGGACAGCGAACGGGAGAAGCGCAAGCACACAGTAAGGTTTTTAAATAGCTCAGCGCATAAGAGGCTAATGCGCGGCGAAGCGCAGATAATCAAAACTTGCTATGGTGCTAATGTAATATAACTAAGTTAGTCTAAGCCGGGAGAAGCCAGGAAGAGAGCTGGATTACGATATAGGTAAGTGTCACAGATGAGTAAGTAACAGCTGAGCATCTAGAAAGGAGCGAGTATTGGATAAATCGTCTGGAAAGGAGAGGCTAAGAAGCCGCTGTGTACAGATCACATGAGTTATGTTTGCTTGACAGAAGAGAGCTATGAAATATTTCATGTTGGAAGGACAGCGAACGGGAGAAGCGCAAGCATACATATGGTTGTTAAATGGTTAAGAGCATAAGAGGCTAAGACGCAGCGACTTGCAGATAATTAACTCATTCTAGGGTGTTAATGAAATATTACTAATGTTGCTTGAACTGGGGAAAGCCGGTGAGAGACCTGGACTACAATATAAGTAGGTATGATCGACGATGCAACAAGTAATTTATAAATGAACGTCAAGAAAGAAGTGGCTGTGGAGCGGCTGCGCACAGACCACATGAATTACGTTTGCTCGACAGAACAGAGCTAAGAAATATTTCATGATGGAAGGACAGCGAACATAAGAAGCGCAGGCATACAATATGGATGTTAGGTAGTTCAGAGCATAGTCAAATCATGCAAGTTTGCTAATGGACTATTACTAAGTTGGCAGTAGCCGGGAAAAACCAGGGAAAGAGCTGGGTTACGATATTTGTAGGTGTCACAGACGAATACGGGATAGCTTAGTATTTGCCAAGGAGTGGCTGTGCACTGACCTGATGTGATAAGGAAGGTCGCCAGAAGAGAGCTAAAAAGGATTAAATGAAGGAGAGAAAACAGGAGGAATACAAGTTAAGGTAGACTGAGCTAGAAAGTTAATGAGAGAACAGTAGCCTACAATATAAGTATGTGTCATAGACGTTGCAGCACGTAAGGGATAAATGAACGTCGAAGAAAGACAGGCTGGGGAGTGGCTGTGCGCAGACCTGATACGATAGGAATGCTTGCCATAAGAGAGCTAATAATGTTAGATGAAATGACTACGAACGGACGGAGCCTAAGCATACGTTAAGGTTGTTAGATACGTCAGAGCATCGGAGACTAAAGAACCTCGGCGCGCAGATACTGAAATCCTTCTTGGGGGCTAAGTGCATAGTGCTAAGGTTTATTGGGGCAGGAAAAGCTAGTGAGAGTGCTGGACTCATACAGGGGACGTTGTCACAAAGGTTGCAGGGAGGAATGAATAAATGAACGTCTAAAAGGAGAGAATAAGGAGTGGCTGTGCGCAGACTTGACCAGATAAAAGTGATTGCCAGAAGAGAGCTAAAAATGTTAAATGAAAGGACAACCAACAGGCGGAGCCTAAGTGTAGTGACCTGTAGATTCCCCTGTTTGGCTGCCGCATGCTGCGTAAAATATTACAAAATCACAAAATTATATTTTCTCGATGTACATAGCAAATCAGCCGCTCGCCTGTTTGAACGTTGCTCGCGTTTGTTTGAGTCAACATAGCATCCGCCTTCGAACGGCGCGACGCTCCTCGGCTCTGCGGCCATTTTGCTCTCGGCGCACGCGGCCACACCTTTCCTCTAGCTAGCTATCTTCCGGTGCCTTATGTTTAGCATTAAATAGCGTTTCGCCCCATTTAATAAATTTTTCCCAGCGTTACTTTTTGTGTTCTCCAATCATCGGAGGTTGGCCTTATATTCGCGTATTGGTTTTAAAGCGTACCGATCCTGCTTCTCGATTTATTGGTGATCCCGACTTTTGGTCATTATCCGGTGAGTTTTCGCTAACCTTTCTTTTCAGATTTGGCCACATTTTTTCGCTAACCCGTCTGATTTTCACTTTTCATTTCCCGGTTTAATCTCGCTGGCTCGCTATTTTGCTCGCTATGGAAACTGATCGCCTAGCTTCTGACGTTCTGATTGGCACAGTTACGCTTCCTATCGCACCTTTTTGCGAGACTAATCCTAAGTCTTGGTTTGGTCAGCTAGAGTCGCAATTTTCTTTGCGTGGTATTAGGTGCGAAAAGACCAAGTTCCACCTTGTCGTTTCCGCGCTTCCGCTAAATGTCATCGATGACATTGATGACATTCTAGACCTTCCTGACGACCAAAAGACTTACGATGCAGTCAAGACAGCTGTTCTGAGAAGAACAGGCTTATCCGATCGACAACGAGTTACGAAACTCCTCAACGAGACCGATCTTGGCGATATTAAGTCGTCTCAGCTTCTTCGAAAAATGCAGAGGCTAGCTAAACCCACTTCGATAGACGATTCTTTTCTTCTGGAAATGTGGTTGCAACGACTTCCGCGCGAGATGCTACACGTCCTCTGCGCTAGTGAGGATGCGCCTTTATCCAAACTGGCCGATAAAGCCGACCGAATTTGGGAATCTTACGGCCAGGTTTCGCAGGTCCAGACGAAACCGAACGACGATATCGCCATGCTTAAATCCCAGATGGCAACATTGACTCGACAATTCGCAAACTTTTCGGCCTCCGGGCATAACCCCTGTAAATGAAATAGGAGCCGTTCGCGTACACGTTCGAACTCTCCTTCGCGATCACCGAATAGAAACGGTTAATGTTGGGACCACGAACGATTCGGCCAGCAAGCTAAATCACGTCGCCCGCCCTGTTCCTTCAAACGACAGCAGCAGGGAAATGGGCGGACCAGCACGTAGGGACGACGGACGTAGCTGGTCAACGCAGTCGCCCTTTCTTCGTCACCGATCGTAGAACCGAAGTTCGCTATCTCGTCGATACTGGCGCAGAAGTCTGCGTTCTCCCGCGTGATCCAAACGGTCCGACGGAAAAGGTAACTAGCTCATTGCGCGCAGCTAACGGGACCATTATCCGCATATACGGTCAACGCTCGCGCACGCTAAACCTCAGCCACCGACGCGCTTTCAAATGGATATTCCTCGTTGCGGGTGTTCAAACGCCTATCCTTGGTCTCGAATTCTTATGTCATCACGACCGACTCGTCGACCTTAATCGACACCGACAAGTTGACCGCCTTACGAATCTCGCAGTCATTGGGACTTTGACCGACACCGCGTCAATCAGTCCCGTGTACGCGACTCAACTTAGTTCACTCGTCGGGCAAACGCTGCTCGATAGTTTTCCGCAGGCCTTCCGTCCTGCCGTCTCGTTGCCTTCCGCAACCGACGCCGCGACACAGCATACCGTTACGAAAGGTCCGCCTGTGTTCGCAAAAGCCAGGCGCATGAGCCCCGACAAGCTCAAAATTGCACGCTCCGAATTCGAGCACATGCTAGACTTAGGCATTATTCGCCCGTCTAAGCGCCCATGGGCGTCGCCTCTACACATGGTGCCTAAAAGGCCAGGAGACCGGCGTCCATGTGGCGGCTATCGCGCTCTCAATAACGCCACCGTCCCCGACCGCTATCAGATTCCGCACATTCAGGACATCACGGCAAGCCTGCGCCCGTGTGTTCTCGAAGATCGATCTGGTTCGCGCTTACCACCAGATCCCTTTAGCCGAGGATGACATTCCGGTATTTTCGATTTCATGCGAATGCCCTTCGGTCTTCCCAACGCAGATCAGAATTTTCAATGCTTCATAGACTCTGTCACGAGAGGTCTCGACTATGTTTATTCTTATATAGACGACATTTTAGTAGCTAGTTCTTCAGAAGAACAACACGCGGAGCACCTCAAGATGCTTTTCGAGAGGTTAGCCTCTAATAGCATTACTGTCAACCCTGACAAATGCATCTTTCAGCAACCATCTATCGGATTGCTTGCTCATCGAATTGACCAGCATGGCATACGGCCGCTCGAAGACCGAGTCAGCGCTATTAAGGACTTTCGCGTTCCGACTACTTTGGCCGCCATCCGCCGTTTCAGTGGGATGAGCAACTACTACCGTCGATTTCGGCCACGTTGTGCCGACTTGCTTAGTCCATTGACCGGCTTACTTCGTGGGCGCAAAAACGGCAACGTCGAGTTGACGCCCGCTGCAACCGAAGCCTTCAAGGCCTGCAAGGAGGCCCTGGCTGAAGACGTTATGCTTCACCATTTCGACCCCAAAGCTCCACTCAGCGTTGCAGTCGATGCATTGGACACCGCCATTAGCGCCGCCCTGCAGAAATTCACTGACGGATGCTGGAAACCACTCGCTTTCTACTCCCGACGCTTACAACCGGCAGAGGTCAAGTACAGCACGTTCAGCCGCGAACTGCTGGCAGTTTATTCTACCGTCCGACTTTTCAGGCACGTCTTAGAAGGTAATTCGTTCGTTATCTTCACCTTTCATAAACCGCTTATTTACGCCTTTCGAAATCAATCAGCTCGACACCCACCACGTGAGGTTCGTCAGCTGGATTTCGAGGCTCAATTTTCTACTGACCTCCGACACATTTCAGGTCAGAATAACGTCGTTGCTGACGCTCTTTCGCGCGTCTCCGCAATCCACACCGCTGGCCAGGCAATCGACTTATCTGCCATGGCTACCGCGCAACTAACCGACACTGACTGTCAGAACGTCAAACAAGGTTCTTCGCTACGAATCACATCGCATCCACTTTCATCATCTGATGGCACAATCTTGTGCGATAATTCTACTGGACTACCTCGACCCGCCGTTCCAGAAACCTTTGGACGTCTAGTTTTCGACACACTTCATAACATCGCTTATCCAGGCATCCGAGCCACGATCAAGTTCATATCCGAGAGATACGTTTGGCTCGGAATGCAACGCGATCTTTAGCGCTGGGCACGCGGTTGTCTAACGTGTCAGCAGGCCAAGATACAGCGGCACGTGTCCGCTCCGCTTGGTCGTTTTCCGCAAGTCTCTGCTCGCCTCACCCATGTCCATCTCAACATAGTTGGACCCTTGGCACCATCCAGAGGAATGTTCTACATGCTGACCATGATCGACCGATACACCCTTTAGCCCGAGGCCGTACCTATACCCGACGTATCCGCGGACACCGTAACGCGCGCTTTCGTTGAGCGCTGGGTCGCTTCACATGGCTGTCCAGCCACCGTGACTAACAACCGCGGTGCGCAGTTCGAATCCTCGACCTTCAACGATCTTCTCAATGTCCTCGGATGTCAACGCATCCGGACTACCGCCTATCACCCGCAATCTAACGGCATGGTTGAACGCTTCCACCGACAGCTGAAGGCCTCACTTAGTGCCGCTAATGCACCAAGCTGGACCGAAGCACTGCCTATGATACTAATTGGTATCCGATCAGCTCTTGAAGCTGCTTTGCACACGTCCAGCGCCGAACAGGTATACGGGCAACCTCTTCGACTACCTGGGGACTTCTTTTCTGGAAACCCCAGAACGCCCCGCTACGACGCGAATTACGCTAGGCAGTCAGCCACGGGCTTGCGCCATTTCAAATTAACCGACGTGCGAGAACAACGACGTAAATCGTTCGTTCCACAAGGTCTACTGCATCGCGCTTACTTTTTCCTTCGATTCGATGGTCTACGCAGATCATTCGAACGATCCCACGAAGGTCCATTTAAGGTTCTTAAACGTAGGGACCGCGTATTCGTTATCGACCGCCATGGTAAACGTGAAATTGTCTCTATCGACCGTCTCAAGGTTGCCCATGTGGAACCTGAGATCGACGATAACTCCCGTCCACCTTCGGACGAGTCAACGCAGCCTATGATCGACGACAGGCCTACTTCCGGTGCTACGAAGCATTCTCCGACTAATCCTTCCGACTCAGTTCCTTCCGATTCTGTCGGCCCGAAAGCTTCCTCATCCGACAAAACTGATGGATCGACAACGCCTCCGACCGAACGTCCGAAATCGACTAGGTCAGGTGGGCGGGTACATTGGCCAGCGCGATTAAAAGATTAGTCTTCTTTTCATTCTACCTTTTCCACTTCCTTTTCGCTTGTGGCCTAACCCGCCCAACAAAACGTTTTGAAAACCCAAAAATTTGCAAAACGTTTTGAAAACCCCCAAAACCGCAAAAACGTTTTGAAAACCTAAAAAAGGAGAAAATCGTTTTGAAAACACAAAATGGTTCTCGCTTTATTCGCTTATCGCACTCGGTAAGTGCTATCGCCTTTTGTTAGCTCTGTCGCTCCCACCTGTTTGACACTCCGCGTTTCCGCTTCTTTTTCATATCCTCGAAACGCGGACGTTCACCGAAAATCGGAGGTTACGTTTTGGGACACTACGTGCTCAAACATCATGTGCTGTGACACTACGCACTCGAATGCTACGAACATTTCCCCCATTTTGTGTTTTTGGCACCTGTAGGGAGGACACGGGTGGGAGCCCCCTAGCGTCCGATCGCATTGGTTCTCCCCCAGCAGCTGCATCAGGTTTCACCGCCTGGTCTCGCAGAAGGCTGGCCGGCGACGGACAGTCCTCACGTAGATCGAAGGGTCACCTACGGTTCTCTTCTAAGAGGGCGGCTGTGTAGTGACCTGGAGATTCCCCTGTTTGGCTGCCGCATGCTGCGTAAAATATTACAAAATCACAAAATTATATTTTCTCGATGTACATAGCAAATTAGCCGCTCGCCTGTTTGAACGTTGCTCGCGTTTGTTTGAGTCAACATAGCATCCGCCTTCGAACGGCGCGACGCTCCTCGGCTCCGCGGCCATCTTTGCTCTCCGCGCACGCGACCACACCTTTCCCTAGCTAGCTATCTTCCGGTGCCTTATTTTTAGCACTAGATAGCGTTTCGCCCCACTTAATAAATTTTTCCTAGCGTTACTTTTGGTGTTCTCCACTCATCGGAGGTTGGCCTTATATTCGCGTATTGGTTCTAAAGCGTACCGATCCTGCTTCTTGCTTTATAAGCATACATTAAGGTTGTTAAATACTGCGCAGAGGTCAGCGTTTCCGCAAAAGGTTAAAATGTCTAGTCTGGAAAAGGAATATGACAGCAGGGCTGTTATTGGATGCAGGTACATTAGAGTATGGTAGCGGATGCCTGCTAGCAGTCATGAGGTTTGAGGCAGAGATCCGGGAGGATGATTTCTAACGTAGAGTTGAAGACAATCATTCTTTTTTCCTTGGGGTTGTGTGAGACCTGATGAAGAAGACGCTTCTATGTGGTCAGGTCCCTGTTCCCTCAGTTCGTCTTCAAGTCTGTTAATGTTTAAAAGAGTAGAAACATGACTGACTGTGAGATGCCTATTAAGTGACGAACAAAATTGGTTTGCATTATCAGATCCCCGCACAGTGTGTGGAAGCCTATTCTAAACATAAGCTTATCGGCAGAAATGAAAGTTTGCACGCGGAATACTGTGGGCTTTCAGCAGGTTAATGGAGTGTGGTCGATTACCAAGAGGATACGAAAAGTTGTCCGATGATAGGAATGGTGTTAGTGAGCTCGCAAGAGGATTATTGCTAAGCAGATATAAGATGAGGTTAGTTTTCAGTCTGCGCAGCCATCAAAGCTCTAGCCCAGATTCGATGCACCAAGCACGGCGGTTGAGAGTAGAGTGGTCCAGAAGATGTTTGGTGAAAGATCGTTGAAACTTTTCATTCGCAACTCTGTCGTATTTCCTGGGGTTGGCAAACATAACGGAACAGTATTCTAGCAGAGGTCGGGTACAGGTTTTCTATAGATCAAGCTTAGATCCTTTTAGTGCCACGGATTTGAATATGTAGATTATGAGAGAGCAAGCTTTTGCTGAGCAATGCCTCATTTGTTCTGCACAGTCCAAAGAACTGGAGTAATGTACACCTGTCTCGAACTGTGAGGGTATTAGCAAGCGTTGTGCCTTGAAGCGCTAACGTCTTAGGCGGAACGATGCATCGGTATGAGAGGACGTTGCATATCGCCCGTGAGAATGTCAGGTTCCAAGTATTGCACCAAATATTCAGAGCCTTAAGATCGCTTTGAACCTGGGAAAGAACGGCTTGCATGTTTGATGGATGAATGGAGAACACAATATTGATGTCATCGTCAAACAGGTAGGTCTTGCCAGATTGTATTGCCTGGAAAACGTCATAGTAAGAATAATACCGGCCTAGTACGCTGCCCCGAAAAACATCAATTGTGACTGGTTTGGGAGTGATATAGACTCGTCCACCTTCACTGCTTGCGTGCGAGTTGAGAGATATGATTGAAACCATAAGAGCAGTCGGTCTGAGATTCTGTATGATTCCAGCTTTACTAATAGTTCCGCATGTGGTACTCTGATAAAAGCTTTTTTCAAGTCTAGGAAGCTTATGATTAGTGCTTGTACAGCATCAGTCTGTGCAAGCACATTGTTAAAAAACTCAAATTAGCAAGTCTAACAAGATTTGGACGGTAAAAATCCCTGTCATTGGCTAGTGATAAGTTTGCGACTAAGTAGAAAGTTTAGCAAGCTTTCCTTAATTATTCCTTCCATCACTCTCGAGGCAATAGACGTGTGGCTGACGGGGCGGTAGTTTTATATATTTTGACGGCTACCATGTTTATGTCTAGGGATAACTATGGAATGCTTCCACTTGTTTTGATACACGCCGTATTTCATTGATAGTGTAAATAAATAACTAAATAGATAAGGATCGATCGAGTCATCGGAGGCAGCCTGTCTTCCCAAGGTTTTGTGAATAAAGGGTTATGTAACACACTGTACGTAGGTAAGCCGCGAAATAGGTCTTTTCAACAGCGTCTTTCAGGAGTTTAGATAGAGCATCAACAGCACTAGAGCCTTTGGAAGGAATAGGCACAATTAGTTCTTTCTTGGGTACCTTCAGCTTCGGGGTTTTATCTTACTTCTTTTCAAATGTTTGAGGACGAATTTATCCGGATACCCACTCGCTCTTGTCGCGTCGCCAATCCTCTGCAATTCTTTAGTGATTGTGTCCGGTGTGTAAATTCTATGTGCCCGGAGGGCAAGTGTACGGACTAGATTTCGTTTGTACTGTAGAGGTACTGCACTATAGAAGTTGATTTACTGGCCAGTCCAAGTTGGTTTTTTATATACCGCTCTGCTATACGATCCATCGACGTTCCTGTTGCTAGCAACGTCCAGGAACGGTCGTCGGTTTCTGGATTCGTCCTCACATGTGAATTGTAGATTCTGTTGTGCATCATTAAATCTTCCAACAGTTGCACATTAAGCAATTTTTCATCTTCACGTAATGTTTGAGTCTGATAAGAATTACTGAAACGAATTCTTTAATCCAATTCTGCCTCTGTTGATTCATTCTATTAAATGGGAGTTTTTGGATTGCTGAAGACCAGCATTCCCCGAGATGTAGTCAATGAATCCAAAGTTTATTCTCGAATGTATCGTGGCACACTAAATCAGGCATGAGCAACATTCACAGTCAATTATGTTTCGCAACAAACACGTTGTTATGTAGGTAATCGGCAGTAAACCGAATGTTGTACAGGCTGCGGAAATTGTAAAAGTAATCATGCGAAATAAAGTCACCAATGAATGGCGATACGTTAGGTTCAAAAGTGCGTAGCGCAAACAGTCAGGGCACTATAATGTAGTGAAAACGATAGATGTAGACAGGGAGCATCTTATTCTTGTACGTGTCAAGAAAATATTGACGTATGACTCTAGTCGACTTGCCAGTAGGTAGTTGTGGGCAATGGCTTTATTCAGTGGCGAGTCACATTCGCCACCGCGCTGTTTTGTTAAACGGACAGTTGTGGCTTTATATAGACAGAACGCTTCCCAGGCGAAAACCCGCCACATCCTGGAACACCGTTATAAATCCCTTTGTTCACTAATGTACAACTGGCAAAGCAGCTGGCCGACTGATTTCACCCTCGGTTATTAGCAGTCGACTGACTTTCAATTTCCTCTGTTAGTTGATCAGATAGCTTGGCCAGGGCCGAATATTGCTGCGACTACGTCGCAGCACCGTTACCCCGCAAAACCTAGCGCGCATTAAATAGTTTCGTGTCATTTTATGGCATGATTCCCGGTTATCTTTCTGGCTTTGCAGTTTATTCAAATCTGTGCAAATGTGATATTGCATTTGTTTAAATGTGTCAGAAGCCAGATACGCACCGTTACCCGCAAATCCTAGTGCGCAATAAATAGTTTATGGTCATTTTATAGCATTATTCCCGGCTATCTTTCTGCTTATGCAGTTTTATTTAAATCTGTGCAAATGTTATATTGCAATGGTTTGAATGTGTCGGAAACCAGATACGCGTCACGAACAGTATTTTCGAATCCGTACGCCATGGAGTCTGGTTTCCGGAGAAGCTTCCTTGGGCGTTCTTTTGACAGTTTTGATGAGTTTAATAGTTTGTTTTCGGACTTCATGCATCTTCAGTACGTCAATTTTGTATCCTACAGCGGCAGAAAGTGTAACGTGTCAGGGGTGAAGTACGACAGGATCATTTATCTATGTGTCCGCTGCGCACGTCGCAAGTCAACAACTAAAGAAAGGAGACGTGTTTAGTAGGATTTTGCTTCTCTTATTCGAAATCTTTCAGCTTACTTGATACTAACTGTAAAGCTCGCGTTAACCTTATTAGAATGGGACGCAAGCTGGAAGTCACAACCTTCGATCTGTCTCACAATTACCCAGTTAACCGCTTTCTTTTTGAGCAACACCCCACCAATCACCGTCTCACAGACGATGAGTTCCTACAATGATGAGATTACCGCCGATCCGAGTACAAGTCAACAAATCGTAACCCATCATATTGCATGTGCACTTGGTACTGGTGATCTCTTTTCTTACCTTTCATCGATAGGTTGTCGAATTTGAGCCGTCGGGTTCCCCTGAACCAGATGTATTATGCGGAATGGGGTGCCAAAGTAAATCATGCTGTGCAATTTAAACTCCCATTTTCACTTTATTTTAGCGTCGACGTGGATGCTAGCCCAGTAAAGAAAACGCTGAGAAGGAAAAAATTGTTCAGATAAAAACTCATTCAATTACCTGACAGTAGGCCATACGTTCACACTACTATTATATTTCAGGCGATGAATACAACTTTGTGTAATGATACCTTGTATGAGACATGCGCTTCCAAGGCACGAATATACTGAAAATCACTGAACCTTTTCTCGCTGCTTTCTGTTAAATACGATGCACCGTTGTTATTGCGGTTTCTGAGTTCCATTGCGATTAAAGCCATTTTAACAATTAATTGGACTAGCGGCACCTTGGCTGCCAGTGTAATAGGACCCAGGTGGGTTGTCATAGCCCAAGGCTAGAAGGCTCGTGCTCGTTGTATATAGGCTCCATCAGTGGCATATATGGTGCCAATGTAAAATGACCCAGCTGGGTTGTAATGGCACACGGCTCCAAGGCTTGTGGTCTTAGGATAGCGGCTCCATCAGTGGCACATATGGTGCCAATGTAATACGACCCAAGTGAGTCGGAATAGCACACGGCTCCAAGGCTCGTGCCGGTTGTATCTGGGCTCCATCAGTGGCATATTTGTTGCCGAGGTAATTGGACCCAAGTGTGTTGTAATATCATTTGACTCCGAGGATTGTACTTGTAGTATAAAGGCTCCGACAGCAGCGCACTCATGATATATGGTGAGATAACATCAGATAACGCATACTGTTTGAATAAAAGCCATCCTAATTTAGTTTCGTTTGGACGAGGTTTGGTCAATCACAATCATTTAGAGTTTGGCTTTACGGCTATTGCATTGCGTAATTACAATTAGTATGTAGTTTTCTGTTTCATGTTTACGATATTTTAACCATGAAACTTTGGTTTCTGAATTTCAGTTTGCTTTGGGAAATATTTCGGGTGACCAAAATGTCGTCCATAAGGTGTACATTTAGACTGCTGAGGCCCAAATGTCTGGTCATTTAGGGCGTTACAACATTCACACGACGGCACACGTTTTCACTGCTCTCGCGGAAGGGATGCATATTCCGTCAACGTTACGCGGTAATCGACTACAGACTTGTAAGTACGTACTGCCACAGTGACGAATTATTCGCCACTCACGGTACTCTAAATGTCACTTGCGCTGACAGAAACTACGGTTAAAAAGAAAGATTTTACGCACTAATGAGCGCCAATAATGATTTAGAACAATAGTTAACAACATCCATGAACATATAAGAATATTTATCTTCATCTCCTTTTGTTACTCGTCCAGTGGCCAAAAGCACGCTTTAATGGAAGGGCTCGCTGTCCATAGGTATGGATAAAATGATAATTCATCGGGACCATAATTCTGCATAAGTTTCTTCTGATTTCACAAAATCTTTGCTGTTAAATAAACAACTTAAGTATGTCTGCCATGATGTATCAACTGCTACGAAATCCACAAACCCCTAGTGTTACATCTTTCATTATATTAATAATGCGTTTCACATTAAAATTCCGAGGCTAGAAATATCTGCACAATAGGAGGCTAAATAAGTGGTCCAAGACGAGAGTATCAGCACACGACAAGTATTTTTAATAAGTGGGCTCAGAAACAGTACGCTTATATTTTCTAATTTGTAGTGAATACTTTCTAATTTAGTTCCCAATATTGCGTTCGTGTTACGCATGTTTAAGGCAAATATAGCTGCATGCATTACACACATTGATGTTTTACCATCGATACGTAGACGCATAGTAACGCGAGTTGAATATTGACACTTTAGCAACACAGAGTGCACAGCTGATTGACTGGACACCAGTTTGCATTCATTTTGAAACAGCTTTGCTGCACATCTCGTCTGTGTTCTGTTTTGCGTCTAACAACATTTAGACAGGACGCTGAGAAGACGCATAAAAGATAACCCACGGACTACTAACGGACGCTCGTGCCAGCAAGCTTGTCACAAAAGAAAGCTTTTACCGTATCCGTTGCGGAAATCCAATGTTTTTAACTGACTTCCAAGACTGCGTACCCTGCTAGCAAATACGGAGGTATACGAAGATTTTTCTTCGTTATACGTGTCCGGACACAGTACGAAGGTATACGAAGGTTTTACGAAGGTAAACTGAGATTTACCTTCGTAAAAGCTTAGTGTTTTTGCCGCTGAGTGACACGAGGAATACGAAGGTGGTTGTCCGCCAATCGGTTGTATAGTTTTTGGTGCGCACGTGTATGCGTCTGGCATACGCAACCAATCACAGGACAGACGGACCGCACTTACGGAGGTAAACGAAGATTTTTCTCCGTCAATACGAAGCGCAGCCTTCGTAATGACGGAGGGAATACGAAGGCTTTCCTTAGTCAATACGAAGGTTTCTCTTAGTAAATACGAAGGCGTTTCCCCGTATTGACGGAGCAATACGAAGGTTTATCTTAGTAAATACGAAGGCTGCTCTTCGTAAATACGAAGCAATACGGAGGTTTTCCTTAGTATATACGAAGGTTTTTCTCAGTAAATACGAAGGCTGCGCTCCGTAATTACGAAGCAATACGGTGAATTCTCTTAGTACGTACGAACGTCGGTCACCTTACTGACGAAGCTATACTAAGGTTTCTCTCAATATATACGAAGGTTGCTCTTCGTACTTAGGAAGCAATACTAAGATTTTCGACGCCATGCTACGATTCTTCTAAGTAAATTGGAAGGATGCTCTTGGTAATAACGAAGCGAAAGTAAGAGATCTCTTAGTTAATGGGCTACCTTACCAAAGGGTAACGTTCACATGAGCGACGCGATTCAAGGCTTTCGGGAAGCCTACAGGAAGAGGTTTCTCCTTATGGCGTAAGCCAAATGCTCCTAAGTAATCGCTATGAAGCTATTAGTATATCACGGTTTCCTTTCATAACCTACCGGAAACGGTCGTACTTTTGCCGTGCACTGCCCAGTGAACGTTTTCAAAAATGTGGACGCACAATAAATGAAAGCAATACGTAAGCAGACTGCTGCGAAGAGTACACTGTCCACTTACCCATAGGGTATTTGCAGCCTGATTTCCCTTCTCCCCGTCCGACTAGGTAACGAAATGACCAGGGAGTAAATACCGCATTTGTGAGGCATTCAATCCCACACCATTGCAAAAGCTGGCTGACATCTTAATGCAAATGTGAACGAGCGTAGGTTATCAGCTACTGCGAAATATGAAACCGCGCAACGTAGTTGTCCCTGTCTTTTGATAAATGAAAGACCATGGCCTGCAGTGCCTTCCTTCCAGTCACGCAGTAGTCGGAAGCGGTAGTCACAATACGCGCCGAGACGGTGACATCCTATAACATATGCGGAAATCCCAGACAGCGATTGAAGCACACCAGGAAATGGTTACAAATGTATATTAATGTGCATGTAAACATTTACATGTTTGTCCGTGTTTCACGAATGCTTTGATTGTCTAAATCTATCAAATCCAAAGGCTGTAAATGAAACCGTTATGTACGGCATTAAAGGTACACAATACCTGCGATTCCTGACTGCTTGATGTGGCAGATGTACGCCGGTGCATGTTGCTCCGGGTAATCTGTAGCCATTTGCAAACGCCGTTCGCAACGGCGTTGCCCGTGACCCCAAATCGGTTAACGATAACTTCTGTGAAGGAAGATAAAGTGGGAAAGGTTATCTGAGTTACCTTGAAGCGCACTGAATGTGTGCGTCTTCTTGAACGGTATCGCATTGTTTGCCCCGGCGAAGTTCAGCTGCCTCAAGACGTCTCTGTTCATAACCCTGTCCAACATGTATCGAATAGCCTCCGATACCGTGCCGGCGGGTGTACAGTTCATGCGGGTAGTCTAAGTCATGAATGCAAAATCCTCCAAGGTGACTTACCAGTTCTCGACGGAGGTCGGGGTCCACCAATTTACCCTCCAAGTCCATGAATTCCTCAATGGATGAGGTAGGTAGAGATAACTCATTCGGTTGCATTGGTTTGGCAGTCCACATGGCCTGGCTCATGGCCGCGTGGCTCTCCTTCAATACGTGAAGGGTCTCCTCCACGCGTCTAAGTGAATCTGCTAATTCGTCGCAAGTAAGAAGCTCAAACATACCGACCACAGCGTGCAAAGTGTGCATGACCCTTTTGTCAGCTTCATGACACCTGCCTGCCAGGGCGTGTATCTAAAGCGCAAAACCGGAAGACTTACAGCATTTGATACCCTCCGTTTGAACGGATACTTCATTACATCCACCTGTTGCGGAAAACGGAATTACGGAAAAGGGAACTTACGCATGTGGGAATCCTCCTGGACGTCATCAGCATTCTGAGGAGGCATGGTATGCCGCGCCAACTCCTCCAACGAGAAATCAGGAAAACTCCCATAGCTTGCAGATGCAGGAGCGTTGCAGCGTTTTTTTCTTGTTGGTACATTATCATCCCCGTAATCACGAAGTTTCGCCGGCAGGCGTCTGCAATGCATTGCGTTATCAATTGTGTAGCGCATTACATAACTCGTTTCGGTGATGTTTGCATGGGGATGGTGCAATCGGTGTCCGTCCCATGACGTTGATCCGCGACGGTACTTTCCACTCGGCGTGCGTCCTCGAAATGCACTGCAAATGATTAAATGAATGTCCTTACCTGTACGATGAAGTACCGTCACTGGAAACATTTTACAATCAGCTATGGGGTATCTATGCTCCCGCACCGCCTGGTGGTAATCGAACAGTGGAAGGTTGGGCAAAAGACCATGCTGCCCGTCCTCCAAAAGCCATCTGCTGCTTATTGTGGTCACCTGGGACACACCGTCGTGCGTGTAAGTGACAACGCAGAAATCCCACAGCGGCATATCTGTAGAAGCCATTACATACGTGATTACCGTAAGCATCCAACTGCTGGACGCCCCGGAAAAAGCGAGAAAACAGACAACACAAACAACCGCAGACTACAGATGGAACACTCGGAAGTAATCTATGGAAAGAGTATATTTTAATGCGTGTCATCCGTAATGGTGCCAGAAACACAACATTAAGTCACTTCGTGGCCTTCCTATGTTCCTCAGGTCGTGAATGTCGCAAGTTCCCCTCCGATCCATCTTTCCGTGTTGGTTAGTGCAAGGGAAATTACTGACGTGATCTCGCATAACTGGGACATAACAAAAAGCGGCACTTACCGGAGGCTGTGGGCACAAAGGAATAGAGGTACTTGAATACCTGTTATCAACATGGGCCGCATCCTTGAGTTTTCAAAATGTTTGAATTTTTTTGTCTTTTTCAAAATCATTTTGCTTTCTTTTCCGTCTCCAGATAAAGTGTTACCATAAGGATAATGAAATGGTCACATATACAATGCGGATAAAACGCATGTCCAATTGCCCCTGCAAAATGTAAGCTGACACCCAACGTTGTGTAATCAGCGCCGCATGCAATAGCGTTCAATACTCTTTAATGCGGGCATTGCTTGCCGTTGACGCACCATTAATAAACACGCATAGCCGGCAAATGCCGTTAGCACCATATGTAAGGGTATCCTGCAGCACGCATACCTTGTGATCATTGCATACAGCAACAAGAACGCAAACCTACGGCACCCTGGGTTTTTGCGTTCTAAATGTATGCAGCAATGGGATGATGACTTCGTCTAAACCGACGGTGAAACATACGCATTTGCATAGGATGTCATGAATAGGAAACCGCCGCAAGTCATCAGACACACCGTTAGCAACATAAATGTGCAGCCTGGAAGATGGCATACTATGGACGTATAAATCTCTGAGATGTAGGAATGATGCGCAGTTAACATATGCGGTTGCCGCAACGTCCGGTTGCAACGATACGATTTGGTACGGTTTCTTTCCTACGATGATTACGTTGTCCGGTTTGCATGGGAAAAACACGGTCCCATTTAACCTAAAACCCATTTGCCTATTTATTTCGACGAGGGCTATAGTTTCACATAAGTTGGAGGGCTGATTACCATTGCAAAAGTTTCCCTGGAACTCCATACACCGTCGCAAAAGCTGAGGTACGATGTTCACTGGGCTTCGTATTCGCCTTTTCAGACACCTAATGTAAGATTCGAAAGGGAACGCGGAGAAATCATCCAGTGTCCCATGTGCATACGCATCTTGTGCCAAATGACACAGGGAATGCATGTTGAATGTCATTTCTTCAGCCCCATACAGTTTGAAGAAACGCGAAATAAACACCATAAGTACATTATGTGCAAAAGAGCAACATTTTCTGAATAGCAATGGATGACAAAGCAGATAAATACCTAAATGCAAATCCAAGAAATTGACGTAATAGTCCAGGGGCAAAATATCCGCCAGAACCGCTGGTCCGGCATACAACAAGAATTGCCGAAATTCAGACGCTTTCCACCATCTGAACTTATCTACGCTTCTACAACGGCGTGGAAAATCACGCGGCCAATGACACCGATTCATGTCAAGGACATCGTTAAGACGTGACACAGTGTCCATATCCAAGCGAAAATCCTTGCTAGCGGCTGCAGTTGTCCACAACGATATCAGGCGTCGCATAACACCCAAGCAAACAGCATGCATATAGTCTATAGGAAACTGCTCCACCATGTCTATGGGCAAGTATTCAAATGGTGACCATTTGCTACGGCAGTGCGCACGGAAGGACTCATTGGTACGCAGGCGGCAATCGGTGCAAGGAAAGGTTACTTTCCCAGAGACATAAACACCTCGCTGCACACATTTGTCGCAGCTGCCGTACCCGGAATGTGCTTTACTACGCTTCACATATGATCTGGCTGGTGCATCACAAATGATATTAGAGATACGCACAGCGTTTGGTGCAGAGCGACCGGGCAACATCACGCCTGTTCGAAGTAACGTTCTCAATTCAGTTACAAGTGGAGCCAAGAAGTGGTGTACATTCCACGGTTTTCGTGGACCCGAGTACACACCAACCAAAAAGGGATGCGATATCAAGGGCGCCACCGACCTACACAAAATGGGCCAAACTTGCACACCGGATGAATTAAATGGTGAGAACCCATCCACATGCAACTGCAGGTGAATGCTCTGGTAGGTGGGCACACTTTCGCACCGGTAAGCCATCTTCAGACCGTCAATTATCCCCATGTGACCATACGTACCAGGATGTACCTCCATCTCGTTAGTGGTTCTTGGAGTTTTCATCAACGTCCGGTAATCCTTCGGTAGAGACGGTATAAACTTACGCAACCCTTCCAGAAGCTTGTTAACAGCCCAAGCCGAGGTGTTTGTATTAAGCACCCATGATGCGAGGAAACTACGTGCCTCATCACACGGCGTTGGTGACGTAGTCAAATCTATTGCAGTGCAATCATGCTCCCCTATTTCGCAGCTCATGGTTTGCACGTCCTCACTCTCGGTTTCCGTCCTTGATGACTGAACGGAAAGTACGTCGGTGGATTCGCGTATACAGCGGTTGTGGTCCGCATCTGAAAGGTTACGCGGTGGCGAGATGCAGCAGTCTACAAACACACAAAAAGGTTGTCTGTGAACCTTACCTCCCATAATTGCATCCACGTTACAAGTGGGGCTATCGTCGCGCTCACTGAATGCCTCACGCTCTGCGAGTCTACGCAAAAGCAGCAATCGCATTCTCAATGTGCGTGCAGAAGGTAACGCAAACGAACAACGACGTCTTGTTAAACGACTACGCATCTCTAGAACATGAAATATTAACTGAACAAACGCTTACGTAACGCTGGTTACACAAAAAGAGGTGTGTGAAGTGAATAATGGACGTACCGACAAGGAGACCAACAGGGAAACCGTAGAGCAATCAAATGACCGCGCACTTCTATTTCCGGGACAAAAAGGTATGCAAACAAACACTGATGTTTACCTTAATGAACACAAATCCACATTATACCTCACTTTATAATCCTTTGACGTAATTATACGTAACGTTGATTGTTCAACAAAAAACTTTCTTTGTATTATTTTTGGACCAATCATACATCTACATAGAAAGTCCACGGACTGCCTTTCTATTGGTTCGTGAATGACGAAGCAAAACGAAGACAAACCTTCGTAAAGGTTCGTCATTGACGGAGGTAAACGAAGGAAAATCTCCGTAAACGTTCGTCAGTGACGGAGCAAAACGAAGAAAACTCTTCGTAACCGTTCGTCATTGACGAGGGTAAACGAAGATTAACCTTCGTTTTGCTTCGTCAATGACGAACGTTTACGAAGAAAAATCTTCGTAAAGGTTCGTCAGCGCCTCGCCATTGACGAAGCAAAACGAAGGTTTTGCTCAGTATGACGGAGATTTTTCTTCGTCATGTGCTACCAGGGAATTAGTTAAATACAGTATCCATGAAAACAGGCGACCTAATATTGCCGTTTAGCAATACAATGTGCTCACTTTGCAGTATTGGACATAAGGGTGTAGAAATTTCTTTGCCTAATTAATTTATCAAACTTACAGCGTTTGGTTTTACCTTATTGCTAAGCATTCGAATCGGCGGCAAACGGTTGATAGCTTTTTAGCACACTAAAACACGGTTTTAAGGTTACACTAGATTAGAATTTCAGAGTCTAGAGGTCAGTTGTTTCACTCCCGTCCGACCAATCAACAAACGTCACCATCTTTTAAGTACCCTGCTAGGTCTGCGACTACCGTGCAGCCCGAATATTCGCTGTGGCCAATGGAGGATGGGAGGTTCACGAAGAGTCGACTTTGTGGGTGTCCAGGTGAGCAAAACGTCACTTTCTGGTGTCTAGACTATGCAGCTTAGGTATACTTTTTAGGAGTGTGAAGGCATCGTCATCAGTTAGCATTACTGAACCACGGTCATGGCATTGAGTACTACGCGGTAACTCAATTTTTTGGCGTGCCATACCGCTCAAGCTTTTTAGCTGCACTAACGTGAAACACAGTGTATGAATAAACACGAAACGAAATTTGACTAGTGTCAAATTGCCTCCCATCCAAGATAGCTCGGATCGATTAAATTGGTACTGGCCAAAGCGTCTCCCTGACGCTTACTGGTCATTTCGCGGCTGTTCCCATTTTTAACCCCGTTTACACCCTGTTTTGCTTTTTATTGTGGTCGTTTTAAGGTTGTTTACGTGTTGTTAAATGCTGCTCTGTTTTCCACTTAAACAGGGTCGTCTCGCTAAAAGCCGAGAAAGATGAACCCCGTGAGTCCTTGTTTGATGAGTCAAATGTAGCCTGCAGCAAGTCTGCCTTTTCAGGGGCAGTTGCGGATAGATCTGGTGGTATGCAGTATGATGTTTGCTTTCGCTGTAGTCACAACAGTTGTACCGGCCTCCGAACGAATCAGTACAATATGCTATCATCCAGTGAAAACCTTCTGTTCATATGCGCTGCTTGTTGCGCTCAGAAAGCGAAGCTCCCGGTTTTCACCTGTGCTGAATTCAAAGCCCTGGAATCCAGATTCATAGTTGCTGAGCAGGCGTTAGCAGAGCTTGCCACTCTTGCTCCGCTCAACTCTAAAATGGATTTGCTTATGTAATCCCTGAAGGTTGCGAATGTGGAAGCTGTGACAGACTTCACTTCTGTTGCCAGTCCATCCGTTGGCGTGAAGTTCACCTTACCCTACGCTCCCGTTAACATGGATATAACTGACATAGATGTCTCGGACGGTATAGTTGACTGGCCCCAAATGTAGAGCGTGTCATGGGCTTCTGGACCGTTAAAGAATAAGCGTAAGGGGGCAAGGAAAGCGCGCAAACCCTCCGCCCTAAACCGGGTGAAAAACGCTCAACAAGCACCTGAGTTGGAAACACCAACTGGTGTTGCAGTTCCTTCAGCGAGACTTGAGTTGCCGCCGCATTTGGTCTCAACGTTTGCTGTCAAAATACCAGGTGGCTTGGATCGTAGAGCATGTGGAGTGACTACACTTCGTCGAAGCGATTCTCACACAGATATCAATGTGATTTGCAGAAACGTCACTGAATCCACTGCCGCTCGTCCCACTACGCGCGTGCTTGATGATCTTCGTTGGCTTAAAGTTTGCCTGACCAGGCTTTTACCACCAGATTTCCCTGGCGTTACGGTCAGGAAGCTCCTCAGGTTGGAGAACGTTCCGTTTGGTCAACCAAATCCTTGATCCCGTCAGCTTAGGGTGAGCCCAATCGACACAGATGAGCGCAATGCCTTAATGAGATTTGCCTTCAAGCTCAAATGTAGCAACGTTAGCGTGCAACCGGACCTTCCGTTAGCGAACAGGTTGAAGTTAAAGGAAGCCATCAGAGACATAAAAGCCCGGCGTGCAGCTGGCAAGCGAGGTCTCCGATTGGTGAGTTTGCAGGTGGTCAGACGGCGGTCCTTTTCTGCCCTGCCAGAACCTATTCTACTTGCGCACGACCCAGGGTGGTCGTGCCGAAGTCCTCCAAGTAGTACTTAGTAACGTGCGTAGCCTGAGGAACAAGAGGTGCGGGGTGGGCCTGCTCGTAGACAAATCTCGTGCAGCTATGCTTGTTTTCACTGAGGCGTGACGGTCTGAGGAACTCATAGATGGCGAAGTATATCTGCCTGGAGACGTTCTGTTCTTCGCTGACCGCTCCATTGGTCGTCAACTGGGTGGTGTAGCACTTTATGTTAGTTACCACATCAACGTATTGAGGAACAGCGTTATTCAGTCTCTTAAGCAAATCAGTGGAGGCTCTCGCAGTCTTGATTTGCGCCACCTCGGTTCAGCTTACGGTCATGTTAATGCATAGCAGCGCTATGAGCACCTCCAATGGAAGCATTGAGTTTATACGCACTCACTCTGCGAACAAGTGTCTGATGCTGGGAGACTTCAATCTCACAGAGGTTTGTTGGGATGGTCTACCTTGCAGTTCGGCTCTGGGATGGTTTACTACAGAACTGCTCGACTTACCGCAGCAGGTACAACTACACCAGTTCATGGACGTCCGCACTGGGTACATGAGCAATCAGCAGCCACCCATTTGATATCTCCTTTTTGCTAACTCACGTGACTTTGTAAGTGACATTGCTTACCACTCGCCTCTTGGAATCAGCGACCACGTTTGCTTGTCTTTCCTGTCTACCCTTATCAAGCCATGCCAAGACACCACCATTTGGTATCTGGACCCTTGGACCGCGGACTCCCAAGCCATGCGGGATGAAGCTAGGTCCCCGCCTTGTGTGATATTTGAGACCGACACTGTTCACATAGCCTAGGAAAAGCTTAAGGCTCACCTCGTCAACGTTTCTGTACCTCACATCCCACTGGTAAAAGAAGAGAATCGAGAGCGCTGCCTCCGTGGATAGATTCCGCGGGAAGGGTCTGCTAATGCAAAGGTATAGATGCTGGGGAGTTTAGTAAACAGCATCATCGAACAGCACATTTGACAGGTATCGTTTGGTTTGAAATGAGTGCAAGCTACATCTTAGGTTGCCCGGCTTCAGTAGGGAAAGGGCTTAGCTGATACTGCCTTGAAAGACCCTAAGAAATCCTTCGCCTAGGTTAAACGAGGCTGTGGTGCAAACTTGTCCATACCACCATTGCTTCGAGGATATCGAACCCTTGCCTATGGCTACTATGACAAGGCATAGGTACCTGGTGAGCAATACTCAACTTTGTTCGCGAAACCATACGCCATGCAGAGAATTAGCTTCAAGGGTCTCTGAAGGCCGTTGTCTAGATAAAATTCCTGTACCTGAGTCCCAAGTTCACCGGTTGCTAAGAAACGTAAACCCAACTAAGTCTTCCGGGCCAGGTTCTGTTCATCCAAAATTGTTGCACGGATTGGCAGTGGAACTCAGTGGACCTCTGTCTTGTATGTTTCAGAAGTCACTCAACAGCTGTGTATTACCTACCGAATAGAAGGAGGCTGCTGTCTGCCCGATTTGCAACTACGCTGTCAAAGTCCTACCAGTTAATTACAGGTCTGTCATTTTGCGTAGCGTGGTAGTTAAGTTACTTGAAGAATTGGTGCGATATTTAAATAAATAAATAAATAACAAGTTTATTCTCGTCGCTGCGAGGCACACCATCAAGGGCGTGATCATGGTAGTACAGACATGTATGATCAGCATTTGCACAAATTAGTACGTTTTTACAAATAGCATGGGAATTTATGTGTGTGTTGAGATGTAAAACTATGTTTAACTGTGTACTGGAAGGGAACATGTTGTGTGAGTATGTAACTGTGACAGTGTGTGCTTTTGTTCGTTGTGATCGCCATCAAAGGGGGAATCAATGGAACGCTTTGAATCAGATGGCGTCGGTGATTGGTGAAGGATCATCCGGAAAAGGGAAGAGGCAGTGACTTTATTTTGTGGCGAGTCACAGCTGCCACGTCACAGTGTTGTTAAACGGATACTTGTGGCTTTTTATAGGGAGAACGCTTGCCAGGCGAAATCCCACCACATCCTGGAACACTGCCGCCGAACCATTTTCTGGAACGGGATTTACCCGAACCACCCAGCTGGCACAAATTGGAGGTTGTTCGGCTAGCCAGCCGAGTACCATCTAATATGTTTAAACTGTTTAGCCTCAAGCAACCTGGTTTCGCAAAGGATGTTCGTGTCAAGCGAACTTTCTGGTAGCTCTTGAGAGCTGGGCTGAAGCCGTAGACCGTGGACATGCAGTGGATGTTTTGTAATATGACTTCGACAAGGCCTTTGACACTGTCCCCCCTCAGCGACTCGAACTGAAGTTGGGGGCATATGGAATATGTGGTCGCGCTGTCCAGTGGGTGTCAGCTTTTCTGGATGGACGGGAATAGTGTATTACTGTGGGAAGCCGTCTCTCTTTTCGACAAGCTTTACTTAGCGGCGTTCGCAGTGTTCCTTCCTAAGTCCGCTGCTCTTCTCAGTCTACATGAATGACTCGCCGAAGGAGCTTGAGGTACCATCGCTCTTATTTGCTGGCGACCTAAAGCTCTGGAAAATTGTTGATATCCCTGGAGGTCTCTTGGCGCTTCGACGGGCTCTGGATACACTCGGGGAATGGTCTGTCGTGTGGTTGCTGCCCATAAACCGGGCAAAGTGTTCAGTGTTGCGTATCGGCGCGTGTGATACCTCCACAATTTATGTGCTCGATGGGAGTGAAATTCTTCCCAAAACTCATCAGGTTGTTCTAGATCTCGTCTACTGTTCCACACTACACTCTGGAGACAACTGGAAGCAGGCGGCTAATAAATGTTTTCGGGTGTTGTGGTTTATCCGTCGTTCTTTCGGGACCCTAGCTGCCAATGTGTTTGTGAAGCTCTTCTCAGCGCTTTTGCGACCCCACCTAGAATATTGCGTCCAGGCCTGTCCACCATGCCTTGTCCGCTAAAAAATGGCACCAGAGTGTGTTGCATGTCGGTACTAGGATGGTCGAGGGGTTACGAGGACACATGTACCCCGAACACCTACTTAGTTTGGGAATGCCTTCAATGCACTATCGAAGGATTAGTGGGGACCTAATCCTAACCTACCAAGTTTTAGCTGGGAAGGTTGGCCCTGAATTGTCCTGTCTATTTAGTCCTGCTAGGTTATCTGGTCTTGGCGGGCATTTTCTGATGCTGGGCAAAACGCGTTCCGATAGAGTTAGAGCGGAGATATGGTTATCGCGTCGAGTCAGGGAGCGCTGGAACTTGCTTCCAGAAAATGGTGTCAAGGAAGCTACAGTTAGGGGCTTTGAGACTCAACTAAATGCACTTGCGTGGCAACATGAAACCTTTCCTTTTTTCCTGACTGATGCCCATCTTCATATTTTTGTTTCTCTTTGCTGTACTTTCTCTCACCATTGGTATTATCCTCTTCTTTTAACGGCTTTCCCTTACCTTAGCTTTTTCATCCTCTCTTACTTACTTCACGTAACTGACATAGCATGGACAGCTAACTTAAGGAACCTGGGCATTAGATTGGTGGACCAGGGTGCTTTTTCGGAAGCTTTCGTTTAGACTTATCAAGAAGTCGGAGAACACACATCAAATCCTCAAACAGGGATACTTACGAAATTCCTCCTATCGTTTCAGTCCCACTTGCACTTGAAGTTGAGAGCAGTTGTATCCATTTGGTGTACAGCCATGTTATGTGTAGGCCATTGTGGGTTATTATGTCCTGTTTCGGGCAAAAACTCTGTTTCTTAGTCAAATCCCAGAACCCCAATTGGTTCCGGACCTCGGAGAAAAGGGAAAGGAAGGGACAAGCAATACTGCGAGAACAAACGTGGAAACAAACAATATTAAAGTCTTATGTTATAACATTTTGAGTGGAGACAAAATGATGTACAGTGTGCAAAAATTATTGTGCTGATAAGGTCTTTTGAACATTCCACGGAAAGCAATGGCCGTATATGTAGATTGCTACCATACACATACAGGACACGGCGTTGTGCCAGGAACCAACCCACGCAGTAGCGGTTTACTTTGATGTACGAATTGCGTGGAAAGTCAGAAAGCAGAGTTCAAAGACCGGCGGCGATGGAATGGTGGATGAACTGTTGCTAGTTAGCCCACTTCGACAGAGAGCGCACAATAAGTAAGTAGAGATAGAAACAGCTTGCAACGGGAGAGATTGAAAGTCAATTGGTGGTAATTCAGCGGAATGGTAGCAATAAAGCGCGGAGTAAAACTGTTCGGGAGATCCCGGCAGAAAGAGGACACGAGGGTACTAAAAGCATGGTGCTATGGCCGGCTGAGCTGGGAAAAGTCAGTGGACAAGCTACTCACCTAAATGAGCATGTGTCGAAACCTTTGCTTTGAGACGGAATCTGAACACCTACAAATTATTGGTTAAGGAGCGGACGTATTGACTAGATAAGAGAGGCTTGATCGATAAAAGGAAGTAATAACTATCGATTAATGGAAAGCGAATGTGCGGAATAAATGTATACGCAGCGTCGCGCAGAGAAGCGCATCATTCTAAGGTGATAAGGGAATGGTATTGGGTATGCTGCTCCAGGAAAAGCCAGTGAGTATGTAGGACTCCTACATGAGTAAGTGCCGCATATATATCAGTGATTAAGTGATAACTGCACGCCTAGAAGGGAGAGGCTAATCGGCGTCGGTATGTTGAGCAGTTGAGAGGATTGAGGAACTAAAAAGCTAAGAACGGTTAATTTAAGGAAAGCGCAGCGAAGAGCCGGAATACGAGCATAAATTAATGTTGCTGGGGATAACAACGCATTAGGCCTTACCTCAGCAGCGCGCAGAAAACCAAGCCATGCCATGGTGTTAAGATAATAGTACCGAATTGGATAGAGCCACAGAGCGATAGCTCGAGGGCTGGAGGATTGCAGGTAAGAAGTCTTAAACCTTACAGCGAGTAAGGGATAGATGAACATCTAGATATATGAGACAAAATAGCGGCTGTGCGATGAATACATGGGTTATGTTTGCACAACTGGAAAACGTTATGGTCACATGACGAAAGGACAGCGAACGGGAGAAGCGCAAGCATACAATAAGGTTTTTAAATAGTTCCGTACATAGGAGGCTAATGCGCATAGAAGCGCAGATAATCAAAACCTGCTATGGTGCTAATGGAATATAACTAAGTTAGTCTAAGCCGGGAGTAGCAAGGAAGAGAGCCGGATTACGATATAGGTAGGTGTCACATACGAGTAAGTAACAGCTGAGCATCTAGCAAGGAGCGGCTGTGCGCTGACCTGATGAGATAAGGAAGGTCTCCAGAAAAGGGATAACAATGGGTGATTGAAGTAAAGACAGCAAACAGGAAGATGGTAAGCATACATTAGGTTTACCAAGGGGTCACATCATGTTAGGCAGAAGCGCGGCAGCTCGCAGGTACACAATTCGTGCCCGGGTGCTGGGATAATACTACCTTGGATAGAGCAAGATGACGCTATTTGCAAGCTGGACGCTAGCAGGTGGAAAAGTAGAAGAGGTTACAACGAGTAAGCAGTAGAACAGGAATATCCTGGTCGGCGATTATCAGCAGTGCAGATCGGTGACCATCATGGACAGGGTGTAGTTACCTTTGAAGTGATCTGATTGCTCAAATTTTGATACCTATGTCCATGGTAATTACGTTTAACGAGTCGTGGGTAAATTTGGGCACAGCAGTTGGCAAGATCAAGTTTATGTCATTGAAGTAAACACAGAAGTGGCTGTTGAGCATCTCAGATATTTACTTTGGATCGCTAATTACGGATTATTCGGAGGGTCTCAGAGAGTTGATGGACGCTGCTGTGCGATTGTTCCTATAGTTCAGTGGCTGTGTGAAGGACGTGATTTTATTGGCGGCTTTATAGGCAGTGTGCTCTTCAGCTAGCTTAATCATCACCTGGGAGTGCTGCCAATGGTTTATGACTTTGTGCATGCAAACAAGGATATGGAAATCTGAGTCATAGAGTATCAGTGCCGCAATTTTCGGAGCTTCAGCTGCACCCTGTTTAGATGGAATGCACGCTTTTTCGGTTTTGACCTGTGGTTGTGCATTAGAGGAGCGACCAAGTATAAACAGCTGTTGATGTTGTAGCGATCATAAGTGGCGGTGTCCACCTCCTTAGACCAAAATTTTATCCAAGTTGGCTGATCGGACAAGCATAGGAAAGTTATCCCAGTTAATGCTTCTGAACATCCGGGACGCACAGCTAGACTAGTTAAGAAATGAGGTGAGACAGATAGCGTAAATGATAGATGAACTGGGTTGCGGTCGCTTCCAGGGATGTTGTCTTTTACGCTGGTGACAGCAGCCGAGATGCCAAGCGTAAAATTTAAGTAGAATATCGGGAAATGGGCGTGTTGAATCCACTTGTTCGCATATATGGTGTCAGCATAGTCTCAGTATCTGAGAAGATCACTCTAGCCATTCCGAGATATGTAGCATAGTGTAGTCACCACCCACTATCTTGTAGCGTAAAGACATTATGGAAACATCAGTGAAGAGGTTGACTAGTCCTTTAAGCTTGGCAGTAGAAGCATGTAGGGTTTTTATATGCTACCTATTAGGATGTCAAGTGTACGTATATTAGTCTGGAGCCAGATTGAATCCTCAGTGCCTCCAATTGATAACACCTCAAAGTCAGACGCACCAAAGCCATCCCATAAATAAATACGGCATCCCTCCTCGCGTTGGTTGGTGTGTCCATTGCAGAACCTGGTTTACCCGGGGATACTTAGTGAGTTGTCACGGGTACTTGAGGATTTCCAGGTTTCCGTTAGCAGAACAATTTGTGCAGAAGAGAGAAGAACAAATGGACCGACGAAGTTAATTTTGTGGTTGATGGAACTTGCATTGATAAGGAGCAAATTGCAGGTTCGACTGCGTGCGTCATTAGAGAGAGTGAAGTCGGGGTCGTGGGTAGTATCCCTGTGTGCCACAACGGTGGAGTCAGTAAAGAGTGCAGCATATATTTCACGTGCAGGTAATATACATGTTGCGGTTGTTACCTCACGGCGGTCTGAGGCGATGCACTGAAGTGCCTGGTCGTATACGTTATTGTGAGTTCACAGGTATTTCGCTGTTGAGTTGTTAGAAGACTTCAAGCTAAAGGGATGTAAGGTAACGGGTCTAACGGCTTATTCCTCTGCGCAGAAAATTTTAGGCTGCCAGCTAAGGATGTTGCTGTAGTAGAAGCAGCCTCATTGTCTTACGCATGTAGGTCATACGGTAGGTTATTGTCCGTTCCTGCGCAGAGTTGCTTTGGTGGCGATAAGACGTAGATGGGGCGGGAGTTAATGAGGTCCCTAGGATGGACCGAGTGTGGATAGATGGAACATCGCAATCAGGAAAGTCTGGATAGTCAATGCACTTTGATCGCGGGTGCGAATCGCTATATTGGGTCGTCGAATGCGAGTTAACGTGGGCAATTTGCACTTTCGTGGACGAGGAGAGGGCACAGCGAAGTTGAAGAAGCTAGAGTTGCGTTTCATAAGTGAACGCTTCGCACGTGTGTTCATAAATAAATTAATAAATAGTTTATTCTCGAATTTGTCGAGACACACCAAGTAAGGCATGATCAATATTTACATGCAAGTTTGCTTCGCAACAAACACGTTGCTATGAGTGTAGTCGGCAGTAAGCCGAAGGTTGTACAGGCTGCGGAAATTGTGTAAGTATTCATGAGGGATAGAGTCATCAATGACTGACGAAACGTTGAATTCTAGAGCGCATAGTGTAAACAGTCAGGGCCCTACATGTGTAATGAAAACGATACATATAGGCATGGTGTAAATTAGTATTGAAAGTGTCAGGGCAATATTGAATAATGATTCTGGTCGACTTGCCAGTAGGTGGTTCTGGGCAGAGACTTTATTCGGTGGCGAGTCACATCCGCCACGTCGCAGTGTTGTTACGCGGACATTTGTGGCTTTTTATTAGGAGAACGCTTGCCAGGCGAAAACCCACCACGTCCTGGAACACTGACAGAAATTTGTTGGTGCACTAATATACAACTGGCAGACCAGGTTTTTGACTGATTTCACCCTCAGATCTCCGCAGTCAAATGACCTTCAATTTTCTCTGTTATTTGGGCAGGTATCTTGGGCAAGGCCGCCATAATGGTTGAGGCGAATCGAGGATGGGGGCTTCAAGAAGAATCCTCTTTGTGGGTATCCAGGTGGGCGGAACGTCAATTTCTTGCGTCTGGATTTTTCAGGAGTGTGATGTTATCGAGTCCAGTTATCATAATTGGACAACGGTCATGGTAATGAGTGCAGTTGTGTCCGTTTGTTGTACTGCCATGTGCTCCATGGGTCCTTATTGGTTGTTCTGTCCCGGACAAAAGCGGTTTCTCGGTCCAAGCTTAGATCCCCAAGAAGTTCCGAACCTCGGAGAAAAGAGAAGGTGAGAGACAACCAAGGCCGTAACGAACAGGCGTGGAAACAAACATTCTTAAACTCCTATGTTATAACATTTAGAGTGAAGACAAATGATGCACAATGTGCAGCAATGATTGTGCTGAAAGTGTCTTTTGAGTGTTTTTCAAAAGCAGTGGCCCTATAAGTTGTTTGCTACTATCTACAACGAATACAGAGCGTTGCGCCATGAAGCAGAGACGCAGTATCAGTTTACTATGATGCGACTATTGCGTGGAAAGATAGAAAGCAGAGTTCAGAGACCAGCGGCGTTTGAACGGTGGATGGACGGCTGGTGGCCAGCCTACATCGAAAGAGATGGTAAGTCAGCGGATAGATAGGAATCAAGCGCTGAGTAAAAATTATCGGGTGATCAAGACAGAAAGACGACACGAGGGTACTAGGAGTATAGTGCTATGGCCTATTAAAATAGGAAAAGCCTATGAGAGCTAACCTACTACAAAGGTAAGTGTCGAAACCTTTGCTGCAAAAACGGACCCAGATTACTAGATGAAAAAGGATTGATCGATAGAAGTGAAGTATTAAAGATCAGTTAAAGGAAAGCAAACGTCCGGAACAAATGTATACGTAGCGTCGCGCAGAAACAACTCGTACTAGGGAACTAATAAAATGGTGAGAAATGAACACCTAGGTTCGGTACCGCTAAATATTTGTCCTCGACATGCCAAGCGTATACTTGGGGTTTGCTGGAACTACCCCAAAGGCTAAAACCAGCGGCTTGGGGAGGGCTGTAATGAACATAGGAGCTTTCGGAGAAGTAGAGCGGGTGCTAGCGCTTGCTGGATTGGGGGCAAGTGGACCGTGCCCTGTAGGGACATATAAAATGGGATGTTGGCAAATCGGGTCTGTTGCGTGCAGTTACGTTATGCAGCTTCACAAACTGTGGCTGTCGAGGTTTTGGGAAGTGGTTGTTTAGTGAGGAGCCTGCAGCTTTGATACTCCTTGCTTGATGGGGAGTACCGTAAGAAATATGTCCAGAGCCAGATGGTATCGAGCATCGTACCTTGGGCGATTGTTGGCAAGACAGGGCGCGGGCTGCCAAATTGGGAGCTTCAAGTAGGTAACGGTTAGCTTTTGGCTGGCGTAGCCCAGCCATGACCACAGACTTTATCGACGACTGATATCTTGGGGAAAACCGTTTGACGGTTACCGGCTGCCTCGCTTGAGTCCAAGCGTTGGCGGGTACCACCCGGTACTCAGGTACTTTCTTGTTAACATGTGGGTGATACTGGGTTTCGTGGGTCCTGCGGACCTAGACTGGGTTCGATGTAGGTGTGGGTAGGAGACATCTTTGGCGTGTGTTACGGAGTATATGTGGATTACCGAAAGATGCGGTCGCCTCGTTGCGTTCACTCATTGTGATGGGAGTAGCGGGCGAAACGACAGACAGGATTGCTGGTTTAGTAGCAGAATCGCACATATCGAAGTCACAATTCGATAACTCGCTGGATATTTTATTATCTGATATAGTTGCAGCATCTCAATCTGAGCCGAATTTGTGTGTAATCTCTCGGTTTGAGACATAGTGGCGTCGTTGTGATGAATATAAATCAACAACGTACAGTTGTGTAAAGAATGTGACAGACCATGCATCTTTTGGTTCAGGTCGGACGTTTATGTTGATGGTGAGATAAAGGTGCGCACCATCGACCATTTTAAGGGGAATATCCTCTATGATTTGTATAGTACCGAAGTTGGCCTGTTGGTTGATGAGAAAGCTGGTGGCCATGATGCGTTTAGCAAACTCAGGATCTGCAAATCTAAGCATGATGGGACACCTTCGGCCCAGAATCCGTTTAACCGTTTAGCTGTGCAGCAGTCTAGCTGCAACTTGCAGACTTTTAGAAGCTTACGTAGCAAATTTTAATATGGAAACTGATCTGGGATCTTGTATAGTATGGCATTATTAGCGCGACGCAAGCGCTGTTTGGCTTCTTGGGTACTTACGTTTAAGGGCATGCCAGCCTGGTATAGGTCCGATGAGTTTGCATGTTTTTGGATGACCAAAAGGTGTACTATGGGCATTACTTTCTTCATGATCTAATTTCTGTTCAGTAGGTCGAATTTTAAAGAATCCACTTGCTTTGCAAATGAGTGCATTTTTAGCATCACTTCAGTGAGAGGGTCATTACGCACGACGTTGCATCCTTGAAAACTTATGATAGCAACTATGTCAGCTGCTGCTATAGGATTTACAACCTCTTTATCACAAAGCACTAAGCTGGAACTATTGACCACCATGATTTGGTAAATTTGGTCCATAAGTTGAACATTGCGCACGTCAGCTAAAACCCGGTTGTCTTTAACAGTGGAGAATGTCGTCGATTGCACGCTTCGTTTATTACGCCTCATAGTTGCAAAACGTTTAGCCACCAGTATACAGAAAACTGGAGCACGAAACCACAACGCTACAAAAGACGATTTGGGCAGAACGTCCAAAGCAAACCCGCTGAACAGTTATACAACGACGGTGTGATATGAGTAAATATCACAAACGGTATGATAACGCTAATGGAGGCAATTTATCAACACTGAATAGCCAACGAATTACTCAACTAATTCGAATTTACTCAACTGGCAACCTTCTGTTAACGGAACCATAGATAAATATGGGTAAATATAACGGTTGACGAACTGCATATTGTCCGCGGATATCGGGCACTTTCTCAATAGCTAAACGTTTGATCACAGTCCTACGTCACATAGGTAACTCATTTCTGCAGGCATACATCACATAATGCACATTTTGATGATTCACACCACACGACACAGTAGCTGTTCAGGATGAAGTACATAAACGCATACAAACATGAGTTCATTTGTCTACGAAAGTGGGTAACAGAGGGAAAATTGCAGCGCAGTCGAGAGGATTAAACCTAACACATTTACATGTTGTAGTGGGATGGCCACACTTAAACGGCCTAAATAAAAAAAGAACCACCAGTCTATAAAGTAAGAATGCTGGACCTGACCTTAGCTAAAGCACCATTCTCGGTAAGCCATCAGGTAGTCACACAATCCTGTCGGAAAGCGAAACCTGGTCGGTACAACAATTCGACGCGTTAGGTCCGATGATCGATGAACGAGGCTGGCGGACCCTTGACGGTTAGCAGTAAAATAGGCATAGCCGAAATCAAAAGGCGAGCCAAATACGGAAAAGTCTTTTATAGGTTGTTTGTCGTTTAAAACAAAACTGTACAATAATGAAAATGGGAATATGATGGTACTATTAGGAAGAGAGGTATGTACAATCGCCATCGAACTCCCCCTAAAGCGTGAGTCATTGAGACGAAAGCTCAATACTTGTGTGTCATTTATCATAGTCTGGAAGGGAAGAGAACTGTACGGCAGAAGCGCGTTCGGTGATGCGATTTCGAGTCTGTGTCGTGAGATGCTTAGTGTGCCGAAAGGAGAAAAGAGGTGTCACATATAGGCTGAGCAGGAGGCTGCCTTGGGAAGGTGGGCTGGTCGGTGACAGGAATGTCCGTGGGTTTCGGTAGTGTTTGCACCTCGACGTAGACCAGCTTCACGCGGTAATATACTCACAGTATCCTGGAAACCATTTCCATCCAGCACAAAGTACTTCCCTTTCCGAGCAACAACCTTGAAGGGGCCCTCGTAAGGCGGTGTCAGTGGTTTACAGGCGGAATCGACACGCACGAAAACGATAGGATAAGTGCACGAATCTGGGTGTAACTGCTGACTCCGAGGGCTGATTCGAGGTGGTGTTGAACCAATTAAACGGAAGTGTTGCCTCATGCGTGTGACGTAGGAGGTCAGGGAAACCTCTCAACTAACCTCAAACTCTAACACCATTTCACCAGGAAGTCTGAGAGTAGTGCCTAAGACCAACTCAGCGGGATAACAGCCAAAGTTTTCTTTAATGGTGTTACGAATATCAGGCAACATAATCTGTAGGCGTTCTGACCATGGTGAGTTCGAATGTGAAGCGGTAATTGCAGCTTTAACTTGGAGATGGTAACGTTCAACGAGGCCCTTAGCAGCTGGGTGATAGCAGGTTGTCCATGTGTAACATCTCTCGTGATGCATGTTTGAGTAAACGGCTCAAAACATCGGAGAGTAGTCATAACTGCTTATTCTTTTGGCCTTCAATCCCCAAGATCTGGCTGCACGCTTCATAGCAAATAGCTTTACTTTACAAGGAAACACAAAGCCTGGGCCTATGCTTATCAAGCCTTATCTAACGACGCTGCAAAGGACTTTCCTTCCGGATGCCAATATCGAAGCAAGATAACCGACACTTGATGCACCCCCGATTGGCGGAGCTACCGCTTGCTCTACGACATGCACTAACGTGGAGCTGGACCTGACCCCTGCGTCATACATCCACGTTAGGTTTACATACTGACTCAAGTCCCACAGCAAGAATAGATAAAATGTTAACCAACCTTTCGGATTCGTCCCAGCTAACGATACCAGAAGCTGAGTCACTGAAAACTTTAGTGCACAACTCCTCCGGTATGAGTGACATAGCTTCCAAACAAAACAATGTAGACATCCCGCTGATCAACTCGCTTCCCACCAACTTGTGCAAAGCAGAAACCGCCCTCGCAGCATAAACGACTTCGAAAAAAAGACCAACAGCTAAAACACGACACGCCTTGTATTGGGAAGCACCCCGCTAATGCATCACATTAACGATGTTAATCGTACCAAAGCAATGTCTTCGTGGCATAAGCGGATAACTGATAAGCACCCAGCAACTTCTGTACCAACGGAGCGCATGAGGCTGAAACCATTCCGAGCGCAAACGTCGCCCTCCATGCAGGTTTTGCTCCAACCTGCCCAATCACTGCGCAAGCCGTACCTACTGAAGGAGCCTAACAGGGCTATCAAGCCCCAGAATTATGATAAACGCCGGGATTTCCACAAACTGATGACCTTCTACCTTTCACTGAATCAAAATTGAACTATGAGCAACCCGCATAGCGTCAGCGCAGTGATTTCCCCAATCTCCAACATGGCTAGCTCTCCGCCTAGTACGCTATCGCCCAGTCGGCCATACAAAATGCGCTATCGCCTGCAAATGTCAAATGCACAACCCGCTACCAGTCCGCACAAACGCTGGAAACACAGGGGAACAAGGCACCCTCCCAAGGACGATGCTTTTCTGATAATCGCTTCTGCTCCATCAACAGTAACACTACCCCGCGCTCCCCGACTATTCGTTCTCCCGAACGAAAAATATATCAGGTTGCTAAGCACTGCAACCGGTCTGTGCCCTCCACAACCCCTTTTTATGGGATGCAACAAGACAGGACCCATCTCGCCTATTCCTCCGACAACTCATCCTCACTGCAATTAAGCCCGCACGGTTGCTTTCAGCACCCCGGACAGGTTCCACAGACTACAATAATACCCAAGCCAAATTAGCGGCCCATTACCATCAACTACCCACTCAACAACTACCTGATCACATTTCTATAACACCCACTCCACCTTTGCTTACCATCTCCATGTACCTTGCGCCCGGTGCACCCTATCGTGCAACTTACCTCACAAAACCTAACTCCTTTAACTCTCCTTTTGTTGAACCATGTAGCATGATGCATATCAACGCGCGAGCTATTACACACAAGATGCACCTTTTTGGCCTATTTATCCTACTCTCATATCCACAGCTGGTTCTCCTCACCGAAACGTGGCACCTCTGGTGCCTCTGACAACTTACTACGCATCCCTCGCAAAAGCACATTCTGTAACGGACGAGACAACCATCGCGGTGGCGGCTGTCGTATTTTTGTCCAGGACGACATTCGTGCATCCGACTTCGAAATGCTATCTATAGGTGACCCTGAAGCCTCCATCGGGATCCAGACGAGAGGAGGTCAACTTGAGCTCTTTATCGGTTGCGTATATACCCCTCCACACATCTCTGGCGAAAAGCTTACTAAGCACATTGAGCTTCTGACCGAAATCTCTTGCGTGTCTCCACAACACAAGATAATGGGTGGAGATTTCACTATGCCACTTATCCCTTGGAACGACCAGGTCGCCCCGCTCAGATACAGAGGTTATGTTGACACCGTCCAAGCAAATAACTAGACCCAAGACGTTCACGATCACGCCAGGCTTTCTAACAAAATAGGCGTGAATTTTAACGCAAGGTGTCTCTGATGCAGTCATTGGTATACTAGACAAAATACATGGCTGCGACCACAAGTTGGTGAAACTCATATTTACACTTAATACTCCACACTGCGCCACTGCTTGTTTCGTCAAACAGTTTCGAAGGTTCAACCACATTAATTGGGACAGGGTTGCAATATCAGTGCTATCTGTAAGCTGGGACTTTTTAGCTATTGACGTAGACACAGCCGCATTAATCCTATATTTAAATTTCTTTGGCTGCGTGGATGTGGTTGCCCCACTCACTTGTAGATGCCGATTAAAGATGGCGGCGAAATCAGCCAAGGCCAAGCTTGTACTTAGAAGGCTCAAACACTGCTCCGCTAATACGCCAAAACTAAGGAATTCCATATCCTAGTTCGCACGAACGAAATCCTAACCAACTGGCGAAATGCGCAGGAAACAGCCAAGGTTGCTGAAGAGGATGCTGTTCTTACGTCTAACAATAAAACCGTCACTCACTCAACTACTACGAAAATCAAAAAGCTACGCTCGTTGCCTCATTGAGACTTGCTGACACATCCGTTATTAGCGAGCCAACAAAAGTATGAGAGACCCTCGGCGGATACTTCTGTAATGCATTCACGGATGCTAACGGGACCTCACCAGCTGTGTCACCTAAGTGCACCAATGACTCACTTGACACTATTAACGTTGACCTACGTTCTATCACTCGAGGAACCAACGCACTTAAAAGGTCCTCACATCCTGGTCCCCATGGTCTCCTTCCACACCGCTGATAGTGGGTGGCCAGGACATTCCAGTTCTACTTAGCAACATATTCACGCTTTCCATGACAAACGGGATCTATCCAGCCACATGTAAACATGTTACCGTCATCCCCAAACACAAAGAGGCAGCCAGCAAAACATAGCAAACTATCGCCCCATCAGCCATACGCCTTTCGTATGAAGCTTAATGAAATGAATAGGCTAAGAAGCCATGTTCGCTTTCCTGCTTACTCGTAACCTTCTCAATGGCGAACAACATGGATTCCTGCTATCTAAATCCTGTCAGACCTGCCAATTTGAGTAGCACAGCCACATAACTCAAGAGCTTGACAACAACCAAGCAATAGCCATCCTCTTCCTAGACATGACAAAAAATTTGACAGAGTACCACATGCAGAGCTCTTGCTGAAGCTGGAGGCATACGGTATCTCCGACAACCTGCACACATGTTGCTCACCATATCTTACATCTCGCTCACAGTCAGTAAGGGTTGGGGACTTTACACAAGTTCCAAAACCAGTCAAAAGTGGCGTAATTCAAGGGAGCGTTTCGGCCCATTACTATTCCTGTTCTATCTCAATGACCTGATCCAGGGTTTAAAAATGGGACACCCAACCTCTGTCGATAGCATGAAAATTGTCCTCCCGTTTTCTCCGTCAAACTTGCTCCTCGCCCTTGCAGTGACCTGGAGATTCCCCTGTTTGGCTGCCGCATGCTGCGTAAAATATTACAAAATCGCAAAATTATATTTTTTCGATGTACATAGCAAATGACCGGTTCGCCTGTTTGAACGTTGCTCGCGTTTGTTTGAGTCAACACAGCATCCGCCTTCGAACGGCGCGACGCTCCTCGGCTCCGCCACCATTTTGCTCTCCGCGCACGCGACCACACCTTTCCCCTAGCTAGCTATCTTCCGGTGCTTTATTTTTAGCACTAGATAGCGTTTCGCCCCACTTAATAAATTTTTCCCAGCGTTACTTTTTGTGTTCTCCACTCATCAGAGGTGAACCTTATATTCGCGTATTGGTTCTAAAACTTACCGGTCCTGCCTCTCTCTTTATTGGTGATCCCGGCAAAAGTCGGTCATTATCCGGTGAGTTTTCGCTAACCTTTCTTTTCAGATTTGGCCACATTTTTTCGCTAACCCGTCTGATTTTCACTTTTCATTTCCCGGTTTAATCTCGCTGGCTCGCTATTTTGCTCACTATGGAAACTGATCGCTCAGCTTCTGACGTCCTGATTCGCACAGTTAAGCTTTCTATCACACCTTTTCGCGAGACTTATCCTAAGTCTTGGTTTGGTCAGCTAGAGTTGCAATTTTATTTGCGTGGTTTATGTCCGAAAAGACCAAGTTCCACCTTATCGTTTCCGCGCTTCCGCTAAATGTCATCGATGACATTGATGACAATCTAGATCTTCCTGACGACCGAAAGACTTACGATGCAGTCAAGACAGCTGTTCTGAGAAGAACAGGCTTATCCGATCGACAACAAGTCACGAAACTCCTAAACGAAACCGACCTTCGCGATCTTAGGCCGTCTCAGCTGCTTCGAAAAATGCAGAGACTAGCTTAACCCACGTTGATAGATGATTCTTTTCTTCGGGAAATGTGGTTGCAACGACTTCCGCGCGAGATGCTACACATCCTCTGCGCTAGTGAGGATGCGCCTTTATCCAAACTGGCCGATACAGCCGACCGAATTTGGGAGTCTTACGGCCAGGTTTCGCAGGTCCAGACGAAACCGAACGACGATATCGCCATGCTTAAATCCTAGATGACAACATTGACTCGACGATCCGCAAACTTTTCGGCCTCCGGACATAACCGCTGTAAATGCACTAGGGGCCGTTCGCGTACACGTTCGAACTCACCTTCGCGATCACCGAATAGAAACTGTTACTGCTGGTACAACGAAAGCTTCGGCCAGCAAGTTAAATCATGTCGCCCGCCCTGTTCCTTCAAACGACAGCAGCAGGGAAGCGGGCAGACCAACACTTAGGGGTGACGGACGTAGCTGGTAAACGCAGTCGCCTTTTCTTCGTCACCGGTCGTGGAACCGAGTTCGCCATCTCGTCGATACTGGCGCAGAAGTCGGCGTTCTCCCGCTTGATCCACACGACCCGACTGAAAAGGTGACTAGCTCATTGCGCGCAACTAACGGGACCATTATCCGCGTATATGGTCAACGCTCGCGCACGCTAAATCTCAGTCCCCGACGCGCTTTCAAATGGATATTCCTCGTTGCTACACCGTCTAGTCGACCGCCTTACGAATCTCACGGTCATCGGGACTTTGACCGACACCGCTTCAATCAGTCCCGTGTACGCGACTCAACTTAGTTCACTCGTCGGGCAAACGCTGCTCGATAGTTTTCCGTAGGCTTTCCGTTCTGGCGTCCAGTTGCCTTCCGCAACCGACGCTGCGACACATCATATCGTTACAAAAGGTCCGCCTGTGTTCGCAAAAGCCAGGCGCATGACCCCCGACAAGCTCAAAATTGCACGCTCCGAATTCGAGCACATGCTAGACTTAGGCATTATTCGCCCGTCTAAGCGCCCATGGGCGTCACCTCTACACATGGTGCCTAAAAAGTCAGGAGACCGGCGTCCATGTGGCGGCTATCGCGCTCTCAATAACGCTACCGTCCCCGACCGCTATCCGATTCCGCACATTCAGTACATCACAGCTAGCCTGCGTGGCGCCCTTGTGTTCTCGAAGATCGATCTGGTTCGCGCTTACCACCAGATCCCTGTAGCTGAGGATGACATTCCGGACTTTTCGATTTCTTGCGAATGCCCTTCGGTCTTCGCAACGCAGATCAGACTTTGCAACGCTCCATAGACTCTGTCACGAGAGGTCTCGACCTTGTTTATCCTTATATGGACGACATCTTAGTAGCTAGTTCTTCAGATGAACAGCATGCGGAGCACCTCAAGATGCTTTTCGAGAGGTTGGACTTTAACAGCATTACTGTCAACGCTGACAAATGCATCTTTCAGCAACCATCTATCGGATTGCTTGGTCATCGAAATGACCAGCATGTCCTACGGCCGCTCGAAGACCGAGTCAGCGCTATTAAGGACTTTTGCGTTCCGACTACTTTGGCCGCCATCCGCCGTTTCAGTGGGATGATCAACTACTACCGTCGATTTCGGCCACGTTGTGCCGACTTGCTCAGTCCATTGACCAGCTTACTTCGTGGACGCAAGAACGGCAACGCCGTGTTGACGCCCACTACAACCGAAGCCTTCAAGGCCTGCAAAGAGGCCTTGGCTGAAGCCGTTATGCTTCACCATTTCGACCCCAAAGCTCCACTCAGCCTTGCAATCGATGCATCGGACGCCGCCATTAGCGCCGTCCTGCATCTATTCACTGAAGGATGTTGGAAACCACTTGCTTTCTACTCTCGACGCTTACAAGCGGCAGAAGTCAGGTACAGCACGTTCAGCCGCGAACTGTTGGCAGTTTATTCTACCGTCCGACTTTTCAGGCACGTCTTAGAAGGTAATTCCTCCGTTATCTTCACCGATCATAAGCCGCTTATTTACGCTTTTGAAATCAATCAGCTCGACACTCACCACGTGAGGTTCGTCAGCCGGATTTCTTGGCTCAATTTTCTGCTGATCTCCGACACATTTCAGGTCAGAATAACGTCGTTGCTGACGCTCTTTCGCGCGTCTCCGCAATCCACACTGCTGGCCAGGTAATCGACTTATCTGCCATGGCTACCGCGCAACTAACCGACACTGACTGTCAGAACGTCAAACAAGGTTCTTCGATACGAATCACATCGCATCCACTGCCGTCATCTGATGGCACAATCATGTGCGATACTTCTACTGGACTACCTCGACCCGTGGTTCCAGAAACCATTCGACCTCTAGTTTTCGACACACTTCATAACCGCTCATCCAGGCATCCGAGCCATGAGCAAGCGCATATCCGAGAGATACGTTTGGCTTGGAATGCTACGCGATCTTAAGCGCTGGGCACGCGGTTGTCTAACGTGTCAGCAGGCCAAGATACAGCGGCACGTGTCCGCTCCGCTTGGTCGTTTTCCGCAAGTCTCAGCTCCCCACTCATAAGAGGTTGGCCTTATATTTGCGTATTGGTTCTAAAGAGTACCGATCCTGCTTCTCGCTTTACCCTCCCTTATAGAAATAAATAAATTCTTTATTTTAGTGCAATGCTAGGCACGCATACGTAGGCATGATCAGTACGACTTAAGAGCTCTAGCTGCATGGTGCGACACATGGTTCTTATGCACACCAACAAAATCTAAGGTCCTTACATACAGATGCACCATGCCAGCCGATACCTTAGTGCTACAAGACACGCCATTAGGGAACGGCCTAACAGTGGGGACTTAGGCCACATTGCCCCTGTTTGCTGAACTTCGCGGAACAAGTATTTTATTCCGCAGCAAAAGCGCTCTCTCTACGGATACACTTTCAAAACCATGACAGTAGAAGAATCTAGAACTGCTCCATACAAAACATGTGCCCAGCGTCTGTGAGAGTATTGCTCTACAGTATTCACCAACCTAAGGAAATGCGATATACTAGCCTCTGAAAATGTTCAGCGTACGTTCAACAAACGCCTTCTGGGTCATTCAAGTCTCAGCTACGGTGGTCGAAGCAACACACTTATGCTCGACCCGTTATGGCTGCCACGACTGAAAACCAATCTCGCTTTCCTATATACGCTTATTAACATTCCAAATAGGAGCCCACTGACCCCTGTCTCAGACTCATACAACACTTTGTGCTCCCTACGTGCTAGACCCCACTCCATTATCCAACCAAGAACGTGAAGTAACATCCACTCCAACTTCTAACTCTACAGATATGCACAGGTATGGAATAGATTACTTCTAACTATAACGGCATCTATAAATACAAACCAGTTCCGCTTCTCTATAAGCAAATCCCTCTCTGTCACAAAGTTTCAAAGCTACTGAACATTAAGTATGCAGGAGATGAGATTTTTGTAAAAGGACCAGACAACTTATAATCGCCTTTATTTGCCTTCTCACACTCACTCCTTCCGGACTCCAAATATTTCTACCTGCATGCTTCCTCCAACAAACCCTTTTGTTTTTCATCACATAGGTATCAACCATCGGATACCGAATGCTGCGGTATTCCTTCAAATCTCTCACATCTGACTAGCTCGAGACATCCGGCTCCGGCTAATCTGGATGGTGAAGCCGGCGTGCTCTCAACCCAAATCTCCGTTTTCTTACTGGCCTCTGGACCATCTCTGCTTCATACTAAAGTGTTTCACTTGGCTTGCGATGCAGCTTCGTACACAACTATCCCACTTGCCAAGCTTTTAATTCCTTCATTTTAGGCCTGAGGTCTCTGTCGCATTCTCAATATTCTCTACTTAAGGTTTCCTTACGGCATTGTAAGCTGTTTGTAAAATCCATGTTTCACTTTAGTGTGTCCGCAAAGCCTTGAAAAGCCACCTAGCCGGAGTCCCATACCCTTTTCTTCTCTATAAGCCACCATTTGCAACGTACTGCCGCATCGCTCACAAATATCCTAAGTATCAACTTCCCATTTCCTCGCCGTATGCTTGATGTCCCTGTGGCCTTACATTCTTTTCATTTTCTACTTTTGTTATCCGAGCGTCCACACCCGTCAACTCCTACTTCGTTTAGCCAACTTAAGTACGACATAGAGGTCTCAAGGAGACACCTAGGCTGTGGCTCATGCTCAATTCCTCTTTACGGGATTCCATTTAGCTTGTGATGTCACGTCGCTCATAACCTTTGGACTTGAAAACAAGTCTACCTCCTTATATTGTGCTTGAAGTCACTTAGGCCTTATATTCTACTTTGTCTCAGTCCAGCTTCCGAGTGCTGATTTCTGTCGTTCCATAGTTACATCTGTCCTTCTCTAGTATGACCGCTAGGACTTAAAGAGCCACCTGGCCTGTGACTCATTCCGACCTCATGTTCACAAGCTTCTACTTGTATGGTGATACCGCAACGTTCACACCCACCCGGCTTGTTTACGTATTAACAACTTTCTCTAATGCTCGAAGCCTCTCTGACCTTACATTCTGCGCATCTCCACCGGTTTCTCTTTAGTATGTATGCTATGCTTTAGATAGGCATTCAGCTCCTAGCTGACCTATTCCAAACTAACTTCTTCCAGTTGGATTGTGATGCTGCAGCGCACACAAACATCCGACTTGCCGTCATTTTTCATTCCTTGGCTTCATGCTTGAGGTCCCTTCGGATGCTCCTTTGTCACAAATACCTCACGCTAGTATGTCGTTTAGCTATAGGAAGCCAACATGCCCGTGAGAAAATCCCACGGCATCTAGCAGAGTTCTATTTGGATTGGGATGCTGCAGTGCTCATGGTCATCTGACGCCAACAATTTGTCCCCTCCACCTCAAGCTTGAGATAGCTTGGGTCTTAGATTCTAATTAGCATCTCCTTCCGTATTCTAAATGTCATTGTCTGCTGGTGCTAAACTTTATTTGTTTCTCTCTTGTAGGACTGCTGAGTCTTGAAGGACTACCTAGCTTGTGACCTATTATCAGTTCACCTTCACAGGCCATCACTGGCATGGTGATACCGCACAGCTCACAACCAACCGACTTGCCGAAAGCGTCATCTTCTCACCGCACGCTTGCTGATACCTAGACCTTATACTCCTAGCACCTTCCGGTTTGTGAACGTCGTAGTCTGCTGCTTTCCACTATCTGCTTAACTCTAATATGGCTGACACGCCCTTAAGAAGCGGCTACGTTGCGGCTCGTTCCCATTTTATCTTTACAGGCATGGTGATACCTCAACGCTCACAGCCAACCGAATTGCCAACCTTTTTCTTTCTTCATCCTATGTTCGAGGTCACTGTGCCATTTCATTCCCATTGCTAACTGCAATGTTGATGCCAGGTGTTGCCTTGCTCTATCTCTTTATCTCTAGTATGACTGACATGTCTCCTGAGAGGCCTAGCATGCGGCTCACTTCCACTCTAAATTCATAGGCATCCTTTAGGACTATGATGGCGCAGCGCACGAAAACATCTCATTTGCAAACGTTTTTATCCCTTAGCCTCATGCCTGCTGGTACTTCGCCCTTACATACTTAGCAGTACGCCCTCCAGAAGTCAGACTTTCGCAGCCCGCTGCTTCTCATCTCCACCTGTTTCTCTTTAGTATGTCTGCTAAGCTTTAGATATCCACTTAGGTTTGGATGCCTCCCATTCCAACTTACTTGCTTCCTTTTCGATTGTGATCCTGCAACGCTCACAATCGTCCAACCTGCCATGATTTTCAGTTCTTCGCCTTATGCTTATGGTGCCTTCTGCACTAGCAATTTAATTATCGTACCATTTCCGGATGTTGAGTCTCCATGGTTGCTGCTTCCTGTTACTGCTATTTTGCTTTACCGTGTTTGTTCAGCTCCGAAAAACAAACTAGCACATGGCTTATTCCCATGGCATCTTAACAGATGGTTATTAAGCTTTTGATGCCTCATTGCTCACAACTGGCTGACTTGCCAAATTTTTAACACTCGACCTCATGCCTGAGTTCTTTTTTGTTCATGCATTCCATCCGGATTGTGAATGTTCTTATCCGCTGCTTCTAAGCTCTATCTTTTTATCTCTAGGGAGACTGATACGCCCCGAGTATCCACCTAGACTGTGGCTCATTCCCGTTTCTCCTTTACTGGCTACTGGCTCTAACCCAAAAATGTGATCTCTTCCTCTGGTCCACCACAACAGCACCTGCAACACACAATACAGCGCAGCAGCTATACAAATTCTAACCTCTTATTTACTTCCTTCCCTGGCTTATTACCTTGGCAGTAAATGATCGCTAGAACTTCTACCAGCGTGAATTTTCGGGGTTATCTTGGAGCCTCGGGTTCCACTCCTAGCTCAGCTATCTCTACCTGATGAGTCTAAACCAAGACGAAACCGTCGGTCGTGGAGTGCAGGGATAGGAGAGAGCCACACCGAAACCCTCCACTTCGGTGACGGTCCCAGTGACCACTTTGGCAGAGGCTGACTTCCAAGTCAACCGCCGCCATTAATGAGATTGCGTGTCGCAATCCAAGACACACGGCGGGTGTGCCAAAAAAACCTAAAATTTACTTCTAACCGCTGTGTCAAACACTGCTCTCGGAACTCAATGGCCTAGTGATCATGGCGACAGCCGCCAAGCACTATGCCTCGGGTTCCACTCCTAGCTCAGCAATCTCTACCTGATGAGTCTAAACCAAGACGAAACCGTCGGTCGGGGAGTGCAGGGATAGGAGAGAGCCACACCGAAACATTCCACTTCTACCAGCGTGATTCTAAGCTGGAGAATGGCCTCTCAGCCTCCTACTTTCTTCCTTTAACTCAACTTTACTTCCCCGTCTCCACCGCCTCTGGCCCCAGCCTTATATTGCTGCTCCGCTTGCTACTGGCCCTCACCAATTTTATGCAAGGCACTAGCCGTGTAGCTCCAGACGTCCACTATACATTTACTCATATTCACGACCAAGCTCGTTACTGGCCCTCCATTACTTAACTTACCTGTGCTAGTAACAACGCGCAACAATGTTACAAATAATAACCTCGCGCGACGCAGCATGATGGCAATAAACAGCTGCAAATGGCCCCCAACTTTACCCCGAAGCTCCAGGTTTTCTTGTCCTTTATTCGTACGTATAACAACTTAATATGACGCATAATGACAAACTACAGTAATCATAGCGTTTCAAGCCACAATGTTTCTGCACTCCATTCGTTTCTTAGCGTGCATTTTTATTGCTTTTATCCTGGGCCTGCTCCTGTCCGTTGTGTCGCTTTCCAAGTTTTCCACCTATACTTGCACTGGACTGGAGCAATTCTTCAACGACTGGAAATTTTATAATTAGCAAAGCCGATAATTACCCTCGCAAAGTACACATCACTTAAGTTAACAGGATTGAAACCCAAAGTGGCCACAAGAGGCTGGCAACTAAGGGCACAGCAAACAGTGTGAATGCAAGATGGCGAAGCTATCCGCTTGGCTGCGTGGCCGAGTTTGTAGTTGCCTGGAGATGCGTACATTTTAGTCTGCATAACCTGAAATTTGGTGTTTGAATGCACCAATACGAGGGTTACCACTGGTAACCATTGGCAACAAAACGAGCCACGTTAAGAAATGAGAAGGGATCTGGACCCCCAAGTTCCAGTTCAAGTTCAAGCGGGACTGGAACAATAGGATTATCTCGTGAGCGTTCCTTCTTCGGCGGGTCGTTGAACCAGGGGTTGGCGGAATTTGCACTACTGATGAACCTAAAATAAAGACCACAACACACCCTGTCCAACCAATTAATGCCCAAGTATCCTGCCCTAGCAGTCCCGGCTGCGCGCGTTACGTGAAGTAAGAAAGCGAAATAAGTAAACTCAGGAGACAAAGGAGAAAGTAGAAAGAGCTAAGCAAGTGGGATACTAAGATGTTTGATTCATTAAATAAAGAACTGAAATGGGGAGGTTAGTCAGTTAGGAAGAAAGAAATGTTTGCCGTTGCCACCCAAGAGCATCGAGCTGGCGCGCAAAACCTTTAACCGTAGGTTCCCTAACCACCTTATCTGGAAGAATTTCCGGCGATCTATAACTTGGCGCGGCAGAAGTGTTCCCGTCTTAATCCTCTCAGACAGTGGTTTATGCAGTTTCAGTGGGTGATCGCGGAGATTAGGTAACGTAGTGGGACTAAATAGCCTTGATAAGTCCGCGCCAACCTTACCCGTCAAAATACGATACGTGGGAACCAGCTCCCCTCTTTTCCTTCGGTAATGCTTTGAGGAATCTCAAACTGAGCAAGCCTTCAGGATACAACTGTCCCCGTAGAACCTGCACTAACAGAGTGCCCACTCGTAACACCCCTTCAGTCCAGTTTGTCTTGGTTAAGACAGGGCAGACAAGCCTGAATACAATATTCCAGGTGTGGTCGGACGAATATCGAGAATAGCTTCACAAACGAATTGGCCGTTAGGATTCCGAAAGAGCGACGGATAAACCACATCATACGAAACCCTCGACAAGCAGCCTTCTTCCAATTATCTTCAGAATGAAGTGTTGATGCGTGTACGACTCCTAAATCAACCCGCTGAGTGACAATAGGGAGTTCACCACCGCCGACAGCATATCGAATGGGAGGATTAGCAGCTCCCATTCGGAGAACAGAGCACATGGCCCTGTTTATGGGCACCAACCATAAGGTAGACCATTCCCAGAGCTTATCCAAGGCATGCTGAATTGCCTCAGGATCCCCGGGATATCAACAATATTCCAGAGCTTAAAGTCGTCAGCAAACATTAGTTAGGACAACACTAGCTCGCCCAATGAGTCATTTACATAGCTCGCGAACCAAAATAGCCCCAATACGGAGCCCTGCGGAACGCCCCTAAGGACAGCTTGCCTTAGCGGAAAGTTACGCCCCACCCGTACTCACTTTTCCTTTCCCTCAAGAAAGGCAGACACCCATGGAAGTGTGCGACCAGTTATCCCGTACGATCTAAAGTTTCGTGAGAGTCGAAGATGTGGAACAGTGTCAAAAGCTTTCGAAAAGTCCACGAATAGCACTTCTACAGCGTGTCCACTCTCTGCCGTTTCGGCCCAAATTTCACGAGCTACAAGTAAATTAGCCTGACATAACAATCCCTTGCGAAATCCATGTTGCGCAATACTGAGATGGTTGTATCTATTCGGGTGATACTCCACTGAATCACTTATCACCTTTTCAAACAACTTGACTACTACGCTTGTCAAACCGACAGGCCGGTAGTTCGCGGACACAGCGCTGTCACCGCCCTTATACATCGGACAGACGATTGCCTCATTCCATTCCGAAGGTAGGACGCAGGTGTCCAGCGATATTGAAAACCCGCATGTTAAAGGTGCACTTAGCTCAGTGGCCATTTCGTACAAAAGCTTCGGATGAATTGAGGCAGGACCGGACGCTGTAGAGGAATTAATGCCTTGCAATAGCTCGAAGACCTGAATCTCCATCAAGCTAAACTCCGCCAAGCAAGAATTCTCTGAAACGCTTGAAACCAATTCAACCTGTGTTAATGAGGTCCCCGATCAAAGACCCCAGTATACTGATCAATAATTATAAAAGCCTTGTCATAGGCATCTTGCGGACAGGTCCCGTCTGCTCGCAATAACGCTGGTATAGACAGCTTTGCCCCGCTGCGGCTTTTAACGTAAACAAAACTCTTCTTGGGATTAGCTGCGGCCGGGTCCACTAACCCCTGCTGGTACTGGAGACGAACAGTTCGGAGAGGTTGCTTAACTTTATTCCTAATCTCTCGATATCTAGCATAGGTACTGGCTAATGGAGCTGCTTTGTAAGTTCGCCAGCATCTAGGCCGTTGCTTGCGTAGGTACTTGCTTGTGGTATCTATCCATGGAGGCTGTGCCCTTAACCCACGTTTCCTCATGAGTGGAATACAGGGAGTGGAAACCTCCGTAAGGTATGCCTTAAATTTATCCCAGGCTAACTGGACAGGGTCAGCCGTCGAGGTCTTACAGTTCAGAACTGAAGCCCTAGCTCGCATTGCACTAAAGTCCGCCCGCCAAATATTCGGAATTAATTAAACAGCGGTCTGTTGGTGCCTTGAAAGAGCACATCGAAAGGATATGCATGTGTGATCGCTGGACCCTGGAGGTGTACCGTATGAAACGTCAGTCACGAAGACATGGGACTCAGCGAAAACTATATCTAAAGTAGCTGGTATTTGGTTGTCCATATACCTAGTGGGAAAGGCAACGAACTGGCGCAAAGGCACTTGGAAAGTCAATTCAAGGAAGTCTGCACCGAATGTTCCTGATGCCGAATTGCAAGAAATATCGGCCCAACAGACTTCCGGGAGGTTGGAACCCCTGGAACTAAACACTTGTTCGCAGACTGAGTGCCAATAACGTCAAGTATCCATTTGAGGAACTTCCAGGACTTCTGGATATCACTAGAAATGTAAACTGAGTAGCGGAATTGCGCAAAGCAGCCGACGGGGCTTCAACAGTCTGATCTGACGACTGGAATGTGCAGGTCCACAACACATCTAAGCTACAGCTCAACTACAGTACAACGCCTCCGCCTTGGCGACCAACGGAGCGATCAGTTCTATGCAGCGCGTAGCCAGGTAAACATACTTCACCGTCCGCCATACCCGGAGACAACCACGTTTCAGTGAAAGCAAGCATGTAGGGGCGAGTTTTGTCTACAAGTAGGCGCAACTCGTGCACCTTGTTCCTTAGGCTACGCACGTTGCTAAGTACTACCTCAAGGAAGTAGGCACGACCGTCCCTGGGTTCTGCGCCATCAGGATGGGTTCTGCTAGAGCGGAGGATAACTTCCGGCTGACTACCTGAACACCCACCAGACGGAGGCCTTGCTCACCAGCCGCCCGTCTAGCTTTCAGGTCTTTGATAGCCTCCTTTAACTTCATTCTATCTGCCAGTGAAATGTCCGGCTGAACGCTTACACCACTGCCGTTAAGTTTGAATGCAAACCGCAATAATGATTTGCGTTCCTCCGGGGTAGAAAGGACCACACAAAGTAGTCGGAGTCGCGGATTTGGCGCAGCGACAGGGACTTTCCCCAATCTGGTCAGCTTTCTGGCAGTGACACCAGAGAAGCCAGGTGGAAGCAGCTTGCTGACACACACTTTCAGCCACTTGATGGCATCCAAGGTGCGTTCCCTTGGGAGAACGGCCGCAGCTTCAGCAAGGTTACAGAATATAACGCTACTATCTGTGAAAGAGTCGGCACGAGGTGGAGTGTTTACCACACGTTCCTTTGATTTGACAACTATACCAGAGGTTTTCACCGCTGGCGGTGGGACTGCTCATGTCTTCACAAACGACGTCGAAGAAACGGTAGCGAAGGTTTTCCGCTCTATTGCTGGCGTCTTACTATTTACTGGGGCTTCAAGCCCCTTCAAAGTTCAACGAGCTGATCTGGTCCGCTTCTTCGTTTGGTTCACTGTAGCAGGGGTCGTATCGCATTGAGCAGTTACCAGCACTTCGTCAGGACGGGCTGGTTAAATGGCGGCCGAGGTGGTCAGCATCTTCGGAAGGTTCTCCTGTGCACAATCGTCAGACGACATTACGACCGTCAAAGAAGGCATCTGCTTCGATGTCGTGGCAAATAATTCTCTGGGTTTAGCAAAGGGCTTTTGGTATTTCCGCACCCTATTTTTCTTCACTTTGATCGGGTTATGAGAATAGCCAGAAATGCTACTTGGATTGGCCGTAGCATGTGCGACTTCATGACCGAGTGACAGACCCCAGTGGATAGATCATCCGCAATGTTGCCGTCTATTGCAGTGTCTTCAATCGAAATATTCAGGGGTTTTAAATTCAAAGGCATTTTTATATCGACGGACGCAATAGAGGCGAGTTTGGCTATCGCCTTCTCAACAGCTGCCAACCTTGAAGCCGGCGCTGAAAGTTTAGCACCGGTGATAGCCGGGCGCGTCGATCTTTGAGCGCAGCATTCAGCACAACTGAAAAGAAAGTGAACGCTGTATGATAGCATTTTGTGTTGGGCAGCTTGTAGGCCGGTACAGCTTACGTGATACCAACGACAGCAGACGGCACACTGCATACTGCCAGATAAACCTGTTACTGGCTCTGAACAGTTAACCTGTTCGCAAGCTGCAGTAGACTCATCAAACGAGAACCCCATAGGTCCATCCGACTCGGTGTTTAGCGAGACATTCATGTTCCTGTGGAAAACAGAGTAGAATTACAACACGTTTACAATAGTAAAACGACTGCAAGGGAAAGGCAAAAACAGAGTGCAAAACGGAAGTAAAACTGGAAACAACCGGAAAAATTATCAATAGGCGCCAAAGATGCTTTGGCAGTACTACGTTAATCCATCCAAGATATCTTGGCTCAGAGAAAATTTGACTATAGACAAATTTCGTTTCAAGTGTTTATTCAAACACTGTTTTCCAAATTACTTCAGCTAAAGAGCTCGATCAGTATGGCGCGCCAAAAATCGAGTTACCGCGTAGTACTCACATCTGGCGGGAACGGGTTTGAGGACCAAGACCAACCGGCACAGCCAGGAGTATAATGGTGGCGTAAGCTATTGATACGTAGTTAATTACTGTGTAAATGGTATACATTATCGAGTAGCAAATGTATGAAGGCATCGGGGTCCTGTAGCGTTTATAGCGCTATAGTTTACTGTAACCTTGGTAGCAGGTGCCCGGATTTTCCAATTGCATAATTGGGTTTAAAGGGGAAGGGCTACTTTTTGTCATGGCGGGAAAGGGTTTCGCTACCGTTGTCCTCGGTAACATCCAAGTTTGTTTGAGTGGCTACAAAGTATATTCTTAATTTTGGTGGTACTAAGGTGCGGGAAAACAGAAGATAATGCTACATGGATTTGCTTCGTAAAAACAGTTATGATAAGTTAAAGTAATGACTACAGGCATAGTTGAAGTCCACGGCATAATGGAAGCAGGAAAATGCTAAATAAAAGTGTTGTGTATATAGCTTTTTATGGCTCAAATACGTGTTAATACAATTGTTCATGTATATAAAGTTTATGCTTGCAGTAAGTTACTTGCTTGGATAAGGGGTATACATATCTCTTGTCTGACTATGGTATTTTTTGTATTTTTTAAATCGCGATGCATGAAAGCGAAATTTACAACTACTGTAATTTAGCAACAACCATTTTTTGTTCATACTTAAGCACAAAGCGACCTATACACATCTCTTTCAAATCCAGTTATGAAACCATCACCATTTAGCCTGGTGTACCTGAAAACAAAGACCCTCACGACCTATTTTTCATGTCAAAAATAAGCCACCCTCGGGTTTAAAGGGGAAGGTGGAATCGGTATGACGAGCGAAGGTAAGTTGCTGGCCGCAGAACTTGCGTACCTCATTGTCAAACAGATGCAAAGGCAAACAATAGTCAGGGCGTAATGTGAACAATGTGTGAAAAAGGATGCTTATTCAATACTAGTTTGTGTTTTTGGAATGGCATAAGCTTCGGTTTTAATGTGTGGAAATGTAAGGGAATAATAAGCGTAAATAAGGAATGTGTATGCTGTAATCGGCGCTAGATTAGCGGGCGGTAATGGAAGACTCAATGGTTAAGACCTTTACAAGTAATTTTCATGCAGTACAAGATGCTGTGCTACTGCGCTAGCGTCAAGTGATGTGAAATAGACATGAGTATGCAAGCAGAATCCGAAATTTAGATAACCTGTCTATTTCTTGATATGCCTGGTGATATATTATGTCGTAATTAAAGTACTTTACCTGTAGCCTTTGTAAAAGGGGGAACGCACTTTTACAATTACTTAAGTAGATAATTAACCGGTAGACTGTAAATATGTATACGTGTCTGCGAAAGCTTTTGGAATGGTTATCGTCGGACTAAGAAGCGATAACGAGGCGACTATGTGTTTCAGTATACGCATTACATAAAACGGACTATTAAATAAGAGAGTTGGCAGTAATTAAAATAAGTTGCCGGCAGCATATATTGGCTAACAGTAATGCTGCAACGTGCATTAGAGCTAACTGACTACTATGATAAGCTGGCCGCTCTGAAGTACTATAGGTTGTTGGCTCCACAGAAGGTGTCACAACAATGGTACCATATGCAATAGAGCTGACTGACTACTCATATAAGCTGGGGCCCGTAAGTACTAGATGGCACCACTCCACTTACTATTTCAAAGAGAATGTATTTATTTAGTTATTTATTTATTTATATCCAATATAGCTGAATGACTGCTAATGTATGCTGGTGGCCGGTAATTATCAGACGATCCCGACTCTACTTAAGATGTCACAGCGATGCCAACATATGCAATAGAGGTCACTGACTATTCACATAAGCTGCCCGCTCTTAAGTGTTAGTGGTTACTGACCACACAGAAGATGTCACAGCAATGTTTCCATATGCAACGGAATTGACTGTTTACTTTAATAAGCTGGCGGCCGGTAAGTAGTAGTGGTTCCCGACTCCACTGAAGGTGTGAAATAGATGATATCGTAGGCATTGGAGGTAAATGACTGCTCATATAAGCTGGACGCCGGTAATTATTACATGTCGCCGGCTCCACATAATGTGTCACAGCAGAGCCTTCGCTTGACTTGAACCCTCAATCTTCCCCAAATGCTTAAAGCCTACGTGCAAAGGCTAGTGGAACTTGCTATTCAGGCGTGACACCAGTGGCAGAAACAGGATCTTGTTGCTCTCGAGAGTCCACAATGAAGGGCAACCAAGAACACCGGGGGCCTCTTTCCTCTGACTGAGTACTGACTTACTACTAACATAATCTGGCCGTTGTTAATTATTGTAGGCTGCTGGCTCCACAGAAGTTGTAACAGCAATGCTTCCATGTGCAATAGAGCTAAGTCGATACTAATGTAAGCTTGTGACCGGTATTTATTACATAATTCCGACTGTACTTAAGACGTCACAGGCACGCTACCATATGCCATAGAGCTAACTGACTATTCATATAAGGTGGACGCCGGTAATTAATAGATGTTCCCTACTCTACTTAAGATACCACAACTATGCTAACATATGCAATGGAGGTCACTGACTACTCACATGAGCTGGCCGCTCTTAAGTGTTGGAAGTTCCTGGCTCCACAAAAGGTGTCACCGCAATGCTAGCATATGCAATAGGACTGACTGGCTACTCTAATAAGCTGGCGGCTGGTATGTTCCCGACTCCGCTGACGACATGGAAGGGAGGTTACCATGGGCAATGGAGCTAACGGACTACTCACATATGCTGGACGCCGGTAATTATTACATGTTGCCGGCTCCACGGAATGTGTCATAGCCATGCAACCATTTGCAGCAGTGGTACCTAACTGCTCACGTTAGCTGGCCACTAGCAAACAAATGCTGTTGCCGGCTCCACAGAATTCGCCACAGCAATACGGTGTCAATTTACTACCAGGATGAGAGTGAAGGTTTCACGGGGAAGTGTTGCTCAGGCCCATTCAAAGTGCTCAAGCTTTTATTGGGGACATATTGCTTTGTCCCCTCAACACAGTGGAGCATTGAGGTCCGGGCTATATTCAAATGCAATTCAATAGAAGTGGGCAATAAATACTGAAGGCACCTGGTGAAGGGTGCCAATATGGGCGTTTCGTGCGGACACCTGCGAGGGGCCATGGAAAGACATGTGGATACCAAGTGGAAAGGTTATTATTTGTGCATCCATACCACGGGACGAAAATGACTTACCCGTACCTGTTTCACGCCATGTCGAAGCCTGGCATACCAAATATATGAACTGCCACTGAGAATGGGGCTCCGTTTTCAGGCAAAAACCATTAACGCGTAATCGTCGTTCGTAGAGCCACCCATTAGGCAGCCAGGCGGTATGCTTCAAGCAGTAACCAGCAGCTTTCAAGCAGCGTGGGTTACCATCCGGGGAGGCATGCCGCTGCAGCACCAGGGGTTGGCCCTAAAGGGGGCCGGTTTGTCGTTCGTAGTGGCACGCATGAAGGGAACTGGGGTTAGAAAAGGTGAAGTCGCATGCAAAAGGTACACGTATAGTGCTCCTGGGCTCTGCTGTATGCGGCACATACCTGACGAAGCCATCGGATACATTTGCGGCACATAACCCAATGAACGATGTCTCCGATGTTTCTTGGTCTACCTTCGGTGTCGCAAATGATACACGCGTTTTCGTTCTTGTTTGCATCTTGCATATGCCCTGCTCTGGCGCGTTTCTTCCCGTTTTCGTACAATGCAAAGGGGACAGTCGGGATGTGTCGGAAGTGCAGGGGTGCGTTCCATATACAGTTGGGGGCTTCCATCATCCTAGGCGAAAGCGACTGCTTCCTTTTTGTTGCCTTGGGCCGGTGAGGCGGCGGTATAGCGTCCGCCTAGTCGACATTGTCCGGAAGGCAATTTCCAATTGACACCAATCTTTGCCTACGTAGGTATTCAGGCTGCTTCGGTAGAAATGCTCCGCCTCAAGGAAAGCCATTGTACCCAGAATGGCCATGGCTACGGTTGGCAGCGGACAAATCCTGACGCGTTAACACCACCTGCGGGGAGGTAGATGTAGAGAGTATCGGTGTAAGTTCCGCAGTGAGTTCCCCATCAGGGATAGGAATCTGATGGTCCCGTATTGACCAACGGCTTCTGTGCATAAGGGGGTAACGTCTGCGGTTAACATGCCAGCAAGTCGCACAATGTGTGCGCATGGCATATCCCACTGTCTAAGGAACAAGCAATCACAGCTCATCTCATTGCCCATAACAATGGTGTGCTTTCGGTCGCTCTTACCTAATAATTCATACCCAGTGCCGTCAGGTCGTAGTGATGTGAACGTCTCCGAAGAAATGTGCCGCATAAATATGGCAGCAGCATAAGCAGAAAGGCAAGAAACCAACTTCTTCACCTGCCCAGTTCCCGGAGTGGTGCGTGATTTCGACATTCGCAACTTGCCTACTGACGTGGTCCAACGGGATTCCGCATCGCATGCTCTCCGTACAACTGCCTCAAAAGTTGCAAAAGCGATGTCCTTTCGCTTAATCCACACTTGAGGTGCTTATCCTCGTTCCCCACGCTGTTTGTGCTGAACGCACCCTACGTGCACACATTGCGCAACCTGTGGTACGCCAAGCATCCTGCGAACGGCAAACATGCCCGACTGAGGTACGCGAACGCCTATTTGCTTCTAACCCTTATAGCCCTAAGCAGCGTCTTAAATTGCAATCTCGTATTTGTGTACCCTAATCTATGCATCCACTGCATCAGCAAGACTCTGTGCGCCTTCTTTACTTTTGACTGAAACTGGCATTTGCGTGCAACGTCCCGCAGAAAATGGAACCGACATAATATTACCATGGGCCGTAGATATACCGACTTAAATGCCTATATTTGCCCCATGCACCTAGCCATGACTACAGTCTGCGCCGCCAAAGTGATGGGCCACATTTCTGACATGCCCCGAGCAACTTCCAGGTAACTGCACACCGTCTCGTTAGGCATTGAAGCGTAAAGCATGCTGCTACCTACTCCGAAAGCGGCAATCACCATGCAGTGAAAAAGAATGTAACCACCGCAGTTAACCTGATGTCGAGCATCTGCAAGAAGCACTTCCCCGTATTTCACCACCATGGAAGCCATTGATGCAGGAACGAAAAATAGGAATAGTACTTGCGACCCAGCTCTTTCTACACGCACAGCGCCATTCTTACGCAACAAATCCGAAACCGCGTTTACATCATTCCCCTTTGATATCCTAGATAAGCGATGGCGGATGGAAAAGCTGTCTTGTAGATCCAATCGTTTGTTATATCTTTCCAACATATAGTCTCGCAATTCTCCGGTAGTACGGAAGGATTGCATTAAATCAAACACCTGTCGCTACTACTCGGGCGTCAGATATCGGTTACCCACCTACATACTTGGATTCTTCAAGTGAAAATTATTATTGTGCACCAAAAAATGCGAGCCTATCGCATGGTAAATACCCTTTGCACTGATGGATATGCTCATTTTACAACCGAGGCTGACACACGTATGCAACATGAAGTACACATAACACAACCGTAACACTTACCGACTGCCACCTTCTCCTTTCCGGTTGCAATGGACACAAGGATATCGTACCCATTTGTACCGCATCCCGTCGGGTATTTCTTGACCTGACCTCTTCTTATACGACACAGCGGTCAATACGGCATATTAGTAAAAGTTGTCGCCGTCCGAACTTGAAACGGCCTCAAATGTTCCTCGAATTCACCAAACGCCTTATAATATTGGCGAACAGAAGCGCGGAACGCAATAGTACCGCACCCAGCCATTGCAGCGAAACCAAAACAACATCTGCGCATTAAAACAACCGCCGTTTCATAAAGCGTAAAATAGTGCGCTAACCTTTTCAGTTCCCTAAATCAATATCCCTTTAATATACCCTTATAAAGCCTTAACAACGTATTTCATAACATTCCCCCACCAGCAAGTACAGCAAACAATACCGCCCCCAAATTACGATCACCTGTTTTAGATTAATCCGACGCTCTCGGGTTTAAAGTGGACTCATGTTATTGGATAAGTAAATAGTGGTTTCCGGTAATCAGCAAATGAAGAGAAGTTTTTAAGGGAGCATATGAAGAGTGACACACTTAAAGTGAATGGGAAAGGCATATTATGCTTACCTCACATGCCCCCATGTTATTTGGTTTCTTGCTTAAGTACTAGGCAGAAAGGTTAGCGTGCTCTGGGAAATAGGTCTCCAGGAAAGGAAATGGCTGTGAAAATAATATGTAAATAACAGGCTAAACGGGTGTGATACATATAGGCCGGTGACACTGTGATATGCGCATACATATTTACAAAAGGGACTTGTTATAAAATGCGTATGTAAAACGGAAAATGCTGTGCAAGCTTCAGTTGCAGGTCAGAATGCTTGGGGACCAGTAAGTTAAATGACCTAAGGTGAATGGGAGGTCGAAATGCATGTCAGTCTCTGGCATACGTGCGGTACCTTAATGCTCGCAAAGGTGGAATGAGGAACCATAGCGTGCATAAATTGTTGATGAAACATGACGCATATATATATATATATATGTGAATTGTAGGGGCAGCATTTCCATTTATTATTATGTTAAATTTGCAAAAATATAAACGCATATATTTATATATAAATATATTCATTTACTTTCATATAGCATTATGTTAAATAAATATACTCATTATTTAAAACAGTTAGTCCCCCTCAGTAGTTTGAACAACGAAATGAGAAGACGAATATTGGCAGGTGCTAGCATTTCGTATTATCTCGTCAGTACCAATACAATAACAATAACAGCCCATTTTCAACACAATGGGTTTATCCGTCAAAGTCATGACGCACAAAGGAACATCTGGACTATTCCCACTGTGATGGAACCACCTGAGGTGACATCCCGAAATGTGCCTGTAATGACTCATGGCTCAAGACTCGTGTAACGTAGTTATCGACCCTGTTACCTAAAAATCCCACACCAATTGCATACTGGTTCACCTGGTCTGACGTAGCCTATATGTTAAAGGCGAAACGTTACCAAAGTACTATACCAAACCGATTGTTTCATAAACCTCGCTGAACTAATTAATTACATATTTTATTTTCGATTTCATCGAGCCATACCACCTCCGGTATGATCAAAATTTACAAGCAATGATGTGGCGCAACCGATACGTTACAAGGCATGTAATTGGCTGTGGCCAAATATAAATATGTGCATTTCTAGTTTTACAAATTTAACACGATAAGAAATGGTATTGCTGCTGCTTCAATCTATCCTCGGTTATATGCTTATGTAGAAATATATTTGTATAGTTAATATGGTAGCACGGTAATAAGCATTATACGGTGTAACAAGGCGCCACGTTATTACTCCTCGCAGAAAGTACCTAATGCACTTTCCAGTAACTGAACGTCACTGTACCAAAGTGTACGTTCTTTTCAACTCACGGATGTATTTGTCCTTTTACATATATGTTTGAATAAATAACTAATTATGTGCCTGTCAGTTTTCATGGAGTTTAACAATTAGCTGTAACTGTACATCACAAAGTTTGCGGGATAAAAGCGGTAGGTCAAGCATTTCATGAATATCATGATACGGTTATTGTGAATAACACTAAGGAAAATTTATCAGGTGCAGTAAATACAGAAATTATATGAAGCGTAACCAATAAAAGGATGGCAAAGGAAAAGGGAAGGAAATCCATTAATAGGGTTGACATGATGACATACAGGTAGCCCACATATATACGCAGGACTATAGGTTGCTTTATGTTCCTGCAATGGTGACGGGTGCATAGTAAGGCCATATGATTGCCACCTATGTGGCATTTGTTTGCGCACTCAACGAGACTGTATTGTTTGCCACGGTTGCCTGCATGAGCGATGCACGGAAAAATATCGTATGTTCAATGAGAGTGGTATCCTAATGGTCAATAAAGAAGTATCCATTGTTGGCTTTACTGCTCTAAATGAATGGAGCTTATTACGCCTACGTATGTTTCACAGGGAAACCTGAATATGACTGACGGCTGCACTTCTGTACTCGCCTGCAGGAGCCCCATGGATAGCCTTCACTTAGCCTATGTTTGTCTCATGACATTTGCATCCACGTAGGCACTATGAAAGCCTCACCTATCGGCTGCGCACATCTTGAAGGCTTGTTTTTAGTAATGCTATATTGGTCGCAGATCATCAGTGGCCTGCTGGGCACTGGCATATCCGCAATTGTTGGAACTCTAGTCCATAAATGCTGGTGTTTACTAAGCTCATAATGTCAGTCCATTAATAGGGTTGACATGATGACATACACGTAGCGCACATATATACGCAAGACCATAGGTTGCTTTATGTTCCTGCAATGGTGACGGGTGCATAGTAAGGTCAAATGATTGCCACAAATGTGGCATTTGTTTGCGCACTCAACGAGACTGTATTGTTTGCCACGGTTACCTGCATGAGCGATGCACGGAAAAATATAGTATGTTCAATGAGAGTGGTATCCTAATGGTCATTAAAGAAGTATCCATTGTTGGCTTTACTGTTGTAAATGAATGGAGCTTATTACGCCCACGTATGTTTCACATGGAAACCTGCATATGGCTTACGGCTGCACTTCTGTACTCGTTTGCAGGAGCCCCATTGACGGTCTTCACTTAGCCTATGTTCGTCTCTTGACATTTGCATCCACGTAGGCACTATGAAAGCCTCACCTACTGGCTGCGCACACCTTGATGGCTTGTTTTTAGTAATGCTATATTGGTCGCTGAGCATCAGTGGCCTGCTGGGCACTGGCATATCCGCAATTGTTGGAACTCTAGTCCATAAATACGGGTGTTTACTAAGCTCATAATGTCCCCGCAGCGGTAGTACGGGAAGCACCGCTAAGGAATCAGATAAGAATGATTCTGCACTTCCCCATGAATGGTTTTAACTATGCCCATGACATAGGCGTTATGTTTGCCACTGGAGAATTGCCAAGGCTTTGCGTCATGCAGCTTCATGACTGATACTAAAGACGTCTATGTATGTCTCACGGTGGTGGCATCATTATCGGCACGGGGGAGGACGCCACTTTGGGTGCCACGAGCCTCCACAAGTAGTACTTATGAAGTAAATATACGTCGCATACGTGCACTATTCTCGGTAGGAGGGAAGCCACAGAGGTGGCCTTAGGCAGTGCGCCAAAATGAACGCACTGACTGGGCTTTGTTACCGGTAACGGAAGCAGTTGTACGGGGTCACATGGCTTTCCACTTGTTTCCGTCATGGTCTGCAACTGCGTTGAATGCCTAATGCCGCGTATTAATGAACATATAGCAACGCTAACATAAAGGAGACACGAAAGAAATGCTGACGTCTGTACAGAATCTGAATATCCACGGCATCATGGGGAGCGTATGAGGCACTCTTGACCCACAATTTGCGAACACTGAGGAATGGTTTATGGATATGTGTTTCCTAGACACACATGAAAGCAATACGCGTGTAAGCAAGTCAGCGTTGACTTACTTAATAACATGGTAGCGATCTAGTGCACCTCCCTGTAGTGGTATGTATCCCTCATGTCAAAGATGTCAGAGGAGATTATTTGGATATAAAATACCGGTGGATTGCTGATAAAATTACCTTAACCTTTCATTGCGGGGTCACCTATCAACCGGAGATGAAGGTGCCTACGAACGACTGCACTATGGGACATACAAATACAACAATGATCAACGTTTATGTCTAGCATTTTCACTTGCCTTGGATGGATGTTGGCTTCGGACATGGTAAGGTGTTCATTTATCACACACCGGAAGCACTGCAATGCAGTGGTTTGCGGACAGGCGGAAGAGGTATTTCCCACCAGCAGCTGCAGGCTTCATACAAAAGTGATAACGGTAAACAACGTGCTTAACGGTTGTTGTGAGATGGGCACCGCACACCTATTTCATTGTAGGTCTAAGTTAAAATTAAATAATAGACGTCAATAGGAGTACCATGTTTTCTACATGTGCAGTATTGAGTCTACGCAAAGTAGATAACTGTAACGTATCGGTTTGTGCATCGGGTATCTCCTATTCAGTGTTTCCGGTGCAAGGCGTGATAACTCATAACTAAAGAGGTTGTTATTGATGCGAAAGGAGGGTGGGATTGCAACTCCTGTGTTGTCTAAAATTCCAAGGAAATGTGACGCAGGTAGTTCCACAGAGAACCCAAGTGGACTGCACAGTAATTTAATCGGTGGACGATTACGGACCCACCCACTGCGTCTGTGTCCCATTGCTCCAACAGCTGCAAGACGCCTGGTGTTTACCTGGTGCTTGCAGAGGGGAACACTTGGCTATAGGACAGAGGATAGCCCTGAAAAGGGCCGTTGCGTCGTTCTCGAGGAGATGGATAATGGGACCTAGTTAGTTATCTTAGGTTCATGCACAATGGGGACTTACTACCATGAAGCGGCGGGAACAAATTCAGTAATACCGTGGACGCTGGGTAAGGCGGCGTCATTGTAGGGTGCAGGGTAATCGTTACCATTTCTGTTGGATGATAAGTGAATAAAAATAAACAATTACGTCTTATCCCGATGCCAGATGTTACACTTGGAGGCGGGTCAGCAGCAGATGTTACACAGCACAGCTGTGTGGGAGCGGACTTGAGGATTGTGTTACTTTATAGGTGTAATCTGTTTACAGGCGTAATCTGTGTAAGCTCACAAACCTGCCTAGCAGCACACGACGGATTTGCACTGGCAGTCCGTCACCTCGGGCATCGCTTCACACCCACTAAGTGAAAAGGTGGGAACCTCGAGTGAGCAACAGGCATGTCGGACGCTTTGTTTACGGTGCAGGAACAGGAAAAGAACCTATCAGCAACGTTGCTTTACACAACAGGCGCCGGTGCCTGGGCCACTTGTTACACTTGCAGCCCACGGACTCCGGCGACGTGGGTTGTTTGCACGCAGAGAGTGTGGGTGGCAGAGGAGGAGTGTGTCCAAGCTAGCGCTTGATGGAGAGGCATGAAGGCCATCACTTGGACGCTGGCCTTGGTTGGATCGTATCGGCACCATGGTTGTGGTCCGACGCTATGGTTTCCCCATGTATTGCACCGGGGTGATCACCTAGGGTACCCTGCCATAAACCACTGGTAATTCCTCTTAGCGCTTGGTCAGGCAAGCCTATGACGACGCAATGCGTAGGGAAATTTTATGTGTTATCCTAATGACACTGAGCATCTGTGGAAAGGGATCTGGCTCACTATGCGGAATAATCTGATTGACGTACTATAAATGGTCACTGCACCGGCCACTACATATCCCCTATTTGTGGGAACCAGTTGCAATCCGGAGTAAACCTCCCGGTGGCGTGTTACCAAAATGGGACCACATGGGCGTTTACGCTAGAGGTAAACAGGAGCGTACGTGCTGACAAGGAAGACCGTTGGAGCGCCTTAATCAGCCATTATGCAGCAGATACCTCAGCACGGAACACACTTTCAACAGATAAGCTGATTGGGAGACGGCAGCAGACGCGCCACTGGTGTCGGTTCTGATTCATGTGCTGTAACGTCTGGAGCCAAGCACAAGGCGAGCTAAGTGGACTGCAGCCCGGAAGGCGAGACAGACCAACGGCACCCAGTATGGTCGTCAGTGACTTCATTTCCCGCTGCCAAGTCAACTTCCGTCCACTTCGAGCCTTGCGTCACCTTACACCTAGTAGACTGAACAAGCCCCTCCTATGTAAGCGGTGACCAAGGATACGTAGCACGTGCCCGAGCCAACGCAAAGTATTCAGGGCTATCTGCTGTTCTAAGGGGTAGCATGGTTATCACTACCCAGCACTCGTCTACGCACCTCATGGTTGCGGACACGCTGCTGCAATCCGACATCAGCAATGCATCGCATACAACGACGTTCAAAGACTTGAAGACGCCGCAGATCTTCAGACCGAAGGGGCCAGGTCTCACTAACAAGGAGCAGAACGGCCGTCACAGTTGCCTTGTATACAAGGCCTTTCAAACGGAGGGAAATTCCCTTCTGTCACCGAAGATGCCTCAGGTTCAAGAAGGCAGATCTGCTCTTTGCAATGTGTGAGCGGACGTCCGTTTCTATGGGTCTTTCATTGCTGATGCAGCTGCCAACGCAAGCGAATGAATCAGCCACCTCAACTTCCGCGTTAGCAAGCGTCAAGAAGTCAGCGAATGGCTGGTGGTCCTTCAGCAACACTCAGAACTTTGAAGGTGCGAAGTGCATACCAAATAATGGGACCACTCTATACAGGCTATTCAGGGTTGATTGTGCCGCCGCAACATCGTCGAAAAGCAAGACGATAGCGTCCGCATAATCTAGGTCAACCAACCTTTCACCATGCAGCACTTTAACGCTTACACCTTGGGATTCAGCAAGGGAACACTCCATGATAGAATGTACGACGAAATTAAACAAAAATGGACAAATTGGCCAACGCTGACGAACGCCACTTGTGGTCGGAAAGCTATCCGATAGGACACCGTAAACCCTGAAGCGGCCTGTACTGTTCGAGCATACCACGCGAAGGATGTTCACGTATTTCGCGGGAACACCTTTTCGCGCAAGCATTTGAACAGAACGCATCGATCGGCTGCCTCGAATACACTCTTGAAATCGAGGAACACAGCTATTGTCGGTCTGCGGTATGCGTGGCGCTACACTAGCACGTGCCGCAAAGTGAATACATGATCTACACAGCCACGTCCGTGGCGGTAACCGACCTGCTCTTCTGTACGGCAAGATTCCTGTTCCGCAGTGAGGCGCCGAACCGTAAGCGAGGCCAGTAATTTTAGCATAACTGGCGTTAGGCTAACGCCGTGGTGGTTCGCAGCGTTGGTGCGGCTTCCCTTTTGTATATTGCCATTATAATCGATTCACTCCAATTAGCCTGGGCAGTCGTTTTCTTCCACATACCTTGGAATAGGGTGGTCAGTGCCCTGCAGAGGACCGCACCTTCATCCCTAAATAGTGCAGGTGGGAGGGATCCGGGCCCGCGGCACAAACAAGCTTGAGGGCCGTTATTGCAACCAACTACCAGGTTACCTACATTAAAATGAAAACGAACGCACCACTGCTCGACATTTAGAGTAGGTGCCCACACTCCCCACCATTTACCATGCGGTATACCTTCAGTAAAGGAAATCCGCTAATTACGGACAACTTTTCTAACCGGTGTACCAAAATCATCTAATACAAAGTATGATGAATTAAGGACAGCAGATAGACATTCTTACGTTGACCTGCAATGTACCTTTGGCGGTACTTTCACTACATAATGCATGTCGTTCATACTGCTGAGCTAGGTATGAAACATTCTGTATGCAATTTAAAGGAAAAGTACCTGCTCAGCACAGGGATGCCTTGCAACGTTAAGGTGGATCAGGTAACACGTATTATAGCCGCTAATTCACCGATAACTTCGAAAGCGATAACCTTAGGAAAGGTTGAACAATGCGCAACATGCAATACCTCTAAACTTGGAGTGGGTAAACCTGAGACTAACAAGCATCATCCGCGGTGTTCTGTTGGAAGCAACAGGCTCACTCAACTCAGACGCACTTACGTGGTGTACCATGCTCTAAAGGTGAAGAGATCAATGTAATACTCTCGTACGCTTACCTTCCAAGAACCTTGCGTTGAAAGCGGATGTCTAGTTTCAAGAAGTGCGGTTATTCGTCACACAGGAAACACGTAGAGTCTCCTTCCCCTGAATACCCAACGCAGGATTTGTGGAACCAACGTTCACAACTGTCACGACAAACTCACTGAACATCAACTTTGTCTGATTCATTGTCTTCCTCCCGCGTAAAAACCCCACATACGTCCATTTCTTAATGTTTGACGGTGAAATCCGACGCTTCCGTTTGTTAACGAAAGAACGATAACCCGCTGAAGTCGTAATGCTCAGGTGACGAAAGGTCAATCGATGTGCCATGGTTGATGCCGCTAGTACCTACGTAACACGGAACGTATTGGGTGACTTGCATTTGCGGGGAACCTAACGACCGCGTACCACCAACATCCCGCATCCTTTCTTTTAAATAACCATCACCGTGCGCAATTCCGTTGTCCTTTGGCATGGGTACACCGCTGGTACTGGGTAAGCAAGGTGCAGCTATGGGAAGAACACTTCATACGGCGGAATTATCCCGGTTGCCTAACAATCGCTGATGTTCCAAGTCACCGTCGAGTCTCACAGAATCCGTGCACCGTCAAAGAGTGCAGTACAGCTTCACAATGCGCTCACTAACCAAAACCTTCGACAGCCCTTTCAGACTGCGCAACTTCTCTTGGAATCGAGATGTACCGAAGCTGCACATGTTTTTGCAACTGCGAAAAGATCTCCTGCCGCGTTCACGTAGACCGGACCACAGGCCTCACATCCAGCATGTGGTCCGTCTCATGAAGCGTCATATAATGCAACAACGAAGCCACCGACGCATTGAGCACTGCATCCTGTGTCCGAACATTCCATCGGCAATTAACCCAAAATGTCCACATACGCATAGCTCGCCTAGCGGTTACGTGACATATATGGGCAGAGGGCGTACACCACTGATGATGAAATGCGCACTCACAGGACTCCACCGTAACAGCGTAGGAACGGGTAGCCGTACCACGAACAAAACAAACCAACCATTGCGGATCTAGTTCCTTGAAAACGATGATACGTGCACTCCTCCAATGTCGCAGCCATGTTTTGCTAGCGAAGGGAAGAAAACTCGTCAACCTCTGCGCTGCCATGGACAATTTTGGTGGTCGTGCGCACGGGAACGCGTTATGCCTCCCAAGAATTTGCAGCCTATCCTGAATCAACATGTTTACGCGATCAATAAACACCGTAAACATAGTATGTAGGGAGGACTGCCCCATAAGCTGCCTCTTCAGGTGTTTGTTAACGTTCTTAACCCGGTTGTTTGTAGGGCAACCGAATAAGCACACCTCCCGCAAACTGTGAGCAGCCCAGGACGACTTACATCGCGGCCACGTTCACTGTAAGTACCTAAAGCATTCCACCTTCCTCGCTGCTATGACTTTCAGCAGCTTGTCGGATTGCTCGGCATCACGCTTATAGATCAATTTATGCAGGCAGTGGCGCAGAAGGCTTCTGTCCGCTGAACACGTTTCCGATAGACGAATAATCCGGCGTGATATATCCCTCAACACGTGAAAACGGCAATACACCACAGACGCGTTAAGATAACCCAAGATCATTTCTCGCACCTGCGCCATGCATCTATCCATCACAACAGTGCGTACAGGTTCCGTGCAAGGTAGCGTCACTTGCATCGCTTCCACAGCTTGCCGGTAGCTGGCGTGGGTCTCATTCAGCATCAACGCATAGGAAAATGAATACGCCACACCTGTTACATCCAGAGGCATACAGCGCCACAACATATATCCCCATAAGTCACTTGGTGAGCTGCGTCCGACAATATTACTTCGCAGTATTGTTCCGCAATAGTCTCCATAACCGATGGCACTAAGAACAGAATCGCACCACCTTACCCCCTTCACCATATGACAAGCGCCGTGCCGCTCCAACCATTCCGTTATCTCCCTTCACTTCCCCTGTCTTCCGCTTCCTGTGGCGCCTTCTAAGGATCTTGAGATCATTTGCGTTGAACGTCCGCCATCGATATGTACTCACGTTTTTCTCTATCAATTTTGGAAATGAACATCATGGAATACACCTCGTTCTCCTGCGCCTCCGGCAACCGCCTGCTTTTGGGATACAGCCATGGCTTGCCAACATGGAAAGCATGACAATGACATCAAGGTGGTTTTCATCGTTCGTAAACTCCGCCCTTCAACTTGAAAGAGGATTGCGCTTCGCAATCCAGCATTCTGTAATTATGTAGCATTTATTATACGGCGAGAATCGCAACTTACCGTTGCTCACGAACATTGCTACGCCTACCATGAACACAGAGATACTGCACGTACTGGTACAGGTGAGCCTCGGGCAACTGCTTCCCCGTTTGCCGTTCACACTGCTGCCGAGTCATCGCTGTATGCTTGTAAAAAGCTGTGGCAGTAGCAAATTGAAAGTTCTTTACATTGCACAACCTACACAAATTTCCAATATTGTTTACGCACCAACAGACAGAATCTCTCGGAATCATCCACCGTTAGGCTGTTTGATTGCATTATGAGGAAAATGCGTTACTTGATAATGTTCCGTGGTACAAATGGTATATAGCAACGATGTAACTTAGCAACGTAGTCAGGCAGGAAAAGTGCGCAGTAGCTGGAAATTGTAGATGAACTTGGATGGTGTACTGAGTTGTGATGCAATAGAAATGGTTACTGATAAGTGTGCATATGTATGTTGTTTGTTGTATGATTTAGGCGGCAATAGTTAACGTTGCTGCTACTCCTATGCTTGTGGATGGCGGTGCGTTGTTCAGGTCTTTGGCTAGGGGACGTATTCCGGTGTTGAAGACATGGAGGGACATTTGGGACGATTTAAGATTGAAACGGCGTATAGTTTTCTCTGAGTGACATCCGTGTCCGCGGCAGTATACAAGCGTGGAAGGGGAAGCGTTTGCCGGATGCCGGTGGCTACGGTCGCATAATGTACCGTTACTTTCATTGTAAACTTTCGGGATTTCGTGGCTAGCGGTGGGTTAATATTTATCCATGACGTTAACTAATGCATGTAGATACAAAGCGTAAAACTGCGAGGCGCGGTTCTCCGTGGATATGAAGGTGGGTTGATATGTCGTCGGAAGTTACTGCATGATCCTTGGTCATGATTTCTACCTGGGTAATCCCTGGTTGTACGCACGAAACCGTCGGCTGTCATTGCGAAGGAGAAGTAAGTGCTGCGGTTGATGGACAGTTTCCACAGCACACCGGATTTGTGGCGGCTCATCTATCAGGAATACGGCACGGGTGTATCCCGCATGGACCTGCGTAATTTGCGCATCCGTCATCAAGGTAGGACGTCATGTGAGGTTTCGGATGTGGCCTCCAGGTTGGAACGTCACGGTGTTTGACGGTTGGTGTCAGAGGGAAATCAGATTCGGTATGTGTTCTTTTCTCCATCTGTTGTCCGTAGCATCGTTAAACGGTATGGTGAGGGTTCAGTATGCGATGTTACACACCAGTTAAATTATGCAGGATACGTGTTGTGGCATTACATGTTCGTAGACGTAACTGGGCTAGAGATTTCTTTCTTCTACGCCTTATTACCGGATGACACGTCGCAAAGCTAAGGGTAAGCGGTGGAAGCGATGAGGATGATGGCGCCGAGCAGTAGATATTGCAGCACGGTGGTGATGGATAAATTTGCAGCTCAGTTTAGGGTTTTTCATCGTTTCTATCCAAACACAATATCGTGTTTTGCCACTACCATGTGAAAGTTGACATGACTCGACGGTGCGATTGCTTACGTGGGATATCTGATGCTCGACGAATATAGTTACGCGCGTGGTTGCATAACCTGATCTACACTGGTGATGCTTCCCTGTTTGAAATGGTATTGAACGCCGTGAGACTGGGTAATGCTAAATGCTACCGTTATTTGTGCGGAACGTGGTTCCAGTACGCGGAATCTTGGGCGGCTCACAGACAGAGGGAGGTTGTGATTTTTGGATGCCATACGACCAACAGGGGAAGAATGAATCCAAGCATCTGAAGGAGTATTTTCTGAGAGATCCTCCTTGCTGACTCTCTTCACCTGCATCGTTGAGCAGGTCACTAGTATCGTGCATGAACGGAACAGCATAATAGGTAGGCGTAGCATGAGCGCGGTTTCCATTCCAGCTGAGATGTCTTCAGCGGCTTCCGTTTACACACAGCCCAGTGGTTTTGAAGGAAATGTATTCCTAGCCTATTCCCGGGCATCCACATTTATCGGTTGTCGGTCTGGTGGGCCGTATGGCTTAGTAGGCTGTCCTCCGTCCACGGTGCGTCGTGTTTAAATCACCCGCGGAAGCAATTGTGATTGCGAGTTTAGTCGGCACTGGCATCTAGCATGTGCTCGCATCCGTTATGTGGTGTGCCTTCACGGACATTCGGCGGATGACATACTTCAGGCTTGTCGGTGGAGTGCGCCACGGCAAGCCGTCGCAGGTAGCTCAGACGGTGTGTCGGACGAAAGTTTTTGGAGCGCCGAGGTCGTCAGCCCGCGGATAGCAATGCCGTTGTCCGCCGTACTTTGAAACTTCGCAAGACCCAAGAAGTGTTGCAGGACATTATCAGCCAAATATGCAGCTATGGATCGGATAACTTCTCCGCCGCATTTAACGCCTTGTGAATGTTTGCGTCACTGATGTGGAAGGAAGGAAGCTTTCAGTGGTATGGTCGCGCCTCTAGGTGGCCTGTTCCCCTTCTCCTGGTGACGGAGGCTAACGTACGGAAGTTATGTGGCTTACGAACGCCGGGATCCTCACGTGATGTCACAGCGGTCGCCGTAGCCACAACGCTAGGAAGCGAGGTTCCGAGGCCCTTGCAACCCACTGACGTGAATGAGGTCCACCCGATGAGTTCAAGGCAACCGACGGTTCCCTCCACATTCGCAACTGAGTCAAGGAAGCGCAAATCCTCACTGAAGTGCCGCGTAACTGAGGTCAGCCCCAGTAAGAGTGATCCAAGTGGCAAGTATTTCCGGAAGCTTCACACTACCACATCCTCCTCCTACAGGGTGCCGTTAACCGGAAACCGAGTACTCAGAGAGGCAGTTCCAAAGAACTCTGTGAGTTCTACCAGCGGTGATGCCGTAGATTGGGTTAAGTGCGATGCGTGCTCGCAATGGTGCCATGCATCCTGTGTTTGCTACGCGGGAGATGCGGATTTCGTGGGTTTCTCTTGCTCGCCGTGGTGCCTGAGCAACCGCTGGAAACGGCCTCCGATGACAAGCCCTCAAGGTATGCCTCATTAGCACGCAAAACCTTATGCCCTTTCTGGTCGTTACAGACTGCATTGCACTTTCTTTGATAAGAATCAGACTAGCTTACTCGAAAACAACTTGTGACTTACGGAGATATATTTTGTGGCGCTGTATGACTCTGGATGTAACAGGTGTGGCGTTACTTGTGAATGGAAGGATTTTGGTGGGTATTTTTGTTCGTCGCAATCAGCCGACAATTCAGATATGTCGACCAGCTGTCCGGAAAAGCACCAGACGGCCGTTTCGCCCTATTGGGGCTCATCAGTGGTGCGCTTCCTTCGGTCTTCTATGGAGGATCGAACCCATGTCTGCTAGTTGTTCTTGCCCACTAGCCCGCAGCTTATGCAACTGCGCCATGGAGGACGGTACCTGACTATCGTGAATTGTTAGCTAAATGCGATATAGCTCGACGCATCCTCCACTGCCATGCAGGCACCTGCCATGCAGATGACAGCGGTCGGCCTTCCGGCGTCAGGACTTCCCGGTTACGGCAGCTATGAATCGACATAGCATTTTCTGGAATCCGTACGGGCGAATTGGTATTACTTGTGAATGGAAGGATTTTGGTGGGTATTTTTGTTCGTCGCAATCAGCCGACAATTCAGATATGTCGACCAGCTGTCCGGAAAAGCACCAGACGGCCGTTTCGCCCTATTGGGGCTCATCAGTGGTGCGCATCCTTCGGTCCTCTATGGAGGATCGAACCCATGACTGCTAGTGGCTCTTGCCAACTAGCCCGCAGCTTATGCAACTGCGCCATGGAGGACGGTACCTGACTATCGTGAATTGTTAGCTAAATGCGATATAGCCCGACGCATCCTCCACTGCCATGCAGGCACCTGCCATGCAGATGACAGCGGTCGGCCTTCCGGCGCAGTTGCATAAGCTGCGGGCTAGTTGGCAAGAGCCACTAGCAGTCATGGGTTCGATCCTCCATAGAGGACCGAAGGATGCGCACCACTGATGAGCCCCAATAGGGCGAAACGGCCGTCTGGTGTGGCGTATTCATTATCCTATGCGTTGCTGCTGAATGAGACCCACGCCAGCTACCGGCAAGCTGTGGAAGCGATGCAAGTGACGCTACCTTGCACGGAACCTGTACGTACAGTTGTAATGCATAAATGCATGGCGCAGGTGCGGGAAATGACCTTGGGTTATCTTAACGCGTCTGTGGTGTATTGCCGTTTTCACGTGTTGTGGGATATATCACGCCGGATTATTCGTCTATCGGAAAGGTGTTCAGCGGACAGAAGCCTTCCGCGTCACTGCCTGCATAAATTGATCTATAAGCGTGATGCCGAGCAATCCGACAAGCTGCTGAAAGTCATAGCAGCGAGGAATGTGGAATGCTTTAGTTACCTACAGTGAACGTGGCCGCGCTGTAAGTCGTCCTGGGCTGCTCACAGTTTGCGGGAGGTGTGCTTATTCGGTTGCCCTACAAACAACCGGGTTAAGAACGTTAACAAACACCTGAAGAGGCAGCTTATGGGGCAGTCCGTGCTACATACTGTGTTTACGGTTTTTATTGATCGCCTAAACATGTTGATTCAGGATAGGCTGCAAATTCTTGGGAGGCATAACGCGTTCCCGTACGCACCACCACCAAAATTGTCCATGGCAGCGCAGAGGATGACGAGTTTTCTTCCCTACGCTAGCAAAACATTGCTGCGACATTGGAGGAGTGCACGTATCATCGTTTTCAAGGAACTAGGTCCGCAATGGTCGGTTTGTTTTGTTCGTGGTACGGCTACCCGTTCCTACGCTGTTACAGTGGAATCCTGTGAGTGCGCATTTCATCATCAGTGGTGTACGCCCTCTGCCCATATATGTCACGTAACCGCTAGGCGAGCTATCCGTATGTGGACATTTTGGGTTAATTGCCGATGGAATGTTCGGACACAGGATGCAGTGCACAATGAGTCAGTATACTGACCATGTGCTAGACCCACTGCCTTTCGGGTGTATATTTTATCGAAGGCTTTGGCTGAGGACCCGAGTCGTTCTCATGTCAGGTGCGGGCACCCTGGCAGTATCCTAGTCCTTCCTCTTCGGACGTTAGGAACTGGTCAATGGCCCGCTTCCCGTAACATCTAGCCAATGGGAGACAACCGGTCTACGGGTTATAAGCTCACAGCTCAATTCGCGTAGAGCACGAGCGCCACGCATTGTCTCTGACGGTGGGAGGACACCACCGGGTGTTCAATGGTTTGCTACTGTCCGCCTCAAGCCAGGCAGCCCCTGGTCAAATTGGTACAAACACGCCAAAACCCAACTGGGTCTGGCCGTGGTCGCAGGTGTATCCTGCTACGGTGGCAAAACACATATGTGTCGTTCCAGTACCTCCAAGGCTGGGTGCGACAGCCGTCTAGCTGATCCCAATCTCTCTCTGCAATCACGTTCCCGAGCTGGATCTGCTCCCACTGCCTTGTGGGTCAGGCTACTGAGCCAAAGGCTCCGGGTGTAGTCCCTCAATCAAATCCCCGAAGCACAACGACCACGTCGTGTGCGATTGCTCACCAATGAAATCGTATGCCTTCCCGCAAAGCACTCAGCATCGGGTGCTGGAACGTGCGCACACTACTGGACCGAAACTCCAGCGAGCGCCCGGAGCGACGCACTGCACTCGTCGCGATGGAACTGGCAAGCTACCACGTCGATATGGTGGCGCTCGGTGAAACCCGGCTAGCTGATCAAGGTAAGTTGCATGAAGTAGGTGCTGGCTACACATTCTACTGGGAGGGCAACGCCGCCTCTGCACCACGTGAACATGGGGTCCGATTTGCAACCTCCGATCGAATCCATGGCCAGCTGGTAGTTAAACCAACTAGCATCAGCGCGCGACAGATGACTGTTCGCATACAACTCGGAAGAGAAAGCTTACCACCAGTATAAACACGTACCGTCGGACCATGTGTTATCCTGATGACACGCGTGATATATTCTACACTCAGCTATCATCCGTGCTACACTATGTACTGAAGAGCGTCCGACTAGTCCTGCTGGGCGATTTCAACGCGTGTGTTGGGCGTGATGCATCGGTGTGGACAGATGTTATCCGTTCGCATGGCATGGGTTCACCGAATGCGAACGGTGACAGGCTGCTCTCACTGTGTGCCACTCACGGCCTGACGATCACAAACACCCGGTTTACACTGAATGCGAGCGATATGGCAAATTGGACGCACACACGGAGTGGTCACGCTCACCTGCTCAACTATGTCAACGTACGTCAGCGTGACACGCTTGAAGTGCGCATGACACGTGTACTGCGTGAAGCTGAGTGTGGCACTGATCACAAATTGTTGTACACCAAACTGTACATATATTTTTGTGAATCAGTGTACTGCCCTCCAGACGTGAATCGGAGTAAATTTAACATTCGCTCCCTCGGTACTGTGGCGAAACGTAATGAGCTGGAGAAGGCGATGGCTGCACGCCTGTGTGGTGTTGTGGAATGTATAGCCACAGTGGGCGACCTGTGGCACCACATTCGCGACCAGGTGACAGCTGCTGCCGAGGAGACCATCGGGCGCGCAAACTGTAAGCTGCCTGATTGGTTTGCAGCAAACCATGCGACGATTGGCGCATTGGTGTCTGAGAAGAATGCAGCATTTGCTGCACATGTGGCAGACCCCAGTGACTTGAGGAAGAAGAGTCAGTTTCGCAAACTTCGACGGCGACTGACCCGAGAGCTCCGTCGCAGTAAACTTGCATAGTGGACGGAGAAGACAAAGCAGATGGAATGCTACGCCGAACGCCGCCAACACAGGGAATTCTTTGACTCCTTGAAAGCAGTGTATGGGCAGAGGTTGGAGCCGCCGAGGACGCTGATCGACGGTAGTTCAGGCGCTACCTGCACACAAACTGCAGACAAAATGCAGATCTGACGGACACACTTCGACTGTATCTTGAACAACCGTTCAGAGATCGACCGGCCTACATTGAACTCTCTGAAGCAGCACAATATAAAGACGAGTCTGGCGGATACTCCGAGACTAAGTGAGACGCAGAGTGCGCTTGCTCGGCTGCGAAAATGCATATGTGCCGGAGCCGACGGCATGCAGCCTGAAGTATTGAAACAAAACGGACCCGCGTTGTTGAATGCGCTGCAACACTTGGTGCAACGCGTATGTATTGGGGAGGTGGTGCCTCCTGCGCTGAAGGATTCCCTTGTGCTAGCACTGTACAAGAGAAGAAAGAACAAGAAACGGTGCACATATTATCAAGCTGTATTTGGGAATCAAGCGCACACAAGGCGGTGGCTTAACCCTAGTCCGCTCCACACAGCGTGCATGGAAACGCGGCCACAAGGACCGTGCACCCTATTCCCTCCTGCAACGACCAACTGCCTCCTGGCGTCAATATGGACAAAGTAGTGGGTAATAGACCGGTAGGCACCTTGTCAACATGCCATCAAGCGCAGCCACACACGGGATAGCAATCAACCGCCAAACACCTGAAACGACAAGGTAAATTAAAGTAAATCCAATAATGCACACAGATACCGTGGCATAACTCTTCGCTAGATTAACATTTGAAGTAAGTTGGTTAGCAGCGAATCCGCGATAAGTAAGAAATGTCCACAAGTTACTTAAAGATGCTGCAAACGCAGGAAAGTTACTGAACATAAGAGCAATTAGTGGAAGCAACGTGGCCAGTTAATGGAAGATTATTCAGGTAGGCAGATCAAACCAAATAAATTTAGATGAAATATAGCTAGCTTAAAAAGACCTAGTTTAAGTGTAATTTGGTTTAGCCCAACTGCGGTGAAGAAGCATCAAGAATGCATCAGCCTTAGCATAGGGCACATGCATATATATATGTTGGTGTCAGAGAAGAATGCAGCATTTGCTGCGCATGTGGCAGACCCCAGCGACTTGGGGCAGATTAGTCAGTTTCGCAAACTTCGACGGCGACTGACGCGAGAGCTCCGTTGCATTAAAATGCATGGTGGACGGAGAAGGCGAAGCAAATTGGATGCTACGCCGACTGCCGCCAACACAAGGAATTCTTTGACTCCTTGTATGCGGTGTATGGACCGAGAGTGGAGCCGCTGAGGACACTGATCGATGGTAGTTCAGGCGCTACCTGCACACAAACTGCAGACATAATGCAGACCAGACGGACACACTTCGACTGTCTCTTGAACAACCGTTCAGAGATCGACTGGCTTATATTGAACTTCCTGAAGCAGCACGACGTGAAGGTGGATCTGGCGGATACGCCGACACGGGATTAGACGCGGGAAGCACTTGCTCAGCTGCGAAACGGCAAGTGTGCCGGAGCCGACGGGATCCCGCCTGAACTATTGAAACACGGTGGAACCGCGTTATTGACTGCGCTGCACCACTTGGTGCAACGCGTGTGGACTGAGGAGGAGGTGCCTCCTGAGCTGAAGGATTCCCTTGTGCTACCACTGTACAATTAAAGGTAGCAAGCAATGTTGCACGAATTATCGTGGCATCAACTTGCTGAGTTGTGGGGGCAAGGTGAAAGCCCGAATCCTGCTCAATCGCCTCGTGAGTCAGGTTGTGGAAAATAACGTGGCGGAAGAGCAATGTGTGCGACTCGTCAGTTGCAATAGAAGTGCAGAGAACGACACAAGCCATTGTACTCACTTTTTGTTGATTTCACCAAGGCATTTGATACGGTGAACCGCAAGGCATTGTGGCTGGTGTTGGGTAAGTTTGGTTGCCCGCGTAAGTTTGTAAGTTTAATTGTATGTCTGCACAGTGTTATGCGAGCGAGGGTGCAGCTGAGTGGAGAGACCCCGAATGACTTTGCAGTTGTTTCTGGTGTGAAGCAAGGCTGTGTCTTAGCTCCTGCCCTGTTTAATATCTATCTTCATGCAATGTTGTATTGTGCTTTTGATGCGGCTTGTGCTTACGGTGTTCGTGTGGAGCACCGTATTTATTGTGGGTTGCTGAACATCCGTCGTTTCAGTGCGAGAACTCTAGTCCGTGAGACAACTATCCGTATGTTGCTGTTTGCTGATGACTGTGCGTTGTTTTCACACAGCGCGGATGAGTTGCAGCACATGACTAATGCTCTGGCTTCGACAGCGACCAAATCCTGGCTCACCATCAACACAAGCAAAACTGTCTGTCACTTTCAGTCTTCACCGGAGGTGCAATCTTCAATATTGCCGCAAATCAGCATTGGTGCTGAAGTATTGGAAACCACCTCCCGCTTCTGCTACCTTGGGAGGGTGATATCGACTGATCAGCAGCTACACATTGAGTTGCGTAATCGCGTGTCGAAGGCGGCAGCGGCATTCGGGAAGCTAGAGTACCGAGTGTGGAACAACCATCAGCTTAGCATTGGCACGAAACTGATGGTGTACAAATCCATGGTACTGTCCGTTCTTCTATACGGCAGTGAAACGTGGACGATGTACCGTCGGGATGTGCGATATCTAGAGCGGTTCCATCAGCAGTGTCTGCGACGAATCTTGCGGATCGGTTGGAACGACAGAGTTGCAGACACGGAAGTTTTGCGCCGAAGGGGATGTATGCAGTGGACGGCATACTTTTACTGCGACACCTGAGATGGCTCGGTCTTGTGAGCCGTATGGATTCAACGCGGATACCGAAACAACTTTTATACGGTCAGCTGAGTATTGGGAAGCGGCACGTGGGGAAACCAAAGATACGTTACCAGGACTTGATTAAAGTGAGCCTCACACGTTCTACTCTTGATTGCAGATCATGGAAATCGAAGGCGGTTGATCGGCGTGCATGGCGCGATCTAATCACGAAGGCAGTTGCTGAAGTGCGGGAGAAAGCCCTCAGGCATGCAGAGAAGAAGCGGCAAGTGCGGAAGCGGCAAGCACCGATGAATTGTACTCCATCGACATCGAGCGCATTGTGCTGTAGGACATGCGGTCGCGAGTGCCTTAGTCAGGCAGGCCTAGTGAGCCATGACAGAGGTCTCTCGGGACCACTGCCGAAGCGCCGACGGGTCCCGCAGTGAACGTAGGCAGCACAGGCGCAGCGTTTGTAGGCACGCTGAATTCGATTTACTAACCGCATGCTTGCATTCTAAGTCTCTTTATTTCAGGTGGTGGGTTTTCGGTTCTGTCCTAATGCCTTTCTTTCTCATATAAATGTCTAGTGGGCCATGAGCTAGGTCCTTTGGGGCCACTACAGAAGCGACGACGGGTCCTGCAGAGAATTACGGCGAGCCGGCGCAGCGTTTGTAGGCACGCTGAATTCGATTTACTAACCGCGTGCTTGCATGCTAAGTCTCTTTATTTCAGGTGGTGGGTTTACAGTTTGTGCCTTAATGCTTTTCATTCTCATATAAATATCTCCCTGTACTCTATTCCATTAACTTGCACACCTCGCCTAAGCCAATTGTATTCGATTTCCGTAGCATATTTGTGTTCGTGGCATTCCGTGAACTATATTTCCTGACCTCATGCACTTAGCTAGGATTTGTTTGTAAACAACTTATTACATATGCTATTTAATCAAGGTTTATATCACCGTTTCCTTATGCATTAATCGAGTTTTTCTCCTTTACTCTCTCTCTCAGGCTTTTGGCTGTTGTTTGATATCCCCGGTGTGGATGCGCTTGATGTGCATGTTGACAAGGTGCTTTCCTGTCTATTACCCACTACCTCGTCCATACTGGCTCCAGGAGACAGTTGGTCTTTGCTGGAGGGGACGGGGTGCACGGTCCTTGTGGCCGTGTTAGGATCAAAGAGCGGTTCCATGCAGTCAGTGTGGAGCGGACTATGTTCCAGCCTCCGCCTTGTGTGCGCTTGATTCCCAAATACAGTGTGCTTGTGTTTGCTTGTGAAGGAGTGTGTGCCGGCTCCGTTGAAGAAACGTGGTTCCATTTCGCATGCCTCCCGGTCTTATTCCTTCGGGTTTACACTGGATATGGGGTGTGTGGTTACAGCTGTGGGTGGTGCAGGGCAAGCCATCCGTGGTCGCTCTGTAGGCGCAGGCGTCCTGTGGCTTGCCACAGTGAGAGGCAAATCCGAAACTGGATGCCGCCTAAAGTACATATAAATAAATATATATAACTGTATATATATATTGCCGTGGAGAAAACACATGTAGAGTAGTTATATACATTTATATTTACGATATTATACGTATATAAATATAAATAGTATTTGCATTCCCTTCGCATTTCCATACTTGCATAATTGCTATCAGAATTCCTGAATGTTTCATATACACATACCTTATAAATAACACCCAACAGGTACCGGCATTACATATTAGCCAAGTTTTTCCGCTTAATGAAGTAAGTAAATCTGTCAATAGTCATTCACATTGCCATAATCTTTTAACAGCCGCCCATCCCTTCTAACGCTTCCGTAAATGGTACCATTATTGGACCATACAACCTTTCAATGACATCATGGTTTTCTCCAAAAATCCTCCCCTGCATTGCATGTATTGATTCCTCTGTTACTGCATTACCAGTTTTACATCTCTGGAGAATTAGCGCCGTCTCACGCATCGTGATATCAAGAAACACAACATATAGAATAATCAGGCAACAGATATTAATGCCCCTTATCCAAGGAAATAAGTTACCTTACCAATTGCTTCATGCAACCATAACCTTTACATACATGAAGCAACTGCATTAAAACTTATTCGCTCCATAAAACATCCGCTCACACATCACCTGCATTTACCAGTTGCCCGTTTCGATTAGGCCGTTACCATCAACTGCACCTGTTATCATCAACTTAATTTATCATAACCGTTTTCAGGAAGAAAATCTACACACCATTATCTTTTGTTTCTCGCACATTGATACCATTGGAATTAATAATATACTATGCAGCCCCTCAAACTATCCTGGATGTCCCCGAGGACAATGGAAGCGAAACCCTTTCCCGCCAGTACAAAAATTAGACTTTCACCCAACCCAGTGCTAGGGTTCAAATTTGTCCAGGGTCCAAAAGCGCTACATAGTCATCACAGGAAGTCACGTGACTAGCGTTGTCCACGCGAATCACATATAACTAGGTGAGCTTTTTACTCCCATATCCTGAAACCAGTTCAAGTGCACCTGAGTGCATGCACCTATCAGAGTGCACTCACATACTGTGAGTCGCACATGCGTCATTTAAAATGAGCATGCGTGCACCGCAAACTCAGACAAATGTCTAGACGCCCTCTCGCGTGGTTTCTCATGTGGAACAATCCAGCCGCGACAGCACTTGGCATCGTTCAGCTACCTGAATCCCGCGGGGCCCAATAAACGTTTCAAGGGGAGCGCGGAAATGGCAACGCCACAAGGCCTTTTCAACTGTTCCTCAGATGCCGACACCCCGTACGGGCAACACAATGCAGCAACTATTTCCCGGAGCACACCACGAACTGGGTTATAATCCAACCGCGGCAGCGCAATACCGTACAAAGTCTGATTCAAGGGTCGTTGGACCTTGGTCCAACATCAACGGAGTCCAAACGAAACCCCTGCAACCACGGCGAGAAACCGCGAAGGAACTCATTCAAGATATGAAAAATGCAATGTCCCTCGGCGACGTTATACTTATATATCCGGAATCGTTCATGCGTTACTACTCACTTTTGCGGAGAAGATTGTTGCAGGTCACATAACCCAACCAACTTCGAACAAGACAATCACCGAGTGGCACTGGGCGACTCCGGAGCCGGAATATCCAAGTACGCCAACGAACATTCCACCCTAATCGAGTCATTCTATTGAAAACACGAGACAACATGGTGGGATGGTTAAAAAAGCCAGAAGCTAGTTGTCATCGACGACTACCATGGCCAAAGTCCAATACAAACGTTACTCTACCTCTTCGACCGATACCCCTTAAAGGTGAACTGTAAAGGACACAATGTCGTGTTTACTGCGGAACGCCTCCTAATCACTGCGAAACAAGATCTCGCAACCTACTACGGAATGCAACAACCCAAAAGATTAGGATGCTTCTTACACCGTAGTGTTAGCAAAGCATCTACTTGAACGTTGTGTTGTACAAAATGTCTTCATTTACTACACTGCCAACGCCGCACGAGTTATGCGACCATCGCGAAACCGAACATAGACAGGCACGTAGAGCGCTCCGAAACTAGAACAATGTGCCGAAAATTCCGTAGTCATGTTCACAGACTGCATGAATAGCCCGCAATGCAATATACTGATATCGTTAGTCAACGGTTTGCGCTTCGCGGTAAGCGTACCGCCATTCGTTCATAGAGTTTTGCGTGAGATGGAGAAATCTCGATAACGTACATACTCGCGACATGAACCCTTAAGTAGGATGCATTCCGCATCCTTACAATCGAGCTAATCGCCTGAATACCGCGAACCTGCAATACCGATCCGCGTACAAGCACTATTCAATGCATTGAATGATATCGTTCCTCTGCGTATATCACTCCGGAACCGAACGTTTATACCCTTTATTCAGAATCGTTCATACATATACAACATAGCTTTCGCTTGAGGCAAGTAATCCAACTTGGGGACAATCTCGGACATAACCGTAGTAGACAGGCAATCCATCTGATAAAGTAACTTATGGCAGACAAGTTGGCGTCCTCTTCATCCGCGAAACCGCAATCTAGAAAGTCGGCGGCGAAATACTCGCCGCTTAAACGGACGCCTCCGAATCCGGGCGATACGATAACGGCGGTATATCCGCCGATTGACACCTGCCGTCATAATCCCTCACTATGTGCGCGCGAAAACTTAGCATCGGCGAAAGCAGTTGATCCAAATGCTTAGTCATATCCAACAGCGCTTCCTTATTCTGCATTGTACAACAGGTACCTTTACACCAACCGTAATGATCATTCTAACGTTGAATTTGCACTAACAACTGCGCCGCCGCCTTACGCCACTTAGGGATCTCGTCACACATCGAAATATATATATTTGTATATATATGCAGTTTAGTCAGGCATAAATTTACGCCTTTTGATATCCAGTTAACCTGTGGAGCTGAACACATGAAGACATCCCAGCACAGCTTTTGCACCTGTAAATAGTCCCGTTCACTACCACCAATAACAAATGCTAATCAGTCTCCAGTGAAAAATTAACACATGTGGATGCCCCGGAGTTTGCTGTCGTTCTGTCTGATAAAGCGTATGTAATGGTTAGCGAGTTAGGTTCTACGCGTCAGGGATGACTTAACCCGTAATATACCAGTGGCGGAGTCATGATGATATCGTCCTCGCCCCCGCGCTTGTGTATAGACTACCCCAAAGTGCCTAGAGAACTGGTATCCTCTCATGTGGGGTAACGCTGGGAAGGTGTTGGTATATGGATTTCATGGAAGAAGGACAGGCATACGCAAATACGGTTGTAGATCTTACGTAAACGGGCGCGAATCACTGCCCTTGCAGTAGGTTAGTGAACATTTGACCGTCCACTGAGTCATAGAGGTAAATCGTCCGAAGTGTGATCAGCGGCAATAGGCAGGGGCAGTTAGGGTAATATGGAGGGTAATGCCCCCGATAGAGTTATCAGCTGGAATGCTGCGCGAATGGCATGTTAAATGAAGTAGTGATAACTGATCGTTAATGTGCGCTGCACATTCCATTCATGTATATGCCACCGAATAGGTGAGCACCCCGATTTAAATTTTCAGACGATTACGGACCCACCCACTGCACCTATGTCCCCGTGCTGCAAACAATGCAGGGAAGATGCAAGGCCAAAGGACAGAGGGTGGCCCTGAAAAGCGCCGTTGGGTCGTTTACGAAGACATGGATGTTAGGGAGCGATGACACGTACCAAATGGACGGGCCACTGCGACTTACTATCCCGAGAACGCGCCAAGCTGATCCACATCAGCTACGAGGTGACATGTGCTGTAAAATGGGAGTATGGAACTTCTTACTCTCTTGCCTAGGCAAATTGGGGATTTCATGTTGCCGCGGACGGTTGCTAATTTCGCTGCGGAGCTTGGTGATGCCGGTGCCTAGGATATCTGTGGAAGGGAAAGCGCCCGCGGTAATCGTACTTACCTTCTGTCATCACGCAGCGCGTGAAGCTGGTCGTCATGGTCCACGTGTGTCTGTGAACAAGCGGCGCGCGTTCTGCACCAATGCGGATGCTGGCTGACGTAACTGCAAGCGGTGGCCGGCGTGCTTTCTAACTCTCTCGGTAGAAAGATACCTGATTGAGAAATTAGACCTTACCCGTTATCATGATGGGAAACCTGTGCGGCGATGGCTGTGTTTGGGAATAGGTTTCAGCGTAAGAAATGGACTGCGGCACTGTACCGTTATTACCCCCCCCCCCCCCCCCCCCCCCCCCCCCCCCCCCCCCCCCCCCCCCCCCCCCCCCCCCCCCCCCCCCCCCCCCCCCCCCCCCCCCCCCCCCCCCCCCCCCCCCCCCCCCCCCCCCCCCCCCCCCCCCCCCCCCCCCCCCCCCCCCCCCCCCCCCCCCCCCCCCCCCCCCCCCCCCCCCCCCCCCCCCCCCCCCCCCCCCCCCCCCCCCCCCCCCCCCCCCCCCCCCCCCCCCCCCCCCCCCCCACCCCCCCCCCCCCCCCCCCCCCCCCCCCCCCCCCCCCCCCCCCCCCCCCCCCCCCCCCCCCCCCCCCCCCCCCCCCCCCCCCCCCCCCCCCCCCCCCCCCCCCCCCCCCCCCCCCCCCCCCCCCCCCCCCCCCCCCCCCCCCCCCCCCCCCCCCCCCCCCCCCCCCCCCCCCCCCCCCCCCCCCCCCCCCCCCCCCCCCCCCCCCCCCCCCCCCCCCCCCCCCCCCCCCCCCCCCCCCCCCCCCCCCCCCCCCCCCCCCCCCCCCCCCCCCCCCCCCCCCCCCCCCCCCCCCCCCCCCCCCCCCCCCCCCCCCCCCCCCCCCCCCCCCCCCCCCCCCCCCCCCCCCCCCCCCCCCCCCCCCCCCCCCCCCCCCCCCCCCCCCCCCCCCCCCCCCCCCCCCCCCCCCCCCCCCCCCCCCCCCACCCCCCCCCCCCCCCCCCCCCCCCCCCCCCCCCCCCCCCCCCCCCCCCCCCCCCCCCCCCCCCCCCCCCCCACCCCCCCCCCCCCCCCCCCCCCCCCCCCCCCCCCCCCCCCCCCCCCCCCCCCCCCCCCCCCCCCCCCCCCCCCCCCCCCCCCCCCCCCCCCCCCCCCCCCCCCCCCCCCCCCCCCCCACCCCCCCCCCCCCCCCCCCCCCCCCCCCCCCCCCCCCCCCCCCCCCCCCCCCCCCCCCCCCCCCCCCCCCCCCCCCCCCCCCCCCCCCCCCCCCCCCCCCCCCCCCCCCCCCCCCCCCCCCCCCCCCCCCCCCCCCCCCCCCCCCCCCCCCCCCCCCCCCCCCCCCCCCCCCCCCCCCCCCCCCCCCCCCCCCCCCCCCCCCCCCCCCCCCCCCCCCCCCCCCCCCCCCCCCCCCCCCCCCCCCCCCCCCCCCCCCCCCCCCCCCCCCCCCCCCCCCCCCCCCCCCCCCCCCCCCCCCCCCCCCCCCCCCCCCCCCCCCCCCCCCCCCCCCCCCCCCCCCCCCCCCCCCCCCCCCCCCCCCCCCCCCCCCCCCCCCCCCCCCCCCCCCCCCCCCCCCCCCCCCCCCCCCCCCCCCCCCCCCCCCCCCCCCCCCCCCCCCCCCACCCCCCCCCCCCCCCCCCCCCCCCCCCCCCCCCCCCCCCCCCCCCCCCCCCCCCCCCCCCCCCCCCCCCCCCCCCCCCCCCCCCCCCCCCCCCCCCCCCCCCCCCCCCCCCCCCCCCCCCCCCCCCCCCCCCCCCCCCCCCCCCCCCCCCCCCCCCCCCCCCCCCCCCCCCCCCCCCCCCCCCCCCCCCCCCCCCCCCCCCCCCCCCCCCCCCCCCCCCCCCCCCCCCCCCCCCCCCCCCCCCCCCCCCCCCCCCCCCCCCCCCCCCCCCCCCCCCCCCCCCCCCCCCCCCCCCCCCCCCCCCCCCCCCCCCCCCCCCCCCCCCCCCCCCCCCCCCCCCCCCCCCCCCCCCCCCCCCCCCCCCCCCCCCCCCCCCCCCCCCCCCCCCCCCCCCCCCCCCCCCCCCCCCCCCCCCCCCCCCCCCCCCCCCCCCCCCCCCCCCCCCCCCCCCCCCCCCCCCCCCCCCCCCCCCCCCCCCCCCCCCCCCCCCCCCCCCCCCCCCCCCCCCCCCCCCCCCCCCCCCCCCCCCCCCCCCCCCCCCCCCCCCCCCCCCGGCGT